>JAUIMM010000115.1:27502500-28102500 GCA_031769625.1 Taudactylus pleione
ACTAAGTTGTCAGGTCCATGCCCAATAACATCCTACATTGAAACCACCAGCGACACACAGGCAGTGAACATAACAATGGTGAAATCAGAGCTTGTACACATTTGCAACAGCTCCTGTGACAAAGATCTCAATGGAGCTCTAGCATATAATGATCTTAATCTCTCCCCCTCTCTATATCCATTAACACATTCCATAGCTTCTATTTCCTGCTATTTGCTGCCTTCAGCACCCAAAGTCTGAAACTTTCAATCCCTGCTCATGTTTTAAATGCCCCTAGAGCTAAGAGTGCAGCCGGTCCAATCAAAATCTAACTTGTGCAGCTCCTGGGCCACCAAACTGATGGTATAGATGGGATAAGACTCATGGATTGTGTCTGTTTGCTGATATATTGTATCATATTGTGTGTCTTCAGGATTCAGCCTATCCCTGTGTCACACAGACACCCTGTGATGATGGTTCCAGAACTATTACGTATTTTTTTTTTAATATATAAAGAATAGTATGTCCCAAATAATGTGTGCTGCCTCCCACATCAGCCTTAGATTCCATTACAGACTGTTGTAACCAACTATTACATTTAGTTTTTATTCTCTTGTGGTTTTATGTTTAGTCTTTGGATTCATGGAAAATTGAAATATCTATTAATCCTTATGTTGCTTTCTATTTTTCTCTGTGTGTACTGTTTATTTGAGGAAGTGTATTTACACATTAAGAGGGCAGCTAAAATATGTTGGTTATATAAGCCCTATTTTTTTTTTACTCATCTGAGTTATTAGTGCCTGGCATATGCTAAATTTGCCTCTATCACAGGCTATCTGTAAGGAGCACAGTAAACAGTAGTTTACTAAGATAACTTAGGACACTGCGTGGCAAAATATGAACTGGAGGTACTACAATTTGGCATAATGTGATCTGGCAGCAATGTGTGGCATAATGTGAACTGGGCCAATATTATGGGAGATAAATCAACTGATTAGGAGAGAGGTGTGTTTTTGGAAGCATTGGCATGTGGGCCCCTAAAAATGTTGCAATCAGGCCAGTACAGGAGAAGAGGCTGTCACACAGGGTCAGGTACAAGTGAAAGGGTCTGTTACACATGGCTTGTACAGGAGAAAGGGGCTGTCACACAGGGCTGGGTATATAGAAGGGGCTGTTTCACTGGACAGGGCATAGAAGGGGCTGTCACACAGGGCTGGGTCAAGAAGGGGCTGTCACAAAGGTCTGGGGTACAGGATGAAGAGGCTGTCACACAGGGTTGGGTCAAAAAGGGGCTGTCACAGAGGTCTGGGGTACAGTATGAAGGGTCTGTCACACAAGGCTGGGTATAGAAGGAGTGTCAAACAGGGCTGGGTATAGAAGAGGCTGTCACACAGGGCTGGGGTACTGGATGAAGGGGCTGTCACACAGGGCTGGGCATAGAAGGGGCTGTCACACTGGCCTGGGCATAGAAAAGGCTGCCACACAGGGCTAGGCATAGAAGAGGCTGTCATGTAGGGCTGGGCATAGAAGGGGCTGTCACACAGAGCTGGGCATAGAAGGGACTGGTACACAGGGCTGGGATACATGTTGAAGGGGCTGTCACACAGGACTGGGTATAGAAAAGGCTGTCACACAGGGCTGGGCATAAAAGGGGCTGTCAAACAGGGCTGAGCAGAGAAGGGACTGTCTGTCATAAAACGGCTGGTTATAGAAGGGGCTGTCATACAGTGCTGGGTTCCCCTCATCCAGGTCTTACCTCTTTGTTTAGTGTCCCATGCTGGATCCAGCAGCTGCTCCATGCGCTATGCTGGGGAGCTTTCACAAAGGTTGTGGTGTGGGGCTGCCTCCTGCAGTACTGCTGGTGGCCAGTAGGTGGCTCTGCCAGTTACAGGCAGCATAAAGAAATGCAAAAAAAGAAAGTCACCCGACCTCATCAGGCTTCACCATGGATGTATTTGCCCACCAGGAATCTTCCCTGTGAATTAATGGCCAATACACCCTGGTTTTCACAGGACACTGATTATTAATTATTAATTATTTTCAAATATTGGGAGTCCTAATCCTATATGTGATGGCCCATGATGGATTTTCTCAATTTGGATATTTTTTGTATATCCTATAAATTTGACTAAAGAATGACAAAAATATTGTTAGTGGCAGTGATATCTGATATCTAATATTGGAAAGAAGTACTGTATAGAAGACTTATGATCTTATACGATAACTTACAATGCTTTTCCTATCTTGCCAAATATTGCAAAATCTGACCAATTAGTGGGAGGAAATTGGCTTTATTTATCTAATATGTTTTAGTAAGCATTAACCCTAATTATGTTTTCATTAAAGAGAATAGTTGCCATTTTTTCATGATTTTTTCATTATTATTCATTTCATATTCTGTCATGTTACCAAACTTTGCCCAGAGCCTCAACAGGTTTGGAATGTATTTGATTTTTTCTGTCTTTATTTAGATGGCCAGCGAAACTACAAGTTCACAAACAAGCATTAATATGTTAAGTACTGTATGCTCGTTAGGTGATGATTTATGTATGTTGTATAGGTAATTGTAGTACTATTTAAAGATGTTATTAATCTTTCTGGGGTCATAACATAATTTGTCTCTTTTGTTGTTATTAGCACAGATAGACTGAGATACCCTACTTACCATCAATTTATTAGCTGCTTATGTGTCAGGTTTGTGTTAAACTGCTAATTAAGTCAACTAGGTCTCTCTCTGTATTCCTTGCTATTGTATTGTTTAATTTTCCTTTAGCTTTTATAAAGATTTTGTAGGTGAAAGTTTAGTGCATGTTAATAAGCTTGTTCCAAGGGATTAATACATTTATGTATGGATTCCGATGGTTCCACCTATTACTTATTACAGTATAATGCAAGGTTAATAATATTGCCACTAATTACTGCATTGTGGGCCTGGTAATCCAGCTCTAAAAAAATAAAACATTTTATCAGCAGGAACTTTCATGATTTTCTCTATGACACTTGCAATGTTTAATGCTGCCATATGTTAGGCACACAAGACTAAACCAAGCCATTAAACATTAATGTGAGACCACTATAGGCATGACAAGAGTGTGAGTAGAATGACAGGACTGGCTTCTCTCCTAAAAAAATAATAAAATACAACCATGGGTAAAATGACCAACTGATGAAAAATCAAACACTATTTATCTTTATTTTTATTGCCTTATTCTCTGTAGTACTTTGCTAATCAAAACAGAAGTTGATAAGTAAAGTGATTTTCCAGGTACAGGGGTGTTATCCACATGCTATTGAGCTTTGTGACTTAGTATACAGATCATAATAGAAAGCTAGCTCATGGTTATCCACTTGTATCCCTAGGTGATTGCACATAAAGAAATGGTTAGACTATTTGTCTGCTGCAGAACTAAACATGTAATTAAAATAGGATAGACTGTGTTAAGCCTTCGACCAAGAATAAGTTTTGTTTAGGTGTAGAGTTATTTATACATCTAATGGGAAACAGTTGTAAGTGTTCATGTGAACTGTTCGGGTGCAGACAATTAAATAACTCTTATACCCGCCTTTTGTTCCCAAAAGACCAACATTTCTCCATCTACCTCCACCAGAAGTCTGAATGGGGAATCCCTCTCAATTTACTCCATATCCCAGAGAATGCTGGCGAGTCTTACATTTCCAGGCAATACCCTTCTGGATTTAGATGGGAACATAGGCAGTACAAGTACTCCGCCAGGCCATTTGAATATTCTAATTCAGGTATGATTCTGATGCACTTATTTTTGTGGCCCTCCGTGTTTTTCTAAGACCTGATATATATCCCCGATGGCCACAATTTCTTTATGTAAATAATCAATATCTCAGTTTGCTTCAATCTTTCTGTAAATCTTTATTTCCTCTTGGTGGTGTTTCAGCCCTGCCATTTTCAAGGTAAGTTATTCCAGCTTAGAGGCAGTCATGAGAATAGTTTCTTCCTCCTGACCTTGGTGTTATGATCAAGGAAAATGGTACTGGGGCTTTGCCCTGGCATTCCTGCCTTGTAAAATATTGTTATACCTACTGCTGGGGCTCCGTTTTAGCTTTAGATGTCACCTTCTACATGGTTTATGCAGAATGGGGAATTTGGGAGTTGGTCAGACCTTATTACTTTTCAGAACAAGGCTGACTCTATGACAGCTCTACACCATTTTGTCTCTTCCTCCCATAAAAGAAATCTTTGAATCTTGTCTCCACTACACTGGAGAATAACTTCAGCTCAGGTTGGCTAGCTGTATAGCTGGTAAAATTAGTCATGTTGTCTAATCTTCAGGTTTTTCAAATAAAATCAAAGTTTAACTTTCTGCACATTGCTGATATTGTATCTACTTGTACATTACCACATAATAAACTACCCAAATGGACATGATAGATGAGCAGTGTGTTGTGATTTTTCATATTAATGCTTGAAAATAATTTTTTATACCTGTGCAATCCATGACCGTGTCTGATGTACCTTACTAGTATATGTTATGTCAATAGTGCTGCTTAGATGCATCTGGATTTCACCACCAACTATCAAATGGTTTCACAAGGAGATATTTTACTAATCAATGAGTTTATATTAAGTGAGTGCAGAATGATACATAGGGGGTAGATACTTGTATTTGCTGTAAATCAGATTGAAAGCTTAGCAATAAGAACACAATAACAATACACAAGTTATAAATGTGTCCAGTTAAGTTTATGATGTATTAACACATGTGCAGTGTGTGTTATTGTGGCTTCCTTTATGTAGTTAATTAACACCTTGTTGACTTACACTATAGGAACCTTATATTTCAAAGTTGTGCAGTTTTATCATATACAAATAGTAATAGCATGTAAAAATATTGCTTTTATGTGTTTGGACTTCATCGTCAATTATCTGATTTATTATAAAATACTTAAGAAAATTAGGACATGGATAGGTAGACAAGAGGTTCATATTTGAGTGAATGCAGGATGACAGAATAGAGGAAATAATTCAATATATACTGTAACTCTTGACTCTGTCTAAAACACATTAACAAATTAAATTAATGTTGTAAATCAGACCGAAAGCTTGAAATATGAACAAATAACAACAAGAGAAAAGTTGCATGCTTTCTTTTTCACCTGATTTGTCTATTGACTTTACTGAAACACATATATTTAAATAATACTAACCTAAATTAGACTTCACAACCAACTGTCCAATCAAAATTATTAATTTGACATTGAGGGTTTACTAACCATTATGTGCTTTCATCATCATTATTGAAGAACATATTGATAATCTCTGCAGTTGCAAATGCATTATGGAAAGACCCAAATAGTATACAGGTTCAGTCTCCCATTTCCAAAATGCTTGGGACCAGAAGTGTTTTGGATATCGGATTTTTCTGTATTTTGGAAAATTTGCATACCATAATAAGATATCTTGGGAATGGGACCCAAGTCTGACCGCAGGATGCATTAATGTTCCATATACACCATATTCATATAGCCTGAAGGTAATTTTCTACAATATTATTAATAATTTTGGGCACCAAACAAAGTTTGTGTACATACACGAAATTCATTCATGTTTCACATACATTGCAATACCAATGGATATTCTGGTGCAGAAAGATACCTGTTCAAAACCTTCTCATAAATAAGGTACAAATGAGGTTTGCAGCAATAGACTAAACAAACTCTGTGTAGGTTTGCAATAGATATAATGATTGACAAAGAAAATAGTCTGCGCTACCTCCCAAATGATGTTCTATAAAAACAAATCAAAATATCAACATAATCAAATTGAGACAGATGTATTAAAGATCTACAAAATATTTAATAATCTACCTAATACATAATAACATTGGATAAGTACAATTTATTTAATAGAGATCTCCCACTATAAAATCAAATATTGTCAATGAAATGAAACATAGTATTCTAGACAGAGTATCAACCTGTTAAATAACACCATGAAACAGTGTTGCATATAGATGTTGCAAATCACCAGAGTTCATAAATCATTAGAGCGCATATATGGCTGTAAATAGGTTTAGGTCCAGATATATTACTAGCACACTTATCAGCTGGTGTCAATTGTGTTTAAGAGATGCCGCTGACTATGGCATATAGCACACCTGTAAGGCAGGTAGGGCAATAGTAACAGATAGTTCATCCAGGGATATCTTATACATTAAGGTATACCACCTGTATGGTGGATATTCCACAGTGTCTTTGACAAATAGAAATCAGTCTGCTCAGCCAAGCAAAAATCACAACCGCATATGGACCGTGTATCTACGGTGCCCACGGCTAACAGGTCCCGATGCCCAGTTTACCTACCTTTGGTTTGCCGGGCATCAGGATTTCGGCATGGAGCTGATGATAGGCATCGGTATTTAGACGCCTATCATTAGTCCCATGCCGGGATTTCACAGTCGGGAAGCCACTGGTCGGCATTTCGACCGCTGGCTTCCTGACTACATACCAGGTTTAGCACTACTATATTTAGCACTACTATATTAGCACTCTATTTTTTTAACATATCCAATTGCACCCTAAACATTTTTCACAGTATGAAAGGCTCTAACATGTTCTAACATGGCTTGGGTCCACCAATGTCTTAATGTGGCTCAGATTGCTAGCAGTAAAGCTTGGCATAGATTTGGCTGGGCATTCTTTTTGGCATCACTGAGCAAATGTGAAGATTTATCAATCAATGTTTTATTCAGAAGCTTTCCAGCAGACTGTGTATTGCCTTTAAAATAATTTCTACTTTAATTCCTGTGACAAAACTGCCAAAAATCAGTTTTGAAAAATGCAGTTTGATGACTAGACCCCATAGAGTCTGAGAAAGTACATTTCATAGTAAGATATAAACAATAGGCTTTAATCCACGGCAATGCAAATATTTGTTGTGCCAGAGGTATGTGACCACAGCATTTAATAAAAAATCACCTAATTAGACTTCAAACTGCATTTCATTTAAATTCAGGGAATGTTACTTCCAAAATATTGCAATATTTGTTAAGCTAGTCAACTGCATTAGTCTTCTCCATTTGGCCATTCCCTACATTGACTCTAAGAAAACATAAGAATATGTATAAAAACTGAATATTAATACATGTACATTTTTGGTATTAGAATTGCACACTGTTTTAGGAAGTTAACAGAAGGTGAAACAACCTGTGAAATGTTACCAATATTAATATTTTAACCGTAAATTCTAAATCTGTTGTCTAACATATCTCTGAACAAGCCTTGGGGGACAGTACTCCAATGACCTGTTTGTTTAAGCACTGGTACTGCTAAGCTTCCTAAATAAATTATGACTGGTATGCAGTCTCTCCATTAGACAAATGTATTTAAGAGGCTGGTTTTCAATTGACCCTTTCTCCAGCTAAAAGTCACAGTGTATCATTTCATTTCTTTAGATTTATCTTCAGCAGGAAATTTATCTTCAGCAGGAAATTCTCGGAGAGAACACAAGAAAAGCTATAACATGTAAATCACTATATAAGTGGAGTTATGTCTACTTATAGTAAGGAAGTGCACTCACTGCATTGGCATCATAAAAAGTTAATTATAGCTGCTGTATAATTCTTAAATTGCAGTTTCCTTCCTTATAATTTTAAATTGCATCAATAGAGTTGGAATTACTTTTCCAGCTATTTTAATTGACACTATTAGACTTTTAGAGTTAGATTTAGAGTTGGAAGTGAGTTCAACTACAGGCTGCAAAAACTCTTTTTTTTGTACTCCACATGTTTTGGTGCTGCTAGATAGGCAGTGGTGCAAGTAGATCATGGTTTTTACAGGTGGTGGTGCAAGTAGATCATGGTTTTTACAGGCGGTGGTGCAAGTAGATCATGGTTTTTACAGGTACTGTGTGCACACACCAAAGAAGGGTGTGGCCACAGGTCACAAGAGGCACTGGCCAGTACCAGCCTACTTTCACTAATGTATATAACTAGCACTCATGACCCCCTAAACATGGATAGGTGGATTGTGACATGCCAGCATATGTTATGTACAGTGGAGTGCAGTTGCAATGTGGCAACACCATCCCTACCCATCTACATCTATGTGGAAGTCTCAGCATGCAGCATTAATTTTACAGGTAAAAATTCCAGTCCATCCACCAGACAACTTCTTATTGGATGGCCATCTTTCACATGGATAGTTACCCAGCATTTAACTTATTCCGCATCATGAACCTGAAAGGATTAGTCTGTACACTCAGGGTTTGATTCAAAGATGCACACAATGTCGATGTTCAATTGGTTTGCAGTGATTTTTTTCCCACTGCACATGCACGATGAAGGATTAGTGGCATCGGTCGCAGGGAGAATGTTTTTACAGGTAATCAGCTTTTGGGGGAGGTAACAGGACAGGCATGTTAGGACCATATTCTCGGTATGATGTGCAACCAATGTGCAACAGATGTTTTTGATGTTCCCGCTTTTGTATGTTAGCTGTCAGATGCCGGAGGTAGATGTCAGCTTAGACATTAGCATATTTTTACAAGTCCACTATGCACAGAATCTCAGTCATGATTAGATTTGCATGCATCTCTGGATACGGCCCTCAATGTATTATGTCAGAACAAGAGCCTGATTCAGACACGGATGCAATGCTGGCATTTACGCAATTGAGAGATTATCAGTAAACTACACATGAGTCTACTGTAGGTCACACTGTGCATGTATCAAGCTATATTTCTGTAGTTGCTCGCATCACGTTTTTATTTGCAGTTTGATTGACAGTCAGGGTGTGTTTGTGGGAGGTAATGGTGAGCGGCAGCAAAGAATGAAGGCGGTCACGATTGCTTTCAGGGATTGTCGCTGACTGTGTCTGGTCTGTGATCCCAGATGCAGTGAAAGTGGCTCAGTTCCTATGGCCATTCTGAGTAGCCATAGAGTTATTCAGAACTGCAATAATTAAATGTTCTGCAACCGATGCTCTGCAGATGGACATCTCAAAACAAGCTTTGGCAAATGCAACATTTGCTTATTTCCACACAGCAGCTGTGCTGGCATTAGTATATATCTCTGAATCCGGACCAATGATAGAAGAAAAGGAAAATGAAGTAATGCACCAGATTAAGAAAATGTGGGGGAACAATAAGAGCAACAAAAACATTTTAAGACAATGGAGGACAAAATTAACATATAATATAGAAAGGAACACATTATTATTAGAGATGTGCAGGTTCGGATTAGTTCGGATTTTCCCGCAAAATTCAGATTTTTTTTTTCCCGCCGAATATCGTGTCTCAGAAAGAGGCAAAATGTCCATGAAAGATGACGTTTTGCCTCTTTCTGAGACACAATTTTTGGAGGAAATATCCGAATTAATCCAAGCCTGTATATATCTAATTATTATGCAGTTTGAAAATTAAAGGAGGTAATATTTTTCTTTTAGGGGCAGCATAAATATATTTTTTATACATGTTAGAGGGACTATGGGCCTGATTCAGAGTTGTACGATATGCCAATATTTACGCAGTTGGCCGATGTTTTTACTACAGCGCATGCATCTAAATCACAATGCACATGCATCCCGATGCCTATGCGATGTAGCTCACAGAGAAGATTTAGTGCAGAGTGATTGACAGTTAGGGCCATTTACAGGTGGTAACAGAGGGGTGGTTTTAAAAAAGTGGGCATGTCATAACTGTTTTCTAGGAGTGTCGGATCTTGCAGCTGTATCTTTGTAAGCAGTTTCACCGGTGCCAGCATCTTAGTTCTGTCGGCTATTCTGAGTAGCGATAGGGTTACTCAGAAGGCCGATGATTGTCTTATCTGCGACCAATGCTGTTTCTTTTTACATAGATGCTTGGATTTGCAAAGTTGCAGGTGGGTGTCTCAATACATATCTTGGTGGCAGGGCCATTTGCAAATGGCTCAAAATGTCTTATTTATACTGTAATACTTAATGCTGTATGAAGAGGCTGAGGGTACTTCGTACTGTATGCTTGTTTTTTTAATTATGTTGTGAAGGAAAACTGCTGTAGCTCAAGCTAGAAAGCCATCATGCCTTTCCCAGCCACCCTGTCCCGATAACCTCTTTTGTTTGGCATATTTTTGAGGTATTTGTTTAGAGAGTTTTAAACTGTCACATTGCCAATGAGTGTGCGTCTATGATCCATCAGAAAAAATTGTAATCTAGCAAACTGCTCTTTTGCAAATGTATCTATTAATCTTTATATTTAAAGTAGCTATGTGTATGTGTGAAATCACCAAGAGAACAGAGATGGCAACTGCAATTACAGTTGAACTTCGTGGACCCAGCAGGTGAACTAATATGGATTGCTGGTAGATTTTCAAAACAGTCCTTTATATAACGATGGGCTTGCACCACTTTGTCATTTTTCCACTATTTTCACAGGTTT
Organism: Taudactylus pleione; assembly: GCA_031769625.1. Taxonomy (NCBI): domain Eukaryota; kingdom Metazoa; phylum Chordata; class Amphibia; order Anura; family Myobatrachidae; genus Taudactylus; species Taudactylus pleione. The sequence goes on from JAUIMM010000115.1 coordinate 27,512,867, forward strand.
TTTTTTTATCTGTTTTATGTTTGTATGGGAGGTAGAAAAAACATGTAGATTTTGGGAAGCAATGCACTAATGGGTGTGCCCTAAATTTTCAAATGCAGTCAGGTCCAGAAATATTGGGACATTGACAGAATTTTCAGATTTTGGCCTCTATTCACCACCACAATGGCTTTGAAATGAAACAAACAAGATCTGCTTTAACTGCAGACTTTCAGATTTAATTTGAGGGTAATTACATCCAAATCAGGTGAACGGTGTAGGAATTACAATGGTTTCTATATGTGCCTCCCACTTTTTAAGGGGCCAAAAGTAATGGGACAAACTAAACAATCCTAAATCTAAACTTTCACTTTTAATACTTTGTTGCAAATCCTTTGCCGGCAATTTCAGCCTGAAGTCTGGAACGCATAGACATCACCAGACGCTGGGTTTCATCCCTGGTGATGCTCTGCCAGGCCTCTACTGCAAATGTCTTCAGTTCCTGCTTGTTCTTGGGGCATTTTCCCTTCAGTTTTGTCTTCATCAAGTGAAATGCATGCTCAATCGGATTCAGGTCAGGGGATTGACTTGGCCATTGCATAACATTCCACTTTTTAGCCTTAAAAAACTCTTTGGTTGCTTTTGCAGTATGCTTCAGGTCATTGTCCATCTGCACTGTGAAGCGCCGTCCAATGAGTTCTGAAGCATTTGACTGAATATGAGCATATAAAATTGCCCGAAACACTTCAGAATTCATTCTGCTGCTTTTGTCAGCAGTCACATCATCAATAAATACTAGGAAACCAGTTCCATTGGCAGCCATACATGCCCACGCCATGACACTACCACCACCATGCTTCAATGATGAGGTGGTATGTTTTGGATCATGAGCAGTTCCTTTCCTTCTCCATACTCTTCTCTTCCCATTACTCTGGTACAAGTTGATCTTTGTCTCATCTGTCCATAGGGTGTTGTTCCAGAACTGTAATGGCATTTTTAGAAGTTGTTTGGCAAACTCTAATCTGGTCTTCCTGTTTTTGTGGCTCACCAATGGTTTGCATCTTGTGGTGAACCCTCTATATTCACTCTTGTGAAGTCTTCTCTTGATTGTTGACTTTGACACATATACATCTACCTCCCGGAGAGTGTTCTTGATTTGGCCAACTGTTGTGAAGGGTTTTTTCTTCACCAGGGAAATAATTATTTTGTCATCCACCACAGTTGTTTTCCGTGGTCTTCCGGGTCTTTTGGTGTTGCTGAGCTCTCCGGTGCATTCTTTCTTTTTAAGAATGTTCCAAACAGTTGATTTGGCCACACCTAATGTTTTTGCTATCTCTCTGATGGGTTTGTTTTGATTTTTTCAGCCTAATGTTGGCTTGCTTCACTGACAGTGACAGCTCTTTGAATCTCATATTGAGAGTTGACAGCAACTGATTCCAAATGCAAATGTCACACCTAGAATCAATTCCAGACCTTTTACCTGCTTAATTGATAATGAAATAACGAGGGAATAGCCCACACCTGTCCATGAAATAGCTTTTGAGTTGATAGACCCATTACTTTTGGCCCCTTAAAAAGTGGGAGGTACATATTGAAACCATTGTAATTCCTACACCGTTCACCCGATTTGGATGTAATTACCCTCAAATTAAATCTGAAAGTCTGCAGTTAAAGCACATCTTGTTTGTTTCATTTCAGAACCGTTGTGGTGGTGAATAGAGGCCAAAATCTGAAAATTCTGTCAATGTCCGAATATTTCTGGACCTGACTGTATACTGTATATATTTTTAAAATCAAATGGAGATAGAACAAGCACCTAATAGTGTAATATGTTACAATAATTGTCAAGATGATCAATAATCACATTATAATATGCATACCAAAAGTACACTTATTCAACAGCGTATCTGCAGGAATTGACTTTTTCCTATATGGAACTCCTCCAATAAGAGACTGTTTTATCACATGTATATGTTGGAAAGCTTCTGCTTCATCTGACGTCTGCATGTAGCCTCATATTACACATAGATAAAATATATCTCCATTGCATAGTATATAAGTTTAAAAATGGGAACATTTATTTTTACAATGCATACAGCATACAAGATACTGTATAACATACAGGATAAATTCTGTAGCTTATCTGTGAATCAATATGTGAGGGAACTGGTGCAGTCCAGATGGTTATTTCCTTTAGGTAACAAGGTTCAGTCCAAAAATTTTATTTCCTGGATGGAGGTAAGACCCGATGTGTTTCGCCAATAGTAAGGCTTCTACAAGTGGTTTAGCAGTTTGCTTCACCACTTCCCATGTAATACTCTCTGAGCAGTGAATCACAGTGGAATTGGTTGGAACTGCAGCTTTTAAAATAGAGTCTATGTTTTCCCGGAGTCTATAATACAGGTTAATGTCATAGACTGACTGGCCATCTGGCAAATGCTCTGCTCAGTTGGCATGCATAGAGGGGGGATAAATAAGGCCACATCCCTGTGACTTGTGCAGTATGGTCATGTCTCCATTTCTTGTGTAAACAGAGGATAGAATGCTGGGGAGTGATTTTAGCCCCAGTCTGTCCCTGACAAAAGCTAATATTTTAATAATGTCAGAAAATGTAGCAATCTTGTTTCATATATATTTTGTATAATATTACAGAGGACAGACCAAACAAGAGGGGGTTGCATAGCGACAACTCATAGTTCTATTTCTCTGAGCACTAGACTATACGTTGGACATAAGTTCTGTTTCTTCTTTAGAAATGGGGCATGCAGGGATTAGAGGGGAATAGTTGTAGATTTTGGCCTTTTTGTCCAACTTTGCAATCTTTTTTTTTTTTTTTCAAAGATGCTACAAGATAGAAGCCTTTGATGGTTTAATAGGAACTGTGGTACTTGGAGGAGTGCATGAATGAAGCTGGAATACATTTAGACATCAGTATAAGTGTAAATGTGGTAAAGATCAGATTGTAGTTTGTTAGTAATAGGAGAGGGGAGTGATACAATTGTTCAATCACACCTATGTGTAATGCAAAACATTATAGGTCATGAGCCATATCTGATTTATAATTGGATTTTATTGTATCCAATCTCCCACATTTCTCATAAGGATTCACAACTTTGGACCGGATTCCACACTATGCCGATATTCACGCTGTTGGCCAATGTTTTGAGTACTGTGAATGCATCAGTTGAACTGCTCACCCAGCCCAATTGTTACAGCACCAAGATGAGTACAGTGCAAATTTTGATACAGGGAGTGTTTTTTTAATGGCTGATCCTGAGAGGTAATGGGGAGTAGCTAGACAGATGTGGGTGTGTTGCAGGCATGTTGCTGACAGCCAGGGGCGCTGAGAGGGAGGGGGAGCGGGAACTAATTACCCAGGCCCAGGCTTGCTGTAGGGGCCCGGTGGGGGGCCCGGACCTGGTGCCTCCCTCCTCTTACATCACAGCAGCCCAGCACATGCTACTGCATGCTGTGCTGCACTGGGAGACAGCAGTCTCCTATGCCTATGGGGGAAGCGATCACACTGACCGCACCCCCCACTGGCTATATGCTGGGCTGAGGGGCTCACAGCTCCCCCCTCCCCAGCATGCAGCGCCACTTTGCGGCACTGCAAAAAATGCCTTTTTCTTCTCCTAAGGAGGTGTGGACATGCCTCCCTCGATTAGGTTACTTCCCCTTTACCCAGGTCCGCTGACAGCAACTGCATCTAAAGATGCAAAACTGCTCATATAGGAGGCTATGCACAGATGGAGAAACTGCACTGCCTCATGTCCATATAGCAGCAGAGAAGGTGGTCTCTAGGACCCGCTGCGGCTCAGCAGAAGGCCTGACCTGAGACATACATTCTGTTGTCGTGACTTTCCTCCTTTGTGTTCCAGGTGACTGGATGTTCCCTTTGAAACTCCCAGCCATAAGAGCCCTACAAAGTACCAACAGTACCCTATACTAGTACCACTATTACTCAGGGGCATAGTGCCACTAACCACCTGGGCAACATGCCACCAAGCTGTTCTATCTGGTTAAATAAAACTAGGACCTGATTAAGCAGTACCATGTGTGGACTAACTGCAACTGACACATCTGCTGCCTCTTCCAGTGTATTGGCTCTGGTTACATACAGTACATATATTTACATCAAACCATCTATCAACAGTAACAGACAAATCTCAGGTGCACAACTCCAAATTAATGGTAATATATAAATGCAATAAAATTTAGCAATCAGTAGAGGTTTTAAACATAATCATGGCCAAGGTTATGGGCCTACCCACCATATACAGGTAACCTCTTTAGGGTAGGTCTCTAACATAATAGGGTTCAAATCCAGAGTGCAGGCACCCCCAAACTAGCCCAGCTAAGCTGCCCCAGGGCACCGCCATAGTAAGAAAAGTGCAGTGTAAAAGAGATAGTTAAGAGCAGCCACAGCTGCATTTCCTATGACACATTTTAACCTTTCACTGTTTGTATTATTATACATGTAATTCACTTTTTTATTTTCACTCTTTATTTTCACTCTTTATATGCAGCTGTGGCTGCTCTTAATTATCTCTTTTACATTGCACTTTTCTTACTATGGCAGTGTGACAGGAACACCTTGCCTGCATGCAACCACCAGTGCCATCTTTTGTGTAGCAGTGCATCAGAAACACCTTGCCTGCATACAACCACCAGTGCCATCTTTTTAAGCAGCAGTGCATCAGAAACACCTTGTCTCCATGCATCCACCAGTGCCATCTCCTTGTGCAGCAGTGCGTCAAAACATCTTAGCCTATATACTCAGTACTTCCACTGGATACTACTACTACTACTGAGTCATTCTTCCATATTCGTGGAGCATCTATTCCCCTGGGTGTATACCCAGAGTAATTTTCCAGTGCAGATACTCAGCTAGTGCTTCTTTCTGAAGTATATCACTTGGGCCATCGCTTGTGTTTATCTACATTCCCATGGGAATCGGATACCTGTCCAAAGGGCCGCGACCTGCCTGCTGGGTGCAGCTTAAACCCATATCCCACTTGGAGGTGTCACTGGTGAATACCTCCCAGTAGGTTAGACTCCGCGCATTTGGACAGGTCTCACCAACACCCAACACTTGTGGATGAGGAGATCATACATTCTGACCCCTCACCTCTGATTCCTTCCTCAACCCCGGACCTCAGCTTTCAACTCCTTAGCAGGAGATTCTTTAGAGACAAGCGTGACACACAGTTGCGAGAAGAATCTTCAGGTCTCTGTTCTAGCACACTTTTGTGCATGTTGGGGCCTAGTTATTATGATGGCTTCAAATAAAGTGGGAAGTCCCTTTCTACAAATAAATTGTCTTTGCAGTGCTGTATATAAAAGACAAATATAATAGGTGGGTTGTATTAGCAATTCTGCAACTTATCTCTCCAGAAGCTAGCTTCTCTTTTTTATATCACAATATCATGCATAGTCCCTATGCAAAAAGCTTTTTTCTGTCCATTCATCATCCTATAAATAACATATTTTTTTGTAATTTACATAAAAATTATATCTTATATGTATAGCCACATTCATCAATTTGATTGTGTTACTGTATGCCATCCTGAGATGGTGTACAGCCCCCAATAGTATTCACAAGCTGCTGTTTACACTACAGCTTGTGCAGCAGAGGAATCTTTTCAGATCCCACCCTGCTGTTTTCTTGCTGCCTGCAGCTGTCAGCCCCCCTGCCCCTCCTCACTCCATCCCTCCTCCCAGCTCCACTGTGCTCACCACTGCATGAAAGAAGTCTTCATGCCAACAGTTGGTGTTAGTGCTTGGCCAGTTCCTCCAGTTTTCTCCTACTCCTCCGGTCTTGAAAGTATCTCTGCAGCCTGTCTTTTGCTGCACATACGCAGCTTAAAGACAGACTGTGAAAACTTACAGAAGACTAGAGGAGCAGGATAAAAGTCTTTCACTCCCAAAAAACTGACTTTGCAGAAACAGCAGTATTTTTGAAGTGATAGTTAAGGGCAGGAGGCATGATGAATGAAACCCAAACTTTGTTTGAACTCGCAGTGAGTTCAAACCATAATTATCACAATTATGATGAATGGAACCTATTGTGACCAATCATACTCTGGTGTCCCACTGTCTCTGGTCACTTCTAATCCTTTTGTGCTTTTCATTTTCTCTCTTAGTAGCTCCTGGGCAAAGTAGTGCCATAATAGAACAGAATAGTCATTGGATCCACTGGACTTTTAGTAAAGTGGTATCATGGGTAAGCGGCATATCACATATTATTATGATGGCAAAGGTCAATATAACTTAAAACAACTAAATTGAATAAAAAAATACAATTAATATGCACTTTGAGAAATAAAAACAGATAAAATAGTCAGAAAAGCCTACAAGTGGTTATATTGCTGTAGGAATAAGTAAATAATTACTAAAACAGCTCAACATAGAAAATCCTGAGTAGTGGCAATAAATATAAAACATACTGTACACAGTAGCAATGGTATGGTGCAGTTTGATTAACATAATTCAAGCCAAAAGTCCTCAAACTATACAATGTAAATAGCATGTATTATTATTATGTAACATCAGATATTAATATGCTTTTACTTAAGATAGATATGTCCTAAGTTAAATTTTCTCAAATTGCGCACCATGCTTTTGCCATTCTACAAACTTCAATGCATAGTGCAACTGCATGGTGGTCAGTGTTCCACTCTGCTCTGTCTGTGGAATCATTGCCAGGTCCATCAAGAGCTCTGATGGGCCCAGGTAGTGGCAGTAGTTGTGACTAATTTCTGGGAGACATGTCATCAACCCCTCAAAAAAACCAAAATAAACTGCTGAGTATTGTGCTTGCAGCAGCAGTCTCCTCTCTCTCACTGCCCACAGTGGTAGGGGGCACAGCAGTGGGGGCAGTCGCTAACCTCTCCAACTGTCCCAGGCCCTGGTAAGTAATACCTGTCCCCACCTCTCAGTGCCCCTGGTCATTGTTGTAACACAATGATCCCACATGCTTACTGTAGTGTCATTCCTATAAAAATGTTACTGTAAAGTGCATTGTTCAACCATATGGGTAAACGTTTTTATATTTGTTCCTTTGATTTCATCATAGGTCACTGGAGATTAATCCAATTGAGATAGTCTGTTGACCAGGTTTATAAGATCTGAGGTCAAGCCAATGAAAAAATAGGAACTTATACCCCTTTCACACCAAGCTTCTGACCCAGAATATTGCTGATACAACCCAGATACTGGCTTGTCATGAAAGGGTCAACCTTTGTTGTGTGTCCTAGGACCCGACACAGGTCACACTACAAGGAGCTGATTGGAGATCAGGTACTCTCAGTGCGCTCAGTGAGCGCACATTACTCACTTTTTATGACCTCACCTTTGTGAGCCTTAAAAACATGTATTTCTAATGACACACAAATTTTGCAAGGCACATGCACCTGGCATTTTGGTCTAAAAATGCTATTACTTTACTTCATGTACAATATACAATTGTTTTGTTATGCATATTTATGACAAATAAAACATAATTCTTTTTAATTAAATAATGTATAAAACATTTTTTTGTGCAATTCAGAAATATACTGTATAAGATTCAAACATGTTGCACTTGAAACACCATTGGAGACAACCAGAAGTCTGTCATCTTTAATTCACACCATAAAGGACTATAAAGGCCTTTTTTATTTCTAGGTGGTAAATGTAAACAGGTGGAATCTTTATTGTACTTAGACGTATATATGCTGAACACACTTAGCACTGACTTCATGGTTATTTTTATTTTAGTACATAGGGAACTAAGTGGTTCTCTTTCATTTCCATTGGTGGCTGCTAGTATTGATTTGCGCCTTGAAAACCTATGCTATTCCTGTTTACTGTACTGCAAACTAGGGGTGTGCACCGGCCACTTTTCGTGTTTTGTGTTTTGGTTTTGGATCTGGATCTTTCTTCGTGTTTTGGATCTGGATTGGTTTTGCCAAAACCACCCTTCCGTGTTTTGGGTTCTGGGTTTTGTGTTTTGGATCTGTATTTTTTTAAAAAAAAGCATAAAAACAGCTAAAATCACAGAATGTGCTGGTTTTTCTGCTCCTATGCTATTATTAACCTCAATAACCTTAATTTCCACTAATTTCCAGTCTATTCTGAACACCTCACACCTCACAATAGTGTTTTTATGTCCAAAAGGTTGCACCGAGGTAGCCGGATGACTATGCTAAGCGACACGAGTGGGCGGCACAAACACATGACCCATCTAGGAGTGACACTGCAATGTCAGACAGGATGGCAGTTTGAAAACCTAGGCCCCAAACTGTACATAATGCAAAGAAAAAAAGAGGTGCAAGATGGAATTGTCCTTGGGCCCTCCCACCCACCCTTATGTTGTATAAACAGGACATGCACACGGAGGCAAGATGTCGTCCTCATCCTCCTCATCCACCGATTCCTCACCCTCTTCAGTGTTGTGTACATCCTCATCCTCACAGAGTATTAACTTGGCCCCACTGGAATCCACCACCACAGGTCCCTCTGTACGTTCTGGAGGCTGGTCTCCCTGGAAGAGTTGATAATTAATTTTGATGAACATCATCTTCTCCACATTTTGTGGAAGCAACCTCCTACACCTTTCGCTGACAAGGTTCCCGGCTGCACTAAACACTCTTTCGGAGTACACACTGGAGGGGGGGCAACTCAGGTAAAATAGAGCCAGTTTGTACAGGGGCCTCCAAATTGCCTATTTTTCCTGCCAGTACAGGTATGGACTGTCTGACATGCCTACTTGGATGCTGTCACCGATGTAATCCTCCACCATTCTGTCATGGTGACAGTATCACATGTAGTGACAGTAGACATGTCAGAAATTGTTGCCAGGTCCTTCAGTCCAGACCAGATGTCCAAACTTGGTCCTGCCTGCCCTGCATCACCGCCAGCGGGTTGCTTAGGTTAGCTAAGTTTTTTCCTGGCAGCCCCAGTTGCGGGAGAAAATGAAGAAGGAGCTGTTGACGTGTCACGTTCCGCTTCAGCTGACAGTGTGTTCACCAGCAGGTCTTTGCACCTCTGCAGGCTTGTGTTGGCCAGAAAGAGAGACACCACATATGCTTTAAACCTAGGATCGAGCACGGTGGCCAAAATGTAGTGGTCTGATTTCAACAGATTGACCACCCTGGAATCCTGGCAAAGCGAATGAAGGGCTTCATCCACAAGTCCCACATGCCAAGCGGAATCGCTCCATCTTAGCTCCTCCTTCACTTTCTCCAGCTGCTTCTGCAAAAGCCTGATGAGGGGAATGACCTGACTCAAGCTGGCAGTGTCTGAACTGACTTCACGTGTGGCAAGTTCGAAGGGCTGGAGAACCTTGCACAACATGGAAATCATTCTCAACTGCGCTTGAGTCAGGTGCATACCCCCTCCTTTGCCTATGTCATAGGTGGATGTATAGGCTTGTATGGCCTTTTGCTGCTCCTCCATTCTCTGAAGCATATAGAGGGTTGAGTTCCACCGCGTCACAACCTCCTGCTTCAGGTGATGGCGGGGCAGGTTCAAGAGTGTTTGCTGGTGCTCCAGTCTTCGGGCCGCAGTCGCTGAATGGTGAAAGTGGCCAGAAATTTTTCGGGCCACCCAAAGCATCTCCTGCACGCCCCAGTCGCTTTTCAGAAAATTCTGCACCACCAAGTTTATTGTGTGAGCAAAACATGGGACGTGCTGGAATTTGCCCAGATGTAATACCCACACAATATTGGTGGTGTTGTCAGATATCACAAATCCCCAGGAGAGTCTAAGTGGGGTAAGTCACTGGGCGATGATTTCCCTCAGTTTCTCTAAGAAGTTGTCGGCGGTGTGCCTCTTACTGAAACCAGTGATACACAGCGTAGCCTGCCTTGGAACGAGCTGGTGTTTCTGAGATGCTGCTACTGGTGATGCTGCTGCTGTTGCTGCGTAAGGTGATACATCTACCCAGTGGGCTGTCACAGTCATATAGTCCTTAGTCTGCCATGTTCCACTTGTCCACATGTCCGTTGTTAAGTGGACATTGGGTACAACAGCATTTTTCAGGACACTGAGGACACTTTTTCTGAAGTTTCAGTACAGTCTCGGTATCGCCTGCCTAGTGAAGTGGAATCTAGACGGGATTTGGAACCGGGGACCCACTACCTCCATCAATTGTCTAAATCCCACTGCACTAATGGCGGATACCGGACGCATGTCTAACACCAACATAGCAGTCAAGGCCTCAGTTATACGTTTTGCTTCAGGATGACTGCAGTCGTACTTCATCCTCCTCGCTAAGGACTGTTGGAGGGTCAATTGTTTAGTAAAAGTAGTGGTGTTCCTACTTCCTCTCTGGGATGATGAACGACTCCCAGCAGCGACAGCAGGAGGCGTAGCAATGCAGGATCCTCCGGAGGAATCCCGGATAGGAGAGTCAGTCATGCCAGTGACATGGCCTGCAGGACTACTTCCGATCCTGACTAAGGAGGAAATTGACGAGGAGGGACTTCAACAGTGACATCTTCAATTTGCATATCAGCAAGTGGACTGTGGGTGCTCCTTTCAGCACTTGCAGGGGGCGTGCAAATGGTGGAAAGAGCCACCTCTTCCCGTCCAGTGCTGGGAAGGTCAGGCATCGCAACCACCACCACACTTGGACTCTCCTTTGGGATTTGTGAAATCTTCTTAGAATGCACAGTTCTTCGCTGTGCTTTTGCCAGCTTAACTCTTTTGATTTTTTTAGTGGGAGGAGGGCTTCCATTGTCATGTGAAGCTGAACCACTAGTCATGAACATAGGGAAAGACCTTAGCCATTCCTTGCCACTCCGTGTTGTAAATGGCATATTGGCAAGTTTACATTTCTCTTCAGATGATTTAAATGGTTTTTTCAAAGTCATTTTCCTGAACTTTGCCATTTGGGATTGTATGTGCCCTCTACTATGACATTGGGCATCGGCCTTGGCAGACGACGTTGATGGCATGTTATCGTCTATGTCATGACTAGTGGCAGCAGCTTCAGCACTAGGAGGAAGTGGTTCTTGATCTTTCACTTTTTTATTTTTATTGGAGAAAGTTTGGTCCTCCATTTATGTTATATCGATTTGATATATATGTGCAGCTAAGGCGCACACAAACACAGAAAATATTTTTTTATTTTTGCTGGAGAGTAGTGCACTTTGTGGGTTACACCACCCTTTAAGAAATGAGCCAGCCGGCTCTTTACTTATTGGACACAGGCGCACGCTTGGAGCTGCTCCTTTGTTGATGCACGTGTGGCTACTGCGCACACAATTCACAAACACAGAAAACATTTTTTTATTTGGTTTGGAGTGTACTTTGGGGGTTACAGCACCCTTTAACGGTCAAGCCAGCCGGCCCTTTACTTATGACACAGGCGCACGCTTGGCACTACTTTGTTGATGAACGTGCGGCTACGGCGCACACAATTCACAAACACAGAAAATATATTTTTATTTGGTTTGGAGTGTACTTTGGCGGTTACAGCACCCTTTAACGGTCAAGCCAGCCGGCCCTTTACTTATGACACAAGCGCACGCTTGGCAGTACTTTGTTGATGCACGTGCGGCTACTGCACACACAATTCACAAACACAGAAAATATTTTTTTATTTGGTTTGGAGTGTACTTTGGGGGTTACAGCACCCTTTAACGGTCAAGCCAGCCGGCCCTTTACTTATGACACAGGCGCACGCTTGGCACTACTTTGTTGATGCACGTGCGGCTACTGCGCACACAATTCACAAACACAGAAAATATTTTTTTATTTGGTTTGGAGTGTACTTTGGGGGTTACAGCACCCTTTAACGGTCAAGCCAGCCGGCCCTTTACTTATGACACAGGCGCACGCGTGGCACTACTTTGTTAATGCACGTGCGGCTACTGCGCACACAATTTACAAACACAGAAAATATTTTTTTATTTGGTTTGGAGTGTACTTTGGGGGTTACAGCACCCTTAACCGGTCAAGCCAGCCGGCCCTTTACTTATGACACAGGCGCACGCTTGGCACTACTTTGTTGATGCACGTGCGGCTACTGCGCACACAATTCACAAACACAGAAAATATTTTTTTATTTGGTTTGTAATGGAGTGTACTTTGGGGGTTACAGCACCTTTTAATGGTCAAGCCAGCCGGCCCTTTACTTATGACACAGGCGCACGCTTGGCACTACTTTGTTGATGCACTTGCGGCTACTGCGCACACAATTCACAAACAGAAAAAATATTTTTTTTAGCACTTGGGGGAGCACCCCTGATGTACAGAGCACCCCCTGGACAACACTACAGCACCCCTTTAGGACTGGGACACTGCACAGGACTTTGGAGTGGACATAGCCCCTATGGACAACTGACTGCACAACACAGTCCAGCCAGCCCCTATGGACTTTGAAGTAGTGGACACAGCCCCTATTAACAACAGCAGCACAGCACAACACAGCCAGCCCCTATGGACTTTGAAGTAGTGGACACAGCCCCTATGGACAACAGCAGCACAGCACAGCACAACACTACTCTGCACTACACTACACTACACAGCCCAGCCAGCCCTAACTCCCACCCACTCTCTTCACTGTCCACAGCCGAGTGAGAAAATGGCGCCAACGCGGGTACCTTATATATGATCCAAAACCCGCGAGACCCGGAAGGCGGGATGATGACGTTTTGCCTCGATGTCTGCTTAAATGTGAAGTTGGCAGCTAGGGCTCATATATATTATTTGGAGGCTGAAATGCCAACCTGCTGGTCATGCACAACAGATTTTGAACATCACCAGCTTTCCGGTATCTTTCTGCAAGTTGACTAAAAATAAATAAAACAAAAATTACAGTCCCTTTACCCCAAACATTCAATTAGAACAAGCACTCATGCCAAGGTTGGAAATGGAAAAATCAATGGAACACTGGGTTTGGGGTCCCCCTAATATAGTGTACACCAGCCATAGTCTGGTCAGTTCAAGGCTGTGCATACAGGATGTGCAGGGTGTATGCACATAGTGTGCAGTCAACCCCTGTGGGTGCTTTCTGACCAGTGTAGCCTGACAGATAAATCTTCAAGTATCCTGTCAGGAAAATGCTGGATTAACAGGAGGAAAGTGGACAGTCATGTCACTATTGGTCACTGTGTTGCATAATCGGGCACTGTGGTATAAAAAACACTTATGAAGTTTTAGACTTCAAAAAAGAAAGCGCCGTTCAGCTAGTAGGAATAATAAATAATACATTTATTAAAACAGATTCCTTCAACAATATCCAACACACTATTTAACATCTAGAATCAGGTGCCATACAATTGGCATAATCCAAATTATTTACCAGTAGTCACCTCAACATATACTGAATGACCAATATGAATGATTAATATTTAGCAATCCAATCCTTAAAGATGTTAGTAAAGCACAGAAAGTTAAAATTCCCATAACATTTCAGGAAGTTATTAGTAGGAAAAGATATTTGCACATTAGGCTGAGATCATTAATCCTCGGATACCTTTTCGGCTTGATATAAGATGTTAGTTTAGGCAGTATTAGTAGAAGGAGTGTCTCTGTTTATTAGCTCCTTTTAGGCTTATTGTATAAGCAATGTTAGTAAAAGGAGTGTCACTGTATATTAGCTCCTTTTAAACTTATTGTATCATGTTAGTACAGATGGTCACTCCTACCACATAGGTGTCCAAAAATGTAAATTCCTACTAATACAGGCAAAGTTCAATCAGATGAGCATCTTTATATATAGGCTTGTTTTTAAGCTTGTTTAAAAGCATATTAGTACAGGCAGTCCAGCAAGTCATGCAGATTTTCCAAATTACTGTGTTTTTGGAGTACTGTGTGGCATAGTGGGGCACACTGGTTCAATGGGGCAGTGTGTGGCATAATGGAGTACTATGAGGCAAGCAAGGGGCACTGTGTGGCATAATGAGGGCACTGTGTAATAATGAGGCATTGTGGTATACTTGGGTGTACTGTGTGATAATGGGTTACTGTGTGACATACTGTGGCATTTCGTGGCATACTGGGGAAACTGTATGGCACAATACTTAATCTGAGGGCACTGTGTAGCATAATGTACATAATGGGGGTATTGGGTGGCATACTGCTGGTACTATATAGCATAATGTTTATAATAGGTTCAATGCGAGGCATAATGTTTATTATGTGGGCATACTGGGGGACTGTGCATACTGGGGGACTGTGTGACTTAATGTGTGCTAAGAGTAGAAAACATTATCTCTAGAAACTTCAGTTTGTGGTGCTTGTGATTTATTTTCACTGAGTTTTTTGATCTGTTTTTAATTAAGTCAAAAATATATTTTAACTAAAAAAAGTAATCTTTCTAGGGGTGTCGACCACCCTCCTTTCCCCCATTGGCAATAGATAACCATTACAAAAATTATCCCCTCCAAAATGGCAACATATTACCCAGTGGTAACAGATGCCCCCGTTGCATTATCCCTCCAGCCCCATGTCTGTAGGTGTGGAATGGAGAATACCCCACACTAGTAGTCAGCACACCCCTTATAAAGAATCTGTGCATGCCTGCGACTGGAATCATTAGAGAAATCCAATAGGACAGCCAGCCCAGTGGGTACATATATATGTAAATTAAATATATAATATTCTCTGGTACACTACAGGTCCTAGCTAGCGTTATAATTCCCAATTTAAGTGGATGTTAGTGAATGCTGGCACTTGGAAAACCACAGGTGCCAGCATACCGTTGAAGACGGGCCTTGCTGGCACGTACAGTATTTGGGATCTTTAAAAACATTTTACAATAAACAGTACACACACCACAGTAAAAATATCCTTTAATAAGTAAAAACTCTCTTAGACTCCTCGTTAACAAACATAATGCTTATAGATCCATAGAAAAAAGCCCTCGTTACTCCATGAGGCATGAAATTTTGGTAAAAGAAAAAGCCACGAGTGATGCTAAACTACAAATGACAGTGTCATATTTGGGCTAGGAAGTTTAAAAAAGAGCACTTGCATAATGAGTAAGATGTACAGCTATGGATCTGAGAAAATAAAAGATAAGAAAGTGATAAAATAGAGTAAAAGTAATAAAAAAAATAATAAAAAGTAAAATTAAGATAAAAAGTAAAGGATAATAAAAACTAAGAAAATAATATGCTCTCTGGGCAATGCTGTGAAGAAAAAATTAAATTAGAGATTATGGTATTAACCACTATGTGTTTATAGCTTTTTAACGGGTATATGTGTGGAGCAAGGCTTTGGGGATTGTAGATGTTGCGGGCTTTGAGGGCGGTGTCACTTCCTCAATGTTTTGGAGACACTGGCAGGTTCTAACTAGCTGATCCTATTCATACCTTTGCCTCCTGGCAGCGGTCACCTCTTCCTCATCACAGCAATGCGGCAATGTCCCGGATCCCCGTCGGCATCTTAAGTCCACTAGAAGTGGTCACAATCGCACTTCTGGTTTGGCATTTTTCAGCTATCCCACCATCCGATGCATTTCATGCAGTAATGCAATTTGTCAAGGATGGTTTACCTTGTGGGTAGTCCCTTTTTAAATCAGGGAGATTGAAAAATCTTTATTGGATCTGTTTAAAAAAATGGAAGTCCTCTGCCGGGTCTTCTGTTTAAAGAAGCGGCAAGCTTTGGGTGCTTATATTCTAGATATTCAGCATTGCCCTCAAAATAAAATGTATAAAAATGAATACAATTTTAATAAATTAAAAACAAATAAAAAAAAATCAAAATCAAATAATTGATAAAAATAAATAAGAAAATAAGTAAAAAATAAGTAAATGAATAAAAAATAGATAAGACAGACAGTATATATAAATGATCTTTAAAGAGTGTAAATTGACTGGAAAAAAATCTGATGTTGGTGTGTGTGAGCCTTATAGAAATTATTTTTCATAGGAAAGCATTGAGCTCGATGTCTATATTTAGTCCTTTGGGTTTCAGGGTTTTAAGTTCGTATATCCACTTAGTTTCAGTCTTTTTTTATTCTGTTACCAGGTCTCCAATGTGGGGTCACTTTTTGGATTCCGATGAATCTCAGTCCATCTGGGTTCTTGTCATGTGTATCCAAGTAATGTATTTTGACACACTGTGTGTGGAGAGTCCTCTTTTAATATTATAGATATGTTCGGCTATACAGGTTTTCATTTTTCTTTTTGTTTGTCCAACGTATTGGAGGCCACATGGACACTCTAAAAGGTATATGACTCCCTCGGTTTCACAAGTTATTTCTTGGCAGATTTTATATTCTTTGTTTGTTTGGTTACATTGGAATTTTGATGTGTTCTTTATTGTTTTTTTGTTTGCTGTTTTGCATCCCTTGCATTTGAGGCAGTTGTGGAATCATTTGGATTTTATTCTTGTTTTCTCCTGGTTGTCAATAGGGATGAAGCTAGCTATAAGTTCTTGTTTTAAATTCTTTGCACGTCTGTAGATAATTTTTTGTCTTGGTGGGATGATGGATTTTAAATCTTCGTCAAGCATCAAGATGTGGTAGTGTGTTTTTAAAATCTCTTCAATTTGATCTTGGTTGGAGCTGAATTGTGAAATGAAAGCTGTACATTGTTTGTCTTTGTTTGACCTTTTCTGTTTGTATTGTATCATGTCTGATCTGTCCAGTTTGGTGACTCTCTCAATTTCTTTTTCTAGGAGTTGGTTGTTGTAGCTTTTGTTAATGAATTTCTTTTTGACCTCTTGACTTTGTTCCTTAAATGTTTCTTCACTTGTGCAGTTTCTCTTTATTCTTCTCAGTTGTCCTCCTGGTATATTGTTCAACCATTTTCGGTGGTGATTGCTGCGGAATGGCAAGATGTTGTTCTCGTCTACTTCTTTTGTGTATGTTTTGGTGATAATTTAATTGTTCATTATGTTGATTTCTACAGTAGATCAAGGAAGATAGCTTTTTCTTTGCTGGTAGCTGTTGTGAATTTGAGGCCAATGTCATTTTTTTGTGAAGTTTTTGAGATCTTCTTGTGGTCCATCCCATATAAAAAGGAGGTTGTTTATGTATCTGTGCCAACAGATTATGTTTTCTTTGTACTTGTTATTTTGCCATATGTTGTTTTCCTCCCATTTCACTACAAAGTGGCTTGCATAACAGGGTGCAAAAGATGTCCCCATTGCTGTACCTTTTATCTGGAGATAGTAGTCATCATTGTAGCAGAAGTAGTTGTTGTATAGTAAAAATTCTATTTGTTCCATGATGAAGTTGATTTTTTTTTTGGTAGGTCTATTTGTGTTGGCATCCCAGATTGTGACTGATGCATGTATTTAATGACTTGACATCGCTGGTGCATAGTATATAACTATTTTTCCATTGGATGTTCTTTAAAATTTGTAGTAATGTATCTTTAAGGTAGCTTCTTTGTTTTTGAATGATGGGCTGCAGGAAATGGTCAATATACATGATAAATTTGAAGTTATAGAACCAATTCCAGAGACAATGGGTCTGCCTGGTGGCTCTTTTATGTTTTTATGGATTTTGGGGAGGTGACAGAAGGTAGGTATCTTCTGATTTTTTACCATGATGTAGTCATATTCCTTTTTGTGGATAATCCCCATTTCTAAGCCTTCTTCTAATTGTGCCGCCAGTTGTTGTTGGAATTTTTTTGTTTGATTTTTGTTGTAGTTTTTTGTATGTATCAGTGTCTGATAGTAGTTTTTTTGCTTCTTTTTCATATTGAGATTTGTCTAGGATCACCAATCCTCCTCCTCACTTGATTGCTGTTTTGATTACCCTTGTTTTGTATTTTTTTAGTTCTTTTAATGCAAGTTTTTCTTTTGATGTGAGATTGTATTTGGTTTTGTTTCTATATGGTAATTTGGTGATCTCTTCTTCTATCAGTCTCTGAAATGTGTATAAATGCGAACCTTTTATGTAAGCTGGCTAAAAAGTTTAGGCTGGTTTTAGTTCTGTGTGTTGGTATTCTTGATTTCCTGTAATTGTTCTTGTTTGTAGGTCCCTAATGAAATATTTTTTAATACATAACTTACGTACAAATTTATGTATGTCTATATATATCACATTTATTTGTACTGGAATGTTTGTCAAATTTTAGTCCCTTTTTCAACAAGCTGATTTGGTCCTCATTCAGGGGTTTATCACTAAGGTTATAGATGGTTTCTTTTTCTTCTGTGTTCATTGATGTTTTGTCTTTCCTGTTCTTTCCCCCCCTCTTGTTTCTCTTTTTCTTCATTTTTTTCACACAAATACCTGCAAAAAAGCTATAAACACATATTGGTTAACACCATAATCTCTAATTTAATTTTTCCTTCACAGCATTGCACGGAGATCATATTATTTTATTATTTTTATTATCCTTTACTTTTTATCTTAATTTTACTTTTTATGATTTTTTTTAATTACTTTTACTCTATTTTATCATTTTCTTATCTTTTATTTTCTCAGATCCATAGTTGCATGTCTTATTCATTATACAAGCACTCTTTTTTATACTTAAATTTATAAAAAAATTCCATAAGAGCTGCTCCTCATACAGACACAGGACTGGTATAGGAGAATGACACTCAGAGTCAGTACTCGGGTGACATAATGAGTATATACACTGTTGATCCAGACACAGGACTGGTACAGGAGAATGGTACTAGGAGTCAGTACTCAGGTGACGTACTGAGTAAAAACACTGTTGATCCAAAAGCAGACTGGTACAGGAGAATGGCACTAGGAGTCAGTACTCGGGTGTCTTACTGAGTAAACACACTGTTAAATAACACTTTGTATAATACACTAGAAGAAAGGAGCGTGGAACCAGGAATGCTGCAACAGCAAATAATCACTGGAAGTAGCAAAGTTGTACAGGCAACTTCCTATTGCCTGGAGCCCTTTTAAATACCCTAATGTAGCAATCCATTGGAGGATGGTGTTAGCTGACAGCAACCAATGCTACTATTGGGTAAAGGGCTAATCAGGAGATGTAGACTGTTATGGCTGCATCCATGACCATAATCGCAGGAACCAAATCACGGAATCAACACAACGATGTCCTAGCAGACCCCAGGAATAATCCTCAGTGCATCAATTGCTGCCATACGTGGCATCTGACCGCACGGGAGGTCATGGGAAGCTGATGCTCTGAGGTAACGGATAATCCTAGGCCGCAACCTGACAGACAGTTCATTCCTAGTCTCTGCCATAGGAATAGATTGGGATGCTCTTATTGGTCAGAGCATGACATCACCAATATTCTGATCAATCAGGGCTATTCCATTAATTCCTGTGGCAGTGCCCATGAGTGACCTGGCATTAGCATGGAGGCCTTGCAAGAGGGAATCACATCATCTAATATGGGTTTTTGTTAAAAATTTTGGGTTAGGGTGTTTATTTATTAAATCATTTTTTTCTATGGTCTGTGTATTTTATTGTAATATTTTTTATACTGTCACTACAGGTGACAGTGGGCTTTATCTGCCAATGCAAACCCTGCCAGCTATGGTATTTCAGTTGGGCATAAAAGGGATAGCTGGGACCTGTGGTGTACTAATAATAAAGAATTTTAATGTGGGAATTAGACTAGATATTTTTTCGGGTGCGAAAAATATGTGTTTTTCCCATTTTTTTAATGCCTAATTCAATTGTTTGTGGTGAACACATAGAATCCACATTAACACACGGACCTACTGTATGCGTGTTCATGGCCCTGGTCATGATAATGGGACTGGTTATCAGGAATATTTTTTTCATGATACGTGCTGGGTATTCCTGTCAGCATACAATCACATTGATTGTGGCCCCCTGGATTTGCCCCTGGCTGAGGGGTTCACAGTGCCACTCACCTCCATGTCTCCAGTGGTTAGGTCATGCCCCCGATAAGGGGTGGCATCAGGGCTAATTGAATTAGCCCGAGGATCAATTAATGGAATATTTGATGGTGAACTGAGCTTCATAGGGACCAGTGAGAACATCCACCCACCTGGGCTATCACCCTACAATGGGAGTTGCTACCACGGGCAGCAACATGGGACCACAGCAGAAGCCAGAAATCACCCCACAGCCGGCACCTGTCTCATGCTCCCTTCACGGGACACCGCCGCTGCCTCCATATGCGGCACCAGCAGTATCCCGGCATCCACATCAGCCGTGACCACACGGGATTGTGCGGTCAAAAAAAACCACACCCACCAAGGTGGATGACAGCTACAGTAGTGGACTGCAATACCACACAGCTGGCAAGTACACCATGCTCCTACCGGTAGCTACTACTACTGCTTTCTACTCTCCAGTGCAGGATGCCACTATTATAGGGTGCCCCAGCCTTGTCACACCTTATACTCTCGGTTATTATGTCTGTAGACCATAGGTCCAGCAGGGGACATGTACTGGGCAAGAACCATACAGTTATGAGCCCCCTATAATGGTCGACCTACCTCTCCTCCAAGCCACTCCACTACCCTGCAACAGGGATCAGTCACAGACTGCACCTAATAAGACTGCAATCCTGGACTTTATTATATAAAAGCCAATCGACATGCCTTGAGAAGCATTGTGTCTATTCCAATAAAGAGGTTTGGCACTGTACATGAGCATATGCCTTTTATTTTTGCACACCTGCCCCTCCAGTCACATTTCAGGTACATACCAAATTCCCATCAACCCCATCGTCCTCCCTCATCCAACACTCTGCCATTGTCCCTCGACATTCGGCATCAACCCCCAACCCTGCATCAGCACCAGACCTGAGCGCATTTGATACCTCCTTTTTCGGGGAATAATTAGTTGTCAGTAAAGTACTGTGGCTAAATTAATTCTCCCCTAAATATTTAATTTATTAACCCCACACCCATCACCCAAGGGGTGTGCGGAATATTCCTAACATAGTTGACATCTAGTTGACATCTTGCAATGCAGCACATTCAAAGGCCAAAACTTATGAATAATGATTTACAATTGCAAATGTAATTTTTAGTCTGCAATATTTGCACTACAGCATTTTCCATCCAACTCACCTTGTGCTAGACAATAGCAGTATACAGTACAATAATTGGACTAAATACAATGGTGGTATTTATGATGGCAGTCAGCAACCAGGTGAAGTAGAGTGTAACAAATGTGCCTCCTGCAATTGGAATACCTGTATTGTTCTTGCAAAATAAAAACCACCACCATTTTGTGATGCCGGTTTGCATGGTTTCCTTAGCTGAGCACATTATCTTGCACCAATCTATGCAATATACAGTATGTTGTGCTGGGAGCAAAGCTAACTTAGGACATACAGTACTTGTGGGACTGTCTCTGGTACAATGTCATTTTGGAATTTGTATTTCATTTATTTCCACAGACCAGCTCACCTATTTAGTAGAATATCAAAAAAATAGTTAATTCACAAAAATGCACAGGTGCTAAGAGGTAGTCCATCAATGTATTACTTTGGTCACTTGCAACAAAAATGATGGACTACCTCTCTGCACCTGTGCTTTTTGGAATTAGTTCCTAATCTTTAATAAAGAAACAATGATACTAATGAACCATTCCAGGGAGTTCAAAGCATTGTAGATAATTTATAATTTATTTATAAGCATACATTTTTTAATGTATGCAAATTTTAAAACTAGTGCCAAAATGATTCAGGAGTTCAATATTTTGTAAATTTTCCAGCCACAAAAGAAAAGTCCTTATTGAGGAACGGAAACAAGCAGAGGTGAATTTCAATGCATTAAAAACTTAGCAAGGCATCACATAAATATGTGAGTTGTTTAACTCTTTACACTCTGAAAGGATCCTAGTGGAAGAATTACATTCACAATATGGCAATGGCAGTGGGCAACCAGAAAATTAGAAAGATGCTCACCTATTAGATGTCTTCAGGTTAGTGTTAATGAAGTTGTTTAAACTGTTTCATATAAAAGGAAAGGTGTCCCAAGACTAAGAAATAATTTACCATTGAGCATTTGCCAATTAGTATTACCAGGGCCATCCTTGTTTTGTATACACACTTTAGTAAATATTAAACTATTTAGAGATTTTTCAGTAAGAATTGTGATCTAACTAATAGGAGAATAATATAATTGAATTGAACAAACTGAAATATGTAAATATGTATTACATTATTTTTGCATGTTAAAAATATGTTTCAGTAACATCTTCATTAATATTATTATACTAATGTATGTTGTGTCTTGCAGTAGGACATAAGGTTGGAACACATGTTCTGTTACAGTTAAATGGCATTCATCATTGCATTATCTACTGCACTGCTCAGAATACCAAGAAACTAATTAGCATATTCCAGTGAAAGAACTCCATTGATCAGTTTAAGTCGCTTGAGATAATCAGTTAAAATAATTATATGCAAAGATCAGAATGCTAATGACATAAAGTAAGCACATAAGTAATGTACTATGTGTTTTTCAGAAGTAATCAAGCAGGCAATGTTCCAGATATGCTCCACAACATGCATATGTATTACTAAAATCATGTCCACTTTACAGTATGTACATATCATATATCACATTGCCAGATTATTCCAGGATAGCAAAGTCATTGTTTCTGGGGAAGCATTCTGTGGCAAATGTGTCATTGCTTTCTATCATTCAAAGTGGTAAGCCAGTAAAACTTGTCATTACTACACATGTACCACAAATTGTATTATAAGTTCAGACAGTGCAGTTTTGGTCATAGTACATAGACTAATTATTAGATTGGTAAAAGCTGATAAGGAATGAGAAATGGGAGCTGATATTATGTTCAACTGATTAGATGTCATAGAGAAATGTCAAAATTCCTAGGAAACTAAGGTACAGTATCAATTTTATGGAATCAAAATAATTTTAAAATCATGTTAGTTTTAAATTTAATGACCAATTCTAGCACTTGACTTTATCAATCATTGTTGACCCTTGTCATCATGAACATCAATTTATTTATTTAAAAAGATACCTAAGGTTGACACTTTGTCAATAATTGTTGTCAATTATCAGTATCAATCTAAATTCAACTATTACAAATAAAATCTGATTCTGAATTTATTAAACATTATTGTCACTTGTCAATGTTGAAATTTTTGTTGTTTTGAAATTATTTCTAGCAAATAATAATTGGTATTTATATTATTTTATTATAACTCAATTTTGTTCAGTTTTCTAGATACAAATGACAAATAAATAAACCAGAAAATAACTAAATTATCATCAATCATCATAAACATCCATCATCATCATCATCATCATCATCATCATCATCATCATCATCATCATTAACCATGATCATCAAGTATCTTAACATCAGGCCTCCAGTACACAAAGAGATAGACCTCTTGAGAATCGCCTACATTTAATTATATTGCACTTCCTGTACGTGAACATGGTCTTACTCTAGTCAGCCTATGATTGCCCTCTGCTTTCCCCTTCTCTAGGTGCAAAGGGGCACAAGTCTATAAAATACATAAAATGTACATATGAACACATTAGTGAATAGGTACAGTACAAAAAATGTGAAATTTGTGCAAAACAAATTACCATATGATCAACTCTAAATAAGGCCCAGTGAGGTTATTTGTGAGCTGCACTTTATGGTAATTTGTGTAGTTTTTTTCTAAAGGAAGCGCTGTTCATAAAAATAAAGAGAAGCAAAAGCATGTTTGTTTACTGTTGTCTAGGAGGATTCCCTTTTTTGTCATAATAAACTTCATGCGATTTAATGGTGAAATGACAATAATATGATAATAAATGGTGGCACACAACATGTCTTTATAAAGATTGGTGTATCTATCAAAGGAGGAAGCTATGTCCATTAATCCTGCCAGTTGTGGATAATCTCCAGCCATTCCTTCCCCTAGTTCTCTTCAGTCTCATCCGCCTTTGTGTCTCTCTAGCCTCATTCCCCCATGTTTCTGCAGCTCCAGCCCTCCATTATGGTTGTGCACTGCTCATTAGAGGGTACACTACATAAGCAGAAATTGGAGTTTAATCCCTATACTTAGACTGACTCTAAGTGCAAATTTAGACAGATGGTGGAGATAAAATTAATAAATTACCTGGCTGCTGATTCCAATTAATTGTAAACTGTGCTGCAGCTGCTCTATGAGATACAGGGTAATATGTATGATAATAATATAAAAAATAGTCTGGCATTATTCTCCCATGGTAGCTGTTTTATGGTAGGGAGTCAGTATGAAGATAAAAAGAATATAGCAATGCACATAGGCCATCAGCCAGAAATATTATTCCATAGTTAATATAAATAATTATATGTGTTTATTGCATATTAGGCATATTTAAAAATAAAACACTTAATTAGAAATATATTAATAAAAAAACATATATAAAAAGACTATTGGGAAAGCAATAAATCACTAAATATGTCTAATTAACCATCAGTAGTAGTTCCTTATACTCCAATCTAAATTGTGAGGATGATGAAATAAGGGCCGTAAATTTAGATATCTGGCTCATTAAATGAATTAAGTTGTCCAGCTTTAAGGTAATGATATTACCAGTTTTGTAAATATGTTTGTGGGGTTCTGCTGGCTGAGAGGGCAGAGTGCACTACTCCCCATTGTGGATTTAGTCACCACCAGAGTCGAGGGGAACCTCTTACTGTGCATAGAATTATTTCACTAATTCAGGACCCCTCTAACATCTATATGGAACTGGCCAATGGTTCCATTGTCTCCGGGAGTTCTGCCACTGCTCCAAGTAGCCATACCTTATATATGGCAATTTTTCCCAAATATATAAACATTGTACACTTTGACATGTAAGTTGGTGTCCATGCACAGTGTAGGCTCCCACTATGTATGACAGAAATGGAATAACATTGAGCATTATACTGTATTATAGATTATTATTATTATTATTATTATTATTATTATTATTATTTTAAAACTGTGAAGTAATGTACAACACATGTACTAACACAAAAAGGAAAAACACTCTCTCCCTCAACCAACAAATGATTGCAGTGACTATGCAGACCCATTGCAGAGTGATTGACAGGAAGGACTGTTTGGTGGTGGTGATGGGGGGATGGTCAGCGAAACGCCATTGCAGGGGAGTGCATAAATTATCCATTGTGATCAGAGAGGATTAGCATATCTTCGCAGTGAGACTGTGTGCGTAATCACTATTGCATTTGCAGTTGTGATCCGTACTGAATCAGGCCCAATATCTGGTAATGTGTGAGAACAAATGATGACCATTTGCTCCCAAATACTGGAAATTGAATGAAAACGGTTGTTCAGACAAATTGATTAAATGGCTGTAACCTATTGTCAGTGTTTGGGAGCAAATGGTCAATTGTCATTTGATCCCATACATTACCAGATTTTGTTATAACCAGCCAACTAGTTGGAAAGATAATATTTACGTGTACGGCTAGTTAAAATTTTTAAGTTTGATTATATGCAAGCAAAACAAGGATTTTTTATGCTCTCTCTCTCTATTATATACGTAAGCACAGGACGTTTTGACGTAGATGAAAATACTGTATGTGCTACTGTAACTAGAAAATTCTAAACACACACAAGATAAATCATAGGATACTATGTATAAATTGATATCAATGTGAACAGGTTTTGGTTAATTGATCTGAATTAACTAAGATCAAGTATATTAAAAAGTTTTACATTATGACAAGAATGTTAACATTTTATTGCACTTTTTACAAATGTTTCAAGACTGCTTGGCTGTTCATTTAAAAGGTTAAAAAGATATATTGGCTCTTTTAAAAGAAAAGTAATTACCACTAAACATGATACACACTGTACACAGCTTTAATTGATGGCTTTCTCAATATTTTCCTTTCTGGATCACTGGGTTTTAGTGTACTATCTATTCAGGAGACCTGATCCCCTATAGAGCATAATCCATAAATGAAGGGATTATTTTTAATACTGTAGTTTAGTTCCATTGACAAATAAGTGCTGGCAGTAAGAGGTGCATATCATGAATATTTAATCACTCATGAAACCACAAGGACAATTTACCAAGTTTTTAAGGTAATTTTAACAAAATCATTGTAAATGATATTATGCATTGCTTGTTCCATTTATTAAAATATAATCATTATAATAACTGCATACAACAGACAAAATAATGTAGGGTGAAACAGATACAGAATAGGAGGAGAAAATAGAAAATAGTTTAGAAATTGGAATAGGCTGTTTCATTACAATTGTTTGAATCATTTGAATTATTTTTCATAATTAAACATTTAACTGGATAACAGTGTAAATGAATAAAATATTTAGACATTCAGAATAGGCTATTTAAATAGTTGAACAATAATAACTACTGTCACTGTAAGAGCATTCTGGCTGCCCCCTCGACACTGCAGGGGGCATGGCAGGCAGGGCCGTAACTAGGGTAGTGCAACCAGTGCCATGGTACAGGGCACCGTAGTTCAGGGGGGCAGTTTGGGCCTGTAAATTTTCCTGTTTATTATCATTCTCACTAGTAGCTTCCTCTTCTTTTATCCCCATCAGTTCCTGGCCACTCCTATCTCTACCCTGGCCCTTCCCCATGAGGCCATTGCCCTTTTTCAGGTGCGCAAATCTTATGTCCCTATTTAAAAAATTGGGGGGCGGACACCAATGCTCTCTCTGCAACAGGGCACCAAAAAGTCTAGTTACGGCTATGGTGGCAGGTCATCGTGTCATCGCAGCTCTGATGATTTCCAGCACTGTGATTTTGCGATTTAGTGCGAATAGAGTCATCACCCCCCCGGACAACCCACTTTCACTAGTTAAATGGGCAGCTATGGGGCAAGTGGGAGGATATTTTCTATGCTAATGGCAGGACCGGAAGACTTTCCCTCTCTTGCAGAAGGCCAGGAGTGCCACCCTATTTTCGAGAGCCTCCCGGCAAGTATGTGTAAGTAGTATATTTGCTAAAGGTCGATTTTTAATTGATTTCAAAATCAATCAAAATCGATCAACATAAATGTTGTGTTTCTGGGGCTAAATCACACATTTACTAATACTTAAGAAAAAAAATGAAAAATCATCCATTGGTGAATGTATGATTTAGCTCCTGAAACACAACATCGATGCGGATCATTTTTAAATTTATTAAAATAGATATACCCCTAACAGTGGTTCACTTTGGAAAAAAAAACATGTATTGAACAATGAATTGTACTGGCAGAAAGTGCTTAATGATTCCTCAGACTCAAGGCTGGCATGTCTAGTCACTGTTTGCTGTGCAGGATTCTGAAATGGCTGCTCAGGTGAGTCCTGTCAAAGTACGTGTTAATCTTTGTCAAGGATTGTAGTAATTTTGAAATTTCTTGATTTTTTTCTGAAACAAATGTCTATGTCAGGGGGGCATTGATGTGTTTTCCTGCCAGAGTTAGGCCGTGATATGCTGCTTCTCTGTGAGCAATGTCTCTGTCTCTGAGGTTCAGATTACAGTAAGATGTAGACCAGGCCTGAGGTGTTTGATCGTAGGGAAATAGTACGGCCATGTGCTCAATTGTGTCCCATCATGTTGATGGGCTCTGTCTCAAAGTACCACACCATTTTGAATATATATACACAGTCACACATGGACCGGCACTCTTCTATCCAAAATTCATTGTGCTCCGGTGCCCTCTGGAATTGATTCACAGATCAGCAATACAGGCAAGCAGCAACACTCAGAAACTTGTTTGAAAATAAATAGTGGAAAAACAGTACCAACAAGTCTCTGAGTGCAGCTGCTTGTCTGTATTGCTGATCTATATATATATATTATCTCCAACCCGTTAACGCCTATATGTTTGAAGTAAAAAAGGATTTGTTTTTTTGTATTCCTGACAGAATGGATAAAATTAAAGGCTACACAAGATATATAGATGATGTCATTTTGCTAAGGGATGGCAAAGAAGAGGACTTTATGAGTAGGACAGTATCAACCAACTTAGTGAGTCAGAAAATTTACCTGTGAGACCAGTTTCCAATCTATACATTTTTTGAATGTCTTGAATTGTGTTAAATATAATGCTATGTGTACCTCTGTCTATCACAAAAATACTGACAGAAATACTTTTCTTGAAGCAGGCAGTCACCATCCTGAACCCCTCAAGAGAGGGCTTCGCTTTTCCCAATTCTTAAGGGCCTTTTGCAGTTGCAGTGACCTAAAAGATGCTATTATTGAGATTGATTTGATGTTCAACAAATTTGTTGGTAGAGGCTATAATCTGAAAATGCTGAATCAGGCAAAGGAAAGAGTGCTAGCTTTATCTAGGACCAAAACTCTAACATCTCCTAAGAAGGATACCCGTGATAAAATAATTTGGGTTAGTGACTACACAACGGAAAGTCACCAATTAATAAAGGTTGCCAAGTACACATGGCTGTTGATCAATGAGGACCCTGACCTCCCTGCATTAAAAAATAAATGTATACTGCCTTGCTACAGGAGAGGACGAAATGTAAAAGATCTTCTGGTCCACAATGATGTGACATGTTTGGGTACCCAGATTCCATCACATTTCCTCACTAGGAAACCTGGTAATTTCAAGTGCATTGGATGTACAACATGTTGTTATTAAGATACCGGTGATCTTTTCATGCATCCAAGATACAGTAAAAAATAAAAAATTAGATACCCGCTCAATTGTACCTCATGCTTCATCATTTATTACATCTAATGCCCCTGTAGACTCTTATATGTAGGTAAAACTACCAGAATGTTTAAAGAAATGGCTCTTCTCCTTTCTTTGATAAGGCTAGCATTCGAGGGCAAAAATTTAGATCTGCCAGTACCCAGAGATATTAAACAGCATTGCCATAATTTGGCTTATCTCAAGTACAAGATGAATGACTGGGTTGCTCCTAGGCAGAGAGGCGGAGATCGGGGTAGGACTCTGCTGCAAACGGAGTCTTTCTGGATACATGAGCTACAGACTGTTTCTCCGTTAGGTCTCAATGAACAATTGTCATTAGCTTGCTGTATTTAAACAGTGTTTTTCTAGAGTACTATGTAATTTTTTCTTCCCTATAGGTTCCTCATAGATTTTTCAGTTTTTTCTGTCTTTTTTAATATTGATATGGAAGGTATCATGTTTATACCATGCTGATTGATCTGTCTGTACCTTACAGATTCATTACACTTCTTCTTGTTTATCCCATTTCCATGGTGATGGGCTTCACACGTTTTCCCAGCCCCGCCCACCGAGGCTGTCGTGACACCAGGATGAGGTGCACACTTTGATTACATCATCGCACCTCTGACAGCGGTGGCTGGCTCGTTGCATGGGGCTGTCAAAGCCAGATAATTGGCTGAGACAGGATCGGTTTAAAAGTAAATCTGCACACCGCCATTTTGTGAATGGCAATGAGATGCCATTTTGCGACTGGCTGCCCAGCACCATTTTAGTGAATCTCACTCATTATAAGTACATATAGCGATGCTATTATTTAGCGTTGTGCGATTCCCACGCAATAGAAAGAAGTTAAAAGTCCTCACCATATAAATACAGACATTCACTAAAACATATAAAATGATTAACCTTGCAAAACAAGTACCATGGTGTACTCCACAAACACGTAGTCGCACAATGATAACTGGCATCTTTTCCAAAAACCCCAATACTTACACACTGCAACTTACATAAAAGGTTCCCTAGCATTAAAGTGTGATATTCAAGGTTTATTCAGTATTATTAATGTTGTGAAATAAATGTAATTTGATATCTAAGGTTTAGTACATGGTAAGCAGACCGTGTTTGGTGTTGTACTGATCCACTGTGTCTTTGCAGATTTCCGGTACTATCAGTGAGAAGATCGCAACATGTGTCTGCAAACTATGGACCATAGAGAGTTAAACATTAAAATGTATTCTGTAATGTAACCAGCTTAGATTTATTATGCAGCGGGAAACAGGACACAAAGAGCTGTTGGAGGCTGGATTGTGTCCATACGAATTGACCTATGAACTGTACTGTAACAGAAGAACCAGGAAGAAGAACCAATGAAATCATGCCAAACTGTTCTATTGTATTGCCTATCTCTGCTAGAGTATATATGTGGGCTCTCTAAACCTGGATGCCAGTCTGCTTGCTATGCTGTTGATGGAGGTTTCTACTTTGATGCCGGCATCTGGGTCCAGAGCGCCTCCGTATGTAACAACTGTACCTTGGGTCTGTATAATTTATTTACGCTAATTATATTTAAATCACAGCATGTAACCATCTGTTTTTATATTGAATAATAACTTTTTGTGCTTTGGAACCACAGTCAAAGTCTGAAAGCATTTATTTCTTGTGCGACTCATACTGCTAAATAGTGACAATTTTAGAAGGTATAGACAGGCCGGAATCGATAGTTGGGGGCTCGCAGTGAAATCATGCTACTGGTCACTTGGTAACACTCGGTCAGCGATCTCTCAGCAAAAGGGTGGAGGCGCCATAGCAGGAGAACACATTGTGCCTTCGAAAAATCTGCTATCACTTTGTTGCTGAGAGTCCATTACCCATTATTGTGGCTTAAGGAGTGCTGATTAAGAATCCAGGGACAAGGGAGGAAAAAGTTTGTTTTCCTTCATTGATAGATTTTTTTATGTTAAAAAGGGGAAGTCGCACAATAGCGTAAGGGTAATAATAAATTTTGTGTAGTAGTCGCATTATTGTGAATGCAACTAGTCACACAATAGCGTGTATGTATTTCCTGTATTGCTGCCACGTGTTTTAAACAAAGCCGTTAAGAGTGCATGGTGATATTTATAGATAGCATTGTTGTAAATACCTTGATCAGTGTTGCCATAGTCTGGGAAAACGTATATTTTTCTGTGCAGGAAAAGGGTGTGTAACAGTGAATATTTGTTGGTAGCGGTAACATTTTCCCTAGTTAAGGGCATCATAGGACCCTTAAGTGCTAGGTGCCTGGTGTCGGCCTAGTGGCTCGGTAGTAGATACCGCAGTCTATACACATAAGCAGGTGTAGTTGTTGTCTTTGTTGCAGTGTCGGCTCTCAGTGAGATTACAGTATTTAGTGATCAGTTAGGGTTATTTGAGCATTGTAATTGAACCACACAGTTGTGTCTAAATTGTGATTGTGAACTGAGTAGAGGGTAGCTGAAATCACTGAAAAGGGTAGGTGTTTTTGGAATGCCTACATGCTAGCAGTTGAAAGGTAGTCAAAAAGGGAAGCAGCCTGGTTATTCTTCCATAGGTGTGTGGGCGCATCCTGTTAATATCGTCCACAGGTAAAGTGAAAGTATCTTGACTTTCTTTCACCAGTCTAAATCTCTGTTGAAAAGCTTATGGCTTTCCCAAGATGGGAGGCAAGCAAACGGTAGAGATGGTAGATGATATGCTGCTGTTGGAAGCGCCGCTTGGGTCGGCACGGCATACTATGCATACTAAGTACGGTGCTTATGCAACTAGGTACTGTGATGTATAGTTTAAAATGACAATGAAGAGTGTTAGACCTTTCCCCAGAATTGGCAGCTTTGATAAGGAGGTATTGAACAACTTCCGAGATAGCATCTGTATGGTGCATTCTTGAATGAAAAAGGTAAAATATAATGAGTGTTTAAAGTTGTGGCAGCATGTGGGGGATGCGTGGCTTAAAGGTGGGCATGGGACACAAACTAGTGTTGCAAGCACGTTACAGGAGAGTGCACATGCAGCACTAAACTGTGGTGCGTGCTCGACGCGAGATAATGCACATGTGCAGTAAGGTAGCTTTGCGGAAGGTATTGCCAGTGGTTCACGTGCTCCACCACCGCTCTATGCAGAAGGGAGTGGAGGTACAGTCATTGTAAAAACCCATAAAAATGTAACAATTAACTTGTACCCTCTCTTGAGTAATCACAAAGAAAATGTTTATAATGCGGATGATGAATCTGTCATTATGTCTGCCATTTTCCATGCTGTTCACATGTTAGATGCTCCATCACAAAAAGCACAAGTGGTGGCCCCATCTCCATCAGTGATAGTACAAGAAGTGTTAACATCCACTGCACCCGTAGAGGAAGTTGTTAACCACATACGTAGCAGCAGTAGACTAAATCCCCAGCCAGGTAACAAGGTCAAACATAGCAGCGCAGCCAGTCTGCATCCCATCTGGACAATAACTGTTCCGAATGGGAATGTGGATGCGAACGGTGTAGTGCCCACAAGGGAGGTAGCAATGCATTGTCCTTGGACAAGAGCAGAGCTAAATTCCATGAATGATTTCCCTGATCCCAAAAAGGAATAGCCAAATGCCAAAGATTTTTGAAAAATTTGGATAGTGCTCACGAGCCAACCAATAATGATTGGCGAGTGGTGTTTAGGGCTTGTCTTCCACACAATACCGACGTGAAAAAGTTTATCACAGATTGCGCATTGGATGGAGATGGTCCCTTAACAGACGAGAGTAACCAAGGTAACATTACCCGCATAATAACTCAATTGGGTGTATATTTTCCAGTAGTAGTTAACTGGAGTAAAATTTTCACCGTAAAACAAAAAGAGAGTGAATTTGCAGAGGATTACTGTACCCGAGCTCTGCAGGCTATCACCCAGTACACTGGGATAGAGGATATTAAAGATAGCACTCATCACAGGGGAATGATCATTATGGTACTTATGGATGGTCTAAAAGACAATCTAAAGAGCCGAGATCAGACCTCACCACCTTGCTGGAGAGGAGTTACTGTAGACACACTCATAGAATCCGCTATTGAACATTATGAAAACATCCTAAAAAAGAGAGAGACCCAGAGCGAGAAGCTAATGGCTGTTAGTATTCAAGCTCTAGAAGGATTGACATCACAGCCACCAGACACACATGCACCTGCACAGCTACATGTCCTCACCAATCCTGCACCACCGCAAACACAGCCCTACCCCACTTATCACACACAGCCACAAAACCCATACTATCCACAGCCACCATATTACCCTCAAAATCCTTATCCACACCCACAAACGTTCTCTACTGCCCAACCCACACAGCAACCCTTTCACCCACCCCACTCATGAAGGTGCTTTAACTGCAACTAAGTGGGACATGTAAGTAGGAACTGTAAGGTGAAGAAGGTAGGACCCCCTAACCAGGGAGTACCTGGATATCCACCTAAGGGATATACACAGAGTAAAGGAAATTTTCAAAAGTCAACAGTTCCAATTGTGGCCTTAAATGCTGTATTGGAGAGTGAGAGTCAACGATAGGGGTCAGGTCATACCTGTAGTCTACAGATAGTCAGGTTAATGGGAAGTACTAGGGAAGAACTGGTGATGATGGTTGATGAAGCTGGTACTAAATATCTTTTTCTTGTAGACACAGGGGCGACCACATCAGTGATAAAATCTCCAGCTAATTTACAGGTGACCAGCGAGACAGTACCAGCAATGAGTGTAATGGGTAAAGTGCAACATTATCCTTTAACCAAATCCACAGAGGTCACTATCGGGCCATTGCATACCAGGCATTCTTTTCTCCTGCCAGCAGTGGCTCCTACTAACCTACTGGGAAGGGATTTGTTATGTAAGATGGGATGTGTCATATATTGTACCCCTGATGGTATATTTCTAAATATCCCAGAGAGAGTTGCGCATGAGGTGAGGGATATGTTGGACACTCCCCAAAGGATAATGTATCACTCTACTGGTTAAGGTAAAAATCCATCTCAGATAGATCAAATGTTATCCCAAATTCCAGATTCACATTGGACCAAGGATGGACAGGACTCTGGATTACTGGCAAATGTAGCTCCCATAATGGTAAATCTAAAAAAGGTAGGCAAGCTCCAAAAATTCCCCAGTACCAATTAAACAGGAGGTAGAGTTAGGGCTTTATCCCATAATTGAGCAATTATTACAGCAGGGAATTTTAGTCCATACAGCAAGTGTAGCCAACAGTCCCATCTTTCCTGTGAAGAAGAGTGGTGGGAGGGGTTATAGGCTGGTACAAGACCTTAGAGGGGTTAATAACGTAGTAGAGAGCCAAATCCGGCTGTCATTCTTATGCAGATCCCACCAAATGCAACCCATTTCACTGTCATTGACCTCTGTTCTGCTTTCTTCTCTGTATCTCTTCATCCTGACTGTCAGTACCTTTTTGCTATTACATACAGGGGTGTACAATACACATGGACATGACTGCTCCAGGGTTTCATAGACAGCCCCAGTATCTTCTCCCAGGCCTTACACGACTGTTTACAATCTTTTCAACCTGCCAATGGATCTGTTCTAATACAATATGTGGACGATTTATTGTTATGTTATGATTCGTTTATGTTATGTTTAAATGATACTATACTTTTATTGCTTCATCTCTCGCAAACAGGACACAAGGTTGCTAAGGACAAACTACAGCCATGCCAGCCCAGGGTTAAATACTTGGGACATTGCCTAACCCAGGGGTTACGACATCTGACAAATTACAGAATCCAAGCCATACAAACCATGACACTGCCGCAGAATTAACAGCAAATTCGTATCTTCTTGGGAATATGTGGATACTGCAGAATGTGGATCCCAGGTTTTTCTATTTTGGCCTTGCCATTACAGGACTTAGGACCTCATTCAGAGTCGGTCATTGCTGCTGCATGGTCGTAAAGGAAAAGGGGCCGGATATGCAAATGATGCACTCGCAAGTTGCGTCCTTAAGATCGGATCGTTAGCTGGCCAACCAAGGGGAGGATGCGGCCGTAAGACAAAAAATACGCCCCCTTCTCATACGCATTACACGTCATCTCCGGCAATATAAGGATTAATCAAGACCATCGGTAACCATCGGAACTGGTTGTAGAGCTTATGGTTGACCAAACCCTCTCTTAAGCACTACGATCAGGTAGTGTACAAACCACCCATGTCACGTGTGCCATGACACTACTATGTTAATTATGCACTCCCATAAAACGCTGTTCGCATAATTAGGCATGCCTGCGTTCGGATCTCCACTCCCCCGTTTTCAAGCACCTTCCCCTGTTACCACCCACAAACGCCTCATTCTGTCACTCAAACTACCGACCTAGCTGTGTTCAAGGAGAGAGAAATTTCTGATCATAGCAGCTAGATTGCGCACGTGCATTGCGAGCTTTACGCATGCGCTGTTTACCGAACATTGGTGGCATACGACTGTGCGGCCACAACGACTGACTCTGAATGAGGTCCTTAATCTCTTCCTCAAAGCCCGATCATGTCATACACACAGAGGAATCAGAGCAGGCTTTCCTTAATCTTAAGGATAGTCATACAAGAGCACCTGCATTGGGAATACCTGATTATGAAAAACCTTTTGATTTGCATTGTACGGAAGCTGATGGTTGTGCAGCAGGTGTCCTCACACAAAAACATGCTGATGCCAGTAGGCCCGTAGCATACTACAGTGCACAATTGGACACTGTGGCAAGATCACTCCCAACGTGTTTAAGAAGTGTAGCAGCAACTGCTCTATTGGTCAGTAAGAGTGAGGATGTGGTACTAGGCCATAATATGATCGTCTATACTCCCCATGCTGTATCTGCTTTGCTAAACTCTGCCCAAACCAGACATGCCTCCTCAGCTAGATTCACAAAATAGGAACTAGCCTTAATAACACCTGAAAACATCACCATCAAAAGGTGCAGTATGTTAAATCCAGCTATGTATTTACCATATGTGCAACATGATGCACAAAGGGTGGAGATAGGTGAGTTGCTGGCAAAAGGTGAGTTCTGCAGGTATGTTGATGCACATGATTGTATGGAATATCTGAATCAAACCTTTACTGCAAGACCTGACATACGGGATACACCTTTAGAAAATGTAGATGTGACATTTTACATGGATGGGAGTAGTCATAGGCAAACTGACACTGGAGAGTTATGTACAGGTTATGCTGTGGTAAATTACATTTTACACGGATGGGAGTTGTCATAGGCAAACTGACACTGGAGAGTTATGTACAGGTTATGCTATGGTAAATGATGAGGTCATTATAGAAGCCGAACCTTTAGGCCCACCACACTCAGCCGAAGTGGCGGAACTGGTGGCACTAAAGAGGGCGTGTGAATTAATGGAAGGTAAATCTGCTAATATTTACACTGACTCTAGGTACGCCTTTGGGGTAGTACACGATTTCGGCACTCTATGGCATCTAAGATAATTTATGACAGCAGCAGGCACACCAATTGCTCATTCCAGACATATAAAAGGACTACTGATAGCAATCCAATTGCCTAAGACAGTGGCAGTAATTAAGTGTAAAGCTCATACATGTGAGGATGATCTGGTGTCACTGGGCAACAACAGGGCAGACGAAGCTGCAAAATGGGCAGCAGGGTTAAAAATTCATGTACCAACTGAACAAATGATGACTTTTCAAATGATTGACATGCTGAAATTAATTGAGATGCAAAATTTGTGTTCCACTCAGGAAAAGGCAGTCTGGAGTTCCAAGGGATGTGGGCAAGAGTCTCCTGGACTCTGGAGAGATGGACAAGGTAAGCCAGTGGCTTGTCCAGGCTTGGGCATACTGCCCAAGCCTGGCTGAGGCAGTGCACAGTCTGACTCACTTGGGAAAGCAAGGTATGTGCAAATTGGTGAGAGCATACTGGTGTGCACCAGGTTTTTCTTCTCAAGCGGAAAAGAGAGCAATGTCCTGTCTGACCTACTTGAGGAAAAACATTGGGAAAATGATCCCTACCGAACCATTCCACATTCCTCCGACTGACGGACCTTTTCAAGTAATACAAATTGATTTCATCCAGTTACCACCCTGCAGGAATCTCAAGTATGTATTAGTGTGCACAGATGTGTTTTCTAATTGGGTTAAGGCACACCCAGCTGCCATTAATACTGCTGTGTTTACTGCCAAGAAAATTGTTCAGGAGTTTGTATGCAGATATGGTATTCCTAGAATTATTGAGAGTGATAGGGGTACTCATTTCACAGGTGATGTTTTCCAAAATATGTGTAAGCTGATGGGTATTAATAGTAGACTTAATACCCCCTACTGACTGCAAGCCAGTGCCAAGGTGGAGAGGACGAACAGGACTATTAAAAACAAATTAAGTAATATCATGTCGGAAACTGGACTGGGTTGGCCTGCAGCACTACCACTTGTCTTTCATAGTATCAGGATAACTCCTAGACCCCCTCTCAATCTGTCCCCCTTTGAAATACTGTTTGGTAGACAACCTCATTTGATTATAAGTCTGCAGGAAGATTTGAAAGGTAACAACGAGGTAACTGTAAGGTATGTTATAACAATGAGTAAACAGTTAAAACAGCAACAGCAGAAACTGAAATTGTTGTCACATTATATACCTGAAACAAACTGTCATGATGTTGAACCTGGAGAATTTGTTATGATCAGAAATTTCTTGCGTTCAGGTTGTTTGACTGATTGGTGGGAAGGTCCATACCAGGTGTTGCTGATGAGTACAACTTCATTGAAAGTGGCGGAGAGAGATACCTGGGTCCTTTCCACTCACTGTAAGAAGGTCAACCAATCGGTGGAGAAAACAAGGCGGAATCGAGGCAGATAACGTAGACCTGTCAATTGCGAGTCTGTTCCGGGAAGGTTAAAGGTTACAGTGAGATACCTGAGCTAAAGAAATAGGTAGACCAGTGTTTACAGCAATGGATTGGTCTGCTGTGGTTATCTTTGTGTTTTCTCCAGAGTCCTCATTATCTTGGGTTGTTTTGGGATCTCTGGTTTCTGAGATGGAGGACAGAGGACAGAAAAGGGAACTGATGGTGATATCAATGGAGTGGAGTCAGGAGAAAGAGCAATACAGTCACAAGGGCAGTATCTGACCAAACGCAGTACAGTAATTGTTAAGAGATCTGCTATTCTGGATACTCGGAGACAGTGTGAAGGTCTGTCATCTGAGGATTATTGTACGTGTGAGTTCTGTGGGTCCTTAGTAAATGAGAGATGCATCCAACAGTGCCAACCTAAGTATAACCAGTATTGGGGTGGGTATCCTTTAGCGGATTATCATACCATGGTGGGCAAAATTTTGAACCAGACCGACTGTTGGGTGTGCTTTCACGTGCCCCAAGGATAGCATAATGTAGGAATAGTGCCATTCCCATTAAGTGTCTCTGAAATTTTAGAATTACAAAAAGGGAAGACACTGGATAGAAAATTTCTAAACACCAAACCACCCCATTTTAAATCCACCAGTACCAGGTAGATAAAACACTTTTATGTTTAAACATCTCCAACTCCAATGAACCAGGAAGTTGGGAGGTGACTGGGAATAACCAGATGATGACCTTCTCACTAAGAGCTGATCGTGAGCCTATGAATTATGAACTGTTACACACAAATAGGTCAGGTGGAAGACACTTCCGGTATAAATATACACTAAGTAACACTAAAGAAATGGTTGGCAGAATACCAGAAGAGTACTATGCTAGGGTTATACAACCAGAAACATGTATTAGCCAGATGGGGGAACCTGAGATAGGATCATTTGTGAGGGAAATGTGTTGGATGATCATGATGCATTCTATTCCTTATGTTCTCCCTGATTATGTATATTTTATATGTGGAAAGAGAGCGCATAAGTGGCTCTCTCTGAGTTCCGAAGGTTTGTGTTACTTGGGAAGAGTAGTTCCAGAAGTTATGACCCTTACACATGGTGAAATGCTTGGTTAAAAACACACCATCACCATATCTTCACACACAGTATGAACACAGAGACAAAAGAAATATGATACCTGGTGACGTGCATAAAGCCACACAGTTAATTAGTGAGACAACCGGCTTTCTAGTTTTGGTAGCATTGGATCCCATCACAATTGCTTGGGGTACACTAAATTTTAGATATATCCAAGATCTTGCTAAATTAATAGATAATATCACCGAGATGTATGATGACACATTCAGGTATACAGGTAAGGAGTTGCAAGCTTACAAGAAAGAACTTGTGCAACATAGATTAGTGTTAAATTATTTAACAGCTGTCACTGGAGGATATTGCGTAACATTGGCCACCCAATTTGGTGTAAAATGTTGCACTTAAATTACAAACAATACCAACGATCCCAAGGAGGTGATAGACCGGAAGATGGATGAAATTCTGCAGCTGAAATGGGAATTTTGAAAGAACCATAATGCTTCAGTGGCTGAAGTAGAGGAAAAGGTAGAGCAATGGGTTTCTTGGTTGAACCCAGTGAAATGGTTCTCAGGTCTAGGAGAGTGGGTCCAGGAAATGATTGCGAGTATAGGTAAACTCCTGATACTCATACTGGTTTCATCATAGTAATTGGCTTATGTGTCAGGTGTGTTCCTACTGTGTTGAAATGTGTAAAATGTAAAGATAAGGTGAACTGAAAGAATAAAATTATGATGGTGGTCAGTAGTAACAATATGAATACTGAGGTAAATGTAGGACTGCATTACAACCCTGAACTAGAAGGTACCATCATATGATGTATAAGATTTAGAGATGCATGAAATGTGTTATTAAAATGTTATTTTAAAACATCTTAAATAATGTAAGTCCCTATTCCCCCTTAAGACTTCCTTTATAGGATTGGTGCATCCCCACATCTTTCCCATGATCTTCCAAGATCCGCGGTGTGCATATAAGGGTAGTTTTATGTCCCCTCCTAGAGACACATTATTGATGGATTAAGAACCACCTTGTGCCGTCCCAAAATATAACATTAAATAATATGTCATAATGTAACCCTAAATTAATTGTAAAATCAGAGTATGATAGGATGTTGTTTGCTATCAAATGGTGGACTGTTGAAACCGGATAATTGGCTGAGACAGGATCGTTTTAAAAGTAAATATGCACGATGCCATTTTGCGAAAGGCAATGAGATGCCATTTTGCGACTGGCCGCCCAGCACCATTTTAGTGAATCTCGCCCATTATAAGTACATATGGCGATGCTATTATTTAATGTCGTGCGATTCCCACACAATAGAAAGAAGTTAAAAGTCCTCACCATATAAATACAGACAGTCACTAAAACATATAAAATGATTAACCCTGCAAAACACGTACCATGGTGTACTCCACAAACATGTAGTCGCACAACGCTAACTAGCGTCTTTTTCCAAAACCCCGATACTTACACATTGCACGCTTACATAAAAGGTTCCCTAGCATTAAAGTGTAATATTCAAGGTTTATTCAGTATTATTAATGTTGTGAAATAAATGTAGTTTGATATCTAAGGTTTAGTACATGGTAAGCAGACCATGTTTGGTGTTTTCCTGATCCACTGTGTCTTTGCAGATTTCCGGTACCATCAGTGAGAAGATCGCAACATGTGTCTGCAAACTATGGACCATAGAGAGTTAAACATTAAAATGTACTCTGTAATGTAACCAGCTTAGATTTATTATGCAGCGGGAAGCAGGACACAAAGAGCTGTTGGGGGCTGGATTGTGTCCATACGAATTGACCTATGAACTGTACTGTAACAGAACCAGGAAGAAGAACCAATGGAATCATGCCAAACTGTTCTATTGTATTGCCAATCTCTGCTAGAGTATATATGTGGGCTCTCTAAACCTGGATGCCAGTCTGCTTGCTTTGCTGTTGATGGAGGTTTCTACTTTTGATGCCGGCATCTGGGTCCAGAGCGCCTCCGTATGTAACAACTGTACCTTGGGTCTGTATAATTTATTTGCGCTAATTGTATTTAGATCACAGTGTGTAACCATCTGTTTTTATATTGAATAATAACTTTTTGTGCTTTGGAACCACAGTCAAAGTCTGAAAGCATTTATTTCTTGTGCGACTCATAACGCTAAATAGCGACAATTTTAGAAGGTATAGACAGGCCGGAATCAATAGTGTGATCCTCCAGTATAAAGGTAAGTGTTTTATGTTTATATGGTGTTCCTGATGAAATGATGTTTAACATGAAATGTTGAAACTGACACTATCATGCCTGCCTAGTTATTTATTCGATCATCAAGACTCTTGGAGTGACACCTTTGTTTGGAGATATATATATTTATATAATGACCACAATGGCTTTGAAATGAAACAAACAAGATGTGCTTTAACTGCAGACTTTTAGATTTAATTTGAGGGTATTTACATCCAAATCAGGAGAACGGTGTAGGAATTACAGTGGTTTCTATATGTGTATCCCACTTTTTAAGGGGCCAAAAGTAATGGGACAAACTAAACAACCCTAAATCTAACTTTCATTTTTTAATACTTTGTTGCAAATCCTTTGCAGGCAATTACAGCCTGAAGTCTGGAACGCATAGACATCACGAGACGCTGGGTTTCATTCCTGGTGATGCTCTGCCAGGCCTCTGCTTCAAATGTCTTCAGTTCCTGTTTGTTCTTGGGGCATTTTCCCATCAGTTTTGTCTTCATCAGGTGAAATGCATGCTCAGTCGGATTCAGGTCTGGGGATTGACTTGGCCATTGCATAACATTCCGCTTTTTAGCCTTAAAAAACTCTTTGGTTGCTTTTGCAGTATGCTTCGGGTCATTGTCCATCTGCACTGTGAAGCGCTGTCCAACGAGTTCTGAAGCATTTGACTGATTATTGCCGGAAACACTTCAGAATTCATTCTGCTGCTTTTGTCAGCAGTCACATCATCAATAAATACAAGGGAACCAGTTCCATTGGCAGCCATACATGCCCACGCCATGACACTACCACCACCATGCTTCACTGATGAGGTGGTATGTTTTGGATCATGAGCAGTTCCTTTCCTTCTCTTCTCTTCCCATCACTCTGGTACAAGTTGATCTTTGTCTCATCTGTCAATAGGATGTTGTTCCAGAAGTGTAATGGCTTTTTTAGATGTTGTTTGGCAAACTCTAATCTGGTCTGTTTTTGTGGCTCACCAATGGTTTATATCTTGTGGTGAACCCTCTATATTCACTCTTGTGAAGTCTTCTCTTGATTGTTGACTTTGACACATATACATCTACCTCCCGGAGAGTGTTCTTGATTTGGCCAACTGTTGTGAAGGGTTTTTTCTTCACCAGGGAAATAATTCTTCTGTCAACCACAACATTGTTTTCCGTGGTCTTCCGGGTCTTTTGGTGTTGCTGAGTTCTCCGGGCCGTTCTTTCTTTTTAATAATGTTCCAAACAGTTGATTTGGCCACACCTAATGTTTTTGCTATCTCTCTGATGGGTTTGTTTTGATTTTTCAGCCTAATGATGGCTTGCTTCACTGATAGTGACAGCTCTTTGGATCTCATATTGAGAGTCGACAGCAACTGATTCCAAATGCAAATGTTACACCTAGAATCAACTCCAGACCTTTTACCTGCTTAATTGATAATGAAATAATGAAGGAATAGCCCACACCTGTCCATGAAATAGCTTTTGAGTTGATTGGCCCATTACTTTTGGCCCCTTAAAAAGTGGGAGGCACATATAGAAACTGTTGTAATTCCTACACCGTTCACCTGATTTGGTTGTAATTAACCACAAATTAAATCTGAAAGTCTGCAGTTGAAGCACATCTTCTTTGTTTCATTTCAAAGCCATTGTGGTGGTGAATAGAGGCCAAATAATGAAAATTCTGTCAATGTCCCAATATTTATGAACCTGACTGTATATATATATATATATATATATATATATATTATATTATTCGACATAAGAAAGAAAACTACACATAGGGGGAAATTTACTAAGTGTTCTGTTCGTGCAATTTGTTGATGTTCAGTGATAGCTTGCAAATTTGGAATTTATGCAAGGACAATACACATGGTTATCGCATGTCAAACAAGACTTTGCAATATAAATCACAGCATATTACCATCTGACCAAACATTGTATGATTAACTTTGTCATCAATGCAAATAACAAATTTACTAGAAATCATGTCAGACAACATAATCTCATATCAAAACCACAACTCAATGCAGGAATTGAATAGACTACCAAATCATTGGCATGTGTGCATGTGCAAACCATTTCAATTAGGACATTATCAATCATGATGCTTTCCTATCATGTGGGCACAGACACTTCTTTCATGTAGGTTGCACCAGCTGACTCAAAGTGCCAGGAGCAAGAAACAGAATAGAGGAATCAGCAGGTAGAGGAGCCACAGAGCCTACATAGGCCTACGTTCTTCCACAAGGTGTTAAATTTTAATGCAGTGTCTGATGACGAGGGCCTCCAAATGTTCCATCTCAACTTCAACAACTAATGCACCCGCATGACCTTGTTAAAACTCACCTTGATCCTGACAATACACAGTCATGAGCCATATCAGGCCTAAATAAACTGCTGGCTGTTTTTCAATTTTTTCCTACTGGGAACTTTCAGTCAGCCGCACTCAAGATCCTCTCCTACACCTATATCCTATCCAGGATTCACAGTGGCATGATATCAGGTTAGCTTTTTATAGCATCTCAGGCATGCCAAATGTCCTCAGTGCTATAGACTGCACACAAATTGGACTAAAACCACCTTGGGCTAAGGGCCACATTTACTTGAACAGACACCATTGGCATTCTACCAAAGTTAGGTGGCTTGGGATGCGAAACAACAAATCATGAGTTTTTTGGTGAGCTTTACTGGCTCATATCATGATGCCTTTATTCTCAGCCATCTCTTTGTGCAAAGTTTGAGGCAGGACAAATGCCAGAAGGATGTCAGCTGGGTAAGTACACAATGTTATTGTTACATTGTTACTATACACCTATAAAGTTTGTCATGTTAACCTGTAATTTTGAATTTGCCTTATAGGGGATTTGGGCTATGGCTGTTTCTTCTTGCTAATGATTCCATTGTCACTTCCTGATAAACATGCTGAGTGCAAGTATAATTATGCACATGAGACCACTAGATCTGTAATAGAACATACATTTGGGCTATTAAAAGCTTGGTTCTGCAGTCTTGATAAGTCTGGTGGGATTTTTCTGTATTACTTTAATAAAATATCCAACATTATGTGCTTGCAACAACCACCCTACCAGATTATGCAATAGACAGTGAGCAGGCAAGACTATTGGTAACATCTGGTGACTCAGGACCTGATTCAGACCCGATTGCTAAGATGTGTTTGCTCACTCGATGCATATGCAAATTTGGGAAGTTAGGCGATCACACGGCAAGGCATTAGCATGCCCACTATCTGCAGAAATGATAAATACTAGCACACCCAAATAGTTTAGCTGCTTCTTTATTATCTATTTTCCACTAGAAAAATAGTATATTTTGGTAGAAGAAGCCTTTGTGAATTGGTATATTCAAATGTGTCCTGGAAACACTTGCAATTAATCAAAATACTATTAATAACAAAATATATAAATAAATAAATATATAAATGGAACACAAATATAAATAAGGGTG
This sequence comes from Taudactylus pleione, assembly GCA_031769625.1. Lineage (NCBI taxonomy): Eukaryota > Metazoa > Chordata > Amphibia > Anura > Myobatrachidae > Taudactylus > Taudactylus pleione. The sequence continues at coordinate 27,556,975 of JAUIMM010000115.1, forward strand.
GTAATGAAATGAAAAAATAGTAATGAAAAAATTATATTTAATATAATATAAGAATGGTACTGTATATGTTTATACTCTCTTTTGATGGGTATAATAGGTGCCCGCTGCTGTGGTGCAGTGCCCGCAGGTGAAATGCGTTGGGGCCCTATTCAAGACAAACCGATGGCCCTTTCCTAATACAGCAATGAGCCAGAAAGCAAGCCTGAGTGAAGACTGAGACCGGAGATCGGAGACAGCCGGAGCAAGCCGCAACTCCCGCACTAAAGACGGGACGCACCATTTACATCCTGACAGCGCAGAGCACCAAAGCACAAACCAGCATAAGAAATCCACTCCACGTCTCATGGTAAGATAGGGAAAGTCACCCATGGGCACTGCATCACAGCAGCGGGCACCTATTATACCCATCAAAAGAGAGTATAAAAATATACCGTACCATTCTTATACTATATTAAATATTATTTTTTCATTTCATTATCACCTTTATTTTTATTTACATTTTTACTTTCAATTTTATTTTTGTGTTCCATTTATTCATTTATATTTTTTGATTAATTGCAAGTGGTTCCAGGACACATTTGAATATACCAATTCTTCTACCAAAATATAAAGCATGCCCACTATGTCTTGGTGTGCAATTGCTTTGTGTATGCAAGCACCCACCAGCCTGTCTTAAGACACCCAGTGGCGCACATCATCTCCAGGAAGTGTATGCAACCATCGGTACATCGAGTACCATCGGAGGCAAATGCAGCACTTGTGGCAGACCATAGCCTACCGCAAGCACTGTGAGCTCTTCAGTGTAAAATCCAGCCAAGTGATGTGTACTATGATGCTGCCTCTAAATTATGCACAACTCTGAAACATCATTGAGATGCTAAAGCATCTCCACTCCCCTGTTTCTAGCAGCCAGCCCCTGTCACCACCCACAAACAGCTTCTCCTGTCACTCACTCTGCTGGGCAGTCTATGGGTAGAGAGTGAGCATTTCCCGATCTCTCGCACTGGTTCACGCACACGCACTGCAATGCATATGCCAGCTACGAGCGAACTCATCCTAGTGAGTGGATCTGAATCAGGTCCTCTGTGAGCACAGAAAGTGGGAGGCAGGTTAGGGCTTCAGTGATTACCAGCTATATCACCTGTAAGTATATTACACAACCTTGAAAATGATCTATCAACTCTATTCCTCCTAAATCTGTTAGTACCCCTGAAGTTAAACTTGGGTTCACTACCTTGAAGCCAGCAATACACTCTCAAGTCCTTATAGTATTCTTTAACATGCTTATATTTGTTTTGGTTGACATTTGTCTCAATCTTAGACAGCCAGTTAGACAGCCAATCCAGAATTGGTTGACATTTGTCTCAATTTTAGACAGCCAGTCAGTAGAAATAGCAGCCTTAAGTAGGGATGTGCCCCGACCCGTGTTTTGGTTTTGGTTTTGGATCTGGATCTCCTCTAGTTTTGGATCTGGATTTGTTTTGCCAAAACCTCACCTCCGTGTTTTGTTTTGGATTTGGATCTGGATTTTTTCTTAAAAATAAAAAAAAACAGCTATAATCACATACAATGGGCCTTTTTTTTCCTACAGTATTAATAACCTCAATAACATTTATTTCCACTCATATCTAGTTAATTTTGACCACCTCACAGCTCACAATATTGATTTTTTCATCTAGTTAAAGGGCCAAAAGTTTTCATCAAGCTTACTGGGTCAAAACTGATTGATATAATTATTAATAGAGTTGAGGACTGTGCAAAGATGATGGTTGGGATACCCTTGAGGATTAAATAATTGATAGTTGATAGTTGGTGCAGCTCCTGGCTTTAAAATTGATAATAAATAAATTAAAAAACAATTCATTGGTACAGACCTGGGCTGAACAATTAATAATAAAAAAAAATTCACTGGTGCATCCCTTGGCTGTAAAATTGATAATAAATTCATTAAAACACAATTAATTGGTGCAGCCCAGGCTGAATAATTAATAATAATGTAATTAAAAAAGTAAAAAACAATTCATTTGGTGCAGCACCTGGCTGATTAATTAACAAAAAGAAATTCATTGGTGCAGCCCCTGGATGTAAAATTGATAATAAATTAATTTAAATACAAGTCATTGGTTATTAATCCAACCATAACATTAATTTAAAATGTCAGGCAGCAATGCCCCAACCAGCACATAATGCAAAATAAAAAGGCGCATGATTGAATAGTCCTTTGGCCCTCTCACCCTTATGTTGTATATGAAACAGGACATTCGCAGTTTAACAAACCAATCATTTCAGTGACAAGGACTGCCAATTGTGGCTGAAATTATTGGTTTGTTTGGACCCCCATAAAACAAGCTGCCATTGTGCATTGGACATGGAAATGAAAATGATCCCATACACAAACTGGCTTTACATTACAAGTTGTCATCATCCTCATTGTGTACATCCTCCTCTTCACACAATATTAATTTGTCCCTGCTGGAATCCACCATAGGCGCCTCTGTAATTTTTTTATGTAATTGTTGGTAGAGGTCTTCCTTGTGGAATTTGTAATTAATTTTAATGAACATCATCTTTTCCACATTTTAAGGAAGTAACCTCCTATGCCGATCACTGGCAAGGTTGCCAGATGCACTGAAAACTCTTTCGGAGTACACACTGGAGGGTGGGCAACTTAAGAAATGCAAAGCCAGTTAGTGTATGGGACTCCAAATTGCCTCTTTTTCCTGTCAGTACTGAAAGGGACTGTCTGACATGCCACGGTAGGCAGTTCCCTCAGGCCCACCCAGAGGTCATTTTTTGGTGAACGATCTGCATGACCAGCAGGAATTCTGTAATTTTTTTTACCAACAGCTCTTTGCATAGTTTTAGAATTCAGCCTGTTGGAAAAAAACTCACAAGGTTGGACTTAAACCTAGAATCCAGAAGTCGCCGAAATATATTTTTCAGATTTCAATTGATTGACGACTCTTGGATCCTGGTGAAGTGAATCAAGGGCTTGATCCACCTGTCCGACATACCTTCGCACAATCGCTCTGTTTCAGCTCCTCCTTCAGTTTTTCCAGCTGTTTTTGCAAAAGTCTGATGAGGGGAATGACCTGACTCAAGCTGGCATCGTCTGAACTAACATCTGGTGTGGCAAGTTCAAAGGGTTTGAGAACCTTGCACAACACAGAGATTATTCTCCACTGCATTTGAGTAAGGTGCATTCCCCCTTCACGGCCTACATCATAGGCTGTTGTATAGCCCTGGATGGCCTTTTGCTGTTCCTCCATCCGCTGAAGCATTTATAGGGTAGAATTCCACTGAGTTACTACCTCTTGCTTCAGCTGATGGCAGGGCAAATTTAACAGTACCTGATGGTAATGCAATCTTCGACAAGCAGTTGCCGAATGTCTAAAATGTCTGGATATTTTGCGGTCCACCGAGAGCATCTCCTGCATGCCCCTGTCATTTTTTAAAAAATGTTGCACCACCAAATTAATGGTGTGAGCAAAACATGGGACATGTTGGAATTCGCCAACATGTAATGCTCTCACAATATTGGTAGCATTGTCCAAAATCACAAATCCCGAGGAGAGTCCAAGTGGGGTAAGCCATTTAGCAATGATTTCCCTGAGTTTTTCTAAGACATTCTCAGCAGTATGCCTCTTAATGAAACCAGTTAAACAAAGAGTAGCCTGCCTCTGTATCAGCTGTCTTTTGGTAGATGTTGCTGCTGCTTTTGCTGTTGTAGGCAATACACCTACCCAGTGGGCTGTCACAGTCATGTAATCCTTAGTTTGCCCTGTCCCACTTGTCCACATATCAGTGGTCGAGTGGACAGTGGGTACAATGACATTCCTGAGGACAAAAATAAGGCTTTTTTTAATGTCCTTGTACAGACTTGAAATTGCTGTTCTAGCGAAGTGGAATCTAGAAGGGATCTGGTAACAAGGACACAGGACCTCAATTATCTGTTGAAACACACTGCAGTAATGGTGGATACTGGATGCACATCTAATACCAGCATAGCTGTTATGGCATCAGTAATCCACTGTGCAACTGGGTGATTGCTGTCATACTTGTTTGCCCTTGCAAATGATTGACAGTTAATTGTTTTTTGGAGGATACACTACAAGTAGTCTTTCTCCTAGTCCCCTTCTGGGATGAAGATCCACTCACAGCAACAGCAGCAGCAACAGGCATAGTCATCAAGGATCCTTCTGATGAATCAGGGATAGGAGAGGAGTCGATCAAGCTTCGAATAACAACATTGGATGCAGCAGGACTACTCCCGATGATGAATGAGGATGTTGATGATGCAGATCGAAGGCACTTTGATCCCACAGAGAGGGAGCAGGTAGGTGACATTGGACTTGTTACAGTTTGAGTTTTGGAACTTGGTGACATACACTTTGCTATTTGAAGAATGTGCTCCAAGTGACTTAACAAGGAGGTGGTTCCTAGGTGGTTTAGGTCCTTCCCTCTACTCACTCTTGCTTGGCAAAGGTGACATATGTCTTGACAACTGTTGTCTGGATTGGGGTGGAAATAATTCCACATGTGAGAAGTGGATTTTTTTGTCTTTTGCCCTGGCATGACAACAATGGGCTTTGGCTTTTTCAATCCATGGGCAACAGCTGTTGCCTTACTTACACAAAGGACATCCTCGGCATCAACATCCTCATCACCAACATCTTCATTATCAACATACTCATCATCCTTAGTGCCTTCAACTACCAAAATATCCTCCTCCTCCATGTGCAATTCCACAGAAGTTCCCCCACTGACTACATCTGCAAGATGTTGACTGCCCTTCCCCACATTTATAGAGGGCACACAAATGTTGGAACTTGGAGGATCCTCCAGTACACTAGTATTTAGTTCTGGCTCACACATGGCAATCGCGGACACAGTTGCACTCTCCTCAGGGTTTTATAATTTTGATTTCTCAGGGCACACAGTGGCTTTTTCAGAGTTGTCTTACTCTACTTAACAACTTTCAACTTTTTAATGGTACCACCACCACTACTACTACTATAAGAAGTAGGACTGTCAGAACCAGCAGTCATCATAAATAAAGGCCAAAACCTTATCCTTTCCTTGCCACTTCATGTAGTGAATGGCATATTGCCAATGTTTTTGTTTAACTAAAGGCAACTTGCCTTTCGATTTTTTTTTCTTTACTACAGTAAAAGTAGCTTTACCATATCCATGGCGTGACTTAAGCCCTGGGACATGGGCCTTCATAGAGGACGAGGAGGTTGATAGCATTGCATCATGATGATGAGTGCTGGTGGCAGCTACAACATGTGGTTCTTGTCCTTGCTCTCCTGTCATGTGACAGCCCTCTATGTTTTCTGTGGTCATGAAGCAGTGTCACAAGCACCAATAGTGTAGTCAAGGTGTGGTTACAAAATTCACACACATGCAGTCATGCGCACACAGAAAAAAATAGACAAAAGACATTTTTTTGGGTCCAGAACTTGGGCCCACAGCACAGATTGATGACGACTGGAGCCGGGCAGCACTAGGTTGCAACTTGCGTTGCTGGCAGTATCTTGTTCTTGTGTGACTAAGCCTAACATGCACAAGCACATAGAAAAAAATTTGATAAAAAGAGATACTATTTGTTTTATTTTTTTTTTCGGGCCCAGAGCACTGATTGATGACGTCTGGAGTTGGGCAGCACTAGGTTGCAAATTGCGTTGCTGTATCTTGTGCAGCTAAGCCAACCATGCACACACAGAAAAAAAATAGACAAAAAAAGACACTATTTTTTTTTTTCGGGTCCAGAGCTTGGGCCCAGGGCACAGATTTATGACAACTGGAGTCGGGCAGCACTAGGTTGCGTTGCTGTATCTTGTGCAGCTAAGCCTAACATGCACACACACAAAAAAAATAAAAAGAATATACATATTTTTGGGGGTTCAGAACTTGGGCCCAGATGGATGCAGCAGACAGCACAGCATCAGCCCAGATGGATCAACAACAGCACCAGCCCAGATGGACACAGCAGACAACACAGCAGTGACAGCACCAGATGGATTAGCCGTGCACCAGCCCAGAATACAGCAGACAGCACAGCACAGCACCAGCACAGCATCAGCACAGGTAAGTACTACCTTTCCGAGCCCTACACTACCCACCCTCCCTGTTCAGTCTCCACAGCCGGAGTGAAATGGCGGCCGCCGCATGGTCCCTTTTATCCATAGAGATGAAAGCTCTTGAGCCGGGAGATTTCGTCTCTATGGTTTTACCTCATTTTGAGATCCAGGGCTGGCGGGGAACGTTCGGTTCTCACCCTGGATCTCAAAATTCGGGTGAGTTTGGATATCTGAGATCCAAACCCGCTCATCTTTAGCCTTAAGTATGTCTAAACCAATACTCTCACAAGACAAAGAAAATCAATGTCAGCATTGACCTGTTCAATTACAAGTATCATCAATTGGAAAGAACAATCATTCAAAATTTGGCACCATTTCTTACAAAAGGCAGTGTTAGATCTGCCTATTGTTGGTAAGTTTTTGATACTGAAACCTCTGGGTATGAATTTCTCCTTATAATATTGTGACAAAGTCAAACCATACAGGTTAATTTCAACCTTCCTGAGTTTAAGTAGGTCAGAGAAAACCTCAGAGGAACTGTCTACATCAAAGGCCAATGATTCTGTATCAGCAAAAAGAATCTGGGAAATATCCTTATTCTGAAATCTCTTGACTTGGGTCAATTCCTCTGATAGAATCACTGTAGTGTCCATATCGAACAAAGTTGTTAAACAAAAGAGCACAAAAATTCAAAGCAATATTCCAAAAAATTATATATAATATATAGTGGTGGTGGTGCTATCCCGCTGTTTGTGATCACGCCAGACCGGAAGTGACATTCCAGGACCGGAACCAGTAACCCTTGTCAGATTGATGTGGTCTATAGCTTTGCTAAGTAGCAATTTATGTACCCTTATCTGTTTGGAGAAGTGATGCAGTAATCCCAGTGTGGCAGTCTGGTCCTCTCTTTGTTTTAGTGGTCTCTTCGTTTTTATTTCTTTACCATTCTCTGCATGTGCCAACTTGTACTCCTTACTACAGGAAGATGGGAGAATAGGGAGAATGCAGGGAGACAGGAGTTTTCTCTTATCTCCCCTCAGGAGGCACATTAAGCCATCCAAATATGGCAATATTTTTTTAGAAGTGAAATGGAAAGCTGAGCTTTTTGTGCTTTTGTGAATCACTCTCTCCATCCTAGTGTATGGCAAAGCGATACCTAAACTGATCAGAGACACTGCTGCAGAGATATCAGAGTTCTCCATGGTGAACATATCTATGAATAGGAGAAAGCAGTGACAATCCTGTTATAACTGATAAGTGGCTTTTCGCTGATATATGAATAGACCCCAAAATCTTTTCATGTTGATGTCTGGAAGAAAATTCAAAATTGCTCCTGTGTGGAGCCTATATATGGGTTGGGTATGAAAAGCTGGTGGCCAAATTGCTGTTAGTTCAAATCCCGATGCTGGAAGCCCAAATGTCCAGAATCCCATCAGGTGCAGTAAGTACCCTAACCCTCCCCCTGTTTCCCCCTAACCCTAACCCTCCCTTCATGGTGTGAACCCTAACCTCCCCCTGGTGGTGCCTAACCCTAACCCCCTCTTCCCACACCCTAAACCCAAACCTCCCCAGGGGGGTGCATAACCCTAACCTCCCCCTGGGTGTCCCACCCATCCTCAGGCTAAGTGTAATACTTACCTGTATACTTACCTTCAGGATGGTAGGGTTGGGATCCCGACATTGGTATCCTGAGGTCTTCAGGATCAACATTATACCAGGCATCGGGATTCCGGTGTCAGTATACTCACCCCAGCCACCACAGCATGTCCAGGGCCCTCTCCAGCAGATAGATGTTTAGAATTCTGACCAGCTGGTGGCGCACCACATCAAAGCTTTTCATCACAATCTTGCTTCTGTCCTGTATAAAATTATAGACTGGATCTCACCCAATTCAAGGGGAGGCAATCGTGGCCGTGTGCAATTACAAGCAGAAGCTAAATGGATGCATATCTTACAAACTGTTCACCCACTGGGCCTGAATGAAATTCTACCTCTTACCTGCTGTAATTTTTGTCATTGGACCTATTTGCTCCATGATTCCTTTATTTTGCATCTTTTTGAGTCATGCCAACAGTAAATCATCCTGAGACCATTCATGTGTGGGGTTTCTTCTCAGCCAAGGGAGTGGGCTTACTCATAATTTTGCCTAAGAACACAGTCATGCTTAAAGAATGGTACCAAATCATCCTCCAGGAGCAACTTCTCCCAACCATCCAAGAACAGTTTGGTGACAAACAATGCCTTTTCCATAAGGCAACAGTGATAACTAAGTGGCTTGGGGAACAAAACATTGAAATTTTGGGTCCATGGCCAGGAATCTCCCCAGACCTTAATCCCATTGAGAATTGTGGTCAATCCTCAAGAGGCAGATGGACAAACAAAAACCCACAAATTCTGACAAACTCCAAGCATTGACTAGACAAGAATGGGCTGCCATCAGTCATATGTGGCCCAGAAGTTGAATGACAGCATGCCAGGGCGAATTGCAGAGGTCTTGAAAAAGAAGAGTCAACAATGCAAATATTGACTCTTTGCATAAACTTACTGTAATTATCAATAAAAGCCTTTGACACTTATGAAATGCTTGTAATTTTACTTCAGAGGTCTAAAAACACTGAAGCAGCAAACTTTGTGAAAACCAATACTGTCATTCTCAAAACTTTTGGCAATGTAGTTATTATATTTTTAGATCATCAAGTGAGATACATTTAGTTATATTAACTAAAATTATTATAAAACAAGACCCTGCTTAGCATGAGTATTTCAGAAGTTCAATTTATTCTCAAATCTACAAAGACGCCTATTTTCATAAAAGTGCCCATCAATAATGTGCTGAGATCATGCTAGTAAAGTGAACTGATGTGAATCGATACATCTGTTGGCTCTTGCCAGAACTTCAGAAAAGCATTAGTTTTCTTAAAGCTGGCACCTGCCCTGCACTGTTGCACAATGTCTACACTCTTTAAAGATTGATGGGCACCCGGTGTTCTTTGCTACTCAAGTTGATGAAAGCTGCTTTGGAAATGTTCCAATGTAAAACGGTGAAGAAATAAAAATTACTTGTAGCTCTTCCCCCATGTTGGTTACAGTTAAAAGGCAATAATTAAATCACTTTGTTGATTGCTAACATTAAGCACAATTGAGCTGCTCTAGGCAAGCTACATGTTATTCAACACTTCTAATAGTGAAGCGAAGCATACATATAATAGGCATTATTGTTTTTTTTTCTTTAAATAATAAATCTTATATACATATCCTGCAGCTGAAAACTACTAAGTGATATTTTTCCAAAACTAAAATTGTTAACATATCCATCATCAGTAATATTTATGTGTCAAACATTTTACATTGTTATTTATTGAAAATAAAATGGAAAATGCAAATGGTTAGATGTAAATAAATAAACATATTGTAATCAATTGTACAACCATAAAAAACTAAAAGAAATGCACTGTATACATGATTAGGATAAACAGTTTTTTTGTGAATTTTCTAGGAGGTTTCAATCCAAATATTGCAACAACACACTTAAGCTGTATGTGGATATGACTTCCTGAATCCTCTCACTGGTCATTTCATAGGCTGAGCATCAAGTCCATTTAGCAACATTTATATAGTCATGCTGGTGGTGATAATTCCACAACATTTCTTGTTTTTTCAAATGCTTAAACAAATTACCCTGGTACCCACCCTCCACAAATACCAGAAGAAATTCCACTGCTATTTACATAGCCCATATTACTTTTTATGACTTATCTGTACTTTTCTGCATTTTTTTTGCTGATTCTGAGAGTTGCTGTGTACAGTATTTACTAAAGTGCGGGTTTATAGATTTGGAGTTGTTGCCTATAGTTACCAATCTGATTCAACTTATAAGTTATCTAGCATATTCTAGAAGATAATAGCTAGAATCTGATTGGTTGCTATGGACAACAATTCCATTTATAAAAACCCACTCTTTAGTAAATATCCCCCTGAGTTGGAAGCAGAGCAAAATTTTGCACCTTGTTGCAAGTGGGGTAGACTTTAAATGTGAGATTGGTATATCCAAACTCAAATCTAAATTGCAGTGTAAAAATAAAGCTGTCCTATATTTATGGGCTACATGTAAAAGTAGCCAATATTTATCCGGGATAAGAAATATATAAATGTATTTGCACTCTTTGTACTGCAATATAGTTTTTCCAGGTGCAGTTACTTTTTATTTTATCTTTGTTCCCAACTCAGAAAAAGACCCAAAAGCTTATAAGTATATGTTTACTTAAATTGTAACAGTAAAACTTTATGACTCATCCTTAACAAGTTGAAGTATGTTTATTTCAACATTTAATAAATTGTTTAAGGGGTTAAATATAGGAAAATATTGGTATACAGGGAGATAAGATGTGCTAAACACTTTGTGGCCATACACATAGTAGTTCAGTAGTAGTTTTCCAGGTAGTGATAGTAAAATGCTGTTACTCCAATACAATAGCATCCACTGCCATACCAGTATAGCTAAAGCTTTAAGTAGTGTGAAGAGTTCTGGGGACAGAGCCGGCCCTAGGCATAGGCATTATAGGCAATGCCTAGGGAATTCATTTGCAATGCCATAGGGGAATCCCATCGCTCAGCAGCAAGGCCCGCAGCCATCAGTACTAATAATGAGACACACTGACTCATTCTTACAGTACTCTCTCTGTGCTGCCTGCGGCTGGCTGGGGGACGTACAGAGGAAGGACGAGGAGGGGGGGAGCTACTTACTCTCACTGTACATGAACAGGATGTCACTAGCCTGCCTGAGACACAGCCCCTCCCCCCGAGTCCCCTCCCCCTCCTCTCCGTCTATTCTACATGCACTCTCCTTTCCCTGCCTGAGACTCTGCCCCCTAACCAGGGACTGGCTGGCAACTTTTAGTCTGGGGGGCACATGCAATCAAGTGGCCCGGGCGGGGGGCGTAGACCAAGGCCTGGCACTGTAGATGCAGATGGAGGGCCGGGCCCCGGGATGATCCAGGCCCCATAGCATCTGCAGTTACTGCACCTACAGTAGTTACACCACTGCACACATATACAATAACACACATACATACAGTTACACACATACATACAGACACAATTTGCAGTCACATACTAATACACACATTCATACAGTCACACACTAATACACACCTAGTCACAAATGAATACACACACACATAGTCACATACGCACATACAGTTACACACATGCATATAATACACATTTATTCACTGTCACACACTAATACACACATACATACAGTCACATACTAATACACACCTAGTCACAAATGAATACACACACACATAGTCACATACGCACATACAGTTACACACATGCAAATACACATTTATTCACTGTCACACACTAATACACACATACATACAGTTACACACTAATACACACCTACAGTCACAAATTAATACACACACAGTCCACATATAATCACATACACACACATACATATAGTTACACATACATACACACACAAACTGATAAATATAGTCAGACACACATACCCACAGTCACAGACATACATACACACACCTATACAGACATACACACAGTCACACACAAACATGCATCAACACACTTAAATATTAACACATACCCAGACATACATACACAGTCAAACACACATACATACTGTGACAGAGACACATACATACACACACATACATGCATACAGTTACAGAGACACATACATACACCCAGATACAGTTACAGAGACTCATACTTACACACTTATACACACAGATACATACACAGTCACAGGATCCCCCCCTCTCAATCACCTTACTGTCAGACAGGATACAGTATACTCACTCTTTATGTACTCTGTCTCCTCCATCCACTCTCATCCATGCTGCTGCTGGCCTGGCACTGACTGCCGTGTAGCCCCGCCCCCTGTCCCGACTCCGCCTCCCTGTTAGCCTACTTTGAATTGCACTGCACTGTTACACTGACTGCAGCTGCAACGAATGGCCTGGGGCCCACTGCGAGAGAACGGAGAACAGGAGGTGGGGCACGAAGTAGGAAGTCTGATGGAGCAGAGAGCGGAGGAGGACCAGCCTGCGCTGCTATGTATATGCAGAGCATGGCTGCGGGCGGCCCTGGGACACTAAAATATTACCGGCCTGGGGGGCACATGGCACCCTGCCCCCTGGCCCAGCCCGCCACTGCCCCTAACAATGGGTCCCCGCCCCTTCCTTTCCAGTCTAGCCCGACTGTCACTGTGTCACAGCCTCTCCTCTCCTTTCGTCATGTGCCATGGAGACCAGCCCCAGCAGGGACCATACATCCTCTTCCAGGAGAGCTAAGTGACAGTCTAGGGGGTGGTATCTGTATGCAATGGGCAGGTGTGTATTGTTTTCTTATTTCTGGGGGAGGGAGGTTGGAGTGTGTTTTACTGTCTGTGGTGGGGTGGTGTATTAATTTAGTGTGTGTGTTTGTGGGGGGTGTATTAATGTAGTAGTGTGGGGGTGTATTAATGTAGTGTGTGTAGGGGGTGTATTAATGTAGTGTGTAGGGGGTGTATTAATGTAGAAGTGTGTGTGGGGTGTATTAATGTAGTGTGTGTGGGGTGTATTAATGCAGTGTGTGTGGGGGTGTATTAATGTAGTAGTGTGTATGGGGGTGTATTAATGTAGTGTGTGTGGGGGGTGTATTAATGTAGTGTGTGGGGGGGTGTATTAATGTAGTAGTGTGGGGGGGTGTATTAATGTAGTAGTGTGTGTGTGGGGTGTATTAATGTAGTGTGTGTGTGGGGTGTAATAATGTAGTGTGTGTGGGGGGTGTATTAATGTAGTGTGTTGGGGGGGGTGTATTAATGTAGTAATGTGTGTGGGGGTGTATTAATATAGTGTGTGTGGGGGGGTTTATTAATGTAGTGTGTGTGGGGGGGTGTATTCATGTAGTAATGTGGGGGGGTGTATTAATGTAGTAGTGTGTGGGGGGGTGTATTAATGTATTGTGTGTGTGGGGGGTGTATTAATGTAGTAGTGTGTGGGAGTGTTTTAATGTAGTGTGTGTGTGTGTGGGGTAGGGGGTGTATTCATTCTATGTGTATGTGTGTGTGAGGGGTTTGTTCATATTATCTGTGCTATATGTTATATGAGGGTCAGTGATGTTCTCTGTTATATGGCACTCATTGCAACTCTGCGTTATATGGCGCTCACTGCGGCACTCTCTATATTATATGGCGCTCACTGTGACACTCTCTGCATTATATGACGCCTTTGCTTTATAAGGTGCTCACTGCGGTGCTCTCTATATTATGTGGCGCTCACTGTGACACTCTCTGCATTATATGACGCCTTTGCATTATAAGGTGCTCACTGCGGTGCTCGGCAAGTACATACACACTTGCCGGTGCCGGGATCAATGGCAGGGGCCATGCAGCATTCCACAGCATAAACTCCCGTTGATGACATCACCCGTCGGACCTGCATGCAGGTCTAAAGGATGATTCTGCTGGCGTGTGCTATCTTCAGTGATATAGCGGGTACACTCTGGCCGATGTGGACAATACGTCGTCCGATCCGCCAGATCGGACAACATAACATCTAGTGTGTAGCCAGCATAAGGGCCCCATTTACTAACAAAGCTAAACACCAGAAGCATTTTTTTATTTACCGTAGCAGTGACACAAACGAAAATGCCCATCCGGCGAGTTGCAGCAAAGTGTGTTGAGAGGGGTGCTGTTCTGTGAGGCGGGCAGTATGTGGTTCTGTGGGGTGGGGAGCAACTGGATCAGTGTGTGTGCTGTATATATATGTTTTTGGGTGTGTGTGTGTGTGTACATATAGCTATATATCTATCTATAGAGAGAGAGAGAGCCTCCCCTGACATACTCCTTCCCCTATCATACTCCCTGTCATGCTCCAGAGTTTTGATATAAAAACTGTGTTTTTATACATGTGTACATCCCCAGCCACTGACCTCACCGCACGTCACTGATACAGGGGCAGGGTCACCAGACATCATAAATAAAATGTGTAATCTTGTGAGGTGGGGTGTGGAAGAGGTCCAATTCAAGGACATGTCTATTAAGGTTGTTCGAAAGGTTGCAAGGAATCCTGATCCTGTATGTATCAGATCTTATGTATCAGATCTATCTAGAAGGGGTTTAGAACAGTGTCTCTGTCCATCAGTTTCAGACATTTGCAAATTATATGGTGGGCAGGGATTTAAAGAAACTATAATGGCCAAAATTATGAGTATAAATATTAGCAAGTGTAATATACCCTTGGGCAGGCACATAACTAGAAATTTGTGGGCCCCATACCAAAATTTCTAAAGGGCCCCTCAAGTCAGCTATCCACCACAGGGGGAGGGTGTTAGTGGGGGGGCAAGGCGAGGGTTAGGGCCAGGCAGTACTGGGGGTGGGGGGGGACAAGGGTAGATAGCAGCTGGTGCAGTACTGGAGGGCAAGCAGAAGGTTAGGGGCAGGTAGTACTGGGGATAGGGAGGGGACATGGGTAGATATCAGCTGGCGCAGTACTGGGGGGCAAGGAGTGGGTGTGTGCAGGCAGTACTGAAGTTAAGTAGCGGGCAAGGGTAGATAGCAGTTGGGACAGTAGTGGGGGTATGGAGGTGGTTAGGAGCAGGCTGTACTGGTTGTAGGGAGGGGGTAAGGGTAGATAGCAGCTGGGGCAGTACTGGGGGCAATTAGGGAGTTAGGGCAGGAAGTTCTGTATGTAAAGCAGGGGGTAAGGGTAGATATCAGATGGGGCAGTACTGGGGGCAAGTAGGAGGTTAGGGCCAAGCAGTGGGCAAGGGTAGCTACAAGTGCACCTTAAATCAGCAGTAGCAGCCGGCCCATACCACCAACACAAACACCAGGACTACTGCTGTGCCAAACGGTGGTATTCTCTTCTGGCCGCTTGCCTGCCCCTCTTCACTATTAGCAGCAACCATGGGAAGTCACCCTCAGCCCCCCCCCCCAGCACCACCAGCACAACAAACCAACCCCCACCCTAATAATAATATTTTATTGTCATTAACAACAGAAGTGATGTCAACGAAAAAAAAACAAGCAGTACTATACCACATAATAAAACAAGCAGCAATTTACACTACTATTTCAATTTTAAAAAATAATGAAACTTCATAGCAGCATCAATCAATCAAAGCTAAGTCAGTAATTTAACATACACACTGCAGTTGGGAAGAAAACTATTATGCAGCCATTTTGTGCGAGAGCGCACAGCCCTAAAACACCTTTTGGATGGCATTTCTCAAAAAGAGCATGATTAGAATGGCTGGGATCCACTAAATTGGATTTAGTTTTCTTTAGGAGCCTTTTATCAAATATCTCCTGGGTGCATGATAGCACAACTCCAATAATTCTACTAACCGTCCCAATCACCCGATCCAACGCCCTATGTTCAGACAATAAGACATAAGTCAGGATACTTTCCACAATACTACGATAGAAATTTATAAGTGTCCCCTTACTCACACACGCCAGCCTTAAGCAACGCAGAAAAAACAGGCATTGGTGAGCCTTCTTGGCCAAGAAGGCAGAGTTCAAGGACCATGTCAAAGTATCCAAAATAAAAAACCCTAGCAATTTAAAAGAAGACACTACCTCGATGGTCAAACCACCTAAACATACAGGGGCTTTTAAAGGAACACTACATTTCCTTAAATCAACAATCATTTCCTTTGTTTTTATCATATTTAAGAGCTGGCAGTTATCACTACTCCACTCAAACATTCTAGCCACCTCAGCTCTGTTCATCCCTGTTAGTTATCAGACCAACGATAGTGATATATCATATGCAAATTTAAAGACCTTAATAGACCGCGACTGAGATGCACAATCATGGGTGAACAATGAGTACAGACCTGGGCTCAGGACACACGCCTGTGGGACTCCAACATTCAGTACCAACGCCTTGGAACTGGATTTCCCCAACTTGACCACCTGAGGTCTGTCAGATAAAAAATTTAGCAGACATCTACAAGTAGAGCCATTTAAACCCAACTCGAACAGCTTAGCAATCCGACAGCTGGGCACAATAGTGTTAAAAGCTTGAATTATCGCCCAGGTCAGGGAATTCTGCCACATGCGCATACAGTACATCGTCTTCTCAGCAAAGCGTGTAGCCAGGTGCCTGGTCCACTTTTGCAATATGCTACCCGGGTGCTGGGAGCCTTCCTCACGCCGGGTGCCACCTGTGTTCTTGTAGTACCAGGGGTCATCCTCACACCGGATGCTGCCGGCTGCAGC
Organism: Taudactylus pleione; assembly: GCA_031769625.1. NCBI lineage: Eukaryota > Metazoa > Chordata > Amphibia > Anura > Myobatrachidae > Taudactylus > Taudactylus pleione. Next base: position 27,573,295 of record JAUIMM010000115.1, read on the forward strand.
CTGTGGTGCTGGGGGACTGCTTGTATCTCTGTAATGCTAGTGCTGGGAGCCGTCCTTTAGCCAGGGTCCCCCTTCCCAAGGCTGTACCAGCCCTGGGAAAGACTGTCAGTACAGACCTTAACCCAGGACAACAACTTCCAGCCCCTCAGTAGGGGACTCCATGACACTAAGCATGACAAACAGTACACTACAGAAGGGGCACACTCTGTATTATTTGAAATATAAGTTAAAACATAACTTTTTTAAAAGTCAGACAAAAGAATAAATGTCAACTCTATTAATTTATATAATATTGAACACTCTTGAGAAAGAAAATAACTACTCTAAGATTAAATGGATGCATATAAAATAATCATATATGCTCTGCTGCAGACTAAGAGAAACATACATGATCCTCATCATACAGCAAACATGAAGGCATCAATTAACAAGGAATCATATAGTATGCATTAACAAAACAATTGCTCTAAGATTTAATGGACGCTTTTGAAATGTGTGTTCTGCTACAAATTTAGAGAGTCATACCTGATCCCCATCATACCACAATTTGCAAAAAGCATAATAAAGGGTTGGGTATGGGATGCCGGAATTCGGGATCACATCGGTCAAAATCCCAATGACAGCATCCTGACTAGGTTACAATTCCAATGCCTAGAGGTAAGTAAGCCTACCCTAACCCCTAACGTTCCATCCCTGCACCCTAAACCTAATCTCCCCCAAGTGCCTAAACCTAAACAAACCCCTATTGTCTAAACCTAACCCCTAACCCTAATACTTACCGTCGGGTTGCTGGCACAGGGATTCTGTCAGGTGTCGGGATTCCAATGGCAGTATTCTAAGCATTCTAAGCACCGGCATCCAGCTTGTCACTGTAATGACTACATCCCCATACTAACATTTAAGTAAGTAAGTTAAACACAGATCCTAAACCAAAATAAAGAAATAAGTGTATATGTGTAACATGACATAAATAGGTGATATGGTGAAATACAGCATGTGACATAAACAATAAGAAACATACATGAACAATTGCAAAATGGCACCACAGACATTTAATCTTTTTTTTAATAATGTTGTTATATCAATAATTCAATCACCAAACAGCTGTAAAAGTAAAAAAAACCCACCTTGTTGTGCAGGTATATTGGTCATAGTAAATCACATTAACATGGTTAAGGAAGTATTCTAAGACTCTTCTGTAATAGCAGTGTATATCACAAGCTACTGTATAGTCAGAAAGTCAGAAAATATGTGCATTTATTGTGTGCTGTGATCTACTGTCCCTTGTTTACCAAAGACATTGGGCAAGGGATGAGAGCCACAGACACAAGCATAGGGAGAAATGAAAATTCAAGATCATGTGAAAATACCCTGATGCATAGAGCAGCACAAGGCACCATCCACAGATCTCTCTTATGAGAGTGCCAGGAGTAGAGATAGGAAGAGGAGGGAGAGAATACTGGAATGGATATTTAATGGTTCGGTTCTGCGGTGTGTTGTGGGGACCCTTGTACGCACAACAAAACCCCAGGAAGGTTCTGACACACGTTTCGCTGTAGGCTTGTTCACAGTGCTGAGACTACATTAAAAGCCCACAATTGGAGACAAAGGAGCTTATCTAAGGTCTTATAGTAAGAAACTATAAAAGCCATCAGGACCTGGGCTCTTACCTGAAGAAGTGGTCTTTATTGACCTTGGAGATTCTGTCTCTGTGAAAGGAGAGTCCAATACCTTTGTCATAACTTGGGGACAGTAGGGAAATCTATGCTCTCTATAAAAAATTTAATGTCTAATTCATGTTCTATGCTCTCTATAAAAAATGTTATGTCTAATTCATGTTCCTCCTCCAGATATGTGGTTGAGAGGGATGGGGTCAAGTTATAAAGCTGAAATTGAAGGTCTGAAAGCTGTTTGCTATAGTTTGAAGAAAAAGACGGATATCCGGAGAAATGTGCATCGTCACTTTAGACCGCTGAGTAAGTTGTAATAAAAATGTCTCTTATTATTATTGTCAAATAAACCAGTAGCTAATTGTGTGGATAGCAGTGTATATTAACAGGGCATGAGTCCTGGCCACACCCAAAAGGCAGGGAGCCTGTACAATAGTGAGCGGCACAAAAGCATCAGTAATGAACCGCGTGTAGTGGCTACAGTAGGAATCTATGCTGGACACTAAATAACGGTCGTCCAAAAGAGGGACCATAAAAACAATCTAGTGGGGGTCCCGTTTGATAACACTCACACTTCTACTGAAGTAAGAGTTACTGTGGACCGTATTTAAGAAAGTGAAGATTAAGGAGTGAAATCAATATCATATATAAATAAGAATCTCACTTATGTAACATACAAGGATTTGATACACTAACTAAAGAAACCATACTTATTCCCAGAATATCATAAGGGGATTAATAGGGAATTATTTGGTTCGTTATTTCACTCTTCTTTCTGTGAGCACAGCCAGAATATCAGTGGAAACAAACATTAACAATAAGCAACATTAATCCTGGTATCACAGAGAGACCACAATGTAACAATTTTAATGGCTACTGTGAAAGTAACTAATCCCACAGCCATAAGAACACTGAGAAAGGGAGTTTTGTCCGACAAAGGGAAACACATAAGAAATATAAGAGATAATAAGTGTGCTGAAATAATAAAAGCAACTACCAATATATAAAATATATAAATATATGGTTCCTGTGGGGATCTAATAATATGCAATCTAAATAAACACACAGATCAATACTGACTTAGCGGATCATTCAAACATCTTTAAACACTTTATTCTCAATCTTCATTTACTTTCATAATATCTGTCTGTTAGGATTTAGGATACTACATTGTTTTAATATACGTACAAATGAAAGCTATGTTTTAATATTGCATATTTAGGATATTAAATATCAGCATTACCTAGCTTTCTGTAAGCTCCTGGAGTGCACCTTTGAGACTCACTTTTTGCTCTCTCGTTCTTGAATTGTATTTGGTGAGCAAGGTAGCACCATACCCTCTGAAGAAATAGAATGAATATGAAAATATAAGAAAATATCCATATCAAATGAACCACTGGATGGAAATGATAGAGGAATAGGGGATACTACAATAAAACACACACTTGTGTTAAGAGGATCAGTGCGGGGTAATCTCAGTCAGCCAACAGAATGGCACAAGTGTTCAGAAGACTCTTATTCACAGATGGTAGAAAGTATAAAGCAGCATGTCATATTACAATTTAAACTGCAGCTGCAAGATATTTATTAATGCTGGCAGGGGCTGGGGCAGATATCCTTTTCTAACAGGGGGCATCCAGGAGGCCTATCTGTAGGTGTATAACAGGTATCAAGCTATAAGTGTGGCAGATAGATGTATAATATGCATAGGGAAGCCCAGACACAAAGCTGTGTTCTTCCAATATGGCTACCTACAGCTCCAGGGAATTTTAAGCAGTTACCTCAGACTGAGTCAGTGGGCCAGTATGATTACTACAGGAGTCTGGAAGCAGTCAGCTACAGTTCCTCTGCAGCTAGCTCCCCAATGACTGGGGCGCTGATTGTCCAGCCCACCAGGTTTCCAGTCCATGGCAGGGGAGAGGAGTAGCCTTCTACTGGTCAGATCAAGAGGTGGAGAAGGGTATCAGCCAGGGCAGCGGGGAACAAAAGGTACCACCAATGTGGGCATATAGGCACCACTGCCACTGGGTCCAAAATTCAGTGCCTTAATTAGGGTAAATTGGCTGCAGCTCCTACAGTATATATTGCAGCCACTCAGGTATCCAACTAGGCCACACAACCCTCTGCAATAACTATTTTTAAGTATTTTGAGTATTGAGTATATTTTTTTTGTCAAAGGTGGGGACAACATATTATGAGTTTGATACACAAATGGAATACACTTTGTTTAAAGCAAACAGAAAGATTGAGTATCTCCAATATGTAAGGAATACACCTAGTAACTTTATACCTACTGTATACCATACACTCAGTAATAAAACTGTTAAGGTGCTGTGTAGAAAGAGATCAAGAGTGCTTCATTACTAAATGTAACAGCTGCTTTGCCAGGTCATATAGTATTTCTAATAAACTGTGCTCCATTTGTACTAAGCAATGTATATACTGTATATTGTATATATAGCTCAACATTATAAATGTTGCAAGCAGGACAGTGGAGGTGTAACTGTGGCACCATGGGGCATGGTCACATTATCATGGGTATATTATAGTTAACACTTCTATAGTTCTAGGCCACCACCAACCTCCTTGCCTTTAGTTTGAAATACCCTTGACTTGATGCACACAGTAACAACTAAATCACTGGACAGCAGGACAGAACCCTTAAATCAGGAATACCATGCTGAAATCAGGTTTGGAGGTATGTATGTACAACAATTATTATTATTATTTTTATTATTATTATTATTATTATTATTATTATTATTATTATTATTATTAGTAGTAGTAGTAGTAGTAGTAGTAGTAGTAGTATTAATAATAATAATAATAATAATAATAATAATAATAATAATTATTATTATTATTATTATTATTATTATTATTATTTTATTGTTATAATTTAATTGAGCTGTAAAAATTTAATTCACACAACTTCCCCTTTTATATGTCTTGTTTATTATGAATATCAATTGTTATTTTCACTGTGAAATTGTTATTTAATTATCATTGTTTGAATTGGTTCTTAAAAAGGTTGCTTTTGAACTCCAATAACCTGAACAAAAGTTGCCAATAAAATTTATTGAACCATGTAGAACAACAACTAGCATATTGCACAGGGATATAACAGGTGTATCTGTAGTATATAGAAGCAGCCTGGAGCTTAGGGTATCAACGGGTGTTCTAGTTTCCTGGGTGTCTGAGCGGTAAATGCACTGGTGGATGTTAGGAATATGCCCACACATTATAGTGGTGGTTATGTTGTGTACTTGTGTTGTTTGTATAGGCTCTGCATGGCTAGACTGCTAGAGAGTCTTTCGAGTCATGTCTAGTCAGCATGAAAATCAGTGAGAAAGATGCACAGAGACGCTAAGCATGTGCAGTAGCGCAAGGCAGAGATTAGACTGCCTGCTCAGTTTATCTGTCTGATGAGGATGAGGCAGCGCCAAAGGGCCCCTGATCCAATAAAAGAGACCCTATTGATTTTACACACAGATGTGCTCTCTTGAATGTAAACTACAGTTATTTTATTTAAATGCAAAAAAAGCTTTTTACAGATTCAACCAGCACCATCGTCAAGCATAATCTAAAACAAACTCATTAAACTCACATTAACATTAAAAAAATATAAGTACAGTGTGATTTATAAACTTCTAACTAATTTTGTAATGGCTATACTATTTCTTTGCTGTTATAGTTTGTCCTTTATACAACAGATTGTGTATTTTAATATATAGAAGGTGATATGATTTCTTTTATTTTGTTATCCTTGATGTTCATGAAAAACAAATAGTTATGTCTAACAAAATTCCCTCCTAATTAGCCATTATTCTATCCACAAACTACATCCGTTATTTTCCATTACGTTTATTACTGATCACAGCAGATTTAAAGTTTTCTTGTCATTGATTCAAGTCTCAACAGAGATCTGAATTAATGATTCTTTTGATAAAAAGCTACATTGTGCATGTTAAAGACCGCCTATGCAATTGTATCAACAAATGTGGGGATTAAGTGTTTAACACAATTGATTACTGCTCATAGAATAGGATATTAGAAATAGTTTACTAACTGCTTGCATTTCAATTAACAACTATAATATTACACTTTTTAAAGTATTAACTTGTGTTATGAACATCACATCGCCGTGATAAGGCGTTTTCGGCAAAAAGTTTTCGCCGCTGACGTCATTTCGCCAGGTGAAAATTTATCCCCGTATTGAATTCCAAAGACTTTTCGCTGGTGCAGAAAATCATTTATAAGATTTGCCTATAAATGCAGGCGAAAAAAGGTGCAGTTTTGGTGTTTATGGGTGCAAACTTGCGGGAATCCCCCTACAGCCTTAACACAGCCCCTCAAAGGTAAACTGTGTCAAGAAAAGTTTAAAAAAACTTAAGAACACACCAAAAATGACTTTAAAAAAGGAGACGAAAAAAGTACAAAGTTGGGCGACAAACTTAAAAACTAGCGAAATATACTCCAGGGGGGTCTCCAAGTATGCCCCAGGTGTTTTTAAGATTGTAGGTGCTTGTGGCAGGTGGATTTTTATAGTTTTTTAAAACTTCACTTTATCAACTTTAAATATGCTTGGACCCATTTTCATGTATCCCAAATTTGCTGGTACTATTTATTTTCACCAACAAAAACTGCTAAAACCCATTCTTCACCACTTGTGCAAAGACGATAAATAGCAGCTATTGAGAGCAATTAAGTACCCCAAATATCTTCAGCAGGGCAATTCAGGGGTATCTATAGTGATCCCCAATGTTAGTGCAACTTTTGGGGGGTGTCAGGCTGATTTCCCCAAAACTGACAGCACTTTTCGCCTGTTTAAGTTTCGCTGGGTCCCGTCTTCGCGTCCTTTGAAATTGAATATGGGGATAAGAGGTGATGCGCTTACTTTTCCGCAGGTAAAACCAGCAATGACGGTGAAAAGTCTGGCATGTAAAAAGCTGCCGACTTTTCGCAGCTAATTGAATATGCCCCTTAATGGTCTTTCACATGACATGAAAAGGGAGGAGTTTAATCTAGACTAGAAAAAATAAATAAACAGTCTACTCCTCTGGTAGACTACTGTGCAACTCCCACACTGGACTTGCTAAGTGATTAAAAGAACCAACAAATTACTTCCTTTGTGGACCCCTCTCAATTCATTTTGGCATCTCCTATTCACAAATCATCTATTTATGTTTCCAAGACATACAATCTGGTACCATCAACCACTAGCTGAAAGAAAACAGAGGCTTTTCCGAGCTGAGTGTAAATGCAAAAAAAATAAATAAAAAATCATATGTGCAATCGAAGTATTTCTAAAGGAGAAAAGCAAAGGTCCAAAGACTATATAAGTGGTTTTCAGCATGTTTGATTAGATGAAATACTGTAATATTTTGCTTTTATACAGTCATTAGTGAGATGCAGTTCCAATGTTTCTTCATCAGAAAGATTTAAATATTGTACAGGCAGTGCAGCCAAGAGCCGCGGCGGGTCCGGGTGACAGGGGGCGTGGCCTAATCAGGGGAGGCGTGGCCACGTCTTCTTTGGAAAAAAACACAGAATAAAAAAACATTTTAGCAGCGCCGCTTCACTGGGAGGGAGGCACTGTGAGCCCCTCAGCCTGGCGCACAGCCAATGGGGATCAGCATGATCGCTCCCCCCATAGGCATAGGAGACTGCTCCAGCTGCTGCGAGCAGTCTCCCACTGCAGCCCAGCACACAGCAGCATGTGCTGGGCTGCTGTGATGTAGGAGGGAGGGGGGGGCGGTGCCGGACCAGGGCCCCCGCCGGGCCCCTCCAGCAAGCCTGGGCCCTAGTAATTTGTACCTGCTCCCCCGCCCTCTCGGCGCCCCTGTGTGTACAGGTACCTTTTACATGTACAACTACTGATAATTATATTTAGCATGCAGAAGAAGAGAAATAGTACTGTGCCACTGTTAAGAACGATTTTTCTCATTAGTATTTTATGATTTTAGAACATGTAATTGTAGAATATAATTATTTTTTATGATATTATGTGTTTATTTAAAGGAAAGCATTGGCACATTTTGTCTCAGTTAATGTATATTGAATTGTACCAACAAGAAAAAAATCTAGTCCCATCTGACTAATTTACAAAGAGGTCAGACTTCAGAAGTGACAGGAGGGTTTGCAATGTGTAACTATATAATACATTACAATATTAATTCCAATTTTAATGTCACTGCTATGGGTTGCTTGGATAAAATAGAAATGCAATATTCATTTGCAAGCCAGAAATTACAATGTGTCCCTAGACAATATAGTAAGATTTATTGTAAAATTATTAAAAGTAATGTAGTATAAAAGGCTCCTGAACATGCTGTTTCACAGACATTTTGCAGCATGGGAGGAAATATTAAATAAACAAACCAAGCTTTTAGCTAAATACTGTTCAACTAACTCAAAAATGTAAACATCACATCCTGCAAATTAAGTACCACAACTTTCAACACAATAAACTTTTCACTTTCTCTTAAAACAACTGCTTCTGTTTAGCCTTATTTCTGGTTTAAATTAATCATGAGAGTGAGGGTACATTGGCACTGTTTTTATTCACATGGTACTTTTGTGGCTGACATTTTCCACTGCATTGTTTAGAGTACATGATCAAAGGGGGTGATTAAGCATCGGACGGAATGCTTACGTGCAGCTTTGCAATTCCATCCTTGCTAATATGCAAATGCAGCATTTGCGATCCCAGCACTGCGACCAAGGTCGCAGGCTGGGATCACCACCATGACCATTGGTGGCCAGCTTGCGAGGCCAGAAAATTGCGCTTGTCGATGCAGTCCCTAGCCTTGCCACTGCCGCCCATTTCCAGGAGCAACGGCTGACCTCAACTCGCACTGGCCCTTAAATGCAACTGCCTGTTAATCACATACCTGTATAGCAAATAAGCGTGTTCTAGGTGTAGTTTTTCTGAGAGCCGGCTTCAATTGTTTCCTGCTCATTTCAGGGCCTGTCCATTACTCATTAGCATAAACTATCCCATGGCCTCAATCATTCCGGCTTACAGGGGATACAAATATTTGCTCTTGGTAAGTATTGGTTATTTTCAAACTCACATATTGAACCTATTTTTTCACTTTCCCACCATCATGCAGTCATAGGTGATTTCAATTTAATTGAACTTGTTGTCTTCGTTAACCCTTACACATATATACTCTTTTTTTATTGTCTGATTCAGCTTCTTAAGTAGCATAATGGATGATACTGTATATGCATCCATGAGAAATACTAGAAGCAAATGTCTGGTGGTCATCCACATCTGCTCTAGTGGCATGACAATGGTGAGTTTGGAATGTAGTGTACATTAAAGCACAAAATAATTATTGACTATCTCTGGTTACGATTTGTCTATTTTTAAATACAGACACTTCCAAAGCATCAAAGATTTAAGGAATGTGGAAGAATCATGGTACCAAATTATTCTGAATGCCACCCTAGACATGTTAATCTCTTGAATTTATACATTCTTAACCACAGCTGAATAGGAACTATTTAATTTTTGCAAACTCCATTATTTATCCAATTACTGATATAAATAAATATTACTACATACTAAACAATTTTTGTGAGTACATGTAATTTTCTCACATGGCCATTTGGGCACGTGGAGTCTGCAAAATGAAACTAGTCTGTATTTGTACAGTAGCTAATAACAGTATTATAATAGTGTACCTAAACTGTGAAAAAAGTTCCCTTGCTGAAACTCTTGCAATATGGTTTTTCAAGCACATGCTACAGAAATGAGCTAAAGTTTAGAGATTGTTCCAATTTCCAGATACAAATATTTATAGTATTGGCCTGTTTTTCGGTTAAACTGACTAGGGTATAGCAGATAGTCAAAATGTAAATTTAGTTAATAACAAGTGAAAAATAATCAAAACATGTTGTTATATAAATAAATATGGGCAAGTTACTAATTAAGATGGAATGCAGTAGTGGTAGCGAAATATTGCTCTGCAAAGTACCATGAATGACATAACTGACTTCAAAGAAATTGTAAACATTTTTCATCTACCTTTTGTTTAATTTAATATTCTAATCTCTGTTTCCAATATGTTTTGTGAGATGTTATTGTTTGAAATACTAAGGGGTGTGTGTACTGATTAGAAAAATGAATTATGCATTTGTTTGTTGCCTGCTTTTTCATTTCAAACTACTATAAAGAACTTTCTAACAATAAGAAACACTTTTACACTCTTCTGTTGATTCCAAATCATACCATAAGGTAATTTAGCATTAGTTTGAAAGGTAAAACTTCTAGATAGTTTCTTCAATCATCAAAGGGTAATGTTCCTTTCAGTTTTAAAGCCACTTTCCAACCCATCAGCTGCTGATGAATAGTATATTAAATGGATGGAGAAGGAGATCATGCACGATGAGCTACAGTAAATTGCCCAAAAGCCAATCATTAAATAATCAAGAAAAGTAAACCATCTTCATAACTTTGTTTTTAACTTGAGCATATTCACCTGTAAGATTATTATTATTATTATTATTATTATTATTATTATTATTATTATTATTATTATTATTATTACTAATTTATTTCTTTGCTTTTATGTATTTTTCTTTCTTCTCTGCTTTCCAGCAAGTTTTTTCAGGAAGAGTTGATAGGAAGTCTGAGTGGCATGTAGAAGGAAGGATGTGTAATGTTGTGGGTATGCTGAACAATGTGCTTTTGTGTGGTTATGTACCTTCAAAGCTATTTTCACACTAAGCTATTGTATGAATATCTCTAATGTGTACTTTTGGTGTATGCCATGGCCAAAAGTTTGGAGAATGACACAATTCTTCGTTTTCACAAAGTTTGCTGCTTCAGTGTTTTTAGACCTTTTTGTCAGATGTTACTATGGTATATTGAAGTAAAATTACAAGCATTTCATAAGTGTCAAAGGCTTTTATTGACAAATATATTAAGGTTATGCAAAGAGTCAATATTTGCAGTATTGACCTTTCTTTTTCAAGATCTCTGCTATTCGCCCTGGCATGCTGTCGATCAGCTTCTGGGCCACATAATGACTGATGGCTGCACATTTTTGCCTAATCAATAGTTGGAGTTTGTCAGAATTTGTGGTTTTTTTTGTTTGTCCACCCACCTCTTGAGGATTGATCACAAGTTATCAATGGAATTAAGGTCTGGGGAGTTACCTGGCCATGGACCAAAAATTTTAATGTTTTGTTCCCCGAGCCTCTTAGTTATCACTTTTGCCTTATGGCAGGGTGCTACATCATGCTGAAAAGGCATTGTTTGTCAATAAAAGCCTTTGACACTTATGCAATGCTTGTAATTTTACTTCAGTATACCATAGTAACATCTGACAAAAAGGTCTAAAAACACTGAAACGGGAAATTTTGTGAAAAGCAATACTTGTGTCATTTTGAAAACTTTTGGCCACGGCTGCACTGTAGCTGTGCTATTGTAATGAGGATTCCTATGTACATTTCATGTATCTTCAAAACTATATCAATACCAAACTATTGTAAGGAGGATTCCCAAAGTGTGCTTCAAGACTATAACACCACTAAGTTATTGTAAGGAGATCTCCAATGTGTACATTGATATGGCTATATACAGTGCTATTTTGTAGGCTCTGGAACCCTTGGGACAGGGCAGAGGTGGTAGGATCTGTGGGCAATATAGCTGGGAGCTACAGTGGGGGTGCAGCATACCATATTAATAAAATTACTTTAAATTGAGGGCCACAATTTTGTTTCACATAGTTTTCCTCCCAGAAATTAATTCTTATATGCGAACCCAGTATCACCCCCTTATGTGCCTAACAGCTCCACCATTATTTGCCAGCCCAGAGTCCCCACCTTATGTGCCAGCCCATACTCCCTCCCCTTATGTGACAGCCCAGAGTCCCCTCACTTATGTGACAGCCCAGAGTCCTCCGCTTATATACCAACCCAGAGTCCCTTCCCTTAGGTGTAAGCCTAGAGTCCTCCTCTCATGTGTTAACCCTGAGTTCCCCTCGTTATTTGCCAGCCCAGAGTCCCCCATCTCCCCTTTATATGCCAGTCCAAAATCCCCCTTGTGTTACCTGATCTGTTTTCAAGTCCTGGTTCTGGAACCTGCCTATACGCTACCACAGCCACCGACTCGCTTAGTCCTCATGAACCTCTACATGCAGCTGTACAGGGCCCAGCCCAGCAACATCACCATTGCCTTGTCACTATGTCACAGGAGTGATTGCGCCAAATCGAAAATAGCACTGGCCACTAGCCACTTACAGCTCATGGACCATCAGCTGCACCTGATTGACTGTGATTGAATCGTGGCTGGTGCCATATTCGAAATGCAGTGACCACTGCTGCTGGGCTGTCTCTCTCTTCACTATTACTGGATGGCTGCTGGTCCATGACTGTAACCAGCTCATGGCCGGCACCAATCCTTCCACAGCACACCATTGCCAGTGTTGCTGACAAGCGGGTTCCTAATTAGAGCATTTTTCAAAAGAGCCTCAGGAATGGTGATATGGACCGTTCCACCTGAAAAATAGCACTGGCTATATACTTTTAAAGGCCACATTAGCACTAAGCTGTTGTTTGCTATTGTATGTGCTTGAATTATGTAACCAAGCTCTTATGTAACCAAACTGTTATGTTGTGCTAATCAAATGTTTGTTTGCAACAGTAGGACAGTAGGAGAGATATTGACCACATTAACAACACATCAGAAATGAGAGTACAATATACTCAGAGATAGGGGCAAAAGGCAGAAGATAACTCTAAGGAAGGGGTGAAAGAAGAGACACATTCGCATTAGAATTGTCAGAAATGGGAAATACATTTAGATAAGGACAGAGGGAATGTCTATTGCAATAGTTTATGGAAGATTGAACGTGATGGATTTGCCCTGAATCATGCTCTTTGTGTCTAGATTCCTGGGTGTGTCTGTATATGCAATGTCAAGAAACATTGAACAATCATTTTCACTATAATAATTGGTATGTGACTCCAAAGCCCAAGTCTATGATCATCCCTCAGACTTAGTGAGAGAAAAAACCCTGGCCTGACATACAGATGTGTCCTGCTACTTCTTCCCTCATAGCGTGGTATTCTGGCCTCCCTGCCGCAACATGTCAGTATGTGTTATGGCAGATACTGCGCGTTATGTAGTGGTGTGGCATACTGTATGCCATGAAAGACTACATGCCATGCAGTACACAGTTTAACCACTGGGTGGTGAATGCTCCAAGGATGAAAACTACTGTACTGAGGGCCTGATTCAGAGACGGACGCTCTGAAAGAGCGTTCTCCCTGAATATGGGCATTTTTTTTTGTGCGGCCTCCTGGCCGCTCGCATAGCTGTGGGTGACCACCCACAGCTATTGCGATCGGCCAGGATGATGGTCGCGATGGTCAATATCATCGTGACCATCAGGGCTTGCGATGAGACCCTTGTGGTAGGGTCTCGTGGCCGCAAGCCCCAGAGAGCTTCTGGCTCTAATAGAGCCGGAAGCTCTCCCACTGACATCACTGGTGATGTCATTGGGGCCGCCCACAAACATCAGGTGTTCACATGGGAACGCCTCCATTTGTGAAGCCACCCCCCTGCTACGCCTACAAAATGGGGCTAGCTGTCGATCAACATCGACAGCCGCCCCTTTTGTAGTGCGCCACGGAGCTAGAGAATTTCTCTCTCACTCCGGGGCTTGCGCATGCACAGTGCGCTCGCTGCACGAGCGCAGAGCACACCATCGACCCGCTCAAGCGCTTGTGAGCGAGTCTGCATCTGGCCCTGAATACAATACTGGTAGCAGTGCACAGTAATCCATGAGAGTCTGGCAAATCACGTTCAGGCAGTGTAAACAGTCACTCCTCGTGCTTGAAATGATCACTTTGTGTCAAGAATACAGTAAACTGCTATAGACATATTGTACTTACTGTATTACGGGCCAGCCGTACTGTGTACTGTCACTACATGGTGTAGAGATGCCTGGTCATAAAGACAGAGCACATCAGGTTCAATACTTTTAAAGTACTCTGCTCAACTTTATACATTGTTCCGCACTGTTCTCATCCCCTCATCTCCATATTATGACATCCAGCTTCATTAGACAATAAACTGCTATTGACATTGTGCTGTATTGTACACATTCCTTGCTGTAAAGTTGCACATGCCACATCACAAACATAACAGGTGCGGGTCTCAATATGGCTAGTGTGTGTGGGCAAGTGGTTAAGATGAGCACCTTGCAGAGTGGGCGTCCCAGGTTCAAGACGTGGAAGGGGACAATGGCATTTTGGACATCAATATTTTCTTTCTTTATTTTTTTATTTTATAAATCTTCACTACAGGAATAAAAATAAATCACTTGGTGTGTGAGTTCTGTCTTTTATAAAAATACATACAGGTTTATGTGTTGCCCAGAAGATGCACACCCAGCATTAAATAAAGAAAGAGCAATTGAAGTTCAATATTCTTAAGGAACTCTACTGAACTCATGGCCTGATTCAGCTTTGGGGATAGAGTGAGAATTAGCACTTAACGGTGTACCTGGACAAACCATGTTGCAATGCAAGGGGTTTAAATATATAAATTTGTTTGCATGTAGTGTAAATACTGGCTGCTTTTGAATGTAGCCCACAAATACTGCACAGCTTTATTAATACACTGCACTTTAGATGCCAGTTTGGACACCTCCCTACCAATTCTAAATCTCTCTGCACATTTTAAATCTGCCCCACCTGCAGTGCAACATGGTTTCACCAAGATGGTCAGTTAAGTGCTATATCTCACTCTATTTCCAAAGCTTAATCAGGCCCCCAATACATTGCTCTCAAATTCACTCCACCTGGTATTTCCACTATACAGTAGACATTGTATTGTTCATATTACAGGGCCGTCCGTATGATGCCCGGGAAGTTTTTCATAAAGCGAGATCATGTCAGGTTCAATAGTTTTAAAATACAGTACTGTGCACTTTCCTCCTCCCTTCCTCTCTATGTTTGGCCACCCAAGTCTCTTCACCACTTCACCCCACCATCATTCATTACTATTCAACCCCACTGAGCTCATTGTATGGCTCACCACCATCCCCCACCATCATGCTCCTATTCACTGCCGCTGCATGCTGAGCCCGCTACTGACATTGTACACATTCCCTGCTGTAAAGTTGCACACATCAAATCACATACACAACTGGTGCAGGTCTTGATATGGCTGGCGTATGTGGGCAAGTGGTTAAGATGAGCACCTTCTGGTGGGCATCCCGGGTTCGAGAACCGGAAGGGAACAATGGCATTTTGGACCTTGATATTTTCTTTCTTTATTTTCTTTATTTTATTTTTTTTTATAAATCTTCACTACAGGATTAAAAATAAATCACTTGATGTGTGAGTTCTGTCATTTATAAAAATACATACAGGTATCTGTGTTGGCCAGAAGATGCACACCCAGCATTAAATAAAGAAAGAGCAATTGAAGTGCAATATTCTTAAGTTACTCTACTGAGCTCAATAAATTGCTCTGGGATGGTTTGGGGGTGCCCAACACCCCAGAAATGAACCCCCATAGTGTTAGGCACTTACCTAATGAGATTACCTTGACATTGGTGGGTAAGCTCATAACTGGCCAAATTTATGCTAAAATCCTCGTATATGATATTAATTATTAATGGTTGTATGGTGCTTCTGGTCTCTCTCATTTTTCTATGTTGTTGTATTAAGTCTCAGCTAGGTAGCACATCCTATTAGAAATAGTTAGGGTGTGCAGTCCAGGCCCCCTTCCCCTAAAATATTTAATATATTATGTGTATGTATACACACATAAAGGCCGATACTCCTTCAATCTGGACTAGCACCCTGCCCACCTGCCTCTGATGTTTTTAATTAGGGACCCAGCATCTGCTGACTGCACAGTCTGTATAGCAAAGCCACAGGTAAGATCTATATGTTTTTAAAACTGTATAGCAAGTCAGTTATGGAGTGAATTTTGGGGCATGGGGCCCCATGAACTGCTCTGGCTGGACTTCTTTGGGCATCACCACTTAGCACTTAATTTTTAAAACTATATATCACTTTATGTTTGTTTTTTATTTATGTTACATTTTTCACACATTTATTTTTTATTTTTCTTATACTTTCAACACTAAGCAGCCTTTACTACTCATATAACACTTCAACACTTCACTGCTATTTTTAAATTAATTTTTTGTGGTGCCCTGAGGTGGTTTGGTTGGGTTGTTTTGGGGTGCCCCACGCCCCAGACATGAATCCCCATAGTGTTAGGGACTTACCAAATGAGGTTACCTTGACATTGGTTGCTAAGCTCATAACTTTGGCTAAATTTACGGCAAAAAACTTGTATATGATGTACAATTATTTATGGTTGTATGGTGCATCTGGTCTCTCTCTTTTTTCTATGTTGTAGTATTTAGTTTTAGCTAGGTAGCACATCCAACTAGAAAGTGCTAGGGTATGCAGTCCAGGCCCCCTTTACCTAATATATTGCATGTGATTAGCTAGTCGCACTACATGTCGTATGGATGCTAGACGAGTGAAGACACATCTGTGTATTTAAATGTATTCA
The DNA here is from genome assembly GCA_031769625.1 of Taudactylus pleione. Classification (NCBI taxonomy): domain Eukaryota; kingdom Metazoa; phylum Chordata; class Amphibia; order Anura; family Myobatrachidae; genus Taudactylus; species Taudactylus pleione. Next base: position 27,589,522 of record JAUIMM010000115.1, read on the forward strand.
GATAAATTGCATTGCAACATGGTTTTTCAAATTGCAAAGTTACTTAGTGTTTTTGCTTTGTCCCCAACACTAATTTAGCTGCAAGGTGTTTCTGTACAGTTGGGGAATGCCCTCAATTCAATCAGTGCCATGATATACATCATGAATTGTAACTTGAAACTTCTACATTTGACTGCATTTTAAAAGCTAAGTTTAGAAAATTGCTTTAAATATTAAAATAATATAAATCAACAAATTTTGATACATACAGAGATATAGATATAAAATAATAAATTAAGATAAAAAAAAATATTAAATAAGTGTCATAGGCTGCTCTGGATGTCTGCGGGGGGTCTGGGACAAACCTGTTTGGGTGCTCTGGTGGGGTTCATCTAGCAGGGATGCAGGCAGCTCTCTAATAGGCAGCACTTGGTCTCTGGCATGTTGGTGCTGCTGTGGTTGGGAGTCTGTGCAGACGCTGCTGGGTGTCGCCATCTTGGATTTGGTCACATGTCAGGAAGTAGCCAATCCAGTCTGAATGATTCACAATGGGCTCTGACAGCCAATCCAGCTCCAGTCTTCAGTACTTAAGGGCTTCCTGAGAGTCCTCAGGTTGCCAGTGCAACATCTTACACAGCTAGTCTGTGTGCTAGTTCTCTGTGCTCCTTTGTCTCATTTTGCCTCCAGTGTTCCAGTGTTCCAGTTGCAGTATTTAGTTGGAGAATGTGTTTGCTTCATGCTCCTATCATAGTGCCACTGCCAGTGCTCTGCATGTCTCAGTTTCAGTAACCTACTGCTACCTGCGCTATGCTACAGAGCCTCCTCCACAAGCATTCCCAGTCAGCACTGGTACTAGGTTTCCATACCTCAGCGTCTCTGGAATTGTGCTTTGAATACCTGGTGGGGTTAAGCTTTCCTTTTCCTTTTCCTTGGATTTCTGTCCTCCACATCATCCTCCAATGGCAGAGACATTCATGAACAAGTACCCCCATTCAGCCAGCCTCGTTACAATAGCAGGATACTGCTTGCAAGGACTTACCTGCACCCAGTCCAGGTCCACTTCCCACTTCGGACGTGACAGTTTGCACTAGCCTTATGGATCGGCTAGTGGTCAGGATTTCAGAGCAGACTTGTTGCAAAATGTTTCCAGTCGTTTAGAGGGTCTTGAAGTTTCCCACCATCAGCTTGGTCAATTCATGCAAGAGATGTCTCACCATCAGGACACTCTGCAAGCTTCCATTGTCACGGTCAGCATGCCTGCTACAACCAATTCTCAGCCTGTTCCTATTATCAGTCCTACCATAACTACCTCTCTGTCACATCTCCATCTGCCGGCCTCAAACAAGTTTGATGGAAACTCAAAAATGTGCCACGGCTTCTTAAATCTTTCCTTTTCCTTGGGTCTCCATCCTTAGCATCATCCTACAAAAGCAGAGACATTCATGAAAAAGGAAAAATTCTCGCAATGACTTACCTGCACCCAGTCCGGGTCCACTTCCCACTTCGGACGTGACACTAAGGATCAAATGATTGATAGAGAGTCCACAAACAGACATTGGTTCTTAATCCAAATTAATTACTGTATGACAATATGGAGGTTGAAATAAATAACTGGCAAATTAATATGTAATACCAACTTATTAAAATTGGGAATCCCCTAAAAGTGAAATCATAATAAATGTTACACACATTTTATAAGCTCTAATATTATTTGAAATTATGACCATTTTTGATTGAAAAAAAAGAGTGGATATTCCTAAATTACTGAAGGTATGTAATCATATGACAAGCAATAAAGAGAGACAAGCAACAAATACAGAAAAACACCTATTCAAAAGAACTTCATACAGTATATCTACATTATTTTTTTCCCCTAAAATAGTTTAAATTACATTTATATTATATTAACAGTTAATATTTAAAAGTAGAATCTGAATAAATAGAGATAATACTAAGATGCAGGAAGATATAATTAACCGAAATCCATACAGTTCTCCCATTGCTCACTCCTTTATTTGTGCTTTCCATGCTTTTTCTATCAGTTTTTTGCACACTGCTTCCAGGCCTTGAACAGCAGGGGTGGAATTGACAGTAGTAAACCAAAACGATTCAGCAAATAAAGGATAATATACAGTATATTGTCTCCTAGTGTGTCTGTTTTCAAATTACTATGTTTAAATTAACTTCTTTTTTCACTGCCTGTCTTTAGGTTTCCTTGTGTCAGCCCACAGCGACCTTTACTTGATATTTCTCCTGTTGCGTCTTCTAGAATCTCACATCTAATTATTCTATACATTTCACATTTCATTGTAAGAGTAGATGGATGGAAAGGAATATATATATATATATATATATATAAAACAAATACAGTAAATTCAGTGCGCAAATCAACCAATCAATGCATAAACACAAATAATACTGTGAAAAGTTTTTTAGAATCCAATAAATGAATGGACTTTTGGAACAAAGTAAATCTGTGTCACAGACGCCAGATATAGCACAGGCCACAGGTACCACACAGGCTGGCGTCTTTGCCACGTTAAAACCCGAATCAAGGTGGGTATTGGTTTATCTGGAATTGAGATTAAGAAAGAAGGGGCGCCACATAGTGCATGAAACTGTAAAACAGATTTTATTGCAGACAGCGGACATAAAACTCGTTGAATGAATATGCGTTCCACAATCAGCGGTTTGGCGTGAATAACAGGCTAATACTAGTCATCCCATCTACTTCCACAAGTGTTTTGTAATTAGATACTATGTTTACAATTTATTTTTTGTATTTTTTGCATTTATTTAAATGCTGACTTTTTAATTTATTATGTTTAATTATATTTGTTATGCAATGTGCAATGTATGCATTGGGATTTTAAGTACCCACATTGTAACATCTGCTACTATTTCCCTATAGTATTTCCAATACTGATTAGTTTAAGTATCTAATTATAAAACACTTGTGGAAGTAGATGGGATGACTAGTATAAGAGCATGCCTGTTATTCACGCCAAACCAGCCTCCTGACGAAGTTGATGACAAAACGCGTTGGAGCGTGGTTTGGCGTTGCTTTCCATTACTGATCGAATAGCCGACGGATTGCCTGGAGACGTTCGGGTGATAATCAGGCTTCTTAATTTTTATTACTTGCAGTGGTATCTGACCGCCGAATGTGGTACGCATATTCATTGAACAAGTTTTATGTCTGCTGTCTGCAATAAAATCTGTTTTACAGTTTCATGCACTATGTGGTGCCCCTTCTTTCTTGCTCTCAATTCCATATATATATATATATATATATATATAAAAATAAAATTGCATTTAAATAAGCTGTTCCTGACTTTGTGATCTTTATGTTTATATAACTGGTGTGTATATGCTTCATAAGATGAGAATACAATTCAGTAGCAGCAGCAAGACTCAGAATTGCTCCCAGCTTCTACTCTGATGCTTCTTTTACCCTTTAACACAAACAGGACCTCAGCATATCAAACTGTGAAACCACTGGTTTAAAAGAGCTATGCCACAAACTCCTGCTGAAGCAAGTCAATACAAAGCAAAATGTAATTACGGTAACAAAAAAAGTAATGTATTAAATAAATTCTAATGCTTGTTTTTACTACTAAAAAATAATCTGTTACTGATGATACCTAGTATGCATATTATATTCTTATGTACAGTATGTCTAAAAATATGTATATTCTGCTACAAAATAATTGTCGCATATCTCACAGATGAATTTATCAAGTTATACAGTACTGCAATACATTCATATATAATTATCTCATGCAATTTATGACATCAGTACTGTATCAATACTACCCGAAAATGCATCCATGAAAGTGGTATATATCCTACCTACAGTTCTGTATTTAATGGCTACTTAAGTATTATGATTATGTGCTACTGTCCAACCTTAAATAACCTCACATATACAGGGTTTGGTTAAGGGTTCAGGTCACCCTATGCTAAAACATCCACCCATACTGTGCTTTGCACACTGGGGTATATTTATTATTTTGTATTCACTTTCAAAGTCAATTTAAATCATCTGAATCCGATAGAAATTGACTTTCTAGTTCACTGTCCAAATCGCTTTTTTACTAACATTCAATTTTGAAATTGATTTCACACTGGACCTTGTTATTAGTCAATTTTGTAAGGTGTAAATGTATTTGGTTTTGAACTTTCAGTTCAAAAGTAAATGAAAATATAACCTAAAACATGAATACATAAATAAAAAGTACTGCACAGATAACTATGATCTGTGCAGGCTTGTTAGTGTTAAAGGCGTTAATAGTTGAAAAATCTAAAGAAAAATGGTGTGGGGGTCCCTCCTCAAAAGTATAGTAGTAGGGTGAAATCTGCGCTATTATGACAGGGAGTGATATAAAAATTGTATTATAAATCCTTAGGGCTGCCACAGATCAGAGTGACCCCTTCCAAGGTCACCAGAATAAGTCATTGGTATGTGGATGTGATCTTATAGCGTGCACCTAATGGAACTGTATATGTTAAAATCTAGGGTCAATGCTGTCAAAAGATGTTCTATCGTATACTACTATGCGTGTCTATATATATATATATATATATATATATATATATATATATATGTAGATGGATATAATGTATACAGATGAAAGTAGCGTTTATTAAAACATGATATAGCAATTCAGTTCAAATAAAATATAACATATAGCATTGAGCATATACAATGTGCATCAAGGTAAATGGCAGCACAAAATGGTACCATAAATTAAAAATTATTCAATAAAGTCACACAGTGTCTATAGTTTAAGACCAGCGTATTTCAAAATCACTGCTTAACAGATGGTTAAGAGACCTGTAGTTCCTGAGCAGTCTTCTCAAGGTTAACTTTGTAAAAAATTGGAAAATAACATCCGGCACTATTTGTCAAGTATTAGGTCCACTTTTTTCTTGCCTTGGTCAATAATCCCAATGCCGTCTGTATTAATTATATATGACCTGGAACAAGTCTGGTCAAAAATGCTGTATTTTAATCGATGGACAGTCAGATAGTAATGCTGGGTTCCTTATTCTGATGTCCTAATAAAGGTATTGTATATGCATAGGAATGCAAGGTGGGATAGGTGTGGTTAGGGTGCGCGCACCTCCTACCTTTGGCTTCTCAGCTTCGCTTGCAAGTGGTGAGTTCCAGCTTGGCATGTTCCCTGCCTTGCGTGAACTCATTGATCTGAGGGGTCCATGCCTTCCGCCTCCCTCCGTGTGTGGTCCCAATCAGGCGCCGGCGATGCAGGCACAGGTCTGGGTCCCCCCTGGTAGAGCTCTTACCACTGGTCCAGGTTACCTGTTGCTGTAGCGATGTAGGCTGGCGCGTGTTTGAGCGTGTAAATCTGTAGTTAGTGCATGCGTCCTAAGCGTTTCTCCCAGGTGGGCTTCGTCAGGGACAGTGATTGTGTTGCTATGGGCACAGTCCTTCCTTTCATAGGTGCCTTAATTGCACTTCAATTGGAACATCATTAAATAAATTGTTTCTGACTGTGTCTGTAATTAACAGCAATGAGTGTAGTTCTCAGGTTAATTTTCTCCAGATATCTTTACTCAATAAAAATCAGAAAGTGTCTATATAACTTATACAGAAAAATAAAATAAAATGTAATGTAGTTTGAATGTCAGAATGGATGCAAATATATGTTTATAAAAAAAGGCTTGTATGTTTAAAAGTGATGATAAAGAAAAAAAAAGAAAAAAATAATAGAAATAAAAAACAGCTTTTATGCGTAAAAATAATTAAAATTGGGATAGCTTAAATACTTCCATAATTCAAGTATATTTCCCATGGTGCTTGGTTGGTAATATTGGAAAAGAAGAGGGATGTTTCAGATGCATTTGATTTATTGGACTCTAAGTCTTATATATATTGGTTTTCATATGGATAAAGGTCCTATAGGATAAATATATGGTATCTGATAAAATACAAGTTCAATAATGAAAAAGAAAAAAAGAAACAGCTGGGCCTGGATCTTGGTACAGAAAAAGGGAGAAAGTTTATAAAATATTTTTTATTTTTTATTTATATTTCTTATAAACTGGGTTATAAGTTATTAAAATTCCTAGATTAGGGCATTCATTTCTCTGATCTTCTGTTTTTAATATGTGAGAACATCCATAAGTCTCAGAGTATTGCATTTATTATATTGAAGAGGACATCTTAGATGGATAGTTCAGCTCAAGAATACCAACCGGTACCAGTGAGAGATGTTCACTTACAGTACCTGTATTTCATGGGTGGTCTCCCTCCCCATTACTCAACAGGCCCATCCCTTCCTAGCTTCCAAGTTCGGATGGTTTATTTGGGCGTTTACCCGGGTGGTATGACTGTAAATGGTCTCTTTGTCTCAATTGGTATCCCATGAGCCTAAATGGTGCCCGATATCCATAGGTGTTCTGAGCAAAAGTCCCTATTCAAAAAAACTGGAGAGCTCGAAGTCAATATTAAGTCCACATGGTGTTAAAGTTTTTAGTTCAAATATCCATTTACTTTCTTCTTTAGACATAGTTCTAATATGATTTTCACCTCGCCATGAGGGTTTAACTAGCGAGATAGCTAAAAATCTCAATAAAGAGGAGTCTTGGTTATGATGTGTTCTAAAATGATCCGAGACACTATGTGTCCTTAGGCCATTCTCAATATTTCTCATGTGCTCTCCTAGACATGTACTTAATTTTCTTATGGTCTGTCCAACATATTGTAATCCACGTAGACATGATAGTAAATAAATAATGCTTTTGGAATTGCAGCTGAATTTGCCTTTTATTTTGTATTCCTTTTGCGTTGTGTAGGAAATAAATGTCTGAACGGACCTAGTGGTTCTTGTGTTGTTCTTAGAAGTCTTGCATGCTCTGCAATGATTGCAGAAGAAAAAGACTGTTTTTTTAGTGTCAAGCCAGTTTGTGCTGTTTTCTTGAGGGATTTTCCTTGGAGATAGAGAGCCTTTTAATAGTTTTTGTTTAATATTTGGTGCCCTCCTATAGACAAATGTAGGTCTTTCTTTCAGTATCTGCTTAAGAGAATCATCTTTTAGATGGATATGCCAATTTTTACGAATAATCCATTCCAGATCTTTGTGTTCATTACTATATTGGGCAATGAATAGTGGTTGTTGTAATTCCTGGTTCTTCTTTTCTTTGTAGGTCAAAAGTTCTTTCCTGTCCATCTCTCTGGCTTCCCGGAGAGCTGTGTCTATCATGGTTGTTTCGCATTTTTGTTCTAGAAATTTGTTCTTAAGCATACCTGCTTGATCTTCAAATGTTTTAATTTCTGAGCAATTCCTACGGATCCTTTTGAATTGGCCCTTAGGTATACTCCTTATCAAGTTCTTATGATGGTTACTTGATGGTGGAATAAATGTATGACAGTCAACATCTTTTGTGAAGGTTTTTGTGTGAATCTTGTCCTCTACAATCATTATGGTCAGATCCAAAAAATCTATTGTGTTTGTGCTGAATGTAGATGTAAATTCCAGATTTCTGTCATTTTGGTTAATGAAGGATGAGAAACACTCCAATTCTTCTTGTGTGCCTTTCCAAATTAGGATGATGTTATCTATATACCGTTTCCATACGGCAATTTTCTCTCTGTAGGGGTTGTTCTTCCAGATGGTATTAGACTCCCAGTGACCCATAAACAGGTTCGCATAACTAGGGACAAATTTTGTCCCCATCGCTGTCTGTCCCACCTGTCTGTGGTGGGATCCCCCATACCAGAAGTAATTGTGTTGCAAGATGAAGTAAATCCCTTTGATGACAAAAAGCATAACCAGTCAAGGAGCCCATTCTGGAACAGCAAACGCAGGGAACAACTGGTGTGGGGTTTCCCCTATTTTGCTATAGCCAGCACAGGGCTGAACCAGTTGGAGAACTTTCACCATAGCAGGGAGACACACAGTTTGGGATCCCCCCGCCATAATTTAAACCAGTCCCAGACTTTTCAGCCTAGGGATGGCAACCCTCGGAAAGTGGGGACTCCAAAAAATAAAATTCCCAGGGCTCTTCTCTGCACCCCTGTGGCAGGGTGCAGAGGTAATAGGATGAATAGAGTAATAATATTGTTTTTTACAGTGAGACTACAGGTTCCAGCAAGCCTGCCCTGTGGCACTTGTAGACCCACAAGTGACATCAGGCCGCTGGCACCTGTACCTCCACTCAGGGGCATTTCTAGAGAGGAGGGGGCCCATGTACAGTCTCCGACATGGACCCCATCCTCTCCATCTGGCGGCCGGTTGCTCAGTGTGCTGTGCACAGCCATCGCCGCACTTATAGACTCTGGGCACAGGTCACCAGAAAAATGGCCACCGCGACCATTCTCCCTGCACTACGCATGCGCAAACGATGGGAAAATGGCCACGGTGGCCATTTTCTAGCCATTTTTACAGGCGCATACACCGGAGCTGACATGGGACTCCCGAGAGGCAAGTTTTATGGGTGGAGGGAGTGCGGTGCGGCCCCCCTGGAGCCAGGGGCCCATGTGCCCAACACACCCTGCACCTATTATAAATACACCCCTACCTCCACTATGGAGAAAACACAAAAAAAGACATGACCCACACCACATATTTTAACACTTTATTACACATTCATTCACTTGCACTCACCCTACAAATTTGCCTACTCACAGTCACTGGTCGGTCATCTTGTCCATGTATACATACTGGGACTTGCCAAAAAAAAACTAATTGATTACCCAATCCCAGCAGACACAGAAGCAGTGTATATACATTGCTGTATATACACCACTTCCCTGGAGTCTAAAAGGTCACCTGCATGGGTTCTTGCACTCTAGCCCAGATTGGCTTAGAGTCTGACCACTCTTAGCCAACCAACTTTCGCTGTCATAACAAACAGGTTAATTTTAAATTTGCAGTAAAACAGGTGATAACAGGCAAAGGAAAATGTCAGTGTTTTTAACTCTCTAGTGCAGATGGCACAAAATCTGCAACACAGGAGGACAATCAGCTAATAACTGTCATCTGTTTGAAAAATTACAGTTGGGAGCTGATTGGCTGGAGCATCATTTATCAAATGCAATGAGTTTTATCACTCGTTGTGAATGTTAAAACTTGTTGGTAAATGAGGCCCTTAATATTAGACACTGATAATGCCCTGTCAGTTGGAACTAAGACTTGTGCCCTGACACTTGGAACAGGGGCTCACTCCCTAACACTTGGAACTAGGGCTCAAACCCTGACAATTAGAACCTTGGACTGAGTAGTCATACTGTTTTCCTGGTCTTTACATGAAGAAGGAAGGCAGCTGGAACCCCTTCTGGAACTAACTGTAGAGATGAAACCATTTCAAGATGAGTTTAAATTAGTAATATTCTGGATCTCTGGGACAGATTTGAAAGGTAGACATCTCTTTATAGTTGGTACAAGGTTTTTGATCTACATTTGAGCAAGCTGGGGAGGCAGAACTCCATTAATACAGTGCTGGAGGAATTGGACCTCCACTAGTGTAAATACCACATATTTTGATACATACAGTCATTCAGATATTCACATTAATTTTGATCATGAGTTGCATGTTCTACCAGTAGTATTCATGAAGAGGCAAGTTGTATTTTTACCAGCAATAAACATGAATTTAGGTGGCATACATAAATTTATCAAAGTGCCAATCATGAGTAGGTTGCATAATTATCAGCAGTGATTGTAAAATACAAATACATATATTACTCAATGCCAGGGTCTCTCCAGATCACTGTTCTCATAAATAGCAGGATTCACATGTACGGATTGAAGCAATGCAGTGTAGTGAGATAGGATAAAAATATGATTACATATATGATATCACATCAGGTATGAGTTAGTAAAGAATATTGATAGATACCACTCACTAAAAGCAAGGGGATAGGTGGCTGCTGTGTCCCATATAGCTCAGGTAGTGAATAGGGCATGAGTGAACTCTCCACATATACTATGAGGGAATGAAATAGTAAGTGGCACCTGCTGTTCTCCACCATTACTCACTGTGTCTGATAGTCAGTGCAGGCTCACTAGTGGGTCAGATGAAGAATGAGAGTACTAGAAAAAGCATATAGAATAGAGCGGTGGAGAATGGGTGTCCGTGGATGCTGCTGCCTGGTATGCGAGGTAATCCTCAATGAATACCTGGTGCATGATTACCAGCACACTGTCCCCCCTTGGAGAAGTTGCAGTTGACATTTGTCCTTATACAAATTGAGGGATAATATCCCTGTATTTATGTGAACAAAATCTTTTAATATTTCACCCTGGTATTTTACTATCACAATCGTTAGGATTGACTTAGTGGTCCCCTTGATAATATATTCCTACGTATCTCTAAACAGCACACGATCACATGGACCATGGGAAAATCCACTTCTGAGGCTAACTTTTGGCCTTATTCTTATACATGTTGTCTGTTATATCACAGGCCATTCTTATGCAATATTTTGTTTTTTTTAATAATAAGTAATAAAGGTTACATTTTATGTATAATAATTTAGGTAGAACTTTTGCCCCAAACAATAGAGAGTACTTTATTTCCTTCTTAACTAATGTAATTGCAACTGATCGCAGTTTCTAAAATATGCTAATGTCTGCCAAAGCTTAGCTGAGCATAGGTCCGCCCACAGCTGCTTCTCATATCCATCCAACTACATACAACAGCATAAACTTATGTAACATCAATGCAGATTTGACAGCCACACAGCTTCTGAGTGAAGTCTGACCTGCCTCAAACTCTGCAGCTCTCCTGACATGCAGAGCGCTCTCATGCTTCGAAGGATATCGCAATGGCTAATTTATGCGTGCATATGAAACTGAGTTTAAACAGTCCTGACAAGCCTGAATTTTCCTAGCCTCGTCCCTTTACCTCCCCCAAAACACTGACTACCTGTCACCCACTTTACAAGTGAATTATCTGTGTGAGCATGAGTCAATACAGCCCATACTTGCCGACTCTCCTTCATTGTCAGGGAGACTCCCTGAAATAGTAGCAATCTACCTGTCTCCCTGAATAGTCTAGCAATCTCCCAGATTGCACCTTATCCCCATTATGTAGCTGTTATATAAAAAAAATAAAGAGATATATACATTCAAATGGGATCATTAGTTTCATATCCCTGCATTGGTTATAATGCACAATGATCCCTATGGCTTCATGTATCTTCTGAAAAGTATCAGCATGATTTTATGAACAAATATATCTTACTAACTGCTTTGGGTCTCATTTACATTTGGATATAAATCAGATGTATGACACACCTCTCAGATGTAGCAGTACACGCCCACTTTAATGCGCGCCCATAGGTGTTGTTTTTACAATCTCCCTGAAAGTATGAGCCAGCCGCTGCACATGTGCAAAGGAAAACAATCACTTTATCTGCATAAATAACGTCATTGCATTAATCTCTGAATCAGGCCCTCAGTCTCCTTTGATAAAGAGTCTTCTCAAACTTTGTTATTTGGGACACCTGATGATTGTTTCTTTTTAAATTTGTGTTTCGTTTTACCTCCTGTTATGTTCTGGGTTGTTTGTGGACCCGGGGGGGTAGCAGGAGCGATCACAGAAGCAGATTTGAAAATAAAACTAGGATTTTTAATAAGTGCTTGAGCAGACATATAATGTGGCAGAAAATAAAAGTCCAGGAATATATAAATGTGCACAAGAGTTCTGTGAAGGGAGTAAAAGGGTTAATGTCCAAGTAGAAACAAGTAGAGCTGTCCAGTTGTGCAGGTAGTGAAACTGAAAATAATCAAACCAGGTATGCAGGTAGTGAACTGAAGCGCAGGATGTCAGCAGGCTCAGGACTCAGATATGGGCAAGGGTGATGGAGGAAGTGGGGTAGTCCAGTGGGAGCTAGGAGCTGACAGGCAGACTGGCAGACAGCGAATTCACAGGAACAGGATAAGCACAGAGAACTCCCTCTCAGCTAGGCTGAGATACACGATGCACTGGCAAAGAAGGAAGGCACTGACCCTTCCTAAATACCCCATGCCGTGCTGTTACTGGCCAGAGGGAACATGTGACTCACCAGGATTGGCCAGCCACATCACATGGCCAGAAGGCAAGATGGCGGCACCCATGCCAAACGGAACGGAGACGCCGCCAGGCCTCACCAGCGCAGAGTGACAACAGGGCCGCACAACAATGCGCGCAGCCAAAGCCCCCGCCAGACACCAGCTCCGCCACCAGACAGCCCGTGCCACAATGACCTCACAGGTAACACCCGCCTAGCGCCATGCTGAAATACCCTGGCCGTGACAGTACCCCCCCTTTAGGGGTGGCCTCAGGACACTCACCAGGCTTCTCCAGATGGGCAGAGTGGAATCTCCTGATGAGCGTGGGAGCATGGACATCACAAGCATCAGTCCAGCAACGTTCCTCTGGACCGTAACCTTTCCAGTCCAACAAATACTGAAGATGACCTCTGCGCAGACGAGAGTCCAAGATCTGGGCAACTTCAAACTCAACTCCTCTCTCCGTCTGGACTCGAGGAGAAGCAGGTAGAGCATTATGGAACTTATTCAGGACTAGGGGCTTTAATAAGGAAACATGGAAGGAATTGGGAATTTTTAGGTATGGGGGTAACTGTAAACGGTAGGCCACTGGATTAATGACTTCTGTTATGGTGAAGGGACCGATGAATTTCATAGACAATTTCAGCAGGAAGGCCATGTAGACGAAATATGTGTTGGATAAACAACTGTGCCAGGTCAGGGGCAGAAGGTAACTTCTTCAACGGTATATAGTGGACCATCTTAGAAAATCGGTCTATTACAACCCAGATAGTGTTGAAACCTTGAGAGACTGGCAGGTCTGTGACGAAATCCATGGAGAGATGTGTCCATGGACGTGATGGAGTAGGTAATGGAAGCAATTCCCCAGCTGGAGCTTGTCGTGATGATTTATGCTGGGCACAGGAGGAGCAGGAAGAGATGAACTCCATTATATCTGCCATCATAGAAGGCCACTAATAGTGTCTTTTCAGGAACTCCAAGGTCTTCTGAGTGCCCTGCGAAGCGAGAGGAATGTGCCCAAGTGAGAAGCTGCTTCCTTAATTCCGGGGCCACAAATGATTTTCCCGTAGGAGGCTGAACTTGTAATGCGGCGAAAACTCTTGATTCCAAGACAGGGGTATTGCTTTGATTTTCAGATTGATCATCACAGAGGAGAGATCTCGATAGGGCATCAGCCTGATTAAGTGCTCCAGACCGGAAGGTCAGGGTGAACTGAAATCTGGCAAAGAATATTGCCCAGTGGGCCAAACGAGGACTCACACATTGGAGGTTTTTAAGAAATAGGAGATTTCTATGGTCCGTATATACAGTAAATGGAAACTTATCGCCTTCTAGCAAATATCTCCATTCCTTCAATGCCAACTTTACAGCTAGTAGTTCTTGCTCACCTATGGCGTAGTTCCTTTCGGCAGGTGAGAATTTTTTAGAAAAGAACCCACACGGATGGACTCGGTTGTCCTCATAACGTTGAGACAAGACTGCTCCCACAGCTTCAGATGATGCGTCCACTTCCAACAAAAACAGCCTGTCCAGATCTGGTTGTTAAAGAACTGGTGCTGAGATAAAGGCCTGTTTTAGAAGATGAAAGGCAGACTCTGCCTCAGGTGACCATTGGGCAGGATTAGCACCTTTGCGGGTCAAGGCTGTAATGGAAGCCAGCAGTGTAGAAAATCCCTTAATGAAGTGTCTATAATAATTGGCAAAGCCCAACAATCTCTGGATGGCTTTCAGTGTCTGAGGTCGAGTCCAATCCAGAATTGCTTGTACCTTCTTGGGGTCCATTTCTAAACTGGAGCCAGATATTACATAGCCGAGAAAAGGTACACTGGGCACTCCAAAGACGCACTTCTCCAGTTTGCAGTAAAGGTGGTCTTCTCTCAAACGGGTCAGAACTTCTTTAACATGTTCTTGATGTTTAGCCACAGAGGGTGAAAAAATCAGTATGTCATCCAGATAGACAACAACCGAAACATATAACAGATCCCGGAAAATCTCATTAACGAAACTTTGAAAGACAGCAGGTGCGTTACACAATCCAAAAGGCATTACTAAATACTCGAAATGTCCATCTCTGGTATTAAAAACGGTCTTCCATTCATCACCAGCTCGGATACGAATGAGGTTGTAAGCCCCTTTCAATTCTAATTTAGAAAAAATGACAGAGCCCTTGACCCTATCAAACAACTCAGTAATCAGGGGAAGAGGGTATCGATTCTTTACAGTAATGTCATCAAGGCCTCGATAATCGATACATGGTCTTAGACCACCGTCCTTCTTGCCAACGAAGAAAAACCCAGCTCCGGCAGGTGAAGTAGAGGGGTGAATGAACCCCTTTGCCAGGTTGTCCCGGATGTACTTGGTCATGGCTTCAGTCTCAGGCAAGGACAGCAGATAGGTATGACCATGAGGTGGTATCTTATCAGGTATCGATTCAATTGGACAGTCCCATTCCCTATCAGGGGGTAAGATATTTGCTTGTTGCTCAGAGAACACGTCGGCGAACATCTGATATTCCTTGGGAATGGCAGAAGAAACTAATGGAACTGTCTTTCTCACAGGTCGAATTTTTGGAAGACAGGATTTCTGACAGTCCATACCCCATGACAGAATCTGCATAGAACTCAAATCAATCCTGGGATTATGTTGACGTAACCAGGGTAGACCAAGAACAATTTCTTGAGAGGCCTCTGATATCACCAGGAATTTTAAGGACTCAGAATGAAGTGCCCCAATTCGGACCAATACTGGTTGAGTCTCTTTGGTGACTATCCCGTTAGTTAGTGGGCGTCCATCTATAGAGGTCAGAGAGATGGCATGGTTGAGAGACAAACAAGGAATCTGAAATGTATCTATGAAACTAGACGTTATGAAATTTCCGGCTGCTCCCGAGTCAAGTAGAGCAGTAGCAAAGACAGGTTTGGGTTTAAGATCCAAGGCTAGGGTAATCATGAAATCCTTAATTTTTGGAGACGGGTTCATAACTCCTAACTTGATGTCTCCAGTTTCAGTTAGGATTTGGCATTTTCCGGTTTACGGGGGCAGGAGATCAGCAGGTGACCGGACTCTCCGCAGTACAGACAGAGGTTCTTTTGCATTCTTCTCTGACGCTCTTCTTTGGAGAGGTGTGTATGATTCACCTGCATAGGCTCCTCTTCAGTAGGAGAAGGAATGGGTCGGGTAGAAATGGAGGGGGTAAATGACCTTTGCCAGTCAGTTCTGCTTTTTTCAGCCTGACGTTCCCTGAAGCGTAGGTCAACTTTGATACACAACAAAATCATGTCGTTCAGATTAGTAGGAAGCTCTCGAGTGACTAGATCATCCTTTAGTCGGTCTGACAACCCATGCCAGAAGGCCGAGGTGAGGGCTTCCTCATTCCATTTGAGCTCAGATGCTAAAATTTGAAATTGCACGGCATATTGACTGACAGGACGGACTCCTTGTCTCAGTGTCATGATGTTTGATGATACTGATACAGTACGCCCAGGTTCATCGAAAATTCTCCTGAAGGATGACACAAAGTCTGCGTAATTATCCAGCAGCGGATCTGAGCGGTCCCAGAGTGGGGAAGCCCATTCCAAGGCCTGGCTGGATAACAGAGAGACTATATAAGCCACTTTAGTTCTTGCAGTTAGAAAGTTGTCAGGCTGCACGGTAAAATGTATGTCACACTGATTTAGGAATCCTCGGCAGAGTTTAGGATTGCCGTCAAATTTACTTGGTAAAGGAAGATGTAAGCGGGAAGATGATCTGCCTCCTGTATTCCCAGACGCTGATGCGGATGTAGATGCTGGTACTTCAGGGGTAGAAAAGGAAGTTTGCAAACTATCCTGTCACTTGGACATCTCTTGCAGAGATTGAGCCATCTGATGCTGCATGTTTTCCAGATTTTCTAAACGACCAGAAATGCTCCGGAACAAATCCACTCCTGACTCCTGATCCGTGGCCGGCTCCATGGGGCCAGTGCAAACTGTTATGTTCTGGGTTGTTTGTGGACCCGGGGGGGGTAGCCGGAGCGATCACAGAAGCAGATTTGAAAATAAAACTAGGATTTTTAATAAGTGCTTGAGCAGACATATAATGTGGCAGAAAATAAAAGTCCAGGAATATATAAACATGCACAAGAGTTCTGTGATGGGAGTAAAAGGGTTAATGTCCAAGTAGAAACAATTAGAGCTGTCCAGGTGTGCAGGTAGTGAAACTGAAAATAATCAAACCACGTATGCAGGTAGTGAACTGAAGCGCAGGATGTCAGCAGGCTCAGGCACTCAGATATGGGCAAGGGTGATGGAGGAAGCGGGGTAGTCCAGTGGGAGCTAGGAGCTGACAGGCAGACTGGCAGACAGCGAATTCACAGGAACAGGATAAGCACAGAGAACTCCCTCTCAGCTAGGCTGAGATACATGATGCACTGGCAAAGAAGGAAGGCACTGACCCTTCCTAAATACCCCATGCCGTGCTGTTACTGGCCGGAGGGAACATGTGACTCACCAGGATTGGCCAGCCACATCACATGGCCAGAAGGCAAGATGGCGGCGCCCATGCCAAACGGAACGGAGACGCCGCCAGGCCTCACCAGCGCAGAGTGACAACAGGGCCGCACAACAATGCGCGCAGCCAAAGCCCCCCGCCAGACACCAGCTCCACCATCAGACAGCCCGCGCCACAACAACCTCATAGGTAACACCCGCCTAGCGCCATGCTGAAATACCCTGGCCGTGACACCTCCCTGTTTTCCTTGACTACTCCTAAAATGTATTTTTTAAATTTGTACCTTTTCTCAAGGTGTCTAAAAACTATCCCATTCAAATGTTACTGCGACATAATCATCCACTTTCCTTTGCTTCCTGTACATCTTATTATGTTTGACCACTCTCCATTCTGGAGCAGAGTCATCATAAATTAACAGTTTTAGGGGCATATGTATCAAAGCTTGATGTGAGATAAAATTGTGAAATATATATCAACAACCAATCAGCTCCAAACTATCATTTCTTAAACACAGCCTGCAAACTGTAAGTTAGAAGCTGATTGGTTGGTGATATATATCTCACAATTTTATCTCACATCAAGCTTTGATACATACAGTATTCCCCTAAATCTCTTTGATTGGAGTTAGCTCTAACAATGGACATTGTGCCTGATTCAGATATGTACATTACCCCATTGGATTATGTACATATCCAATTGTTGTGGGTCTGCGCATGCGCAGAATGGGTCCTGCGTGATCGCACGCAGTCCCCCCTTAGAAGCAGCATGAATGAAATGCTGTGGCATTTGGGGACAGCAACCAGGTCTGATGTACAAAATGGGGACATGTCACCCATGTTTTGTAAGCGTGCCAAGCCCAAGGTCGGGATGGTCAGGATAGTCGCAATGGTTATCTGAAGCAACATCTACAGATGCTGCACTCAGTTTGCAAATGCATGCAAGAAGCATCTATTTCTTACAGACACCTCTGCTGCATTTGTGTTTTAGTTGGACTGTATTGTATTGCACAGGCACCTTCAGCTGTGCAATACAGTCCACATAGGAATCAGTCCCATTGTTATAAATCCAAACCACTTAGGGGTAAATTTACTAAAGTAAGAGTTTTTGGAAGTGAGTTTTAGAAGAGATGTTGCCCATAGCAACCAATCAGATTCTAACTATTATCTTCTAAAAGGTGCTAGTTAAATTATTATTATTATTATTATCCTTTATTTATATGGTGCCACAAGGGTTCCGCAGCGCCTTACAAAGTACAAAAACAAATGAGCACACAAGACAACAGTTATTAACAGTACAGACAATACAGGACAAGTACATGATTTATAAACAATGCTGCATAACACCTAAATAAGCAGCAGGGTGTCAGTAAGCAGTTTTAGGCACCATTGTAAATGAAAGTAAAAGTAAGGCAAGAAGAAGCACGTGAGGAAAGAGTGCCCGGCTCGTGAGAGCTTACATTCTACTGTACTAAATGTTAAGTACAGTAGAATCTGATTTCTTGCTATGGGCAACATATCTTCTAAAACTCACTTCTAAAAACTCTCACTTTAGTAAATTTACCCCTTAGAGAGGATTTATTATTGTTCATCTGATATTACAGAGAAATGTATTCAATTATATCACAAAAATACTCAGGAAGGGATGGTTACAATATTGGCATACCTTTCTGGAGTCCCAAACTCCCACAAGTGTGCGATAATCAAACATCACTTCTGGTAACTTTATACCAAATATATATGCATCGTGACTATGAGTATGATTAGAGGCTTTTAGTAACAATATAAGTACAACTTTATAATGAACTAAACATGTCTGGATATATGACATTTGTACTAATTCTAATGCCTGAAAAAAATGTTCTGGTTAATGTTTTTTACATTTTGATTTATGATATTGTATATCTTCTTAATGTTTATTTTTAATATCTGACTTTAAATAAATATGTTGTTTTATATGTAAACTCTAAGATATTATTATCATTATATAGAAATTTTGAAATTATTTATGAATGTATATAAGCAGAGGCGTGTTGTCTTTTGCTGATTTTTTCTAAGAAGTTTCTTTGGTCTCTAAATTAGCCAGTAGCTCTACTAAGCTCCAGAATTAAAATTATATTATATATTAAGTAACATTGTAAAAAAAGAAGTTTTTGCACACAGGGCAATACATTTTTATATTCCTTTTACTTTGGCAGAAGTTTGCTACATGGCCTACATAAACTCAGAGCCATGACATCAATGTAGTAGTACTATTCCAAAATAAAATGGAAATAAATGACATTATGTGACACATTTAAACTATATGATGAAAGGGACATCACCATGAGAAACCAATACACAGAGAAACACCACCGAGTGAAGGGTGGCAGTGACATAATGAAAAGGCGGTTACATAATCCCACTCATGTCACCATATGACAGGATACCTACAAGGACCCAAGAGTAGGCCACCCATGGGTTTGGTAATTATGAACTCTTTTCAAAAATGATGTGTGAGACCTGTCTTCATTTTAATATTTTCTTCACTGGTGGCCTACAGGTGCCTGCAGGCCATTAATGTCCAGGCAAGCTGGCAATTGTTTCACATGCTGGGGCAGGCTTGCTGGCACCTTTAGTCTGTCTATAAATAACAATATTATTTGTTCTTTATACATTAAACCTGCGTCCAGCGCCACCAGCCTGGATAGCACTGTACTTACTCAGAGGTCCATGGTTGGTTATTGATTTGTGGAAAGGAAAGGGGGGCAGGGTGCAAGCATTTTTTTTAATTTAAAATGTATCAATTTTTTTATTGCATATAACTAAGCATGCACAGGTCACACTGATCTGGGCAGTGCGCTCAGCATGCCCACAAAGGCGGAGCTACTTCAGGTTGGAATAGGAGCTAGTAAGTAGATAGGGAGAGATTTATATGCAATCCAGAACATGCAAAATTTTACATTTCTGGGATTACTACATATGTGCCTCAGTTCATCTCGTAACTCCAAAGTTCGGGTGTGTTTCATTTTGAACAAAACCAAACCATTCATCTCTAACTGAGAGTAGTGTATACAAGGAAGATAGATAAAGATGATGTGGACAGGGATGGTGGAGGATGGCAGGGCAGAGAGCACTGATGATACCAATGGCAGACAAGGAAAAGACTAGGAGAAGGACAGCAAGTAGAGGTCATAAGGTCTGGAGAGCTGGATTCCCAATAAGAAAGGCCTAAGAGAGTAGCAAACATCTGTTCTTGAAGGACAAAAGTATAATGAGATAATTTTATGTATCTGGTATGCACTTTATATACTCTTACACATGGTGGTGTTGAGAATGATACACTCTATTATTTGTCGCCCTCTCTGTATAATACTTTCTTGCTGATAAGCAAATCTTGACTTCCTTAAGGAGAGAACTGTATAGTTAAAAAAATACTGTGCCCTTTTTAAAAATCAGTTTGATTTCATTATAAAGATTTAGATATATGTTTTGAAATATGTACTTCATATTATAATTGTTCTTATTAATTGTAGATATTATTCTAATTAGTGTTTTTTATGATAGTACTTAATGGTATGCAGTATTGCCAACACTTATGGTATAATTTGTGGTCATTGTTTTCTGTGTACCAATTAACTTTTCCATAGTAAAAAGGACTGATTATAATAATATTATTGTATTGATTATATTCTTTAAATTACTATTTAATTGCTTATTGAAGATGTGTGATAAAGGTTTTATACTAGTGTAATTGTTACGTTTTCCTAGGACTCACCGTGTAAGACCTCTAGAATCACTCAGGCGAGGTCTACTCCAATAACATCAAACCCGCTGTTCCCTTAGAACTGGACACGTTCACAAGTACTTAGGTGGCCGCTTGGACTTAACTTGAGATAGTAAAGGCTTACACGGTTAACCTGTTGCCAATAGATGTTATTAGACTGATTGAGATGCAGCCTAGAGGCCGAGTTGTGGCTAGACAACCGAGATGCGGCTCTGAGAGCCAAGGTGATAACAGGCTGAGATGCAGCCTTGTGGACCTAGATGCAACTAGACAACCAAGACAGGGCTTTGAGAGCCAAGGTGGTAACAGTCTGAGATACAGCCTTGTGGACCAAGGTGCGGCTAGCTAGCTGGGGTGTGGCTTTGTGAGCCGAGATGGTAACAGGTTGAGATGCGGTCTAGTGGGCCGAGGTGCGGCTAGAAAGTAGAGATGCGGCTTTAAAAGCCGAGATGGTAATAGGCTGGGATGCGGCCTTGGGGGCAGAGGTGCGGCTAGACAGCCAGGATGCAGCTTTGAGAGCCGAGATGGTAATAGGCTGAGATGGTTATAGATGACTGCAATGAGCAGCAAGGCCGCAGGCACAGCACAACCTTGGACCACTGCAAGCAGCACAAAATGAACCCTATAGATGATGGAGTGAGAATGTAGGATTAGAGTTCTAGAAGTCAGCAGAACAGGAACAGATGAGCAGGACCATGACTGGCAGGAACCAGAAGGAAACGTACAGGCAGCTATAGCCGCAAGCCGGCGATGAACCAACAGGATTAAGAAAGGTACTGAACCAATGGATGCAGTGAGGCAGGTGATTAGTGGAAGCTACAGGTAAGGAGGAAAAGTCATCCAGAATCATGAGCCGTAGACCAGTGTTTCAATCTCCTTGCAACTGGAGATGCCGTCCCAGTATGGCGTGTACATTGTCCAGGAGCAGGATTCTGGGAGAGTGACTGGCAATCAGGAGTAGAGACACCTGGAGCACGAGTAAGTAACAAAGCGCGCTGGTGACTTGTAACAGTACCCCACCTCCTTGTAACAGTAATAAGAAGTATAAAATGGACTAAATAATCAATAAATCAGTGTTATTAATAGTAGACTCCTATATTATACATGTAACAGCTTATCCAAATCTACTCCATTTTAAATGATTAAAGATCATTAAATTTCCAATTTAGTGCTCCCTGTAAGCTTGCATAAGTGAGAAAAGACTTTTAGGAATCCTCCTAAAAATATGAAAACTGTATATAATTGGTTAAAAATAATATATGTATATAAATATATATATAGATATATGTATATATATATATATATATATATATATTAGGGGTGAGTGGGTTCGGATTTCTGAAATCTGAACCCCCCCGAGCCCCCCCGATCCGAGTCGGGAACCGAGTCCGGCTCAGGTTTTCCCGCCTGACTCGGAACTGAAATCGATTCAAAACATCATCATCCCGCCTTCCGGATCTCAAGGGTTTTGGATTCCATAAAAGTTCCCTGCGTCGGCGCCATTTCTCACTCCGGCTGTGGACAGTGAAGAGGTAGGGTGGGAGCTAGGGCTGGGTGGGCTGTGTTGTTCTGCTGTTGTCCATAGGGACTGTGTCCACTCAGTCCATAGGGGCTGACTGGGCTGTGTTGTGTGCTGCTGCTGTCCATAGGGGCTGGCTGGGCTGTGTTGTGCTGCTGTCATATGGGCTGGCTGGGCTGTGTTGTGCAGTCAGCTGTTCATAGGGGCTGTGTCCACTCCAAAGTCTATAGGGGCTGGCTGGACTGTATTGTGCAGTGTCCCATAAGGGCTGTAGTCCTAAAGGGGTGCTGTAGTGTTGTCCAGGGGGTGATCTGTCCATCAGGATACTACCCCAAAGTGCACTCCAAAAAAATAATTTTTTTTCTTCTGTTTGTGAATTGTGTGCGCAGTAGCCGCACGTGCATCAACAAAGTAGTGCCAAGTGTGCGCCTGTGTCATAAATCAAGGGCCGGCTGGCTTGTCCGTTAAGGGTACTGTAACCCTCAAAGTGCACTCCAAAAAAACCACATTTTTTTTCTGTGTTTTTGAATTGTGTGCGCAGTAGCCGCATGTGCATCAACAAAGTAGCGCCAAGCATGTGCATGTGTCATAAGTAAAGGGCCGGCTGTTTCATCTCTTAAAGGGTGGTGTAACCCCCAAAGTGCACTACAACAAAAATAAAAAAATATTTTCTGTGTTTGTGAATTGTGTGCACTGTGGCCGCATGTGCATCAACAAATGAGCAGCTCCAAGAGGTCGCCTGTGTCCCATAAGTCTGTTAAAGGGTGGTGTAACCCCCAAAGTGCGATCCACAAAAAATAAACAATTCTTTTTTTTCTGTGTTTGTGTGTGAAATGTATGCGCAGTAGCCGCACGTGCATCAACAAAGGAGCAGCGCCAAGAGTGCGCCTGTGTCATAAGTCTGTTAAAGGGTGGTGCAACCCGCAAAGTGCACTCCAAAAAAATAAAAAATTCTTCTTTTCTGTGTTGTGAATTGTGTATGCTGTAGCTGCACGTGCATCAACAAAGGAGCAGTGCCAAGCATGCACCTGTTTCATAAGTCTGTTAAAGGGTGGTGTAAGCCCCAAAGTGCGCTCCACAAAAAATAAACAATTCTTTTTTTTCTGTGTTTGTGTGCGAAATGTATGCACAGTAGTCGCACGTGCATTAACTAAGTAGCAGCGCCAAGTGTGCGCCTGTGTCATAAATCAAGGGCCAGCTGGTTCGTCTGTTGAAGGGTGGTGTAACCCCAAAGTGCTCCAAAAAATAATAAAAATTTTTTTTCTGTGTTTGTGACTTGTGTGCGCTGTAGCTGCTCGTGTATCAACACAGTAGCAGCACCAAGCGTGTGCCTGTGTCATAAGTTAAGAGCCAGTTTGGACATCTGGCCTGGACCGAAGGACGTGTCAACAATTTCTGACATGTCTACTGTCACTGAATATGATACTGTCACCACTGACAGAATGATGGAGGATTACATTGGTGACAGTATCCTAGTAGGGATTTCAGGCAGTCCGTTCCTGTACTGGCAGGAAAAAGAGGCAATTTGGAGGCCCTGTACAATCTGGCTCTATTTTACCTGAGTTGCCCCCCCTCCAGTGTGTACTCCGAAAGAGTGTTTAGTGCAGCCGGGAACCTTGTCAGCGAAAGGCGCAGGAGATTGCTTCCACAAAATGTGGAGAAGATGATGTTTATAAAAATTAATTATCAACTCTTCCAGGTAAACCAGCCTCCAGAACGTACAGAGAGTCCAGTGGTGGTGGATTCCAGCGGGGACGAATTAATACTCTATGAGGATGAGGATGTACACAACACTGAAGAGGGTGAAGAATTGGTGGATGAGGAGGATGAGGACGACATCTTGCCTCCGTAGAGCCAGTTTGTGCAGGGACAGATTAATTGCCAGCTTGTTTTGTGGGGGCCCAAACGAACCAATCATTCCAGCCACAGTCGTGTGGCAGACCCTGGCGCTGAAATGACTGGTTTGTTAAAGTGTGCATATCCTGTTTATACAACATAAGGGTCGGTGGGAGGGCCCAAGGACAATTCCATCTTGCACCTCTTTTTTTTCTTTCCATTATGTACAGTTTGGGGCCTAGTTTTTCAAACTGCCATCCTGTCTGCCACTGCAGTGTCACTCCTAGATGGGCCACGTGTTTGTGCCACTCACTCGTGTCGCTTTGCATAGTCATCCAGCTACCTCGGTGCAACCTTTTGGACTAAAAACAACATTGTGAGGTGTGAGGTGTTCAGAATAGACTGGAAATTAGTGGAAATTAATGTTATTGAGGTTAATAACAGCATAGGAGCAGAAAAACCCACAAATTCTGTGATTTTTAGCTTTTTTTTTTTAGTTTTTGTTCAAAAAAATACAGATCCAAAACACAAAACCCAGAACCCAAAGCACGGAAGGGTCCAAAACACGAAGAAAGATCCAGATCCAAAACCAAAACACAAAACACGAAAAGTGGTCGCTGCACACCCCTAATATATATATATATATATATATATATATATATATATATATACTGATTGAAAAGTAGTGAGACTGATTTTTTTACTCAGAATCAGATGACTCCACAGGATCTGAGCATTCTTCTTTTTCAAAGTAACTTCCTTCACATCACATCAATAAATTTTTTGCAGCATTTCAACAACGATTCAAAAATGTGCTGTAGACTGTTTTTTTTACATCATGTTTAGTGTTGCATGAATACAGGTGGTTCCTGCGCACTAAGCTTATCAATCAATAGTGAGCTGCTTACAGTAATAGGCTACCCTCTGCCTATCAATTAGGATCAATATATAAAATAGGAGTTTGTAACGCTCAACTTCTTGATAATTAGGTGTTATCTATTTTACCCTATCTTCAACAAAATATATCTGTATATAATTATATTGTATAGATAATGCAGTGAGAAATTGTTGTTACGTAGATGAAAAGATTATATATGTAGTATCTGTATAATACTGTTTAGTTGATTCACAATGGATCTAGTGGATACAGATGTCCTTAATACTATTAGTCACATTTAAAGTGTGGGTCATAGACCATATATCAGCAAGATATAAGTGCACACCTGTTATCCAAACAATAATATAGAGAAAATATGGTGTAGCACTATGATCAATTTAATGTTGATAAATCGGGAAACAATGGTGAAAAAAATATAATAATAAAACTGAAAGTAAAAATAAAAATAATTGTAAAAATAAAACTAATTATATAATAGTTGGACGATAGTTCGGATAATCAAATAAGCAGCAGATTGTGGTGTCCCGCTAACCTGTTTGTGGTAAGTCTGTGCACATACCGTTGCAGCTGATGGTGTGATGAGGGACGGTGGTCGGGGCTCCGGGCCAGGCCGGGTGGAGTTGTATCTCCGGTCTCAGTGCTAAGCCTGGTAACGGGCCTAACACCGTGATCTGGAGCCTCCAACTTGCCGGCTAGGTCTAAGGGGGGATTTCAGTCACGGCTATGAGCTCCAGCCGCAACTGACTGCCGGACAAATCCACCACCTGCCAGAGACTTACCCTTCACTCTGTCCTCTCTGCCGTCTGTTCCAGTTCTCACCGTTCCTATGCCTCTTCTTTCTTCGGGCGCCTACTGCTGTCTGGCCTCTGTACTTCCGGGTTGCGCATGTCAGCCGGCGGGCACTACGGCTAGTGCAGGGAAATAACAGCGAGCTCCTCTTTCTGTGCAGATCCTAGGTTAGGTAGTCAGTCCAATGATGTTTAGTGTTGCAGCTGTGGCATCATCTGTTGAGAACTTCTTTCCACGCAGTTGGTTTTTTAGGGTTGGGAACATCCTGAATTCATAGGGAGCTAAGTCCGGGCTATATAGTTGGTGTTCTAGTGCTCTACCAATAATTCCAGTCAGTACTGCCGAAGCAACAGCAGCAACATGTCGTCAGCCATTGCCTTGGAGCAAATACCACTGTTTCTTCAGCAAATGTGGTCTATTCTTCCTCATGGTTCCATTCAAATGGGTTTTTAGGACGTATGTATAGTAGTCACCATTAATTGTCTGTCTACGGGGAACCCAATGCTGTAGGATCATACTGTGCACATCAAAGAACAGTATAAGCATGACTTTACATGCCGAAGGAATCACACTGACTTTTTTGGGCAGAGGCGAATTAGCGTGTTTCCATACACTGGACTGTTGTTTGGATTCCGGAACATAATGACGAATTCACGATTCGTCACACTTCACAATCGATTTCAGGAAATCGGGTATCCCCTCTGACATTCGAACAGTGTTCATGCATGATTCAACTCGTCATCACATCTGCTCTTCTGTGAGATTTCTGGGTACTCACCTGGCACACACGCAATGCATTTTCAGTTCCTTTGTCACAATATGCTGACCCATTTGAATGAGGTGCCAAGTGAAGCCGAAAGTTTGCTTAAAGTTAACCTACTTTCATTTTGCAACATGAGCTCCAGCTTGAGGGCTGTCGGTGCACCGAAAGAGCTGCTGGGCACCCACTGGTAACAAAATCTCAGTGCGCACCTGACAAGTGGAGTAGGCAGTGATGGTGCCTCTCCAGTCTGGCATCTCCCTGCTGCGCAGGGCCGGCTGAGCACATTGTGCCAGCCTTGGGTGTATGAAACATTAATGTATGACAAAAGGAAGAGAATCAGTGATCATTTTAGTGAAGAAAATCAATGAAAAAATGGTTGTCCGGTCACTTTCTTGGCTTACCCTGCCTAAACTGTTAAAGAAATATTACAACAATGTTATATACCATGTATCATGTATCACAACAATTTTATACCATGTAGAGATTGATACATAACTACATATTACCCTGTTTCTCCTGAAAAATGTATATAATCCCTGTTTCCTGATAAAAAAAATTAGTTTTTTCCTCTTTTACCATTCCTATTTCATTTATGTGAAAAACAATTCTTTAAATTTCAAACTAGTCTAATTCCCAGTGCTTTGGCATGACAATAAATAAATCACAGAGATAGAGTGCAAAATTTACCATATATATATATATATATATATATATATATATATATATATACACCCACTGACAAAGTCATCACAACAAAACACATTTGGGGCGTGGCTTGGTGACATCGTGATGCTTTCATGTCACCTATCGAGATAGTGAGAACCTGCTGCCAAGGATCAGAGTTTGGAAGCAGGCTTTTCAAAGACACAGCACTGGACTGCTGCTAGATTGCTCCATTCTACTATCACTGTACATGTGTGATTGTCACACCCAAATTGGCAGGCTAAGTTGAAGCTGTTTTATTTTAACCCTGATATAAGTGTCTATGTGTGCTGATATTAAATACTGTGACTTGCTTTTCACTATGGTGGGCAAGACCCACTACTTCGTTAAAGCCTTCCAGCTGTCATCCTAACTTGCTTTTATATTCTCCTTCCTCCCCATCTACCCCATCTGTGTCTCTCACCTCTTTGTCTGCCCTTCCCCTTAAGAATGTAAGCTCTTATGAGCAGGGCCCTCTACCCACTTGTGCTTCTCCCTACTTTACTTTCATCTACTTCTTACTTCACACTAGGGCACCTAACACTTGGTTGCTTAAGCTCTGCTGCTTATGTGGGTGTTATGGTCGCTAATGTAGCAATGTATATTATCCATGTCCTTGTCCTGCATTCTATTGTATTTTACTGTAAGTCATTGGTGACGTAATTGTTTCCATATTTGTAAGGCGCTGAGGAACACTTGTGGTGCCTTATAAATAATAATAATAATAATAATAATAATAATAATAATAATAATAATAATATTGGAGTCTCTGTAGAAGGCACACAAGCAAATTGGTGTCTGTAGAAGGCACACAAGCATATTGGTGTCTCTGTAGAAGCCACACAAGCATATTGGTGTCTCTGTAGAAGGCACACAAGCATATTGGTGTCTCTGTAGAAGCGACACAAGCATATTGGTGTCTCTGTAGAAGGCACACAAGTATATTGGTTTTTCTGTAGAAGGCACACAAGCATATTGGTGTCTCCGTAGAAGGCACACAAGCATATTGGTGTCTCTGTAGAAGCCACACAAGCATATTGGTGTCTCTGTAGAAGGCACACAAGCATATTGGTGTCTCTGTAGAAGGCACACAAGCATATTGGTGTCTCTGTAGAAGCCACACAAGCATATTGGTGTATCTGTAGAAGGCACACAAGCATATTGGTGTCTCTGTAGAAGGCACACAAGCATATTGGTGTCTCTGTAGAAGTGACACAAGCATATTGGTGTCTCTGTAGAAGCCACACAAGCATATTGGTGTCTCTGTAGAAGCGACACAAGCATATTGGTGTCTCTGTAGAAGGCACACAAGTATATTGGTTTCTCTGTAGAAGGCACACAAGCATATTGGTGTCTCTGTAGAAGCCACACAAGCATATTGGTGTTTCTGTAGAAGGCACACAAGCATATTGGTGTCTCTGTAGAAGCCACACAAGCATATTGGTGTCTCCGTAGAAGGCACACAAGCATATTGGTGTCTCCGTAGAAGGCACACAAGCATATTGGTGTCTCTGTAGAAGCCACACAAGCATATTGGTGTCTCTGTAGAAGGCACACAAGCATATTGGTTTCTCTGTAGAAGGCACACAAGCATATTGGTGTATCTGTAGAAGGCACACAAGCATATTGGTGTATCTGTAGAAGCCACACAAGCATATTGGTGTATCTGTAGAAGGCACACAAGTATATTGGTGTATCTGTAGAAGGCACACAAGCATATTGGTGTCTCTATAGAAGGCACACAAGCATATTGGTGTCTCTGTAGAAGGCACACAAGCATATTGGTGTCTCTGTAGAAGACACACAAGCATATTGGTGTATCTGTAGAAGGCACACAAGCATATTGGTGTCTCTGTAGAAGGCACACAAGTATATTGGTTTCTCTGTAGAAGGCACACAAGTATATTGGTTTTTCTGTAGAAGGCACACAAGCATATTGGTGTCACCGTAGAAGGCACACAAGCATATTGGTGTCTCTGTAGAAGCCACACAAGCATATTGGTGTCTCTGTAGAAGGCACACAAGCATATTGTTGTCTCTGTAGAAGGCACACAAGCATATTGGTGTCTCTGTAGAAGCCACACAAGCATATTGGTGTATCTGTAGAAGGCACACAAGCATATTGGTGTCTCTGTAGAAGGCACACAAGCATATTGGTGTCTCTGTAGAAGCGACACAAGCATATTGGTGTCTCTGTAGAAGGCACACAAGTATATTGGTTTCTCTGTAGAAGGCACACAAGCATATTGGTGTCTCTGTAGAAGCCACACAAGCATATTGGTGTTTCTGTAGAAGGCACACAAGCATATTGGTGTCTCTGTAGAAGCCACACAAGCATATTGGTGTCTCCGTAGAAGGCACACAAGCATATTGGTGTCTCTGTAGAAGGCACACAAGCATATTGGTGTATCTGTAGAAGGCACACAAGCATATTGGTGTATCTGTAGAAGCCACACAAGCATATTGGTGTATCTGTAGAAGGCACACAAGTACATTGGTGTATCTGTAGAAGGCACACAAGCATATTGGTGTCTCTGTAGAAGGCACACAAGCATATTGGTGTCTCTGTAGAAAGCACACAAGCATATTGGTGTCTCTGTAGAAGCCACACAAGCATATTGGTGTATCTGTAGAAGGCACACAAGCATATTGGTGTCTCTGTAGAAGGCACACAAGTATATTGGTTTCTCTGTAGAAGGCACACAAGCATATTGGTGTCTCTGTAGAAGGCACACAAGCATATTGGTGTCTCCGTAGAAGGCACACAAGCATACTGGTGTCTCTGTAGAAGCCACACAAGCATATTGGTGTCTCTATAGAAGCCACACAAGCATATTGGTGTCTCTGTAGAAGGCACACAAGTATATTGGTTTCTCTGTAGAAGGCACACAAGCATATTGGTGTCTCTGTAGAAGGTACACAGGCATATTGGTGTCTCTGTAGAAGTCACACAAGCATATTGGTGTCTCTGTAGAAAGCACACAAGCATATTGGTGTCTCTGTAGAAGGCACACAAGCATATTTTGCTGTTGGATGCTATTTTGTGAAGACTGTGTTAGTAGAGGCAGGCATCTTCTGAGCTCTCTTGAGGAGGCTGATTGCAGTTTCCTTTGTTGGCAAATATTTTAAACAGTCATCCAAATACTGTAGAAATATTTTTCTATGAGTTGTCTATCATCTGAATCAAAATCTAGCTCACCCTTCTGTCCATAAATGGCAACTGTAGGAAAAAGGCTGTTGCCTAGCTTGTATAACCTCATGCTGTACTCTGCAATGTCTTTATAAGGCTCATTGTCTCTGAACCAAAGAAATCTTAAGAAATTCCACGTTTTTTCCCTCATGAGGAAGCAATGGAACATATTTTGCATGGCAGCAGTGAAGGCAATAAAATTATTTCAGAAGTAGATGAGTACTCTGAGAGGTGTGTTATTAAGGTCTGGTCCTGTGAGAAGAACATCATTTAAGGAAATAAATAACAAAAGGTAGTAGTGTCAAACCCTGCTGCACACAAGCAGCCTGAAAATGTTCCCCTGGGCTCCTGTGGATATCACCCTCTCCATAAAAACATAGAATGCACAAAATAAATGAGCACAAGGGTACAATGTTAGGTGCTAATGATAGAAAATTTTCACAAAATATAGTGTAAATGAATAGTATACTTTCCTTTAAAAGTTGTTATCTCATCTCCAGAGTTTCTGATCTCTTTGAGATGTATCTGGAATGTTCAAACATATGTTGTCTCATTCAATGTAGATAAATATACAAAAAAAGAACACAACCAATGTATCACACACTTATAAATTATTTAATTGGAGCAGTGGAAAAGAATAGGGAGTGTGAAACTGGAAAACACCCCTAAATAAGGGACGTGCGTACCCCACTCACAGAAAAGAGTGATTGTTGACTCCCATAGAGGTTTCTTTAAATTCCAGAAATTTTAAGAAACTCTGCAGATGGGATAACAACTTTTAAAGGAATGTATACTATTCGATTACACTATATTTTGTGAAAATTTTGTATCATTAGCGCCTAACATTGTACCCTTGTGCTCATTTATTTTGTGCATCATTTAAGGAAATACCTTTGAATTTGGCACAAAAATCAAGCACGCTCTAATCTGACCTGATTAATTTGGGTATATACTCCAAACATTGGCAAATACCAGCATTCCTCTGTAAATTTGCAAATGGGAGCTATCTTGGAATAACCATTCTTAAATATTTTTCCCACGAAAGAAAAGAAGTGATCTCTCATCTCTGGTTTACTGTGAAAGTTGCATTTAAGTGAAGAAAGTGTTAAAGTACTTGTTCTCTGTTGTTATGTAAGCAATATCTGTGGGTTCTAAAGGGTAGAGATGCAAACCAGTTGCTTCCTCATCTTTGACTAGTCTAGTTTCCATTATTTATAAGAATAGTTTGTCCTGAATAGACATTACCACCTGATCATCCTTGTTTTCACTTTGGAATACTATGCAGTCCAGATGATCTTGATAGTTTTCATAGGTGTGGTTGTCACTAGAAAATCCTATGACTGGAAAGTACAGCAGTTCCTTTATGAGAAAGTGATTGTGATATGGCTGAAAAAGAGAAGGGCGTCCATTTTCTAAAGTATAGGTAAGCATGATGTTAATTTCTCCTAGACATACATCTCCTATTATGACTCATCCCAGATCTAGTAGGTGACTTCTGGCTTTATGGTCTAGTAACAAATCACTGCCAATGAATAGCATTATCTGGGCTTGAGGATCCAGTTCTGGTATCAGATGTGCCATTCGTTTCCAATGTGTATGATTAATAGCTGTGTCTGGGGTAGGAATTTCAGAACTTTTATCTGGGATCTGGTTGCATTCAGTGATAGTTGGTAAGGTAAGACATGTATTTCTGTATGTGGACTGCACTTGATAACCAGTAGCTCTCTGCCCTGTTGTCTCAAAGCTCTTTGCTTAAGTTTTTAATGAGCAAGTAGTGCTGGGGCGTTTGATACTAAATATATTTTAAAAAAGGTTGATCTAGCAAGATACTTGTTATTATGATCATCTAGGATTGCAAAAGTTTGTCAGCTTGTCTTGTTGGCTCTTTGGGTAGACATAGGATGTAGAGCTGTGTTGTGATCTGTCCTGCCACACTCACTGCAGATAAATCTAACCTTACAGTCTTTGATGAAGTGGGATATTTAATAACAGCTCTTGTTGTAGATGCCATTTTCACTTAGGAAGACTTTGCAGTTCTCCAGGGACTTATCTGTGATGGCTCTGCATTTCAGGAGAGGATGTGGTTTTCAATGCTGAGGACACTGCTTGCCAGAATATTTGTCTCTGGTCTCTTGGCAGATAGAAATGACAGACCTCAGGGAGGAATCTGGAGGATACACATTAGTCTTTGACTGTGACTGACATTTTCTGGAAGTTAGGTAGTAAAGGGGTAGCATCTGACAGGGTAAAGGCAAAACTAGGATAATTTCTGGTCTAAAGGTGCCTACAAACTAGACAATATTTTGCATGATTTGCCAAATTTCGACCCTTCAGAATGACAAATCGTGTAAAATATCGCTGTGGGTCATACATCGCATCTTGAGATCTTGACTACAGCAGGCAAGATTTGCCAATCTCGTACACGATGCACTGAAAATCATTAAGAACGCACGATAGATCGTTGGTCAGATTGGACACTTTTAACACCATATAATGTCCTGGAGTGTCAGGGAGCTGCCAGTGAGAGTTCAAGGGAAATCGTTCGTGATATTGCATCGTGAGCACATCATCTAATGTGTACCCACCTTTAGCTTGCCCATGTACAAAGTTCACAAATACAGAAAATAGGGGAAAATTGTGAGATACATATTACAGGGATTTGCGTACACTAGCAAAACACTCAGTTTTGTCACTTCCAGAAGATTTATTTGTGCATATAGGATGCACATTTTGGGCTTAATTCAATTACTGCAGATGCAACTTTTTTGTGTCTGAGAATAAGTGTGGCGATATGCCACACTTACATTACTTCTGGACTCATAGATTTTATTACAATGGACACCCCCCTTGCATCTAATTGAATTGACCCCTTTGAGTGAAAAGCAGCTTGGCATGGCCAAGTCTTCAGGGTCCTGGAACATCGACAGGAGCTACTTGCCATGACCTAAGTAACAGTGTATGAGGACACACCTGTAGTTTTCATAAAGCTCCTCTGTTATACCAAAGACTTGCTGTTTATCTGAGAGTTTTTCTTTTACAGTTTTACAATCTGTAATACTGTTACGTAAGAACAAAAATATAACTTGTAAAAGTATGATCAGTTAAATTCTGTTCTATTCCTAATTTTAGAAAAATGTGATAATGAGTTTTATTTGTAGGAATACTTTTAATCATGTGCATTGTTCATTATTTAAAGTTCCTGTTGGAAAATGAATGAATTTAAATGAGAACATATATTTCCTATATGCAAGTGAATAATGTCTCATTCTTTAATTGAGAGTCTTGTTTAGCCACTGACCTGTTCTCTTTTTGGACACCGATTCCAGGAAATATAAAATAATCCATAATACTTTTATTTCTGAAAAAAGTATTTCACATGCAGTTTATGACTTTATATCAACGTTAAAATTAAATGGGTAATTTAACACAACTAACATACACTGTTTATAACTTTATATAAAAGGGTTCCTTAATACCATTCACAAATATTGTACACTAGCGGAAGTACCTGGCATTGCCCATATTTCAATCTTCAAGTTATTAAGTTTTTTTATGTAATGTCATCCAAATACATCCAGTGGAAGGCCCAGGATAGACTCCCTGGGTCAAAGTTCTGCCAGCCGCAATCCGCCATGAGGTCCAACCGGGACCCCAACCATTAGGCATCCCAGACCAATTGCCACCCCTCTGTGGTTTTCATCCAAATCCCTCTAGTGGAAGGCCCAAACTAGGCTCCCCGAGTCAAATTTCTGCCCAGCGTACACCAACGGGAGGTCTGACCGGGACCTCAACCCCCTAGAATGTCTTCTGGGATCCAATGTTACTGCTCTTTGAAGTTTTTGTCCAAATTATGTGATGTCGCCTAAATCCATCTAGTGGAAGGTCGAGAACAGGCATCTCACCACAATGCCCTGCTTCTCACTCCTGTCACATGCATCTCATCAGTGTCCCAAAACCCCCCACTGCTGCTGCCCTGTAGCTGGCTGGAGCCCAGCCACTGGGATGTGCTGGCAAGGGCAGGAGGATCATGGATGAGAGATTTGTATTGCAGCTACTGTAAGCATTATCTGGAGCATGTCCCCGAGGCTAGGACAACTGTACATATATCTGCAACCTTCATGCACACCCCTCTCCAGCTGCCAAACATAGTTATGAGCAATGTCCTCTTTGCACAATGTACCCTGTATTTCCTGGGCTTTCTATTGAGCTTCTTTGCTGTGGTGCCCCTGTCCGAGAAAAGCGTTGACTACCATGAAAGTTCACGAAGGGTATGTGGCTGAGCGGGAACATCATGCTGGAGAGGGAGCACTTCACAGTGACTAGAGTCCACGTGCAGGATCAGCATAAGGATGCACGTCAGAAGCCAATGGTTACTAACCATCAATGTTTTTGTTTGGATGGTAGTGTTTTTACCATTAGATGGTGGCTGTCCAATGTTTGCCACCATCAAATAGAAATCATTCAATGGTGTTCAGATTGATTTTTTTTTTAAAAATCCTAAATGCTGTGCCATTCCTGGCTCCTCCCTGGCTACTGTGTCTGTATCAGGGCATCTTCATGGGTTAGCCCAAATGAACAGAAAGACCCCTAAACCGGGGACTTTATTTTATATATAGAGAGATGCACATTTTGAATAAAAAAGATGCTCAGGGCTGCCGAGTCATGCAGTACCTTGTATGTTGAGAGATAGTATTTGGTGCAAATGGAGGCACAGTCAAAAAAGGACTCATCTGTAGGTGATTTACCATGAGGACTACGACAAATAATATATGTTATTAAAGGTGAATCCATCCATTGAAATTTAGTCATTTGTGTAAGGAGTAGGCTGTCTAGACAAATGAAACACTGTAATCTGATTTATAGATTATACTAGGGGTGAGCGGGTTCGGATTTCTGAAATCCGAACCCCCCGAGCCCCCCAGATCCGAGGCCGATCCGAGTCAGGCTCGACTTTACCCGCCTGACTCGAATCTGAAATCGAGGCAAAACGTCATCATCCCGCCATCCGGGTCTCGCGGGTTTTGGATCCTATATAAGGTACCCGCGTCAGCGCCATTTTCTCACTCGGCTGTGGACAGTGAAGAGGGAGGGTGGGAGTTAGGGCTCTCTGGGCTGTGTAGTGTAGTGTAGTGCAGAGTAGTGTTGTGCTGTGCAGTGCTGCGCTGTGCTGCTGTTGTCCATAGGGGCTGTGTCCACTACTTCAAAGTCCATAGGGGCAGGCTGGACTGTGTTGTGCAGTCAGTTCTCCATAGGGGCTGTGTCCACTCCAAAGTCCTGTGCAGTGTCCCAGTCCTAAAGGGGTGCTGTAGTGTTGTCCAGGGGGTGCTCTGTCCATCAGGGGTGCTCCCCCCAAGTGCTAAAAAAATAATATTTTTTCTGTGTTTGTGAATTGTGTGCGCAGTAGCCGCACGTGCATCAACAAAGTAGTGCCAAGCGTGCGCCTGTGTCATAAGTAAAGGGCCGGCTGGCTTGACCGATAAAGGGTGCTGTAACCCCCAAAGTACATTCCAAACCAAATAAAAAAATATTTTCTGAGTTTGTGAATTGTGTGCGCAGTAGCCGCACGTGCATCAACAAAGTAGTGCCAAGCGTGCGCCTGTGTCATAAGTAAAGGGCCGGCTGGCTTGACCGTTAAAGGGTGCTGTAACCCCCAAAGTACACTCCAAACCAAATAATAAAATATTTTTTCTGTGTTTGTGAATTGTGTGCGCAGTAGCCGCACGTGCATCAACAAAGTAGTGCCAAGCGTGCGCCTGTGTCATAAGTAAAGGGCCGGCTTGCTTGACTGGTAAAGGGTGCTGTAACCCCCAAAGTACACTCCAAACCAAATAACAAAATATTTTCTGTGTTTGTGAATTGTGTGCGCAGTAGCCGCACGTGCATCAACAAAGTAGTGCCAAGCGTGCGCCTGTGTCATAAGTAAAGGGCCGGCTGGCTTGACCGTTAAAGGGTGCTGTAACCCCCAAAGTACACTCCAAACCAAATAACAAAATATTTTTTCTGTGTTTGTGAATTGTGTGCGCAGTAGCCGCACGTGCATCAACAAAGTAGTGCCAAGCGTGCGCCTGTGTCATAAGTAAAGGGCCGGCTGGCTCGACCGTTAATGGGTGCTGTAACCCCCAAAGTACACTCCAAACCAAATAAAAAAATATTTTCTGTGTTTGTGAATTGTGTGCGCAGTAGCCGCACGTGCATCAACAAAGTAGTGCCAAGCGTGCGCCTGTGTCATAAGTAAAGGGCCAGCTGGCTTGACCGTTAAAGGGTGCTGTAACCCCCAAAGTACATTCCAAACCAAATAAAAAAATATTTTCTGAGTTTGTGAATTGTGTGCGCAGTAGCCGCACGTGCATCAACAAAGTAGTGCCAAGCGTGCGCCTGTGTCATAAGTAAAGGGCCGGCTGGCTTGACCGTTAAAGGGTGCTGTAACCCCCAAAGTACACTCCAAACCAAATAATAAAATATTTTTTCTGTGTTTGTGAATTGTGTGCGCAGTAGCCGCACATGCATCAACAAAGTAGTGCCAAGCGTGCGCCTGTGTCATAAGTAAAGGGCTGGCTTGCTTGACTGGTAAAGGGTGCTGTAACCCCCAAAGTACACTCCAAACCAAATAACAAAATATTTTCTGTGTTTGTGAATTGTGTGCGCAGTAGCCGCACGTGCATCAACAAAGTAGTGCCAAGCATGCGCCTGTGTCATAAGTAAAGGGCCGGCTGGCTTGACCGTTAAAGGGTGCTGTAACCCCCAAAGTACACTCCAAACCAAATAACAAAATATTTTTTCTGTGTTTGTGAATTGTGTGCACAGTAGCCGCACGTGCATCAACAAAGTAGTGCCAAGCGTGCGCCTGTGTCATAAGTAAAGGGCCGGCTGGCTCGACCGTTAATGGGTGCTGTAACCCCCAAAGTACACTCCAAACCAAATAAAAAAATATTTTCTGTGTTTGTGAATTGTGTGCGCAATAGCCGCACGTGCATCAACAAAGTAGTGCAAAGCGTGCGCCTGTGTCATAAGTAAAGGGTCAGCTGGCTTGACCGTTAAAGGGTGCTGTAACCCCCAAAGTACACTCCAAACCAAATAACAAAATATTTTTTCTGTGTTTGTGAATTGTGTGCGCAGTAGCCGCACGTGCATCAACAAAGTAGTGCCAAGCGTGCGCCTGTGTCATAAGTAAAGGGCCTGCTGGCTTGACCGTTAAAGGGTGCTGTAACCCCCAAAGTACACTCCAAACCAAATAACAAAATATTTTCTGTGTTTGTGAATTGTGTGCGCAGTAGCCGCACGTGCATCAACAAAGTAGTGCCAAGCGTGTGCCTGTGTCATAAGTAAAGGGCCGGCTTGCTTGACTGGTAAAGGGTGCTGTAACCCCCAAAGTACACTCCAAACCAAATAACAAAATATTTTCTGTGTTTGTGAATTGTGTGCGCAGTAGCCGCACGTGCATCAACAAAGTAGTGCCAAGCGTGCGCCTGTGTCATAAGTAAAGGGCCGGCTGGCTTGACCGTTAAAGGGTGCTGTAACCCCCAAAGTACACTCCAAACCAAATAACAAAATATTTTTTCTGTGTTTGTGAATTGTGTGCGCAGTAGCCGCACGTGCATCAACAAAGTAGTGCCAAGCGTGCGCCTGTGTCATAAGTAAAGGGCCGGCTGGCTCGACCGTTAATGGGTGCTGTAACCCCCAAAGTACACTCCAAACCAAATAAAAAAATATTTTCTGTGTTTGTGAATTGTGTGCGCAGTAGCCGCACGTGCATCAACAAAGTAGTGCCAAGCGTGCGCCTGTGTCATAAGTAAAGGGCCAGCTGGCTTGACCGTTAAAGGGTGCTGTAACCCCCAAAGTACATTCCAAACCAAATAAAAAAATATTTTCTGAGTTTGTGAATTGTGTGCGCAGTAGCCGCACGTGCATCAACAAAGTAGTGCCAAGCGTGCGCCTGTGTCATAAGTAAAGGGCCGGCTGGCTTGACCGTTAAAGGGTGCTGTAACCCCCAAAGTACACTCCAAACCAAATAATAAAATATTTTTTCTGTGTTTGTGAATTGTGTGCGCAGTAGCCGCACGTGCATCAACAAAGTAGTGCCAAGCGTGCGCCTGTGTCATAAGTAAAGGGCCGGCTTGCTTGACTGGTAAAGGGTGCTGTAACCCCCAAAGTACACTCCAAACCAAATAACAAAATATTTTCTGTGTTTGTGAATTGTGTGCGCAGTAGCCGCACGTGCATCAACAAAGTAGTGCCAAGCGTGCGCCTGTGTCATAAGTAAAGGGCCGGCTGGCTTGACCGTTAAAGGGTGCTGTATCCCCCAAAGTACACTCCAAACCAAATAACAAAATATTTTTTCTGTGTTTGTGAATTGTGTGCGCAGTAGCCGCACGTGCATCAACAAAGTAGTGCCAAGCGTGCGCCTGTGTCATAAGTAAAGGGCCGGCTGGCTCGACCGTTAATGGGTGCTGTAACCCCCAAAGTACACTCCAAACCAAATAACAAAATATTTTCTGTGTTTGTGAATTGTGTGCGCAGTAGCCGCACGTGCATCAACAAAGTAGTGCCAAGCGTGCGCCTGTGTCATAAGTAAAGGGCCGGCTGGCTTGACCGTTAAAGGGTGCTGTAACCCCCAAAGTACACTCCAAACCAAATAACAAAATATTTTTTCTGTGTTTGTGAATTGTGTGCGCAGTAGCCGCACGTGCATCAACAAAGTAGTGCCAAGCGTGCGCCTGTGTCATAAGTAAAGGGCCGGCTGGCTCGACCGTTAATGGGTGCTGTAACCCCCAAAGTACACTCCAAACCAAATAAAAAAATATTTTCTGTGTTTGTGAATTGTGTGCGCAGTAGCCGCACGTGCATCAACAAAGTAGTGCCAAGCGTGCGCCTGTGTCATAAGTAAAGGGCCAGCTGGCTTGACCGTTAAAGGGTGCTGTAACCCCCAAAGTACATTCCAAACCAAATAAAAAAATATTTTCTGAGTTTGTGAATTGTGTGCGCAGTAGCCGCACGTGCATCAACAAAGTAGTGCCAAGCGTGCGCCTGTGTCATAAGTAAAGGGCCGGCTGGCTTGACCGTTAAAGGGTGCTGTAACCCCCAAAGTACACTCCAAACCAAATAATAAAATATTTTTTCTGTGTTTGTGAATTGTGTGCGCAGTAGCCGCACGTGCATCAACAAAGTAGTGCCAAGCGTGCGCCTGTGTCATAAGTAAAGGGCCGGCTTGCTTGACTGGTAAAGGGTGCTGTAACCCCCAAAGTACACTCCAAACCAAATAACAAAATATTTTCTGTGTTTGTGAATTGTGTGCGCAGTAGCCGCACGTGCATCAACAAAGTAGTGCCAAGCGTGCGCCTGTGTCATAAGTAAAGGGCCAGCTGGCTTGACCGTTAAAGGGTGCTGTAACCCCCAAAGTACACTCCAAACCAAATAACAAAATATTTTTTCTGTGTTTGTGAATTGTGTGCGCAGTAGCCGCACGTGCATCAACAAAGTAGTGCCAAGCGTGCGCCTGTGTCATAAGTAAAGGGCCGGCTGGCTCAACCGTTAATGGGTGCTGTAACCCCCAAAGTACACTCCAAACCAAATAAAAAAATATTTTCTGTGTTTGTGAATTGTGTGCGCAATAGCCGCACGTGCATCAACAAAGTAGTGCCAAGCGTGCGCCTGTGTCATAAGTAAAGGGTCAGCTGGCTTGACCGTTAAAGGGTGCTGTAACCCCCAAAGTACACTCCAAACCAAATAACAAAATATTTTTTCTGTGTTTGTGAATTGTGTGCGCAGTAGCCGCACGTGCATCAACAAAGTAGTGCCAAGCGTGCGCCTGTGTCATAAGTAAAGGGCCGGCTGGCTTGACCGTTAAAGGGTGCTGTAACCCCCAAAGTACACTCCAAACCAAATAACAAAATATTTTTTCTGTGTTTGTGAATTGTGTGCCCAGTAGCCGCACGTACATCAACAAGGTAGTGCCAAGCGTGCGCCTGTGTCATAAGTAAAGGGCCGGCTGTCTTGACCGTTAAAGGGTGCTGTCACCCCCAAAGTACACTCCAAACCAAATAACAAAATAATTTCTGTGTTTGTGAATTGTGTGCGCTGTAGCCGCACTTGCATCAACAAAGTAGTGCCAAGCGTGCGCCTGTGTCATAAGTAAAGGGCCGGCTGGCTTGACCGTTAAAGGGTGCTGTAACCCCCAAAGTACACTCCAAACCAAATAACAAAATATTTTCTGTGTTTGTGAATTGTGTGCGCAGTAGCCGCACGTGCATCAACAAAGTAGTGCCAAGCGTGCGCCTGTGTCATAAGTAAAGGGCCGGCTGGCTTGACCATTAAAGGGTGCTGTAACCCCCAAAGTACACTCCAAACCAAATAAAAAATTTTTTTCTGTGTTTGTGAATTGTGTGCGCAGCAGCCACACGTGCATCAACAAAGGAGCAGCGCCAAGCGTGCGCCTGTGTTTCATAAAGTAAAGAGCCGGCTGGCTCATTTCTTTAAGGGTGGTGTAACCCACAAAGTGCACTACTCTCCAGCAAAAATAAAAAAATATTTTCTGTGTTTGTGTGCGCCTTAGCCGCACGTATATATCAAATCGATATAACATAAATGGAGGACCAAACTTTCTCCAATAAAAATAAAATAGAGAAAGATCAAGAACCACTTCCTCCTAGTGCTGAAGCTGCTGCCACTAGTCATGACATAGATGATAACATGCCATCAACGTTGTCTGCCAAGGCCGATGACCAATGTCATAGTAGAGGGCACATACAATCCCAAATGGCAAAGTTCAGGAAAATGACCTTGAAAAAAACATTTAAATCATCTGAAGAGAAACGTAAACTTGCCAATATGCCATTTACGACACGGAGAGGCAAGGAATGGCTAAGCTCTTTCCCTATGTTCATGACTAGTGGTTCAGCTTCACATGACGATGGAAGCCCTCCTCCCACTAAAAAATTCAAATGAGTTAAGCTGGCAAAAGCACAGCGAAGAACTGTGCGTTCTAAGAAGATATCACAAATCCCCAAGGAGAGTCCAAGTGTGGTGGTGGTCGCGATGCCTGACCTTCCCAGCACTGGACGGGAAGAGGTGGCTCTTTCCACCATTTGCACGCCCCCTGCAAGTGCTGAAAGGAGCACCCACAGTGCACTTGCTGATATGCAAATTGAAGATGTCACTGTTGAAGTACAACAGGATGAGGATACTGGTGTAGCTGGTGCTGAGGAGGAAGTTGGAGAGGAGGATTCTGATGGTGATGTGGTTTGTTTAAATCAGGCTCCAGGGGAGACAGTTGTTGTCCGTGGGATGAAAAAGCCCATCACGGTCATGCCTGGGCAGAAGACCAAACATTCCACCTCTTTGGTCTGGCAATATTTCTATCCAAATCCGGACAACAACTGTCTTGCCATATGTACCATATGTAAAGGTGAA
The DNA here is from genome assembly GCA_031769625.1 of Taudactylus pleione. Lineage (NCBI taxonomy): Eukaryota > Metazoa > Chordata > Amphibia > Anura > Myobatrachidae > Taudactylus > Taudactylus pleione. Next base: position 27,630,874 of record JAUIMM010000115.1, read on the forward strand.
ATAAGTAGGGGTAGGGACGTCAACCTCCTAGGAACATCCTCCCTTATATGGCACCTGCAGCGCGTTCATAAAAAGTTACTGTCAAGTTCAGAAACTTTGGATAAGACCGTAAGCAGTCCAGGGACACCTAAATCCCGTTGTCCTGGTGTATCCAAGCGCCTGCAAACCACACCGTCAACTCCCTCCTCGTCAATTTCCTCCTTAGTCAGGATCGGAAGTAGTCCTGCAGGCCATGTCACTGGCATGACTGACTCTCCTATCCGGGATTCCTCCAGAGGATCCTGCATTGCTACGCCTCCTGCTGCCACTGCTGCTGATGCTGCTGCTGGGAGTCATTCATCATCCCAGAGAGGAAGTAGGAACACCACTACTTTTACTAAACAATTGACCCTCCAACAGTCCTTAGCGAGGAGGATGAAGTACGACAGCAGTCATCCTGAAGCAAAACGTATAACTGAGGTCTTGACTGCTATGTTGGTGTTAGACGTGCATCCGGTATCTGCCATTAGTGCAGTGGTATTTAGACAATTGATGGAGGTAGTGTGTCCCCGGTTCCAAATCCCGTCTAGATTCCACTTCACTAGGCAGGCGATACCGAGACTGTACAGAAACATCAGAAAAAGTGTCCTCAGTATCCTGAAAAATGCCGTTGTACCCAATGTCCACTTAACCACGGACATGTGGACAAGTGGAACAGGGCAGACTAAGGACTATATGACTGTGACAGCCCACTGGGTAGATGTATCACCTTACGCAGCAACAGCAGCAGCGTCACCAGTAGCAGCATCTCAGAAACGCCAGCTCATTCCAAGGCAGGCTACACTGTGTATCACCGGTTTCAGTAAGAGGCACACCGCTGACAACCTCTTAGAGAAACTGAGGGAAATCATCGCCCAGTGGCTTACCCCACTTAGACTCTCCTGGGGATTTGTGATATCTGACAAGGCCACCGATATTGTGCGGGCATTACATCTGGGCAAATTCCAGCACGTCCCATGTTTTGCTCACACAATAAACTTGGTGGTACAGAATTTTCTGAAAAGCGACAGGGGCATGCAGGAGACGCTTTGGGTGGCCCGAAAAATTTCTGGCCACTTTTGCCATTCAGCGACTGCGTGCCGAAGACAGGAGCACCAGCAAACACTCCTGCCCCGCCATCACCTGAAGCAAGAGGTTGTGATGCAGTGGAACTCAACCCTCTATATGCTTCAGAGGATGGAGGAGCAGCAAAAGGCCATACAAGCCTATACATCGACCTATGACATAGGCAAAGGAGGGGGTATGCTCCTGACTCAAGCGCAGTGGAGAATGATTTCCGTGTTGTGCAAGGTTCTCCAGCCCTTTGAACTTGCCACACGTGAAGTCAGTTCAGACACTGCCAGCTTGAGTCAGGTCATTCCCCTCATCAGGCTTTTGCAGAAGCAGCTGGAGAAAGTGAAGAAGGAGCTAAGATGGAGCGATTCCGCTCGGCATGTGGGACTTGTGGATGAAGCCCTTCATTCGTTTTGCCAGGATTCCAGGGTGGTCAATCTGTTGAAATCAGACCACTACATTTTGGCCACCGTGCTCGATCCTAGGTTTAAAGCCTATGTGGTGTCTCTCTTTCCGGCCAACACAAGCCTGCAGAGGTGCAAAGACCTGCTGGTGAACACACTGTCAGCTGAAGCGGAATGTGACACGTCAACAGCTCCTTCTTCAGTTTCTCCCGCAACTGGGGCTGCCCGGAAAAAACGTAGGTATGCTAAGCAACCCGCTGGCGGTGATGCAGGGCAGGCAGGACCAAGTTTGGACATCTGGTCCGGACTGAATGACCTGGCAACAATTTCTGACATGTCTACTGTCACTACATATGATACTGTCACCATTGACAGAATGGTGGAGGATTGCATCGGTGACAGCATCCATGTAGGCATGTCAGACAGTCCATACCTGTACTGGCATGAAAAAGAGGCAATTTGGAGGCCCCTGTACAAACTGGCTCTATTTTACCTGAGTTGCCCCCCCTCCAGTGTGTACTCCGAAAGAGTGTTTAGTGCAGCCGGGAACCTTGTCAGCGAAAGGCGTAGGAGGTTGCTTCCACAAAATGTGGAGAAGATGATGTTCATCAAAATGAATTATCAACTCTTCCAGGGAGACCAGCCTCCAGAACGTACAGAGGGACCTGTGGTGGTGGATTCCAGTGGGGACGAGTTAATACTCTGTGAGGATGAGGATGTACACAACACTGAAGAGGGTGAGGAATCGGTGGATGAGGAGGATGAGGACGACATCTTGCCTCCGTAGAGCCAGTTTGTACAGGGACAGATTAATTGCCAGCTTGTTTTGTGGGGGCCCAAACTAACCAATCATTTCAGCCACAGTCGTGTGGCAGACCCTGGCGCTGAAATGATTGCATTGTTAAAGTGTGCATGTCCTGTTTATACAACATAAGGGTGGGTGGGAGGGCCCAAGGACAATTCCATCTTGCACCTCTTTTTTTTCTTTGCATTATGTACAGTTTGGGGCCTAGTTTTTCAAACTGCCATCCTGTCTGCCACTGCAGTATCACTCCTAGATGGGTCACGTGTTTGTGCTGCCCACTCGTGTCGCTTAGCATAGTCATCCAGCTACCTCGGTGCAACCTTTTGGACATAAAACACTATTGTGAGGTGTGAGGTGTTCTGAATAGACTGGAAATTAGTGGAAATTAAGGTTATTGAGGTTAATAATAGCATAGGAGCAGAAAAGCCAACACATTCTGTGATCTTAGCTGTTTTTAAGGTTTTTAAAAAGAAATACAGTTCCAAAACACAAAACCCAGAACCCAAAACATGGAAGGGTGGTTTTGGCAAAACCAATCCAGATCCAAAACATGAAGAAAGATCCAGATCCAAAACCAAAACACAAAACATGAAAAGTGGCCGGTGCACACCCCTAGATTATACTGATAAGGACTAAAATCCAGGAGATTTTTTAAACTACCACCCTGGGAGCTCTGCTGCAGTTTTATTGCCTGGCATACCATATTTGTCATTTTAGATATATTGCACATAGACTGATCTCAGAAACTGGTTTTCTTAGGGCCTGATTCAGCTAGGAATGCAGTTGCTTAAACGCACGCATTTGTAAGCATCGCAGTGTGCATGAACTAGCAACTGCGATCAGGACAGTGATCGCAGAGGATATGCAGACCCATGGCAGAGTTATTGACAATTCCTGAGTGAGTTCTGACTCAGGTCCGATGTTACCGATTTTTTCCCTATGTTGCCCAAGTATACGGATGCAAGTAAGAGAAAGTGGTAGTTTTTATGTCAGGCTGCAATCTCAATGCGAATGCAAACATTTACATATCACTGCTGATATTAGCAACAGCTTTGCATGTGTTTAAGCAGAATAGCGATCCTTGCTGAATCAGGGCCTGATTCAGAACCGCTCGTAAGCGGCCGCTCATTCGCTCCGAGCGATGTTCGCACATCTGCGCATGCGTATGGGTCGTAATGCGCATGCGCCAACCAGTCATTGCGGTTGGAAATTGAGCACTCGGAAAATAGCGGGTGCCTGCTAATTTGAGTGACAGGATGAGGCGTTTGTGGGTGATAACAGGGGAAGGTGCTTGAAAACGGGGAGTGGAGATCCGAACGCAGGCGTGCCTAACGGTCAAAACAGGCATTTTAAGGGTGTGCATAATTAACAAAGCAGCGTCATCGACCACGTCACTTGGTTGTTTCTTAGCCTGAACTGTTCGCATGATTGCGGTAGGAAAATCCAACCACAAGCACTGCGAGCAGTTCAGACGCCTTTCAATGTACTCGATTAATCAAATAAATAGCGGAGATGACGTAGGATGCGAGCGGCCAGGGGGCGTTTTTACAAAATAGTGAGCGCATGTTTCGTTTGCTCGCTCAGACATAGAAGCGTCAACAGACCGCAAAGAGCGAGCGCTCAATTTAAATAGCCGGCCCCTTTTTCTGAACGAGCGAGCGCAAATAGCGTCCCGCTCTGAATAAGGCCCTCAGGCCCTTAGTCCATTAGTGCCGAAGTTTCCAAACTCTGCCATTACAGTCCACATTTTAAGTATATCTATGCTTGAGCACAGATTACTTAAGTAGTACCTCAATCAATTTGATTAAATCTTCAGGTCTCAACAAGGATAGCCTTAAAACCTGTAATGTAATGGTGGAGTTTTGGAACCTCTGCGTTAGCATATGAACAGACATGACCATCTCACACACACAGGGCCTTACCTGGACATGAGACAATATGTTTTGACCACTTCATGTGCTGGGCACGTCCACAGAGGTGAGCAAATGCTATACCAACTCACACCAAACACTCTCTCACCAACAATGGAGCTGAACACACCTGGATGACTAAGTATCACCTCTCTCACCCTTTTTTGGTTATTTTGTTAAACACTCATGGCCAGATAAGGGAACATGGATTATGGCATAGTACATTGTTTAATGTTTGGAACAGATGGCTTTAATATTAATGGTTATAGTTATTGTATAATTATGTAATTTAGTGCTGTAGTAACATAGGCAGCATGCAGTATATGCTGTTTATTATTTCTAACAACAATGTTGGTGTTTAGGATGGTGATTTATGTATTGGTGTTTAACTGTAGATGTATTTGATGGAGATGGAATAGTTAAATGTAAAGAGGATAGTGAGATCAGCTTATGCATCATACCGTACAGTGTTTTATAGTTTATACATTCTGTAATACTATATAATTGAGTCTTTGATTGGTATCCAATAAGCTGCCGTAAACTACCATGGCTAATTACCATGCAGCCACGAAGCTGGCTCTTATCGGGGATTTTGTTTCACCTGCCTGAGGCAGCAAAACTTAATCCGTGATATAAAGCCATTTTTCTCCCGATCGCAGTGTCATGATGTCTCTCCTACAGTGCCAAGCGGGACGGGAGCAGCAGACAATGGCGACAGGTGCAAGAGCGAGGATTCCAGTAAATAAATTATGTCTTGTGTCTGTGTGTGTCTTATCTATAAATGGCACTATTGCTTGGGGTAGGGCTGCCATCAGAAATTGTGGGGCCCGGGACTGACAGAATAGGCAGCCCCCTCCCCTGCTACCTTATTCATATACACACAAAAAAAAAATTAAAGATTTTGGCCAAAAATTGATAAGCCTGCCATCACGTCAAGGTAGACTCTTTAGGCAGGTCCCTAACCATCCTCATTAAATTAACCCTTTAAAAAAAAAGTGTTCATGGTAACTAACCATGAAAAATAAAGTTTGGCCTAACAAGTATCAGATCCTAATAGCAGGATGCTGATGCTATGAAGTAAACAAGAGTCCTTTAGTTTAATATTTTGGCCAAAAACATCCAACCTAAGTAATAACTTAACCTAGTCTAACTTTTAAAAAATTAAATAGAATCAAAATAAATAATATATGCTTTTTGTACAAAAAAAAGTGCTTTAGTGGTTACACCTTTAAGAGTCTTCTAAGAACGACGAGTTGACCATCTTCTCACTTTGCTAGATGCAAATTACTTTATTAGGTGTTTAAAATCCAGTTGTTGTGCAAGTTTGTTTTCAATAGAAAGAAGTGCAAGGCTATTCAAATGTTGTTCACTCATTGTTGAGCGGAGGTAATTCCTAATCAAGGCCAGTTTTCTAAATGCTCTCTTGCCTTCTGCCACAGTAAGTGGAAGGCTGGTGAAAATTCTGATACGGTAGCAGTGCAAACTTCTCTAAATATTCCTTGAAGCTCTACGCTGTGTATAGCATTAAGCAAATCCAGTGGTGTTGAATGGCTCTTAAATGTAGCATCATATACTTTTTGAAGATGTTGAAGTTCACCTACTAAATCTTGTGTAAGATCTTTTGGATATTTGGAGAACAGAACTTCAGCAGATGTCACCAATTCATCATCACTCATAATTGTTCATTTTAAAATAAGAGAAAACAAATTGCAAATATTTTGCATACATTCAAAACGCTGATTCAATTCACAAATTATGGAATCCAGTGCTACAAGAAACACATTCACCTTGAAAGATGTTTCAGCATCTTGTTCATGACACAGGTATTCCCCACTGTGTCTGCTCTGAATCCTTCGATGACGTAGGTTCAGCTACTTTGTAATTTGCATACTGGGCCTGATTCAGACCCACTCGCAAGTGCTATACACTCGCAAGCGGGTCGATTGTGGCCCAGTTTGCACGCGTGGTGTGCGCACTGCCCGTGTGCGAGCCCTGGAGCGAGCACAAAAAGCACTCACTCCGGCACTCGCATCCAAAAGGGACAGCTGTTGATGTTGATTGACAGCTGCCCCATTTGGAAGGTGGGGCGAGGGGCTGGCTGAGCAAACGGAGGCGTTCCTGCAGGAACGCCTCAGTTTGTGGGTGGCCCTACTGACATCACTAGTGATGTCAGTAGGTGGACTTCCTGCTCTAATAGTGCAGGAAGTCCACTGGAGCTTGTGGCAATGAGAGCCTACCGCAAGGGTCTCATCACAAGCCCAATGGTCGCGATGGTCTTGACCATCGTGACCATCATCATGGCTGCTCGCATAAGCTGTGGGTGGTAACCCACAGCTATGCAAGTGGCCAAGAGGCCGCAACATAAAAAAAAAAAACGCGCCCTGATTCAGAGCGAGCGCTCGCTTTTTGTGTACGGCTCTGAATCAGGCCCTCTGTCAGCAACAAGTTTTGCCCCTGAAAGCAAAACAGGCCACTTATCCCTAAGTGACTGCATTTCTGCCAAAAGAGCCTTAATGTTGGCTGCTCCTATATCCATGGAAACTGATCTTGATTGAAGAATTTTATTCCTTTCTTCAAAACTTTGCAGGATCTTAATCCAGAATGTGGAAAGCAGTAGGGATTTGAAAGACAAGAAGCAATCTCTTAGAGTTTTTGCCTCTGAATGAGCCTCACTGAAACATTTTCTAGATTAAATAATTTTCTTTAATGCTTCAATAACACCTGGATGCTTTTGATTTATTGGCCAAACTGCTTCAATTCTGGCGCTCCATCTGGTGTCACTTAAGCCATGCTAGGAACCTCCAATTTGTTCTTTCAAAATATGCCATCTTTCAGGGCTTGAAATAAATAGGACATATAAGCCAAAACATGTAAACACATCTGGACAGCACGATGCTGCATGTACACCAACAAGATTTAAGGAATGGGCAGCACAAGGGCAATATATAGCTGCGGGATACTTCTCCTCTATACGGGCACACACTCCTTTGATTTTCCAGACATATTTGCTCCATTATCATACCATTGACCTCTGCAGTTGTTAACATTGATGTCATGTTCATTTAGTCGTGATAATAACATTTCAGCTATTTCTTCTCCTGTTTTGTTGTAAAAGTCAAAAAATTCAATGAGCCTCTCTTGAATGGCCCAGACTTCTGTCAATGAATCTTTAACAACATAACGGATAATAATAACATTCTGATCAGTATGTGAAACATCTGGTGTTGCATCACATATCACTGAAAAATAGATGGATTTTTCCCTTTGTTTTAATATGGTGTCCGGAACATGTTTTCCACATAGATTAATACATTTGTTTTGTGTGGCCCAGGATAAATAATGCGCATGCATTTTTTTCCCCTTTTGCTGGTTGTCCTTCACAGTTTGTAAGTGCTCACGCAGAAGTGGCTTGTAATGGGATATCAGTTCCAGTGTACCAAGAAAATTCCCATTGTTTAGGTCTCCAATCCAATCCAACTTCCTCGGAATGCCATATTCCTTGATGCCACAAACAAAGTGACATCCAGTAGTCTTTGCAGTAGAGAAGCAAACTTTTTAGTTTCCATGTCCAAATTTCTTTGAATGCTATAGTCCACTCCATGCCCTCTAAGAGACATCTGCAGTGTTCTAGAGCTCAAATAATGTTGCTTGTGCTGCATGCTCTTTTCGTGTTCCGGCAGCCTGCTATATAGTTTACGCCAGCTGAACTTTGATGGGTCAAATCCTTCTTTCCTGCGGAGAAGACTAGAAGACTTGCCATGGTCCGAAGTAAATGCAAAGCAAGTGATGCAATATAATGATTGTTTTACATTGCTCCATCTAAGCCAGTCTCTTAGAAGCGTCTCACGCCCATTAGGTGATTTTGAATATATTAGGAAATTAGAAAAAGAATGGCCGTCACAATCTTTAGGCAAATATTCAATAATTTCCTTTAATTCTGCTTCATTACTTAAGCCATTGATTGCAATGTTTTCTCTGTCTTTTTCCTTCACTATATCTAGCCACAGTGCTGGGTCTTTCCAGTTTACATCATCAGAAACATTCTGTAGGATTTCACAGCTTGTAGCCTGTTCTTCAGTCTCAGTGATATCTTCGGTGGTCTCTGCGGCTTCGGACACATCTTCAGCCTCGGACATATCTTCAGCCTCAGACACATCTTCGGCCATGGGCACATCTTTGGCCATGGGCACATCTTTGGCCAGGGGCTGGCTGGCAACTTTTAGCCTGGCGGGCAAATGCATGCAGGCGGCCCTGGCAGAGGAGTAGCTTGTAGCCAGGGTGCCCGAAAAACATGCGTGCTACGGCGCCCCCCCCTCAAGTGTTCCAGGGAGGAGGCGGGTCCATATGGGATTAATGTAAAGTAAAAATAAAGATTAGAGACAGCCCCGTCGTGGTGCCCATATGCAGTGCCCCCCTGTGCCCCAGGAGAGGACCCCCTTTTGCAGGCCTCCAGTAGTGCTCCCAGTAGTGATCCTTCCTATGCAGTGCCCCTTATACAGTGCCCCAGTAGTGGTCCCCCCTGTGCAGTGCCCCTTGTGCCCCCAGTAGTAAGCCCCTTATATAGTGCCCCCAGTAGTGGTTCCCCTCTGCGGTGCTCCTTATATAGTGCCCCCAGTAGCAGTCCACACCCCATGCAGTGCCCCCAATAGTGGTAACCCTTATGCAGTGCTCCTTAAATAGTGGCCCCAGTTGTAGTCTGCCCCCTATGCAGTACCCCCAGTATTGCCCTTTTTATAGAGCCCCCGGCAGTGGTCCCCTCGATGCAGTGCCCCCAGTGGTAGTCTCTTCCCCCTATGTTGTGCCCCTAGTAGTAGTCCCCTCCCCCTATGCAGTGCCCCTAGTAGTTGTCCCTTCCCCTTGTAGTGCCCATAGTAGTAGTAGTCCCCCCATTGTAGTGCCCCAGTAGTAGTCCCCCCTTGTAGTAGTAGTTCCCCCCTTGTAGTGCCCCCAGTAGTAGTCCCCCCCTTGAAGTGCCCCCAGTTATAATCCCCAGTAGTGGTCCCCCCTTGTAGTGATCTCCCCCTTGTAGTACCCCCAGTAGTGGTCTCCCTCTTGTAGTGCCCCCAGTAGTAGTCCCTCCCTCTTGTAGTGCCCCCAGTAGTGGTTCCCCCTTTGTAGTTTCCCCTTAGTAGTAGTCTTTCCCTCTTGTAGTGCCCCCAGTAGTGGTTCCCCCTTTGTAGCCCCCATTAGTAGTAGTCCCCCCCTTACAGTGCCTCCAGTAGTGGTTGCCCCTTGTGGTGCCCCCAGTAGTGGTCTCCCCCTTGTAGTGCCAGCCCCCCCCAGTAGACACACGTAGTAAAAAAAACCACTTACCTGAATCCCCGCTACCGCCGTCGCCATCCGCTCCTCCGGCTGTCCTTCCCGGGCCGGGCCACTCTACATTATGGGAGAGACATCATATGACGTTATGACGCCTCTCCCATTGCCCACTGCAGGAGCCGGAAGATGGAGTGGCTCCTGCAGTGGGCGCAGCAGCAGCTAATGAGAGTCTGACAGACTCTCACTGGCTGCTGATAAAAACAAACACACAGCTGCCGGAGCCGGCGGCTGTGTGTTTGTCAATTGTGTAGCGCTGACTGAACTCCATACGGTCAGCGCTAAACACGTGGTGCAGTCTGTGTCACAGTGACACAGACTGCCCGCGGCCCGCATGATGCTGCGGCCCGGGGGGCACATGGCACCCTGCCCCCTGGCCCAGCCCTCCACTGTCTTTGGCCACGGGCACATCTTCAGCCTCAGACACTTCTTCAGCCCCAGACACATCTTCGGCCTCAGACACATTTTCGGCATTTGTGGTAACTTTAGACTTTGTAGAAAGACCTCTGCTGCAGCAAGAACTCTCCTCTTCTGCAACCTCACTAAGTTCTTGCACATTTGCTTCAGTGAATACATTCTGTTCTTGAACGTCTTGCTGTTTAGAGGGAGGTTTTTTGAAAAACTGTAATATTGAATTCTTCTGTTTAAGTTTTTACTCTTCTTCTTCACGTTCTTTCCTTTCCTTCCGTTTCAATTAACCAGACTTATGTTGGTACATTGTGCACTATCATTGATGTTCTTATGCAAGCACAAGTACAAATAACTGAAATATGAAATAATTGTAACCTTAAAATACTACTGTCTAAAGTGTCACAAACAACAACATCAAGAGTACAGCTGTGCGGTCCCAAAAAGATAATTCAGCAAAGTAAAACAACTGTGCAGAATACAAACATAAAAAAGTGAAACAAATGAAAACAAGAATCAAAGTACTATTTAGTGCAATACTGCAATTTATAGCAAATTTTAACTTCATACAGTTTAAAGAAAAAACTTAGTAAAATATCCAAAAAATTACTTACAGTTTCTTGCTTGCAGTCTTCAACAGGGGGCTCTAGGCTTCAACACACAAGGACATGTGTGGCAGCCAAGCCTGCTTATCCTATGAAGGCACTAGAAAAATAATGCATGATTGCAAAACATTGGAGAGGCAGTTCAGTTATGCTGATCATCTATGAAAGGCAAGATATTGGTCCATGCAAAAATACCTTTTCTAGACAAAGTGGAATAATGCTTTAAGCCTTTGGGGCAAAGGGTAATTGCCTCATCTATCGTGTCAATGGATGAGGCAATTACCTTTTGCCCAAGACCAATGGAGATTGCCAGTACACACTGAGCAATGTGATGAAATACAGAACGATACTTTGTTTCGTCCTTCATTACACTGTATAGCACCGCATGCGATATAGTCCGATTGGTCGTGCAACGCGACCAACCAGAAGATACCGCATGCGATCCACGGGAGCGCTAAATCCTGTGTACACACCAGATCATTTTGATGATTTGACATTCCAATATGGAAAATCATCACTATACTGTTCTGGTGTGTACCCAACCTTAGAAAGCACTCCCTGATTTCCTTACACTACAAATAAAAACTGAAACGTCGCCTGACTGCCCAATTCAGAAATCTTTTGCAGTGTTGATTCTTCAGTCTTTAGATCCACACAAGCTGGAGACATTTATAAATATATTAGAATAACTAGTAGTAACAAAAATGCTATTTGAAAGCCAGCTCCTTTCTGCCTCTCCAGCCCTGCGGTGTCTGTTCAGCCCCAGCCAGCACCATTCAATCTCTCCAGTCCGGCGGCGTCTGTTCAGCCCCAACTAACCAACTGAGTACTCTCCACATTGACTGTGTATTCTCTTTTGGGAAGGTGATACACTGCATCAGAAAACAATGTGAATAAAATTAGCTGTACTTTCTCCTTAGGAAGAGTAAAACTCAGTATCAATAAACAGCTCTCAATTCAATATGAACACAATGATTAGTGTTTCATAGAATACAATTTAAAACAGAGCCACAAAGCCAAAACAACTACTTCTCCGTTATATATACAATATGGCACACTTGCCTGATTGTAAGGGAGACTTTCTGAAATAGTAGTAATCTCTCTGAAGAGTCTGGCAATCTTCCTGATTGCACCTTACCCCCATTAAAAAGCTCTTATATACTTAGAAAAAAATAAATAAGATATATAGATATACATTACTGAGTGCCATTTCCATGCATTGGTTATAAGGTATAATAAACAATGGAGTGAGCAGTATATACGGGCGCCTCACACACCCTCTTTGCTGCAAAAAACTCGTCACAAACAGCACCACCCTTCGGTACTAAAACATATATGAAATAACAAGTAGTGACTGGTCAAGTGCGCACGGTGCTTTGAAAGAGAAAACAATATATATGGTACTTCCCAAATAGTTTCCTGTCAAGGTCCTGTCTGTGGCGCCTGAGCCATTTCAAGTCTGCTAGTCCAGGCTACTAGGGTCTGCAAGCTGCAAGCACTCTATATTTCTCTCCGGCTGCTGCTGGAGATCTCTATGACTACATGCATTTTCAAATAAGGTTTCTAATGGCCATTTATATGCGCCAAACTATGTAACTTATACACACTCAACTATGAAACGTCTTTGGGGACTCGTTTGCATTTGGATATAAGTCTATTATATGACACACTTCACAGATGTAGTTGTACATGCCCACTGCGTTCATAGTAGGGGTGTGCACCGGCCACTTTTCGTGTTTTGTGTTTTGGATCTGGATCTTTCTTCGTGTTTTGGATCTGGATTGGTTTTGCCAAAACCACCCTTCCGTGTTTTGGGTTCTGGGTTTTGTGTTTTGGATCTGTTTTTTTTTTTTAAAAAGCATAAAAACAGCTAAAATCACAGAATTTGTGTGTTTTTCTGCTCCTATGCTATTATTAACCTCAATAACCTTAATTTCCACTCATTTCCAGTCTATTCTGAACACCTCACACCTCAAAATAGTGTTTTTATATCCAAAAGGTTGCACCGAGGTAGCTGGATGACTATGCTAAGAGATCCGAGTGGGCGGCACAAACACGTGGTCCATTTAGGAGTGACACTGCAGTGGCAGACAGGATGGCAGTTTGAAAAACTAGGCTCCAAACAGTACATAATTCAAAGAAAAAAAAGAGGTGCAAGATGGAATTGTCCTTGGGCCCTCCCACCCACCCTTATGTTGTATAAACAGGACATGCACACTTTAACAAACCAAACATTTCAGTGCCAGGGTCTGCCACACGACTGTGGCTGAAATGATTGGTTCGTTTGGGCCCCCTCAAAACAAGCTGACAATTAATCTGTCCCTGCACAAACTGGCTCTACGGAGGCAAGATGTCGTCCTCATCCTCCTCATCCACCGATTCCTCACCCTCTTCAGTGTTGTGTACATCCTCATCCTCACAGAGTATTAATTCGTCCCCGCTGGAATCCACAACCACAGGTCCCTCTGTACGTTCTGGAGGCTGGTCTCCCTGGAAGAGTTGATAATTCATTTTATGAACATCATCTTCTCCACATTTTGAGGAAGCAACCTCCTACGCCTTTCGCTGACAAGGTTCCCGGCTGCACTAAACACTCTTTCGGAGTACACACTGGAGGGGGGGCAAATCAGGTAAAATAGAGCCAGTTTGTACAGGGACCTCCAAATTGCTTCTTTTTCCTGCCAGTACAGGTACGGACTGTCTGACATGCCTACTTGGATGCTGTCACCGATGTAATCCTTTAACAGACAGACGCATGCTTGTCGCTGCTGCTTTAAGGATGCAGGTGCGGCAACAGCCCACACATTTCACAAAGACAGAAAAAAAAGAAGATTATTTTTATTGTTTGTGGAGTGCACTTTGAGGGTTACACCACCCTTTAACAGACAGACACACGCTTGTCGCTGCTGCTTTGAGGACAGTATCATATGCAGTGACAGTAGACTTGTCAGAAATTGTTGGCACGTCCTTCAGTCCGGACCAGATGTCCAAACCGGCCCTTGACTTATAACACAGGTGCACGCTTGGCGCTGCTACTGTGTTGATGCACGTGCGGCTACTTCGCACACAAATCACAAACACATAAAAAAATAGTTGTTTTTTTTTGGAGCACTTTGAGGGTTACACCACCCTTTAACAGGCAGACGCACACTTGTCGCTGCTGCTTTGAGGATGCAAGTGCGGCTACAGCCCACACAATTCACAAAGACAGAAAAAAAAAGAAGAATATTTTTATTGTTTGTGGAGCACACTTTGAGGGTGTCACCACCCTTTAACAGACAGACGCAGGCTTGTCGCTGCTGCTTTAAGGATGCAGGTGCGGCTACAGCCCACACATTTCACAAAGACAGAAAAAAAAAGAAGAATATTTTTATTGTTTGTGGAGCACACTTTGAGGGTTACACCACCCTTTAACAGACAGATGCACGCTTGTCGCTGCTGCTTTGAGGACAGTATCATATGCAGTGACAGTAGACTTGTCAGAAATTGTTGGCACGTCCTTCAGTCTGGGCCAGATGTCCAAACCGGCCCTTGACTTATGACACAGGCGCACGCTTGGCGCTGCTACTGTGTTGATGCACGTGTGGCTACATCGCACACAAGTCACAAACACATAAAAAAATAGATTTTTATATTTTGGAGCACTTTGAGGGTTACACCACCCTTTAACAGACAGACGCACGCTTGTCGCTGCTGCTTTGAGGATGCAAGTGCGGCTACAGCCCACACAATTCACAAAGACAGAAAAAAAAAGATGAATTTTTTATTGTTTGTGGAGCGCACTTTGAGGGTTACACCACCCTTTAACAGACAGACGCACGCTTGCCGCTGCTGCTTTAAGGATGCAGGTGCGGCTACAGCCCACACATTTCACAAAGAGAAAAAAAAAGAAGAATTTTTTCATTGTTTGTGGAGCGCACTTTGAGGGTTACACCACCCTTTAACAGACAGACGCACGCTTGTGGCTGCTGCTTTGAGGATGCAGGTGGAATCTAGACGGGATTTGGAACCGGGGACACACTACCTCCATCAATTGTCTAAATCCCACTGCACTAATGGCGGATACCGGACGCACGTCTAACACCAACATAGCAGTCAAGGCCTCAGTTATACGTTTTGCTTCAGGATGACTGCTGTCGTACTTCATCCTCATCGCTAGGGACTGTTGGAGGGGCAATTGTTTAGTAAAAGTAGTGGTGTTCCTACTTCCTCTCTGGGATGATGAACAACTCCCAGCAGCAGCAACAGCACTAGGAGGAAGTGGTTCTTGATCTTTCCCTATTTTATTTTTATCGGAGAAAGTTTGGTCCTCCATTTATGTTATATTGATATATACGTGCGGCTAAGGCACACACAAACACAGAAAATATGTTTTTATTTTTGCTGGAGAGTAGTGCAATTTGTGGGTTACACCACCCTTTAAGAAATGAGCCAGCCGGCTCTTTACTTATGGGACACAGGCACACGCTTGGCGCTGCTCCTTTGTTGATGCACGTGCAGCCACAGTGCACACAATTCACAAACACAGAAAATATTTTCTTATTTGGTTTGGAGTGTACTTTGGGGGTTACAGCACCCTTTAACGGTCAAGCCAGCCGGCCCTTTACTTATGACACAGGCGCATGCTTGGCACTACTTTGTTGATGCATGTGCGGCTACTGCGCACACAATTCACACACAGAAAATATTTTTTTATTTGGTTTGGAGTGTACTTTGGGGGTTACAGCACCCTTTAACGGTCAAGCCAGCTGGCCCTTTACTTATGAAACAGGCGCACGCTTGGCACTACTTTGTTGATGCACGTGCGGCTACTGTGCACACAATTCACAAACACAGAAAATATTTTTTTATTTGGTTTGGAGTGTACTTTGGGGGTTACAGCACCCTTTAACGGTCAAGCCAGCCGGCCCTTTACTTATGACACAGGCGCACGCTTGGCACTACTTTGTTGATGCACGTGCGGCTACTGTGCACACAATTCACAAACACAGAAAATATTTTTTTATTTGGTTTATACTGTACCTTGGGGGTTACAGCACCCTTTAACGGTCAAGCCAGCCGGCCCTTTACTTATGACACAGGCGCACGCTTGGCACTACTTTGTTGATGCACGTGCAGCTACTGCACACACAATTCACAAACACAGAAAATATTTTTTTATTTGGTTTGGACTGTACTTTGGGGGTTACAGCACCCTTTAACGGTCAAGCCAGCCGGCCCATTACTTATGACACAGGCGCACGCTTGGCACTACTTTGTTGATGCACGTGCAGCTACTGCACACACAATTCACAAACACAGAAAATATTTTTTTATTTGGTTTGGACTGTACTTTTGGGGTTACAGCACCCTTTAACAGTCAAGCCAACTGGCCCTTTACTTATGACACAGGCGCACGCTTGGCACTACTTTGTTGATGCACGTGCGGCTACTGCGCACACAAATCACAAACAGTAAATATTTTTTTATTTAGTTTGGAGTGTACTTTGGGGGTTACAGCACCCTTTAACGGACAAGCCAGCCGACCCTTTACTTATGACACAGGCGCACGCTTGGCACTACTTTGTTGATGCACGTGCGGCTACTGCGCACACAATTCACAAACACAGAAAATATTTTTTTATTTGGTTTGGACTGTACCTTGAGGGTTTCAGCACCCTTTAACGGTCAAGCCAGCCGGCCCTTTACTTATGACACAGGCGCACGCTTGGCACTACTTTGTTGATGCACGTGCGGCTACTGCGCACACAATTCATAAACACAGAAAATATTTTTTTATTTGGTTTGGAGTGTACTTTGGGGGTTACAGCACCCTTTAACAGTCAAGCCAGCTGGCCCTTTACTTATGACACAGGCGCACGCTTGGCACTACTTTGTTGATGCACGTGCGGCTACTGCGCACACAATTCACAAACAGAAAATATTTTTTTATTTGGTTTGGACTGTACTTTGGGGGTTACAGCACCCTTTAACAGTCAAGCCAACCGGCCCTTTACTTATGAAACAGGCGCACGCTTGGCACTACTTTGTTGATGCACGTGCGGCTACTGCGCACACAATTCACAAACACAGAAAATATTTTTTTATTTGGTTTGGACTGTACTTTGGGGGTTACAGCACCCTTTAATGGTCAAGCCAGCCGGCCCTTTACTTATGACACAGGCGCACGCTTGGCACTACTTTGTTGATGCACGTGCGGCTACTGCGCACACAATTCACAAACAGTAAATATTTTTTTATTTGGTTTGGAGTGTACTTTGGGGGTTACAGCACCCTTTAACGGACAAGCCAGCCGACCCTTTACTTATGACACAGGCGCACGCTTGGCACTACATTGTTGATGCACGTGCGGCTACTGCGCACACAATTCACAAACACAGAAAATATTTTTTTATTTGGTTTGGACTGTACCTTGGGGGTTACAGCACCCTTTAACGATCAAGCCAGCCGGCCCTTTACTTATGACACAGGCGCACGCTTGGCACTACTTTGTTGATGCATGTGCGGCTACTGCGCACACAATTCACAAACACAGAAAATATTTTTTATTTGGTTTGTAGTGTACTTTGGGGGTTACAGCACCCTTTAACAGTCAAGCCAGCTGGCCCTTTACTTATGACACAGGCGCACGCTTGGCTCTACTTTGCTGATGCACGTGCGGCTACTGCGCACACAATTCACAAACAGAAAATATTTTTTTATTTGGTTTGGAGTGTACTTTGGGGGTTACAGCACCCTTTAACGGTCCAGCCAACCGGCCCTTTACTTATGAAACAGGCGCACGCTTGGCACTACTTTGTTGATGCACGTGCGGCTACTGCGCACACAATTCACAAACACAGAAAATATTTTTTTATTTGGTTTGGACTGTACTTTTGGGGTTACAGCACCCTTTAACAGTCAAGCCAGCTGGCCCTTTACTTATGACAAAGGCGCACGCTTGGCACTACTTTGTTGATGCACGTGCGGCTACTGCGCACACAATTCACAAACAGTAAATATTTTTTTATTTGGTTTGGAGTGTACTTTGGGGGTTACAGCACCCTTTAACGGACAAGCCAGCCGACCCTTTACTTATGACACAGGCGCACGCTTGGCACTACTTTGTTGATGCACGTGCGGCTACTGCGCACACAATTCACAAACACAGAAAATATTTTTTTATTTGGTTTGGACTGTACCTTGGGGGTTACAGCACCCTTTAACGGTCAAGCCAGCTGGCCCTTTACTTATGACACAGGCGCACGCTTGGCACTACTTTGTTGATGCACGTTCAGCTACTGCGCACACAATTCACAAACACAGAAAATATTTTTTTATTTGGTTTGGACTGTACCTTGGGGTTTACAGCACCCTTTAACGGTCAAGCCAGCTGGCCCATTACTTATGACACAGGCGCACGCTTGGCACTACTTTGTTGATGCACGTGATGGCTACTGCGCACACAATTCACAAACACAGAAAATATTTTTTTATTTGGTTTGGACTGTACTTTGGGGGTTACAGCACCCTTTAATGGTCAAGCCAGCCGGCCCTATACTTATGACACAGGTGCACGCTTGGCACTACTTTGTTGATGCACGTGCGGCTACTGCGCACACAATTCACAAACACAGAAAATATTTTTTTATTTGGTTTGGACTGTACTTTTGGGGTTACAGCACCCTTTAACAGTCAAGCCAACTGGCCCTTTACTTATGACACAGGCGCACGCTTGGCACTACTTTGTTGATGCACGTGCGGCTACTGCGCACACAAATCACAAACAGTAAATATATTTTTATTTGGTTTGGAGTGTACTTTGGGGGTTACAGCACCCTTTAACGGACAAGCCAGCCGACCCTTTACTTATGACACAGGCGCACGCTTGGCACTACTTTGTTGATGCACGTGCTGCTACTGCGCACACAATTCACAAACACAGAAAATATTTTTTTATTTGGTTTGGACTGTACCTTGGGGGTTACAGCACACTTTAACGGTCAAGCCAGCCGGCCCTTTACTTATGACACAGGCGCACGCTTGGCACTACTTTGTTGATGCACGTGCGGCTACTGCGCACACAATTCATAAACACAGAAAATATTTTTTTATTTGGTTTGGAGTGTACTTTGTGGGTTACAGCACCCTTTAAAAGTCAAGCCAGCTGGCCCTTTACTTATGACACAGGCGCACGCTTGGCACTACATTGTTAATGCACGTGCGGCTACTGCGCACACAATTCACAAACAGAAAATATTTTTTTATTTGGTTTGGACTGTACTTTGGGGGTTACAGCACACTTTAATGGTCAAGCCAACCGGCCCTTTACTTATGAAACAGGCGCACGCTTGGCATTACTTTGTTGATGCATGTGCGGCTACTGCGCACACAATTCACAAACACAGAAAATATTTTTTTATTTGGTTTTAATTGTACTTTGGGGGTTACAGCACCCTTTAACGGACAAGCCAGCCGACCCTTTACTTATGACACAGGCGCACGCTTGGCACTACATTGTTGATGCACGTGCGGCTGCTGCGCACACAATTCACAAACACAGAAAATATTTTTTTATTTGGTTTGGACTGTACCTTGGGGGTTACAGCACCCTTTAATGGTCAAGCCAGCCGGCCCTTTACTTATGACACAGGCGCACGCTTGGCACTACTTTGTTGATGCATGTGCGGCTACTGCGCCCACAATTCACAAACACAGAAAATATTTTTTTATTTGGTTTGGACTGTACTTTGGGGGTTACAGCACCCTTTAACGGTCAAGCCAGCTGGCCCTTTACTTATGACACAGGCGCACGCTTGGCACTACTTTGTTGATGCACGTGCGGCTACTGCGCACACTATTCACAAACACAGAAAATATTTTTTTATTTGGTTTGGACTGTTCCTTGGGGGTTACAGCACCCTTTAACGGTCAAGCCAGCCGTCCCTTTACTTATGACACAGGCGCACGCTTGGCACTACTTTGTTGATGCACGTGCGGCTACTGCGCACACAATTCACAAACACAGAAAATATTTTTTTATTTGGTTTGGACTGTACCTTGGGGGTTACAGCACCCTTTAACGGTCAAGCCAGCCGGCCCTTTACTTATGACACAGGCGCACGCTTGGCACTACTTTGTTGATGCACGTGCGGCTACTGCGCACACAATTCACAAACACAGAAAATATTTTTTTATTTGGTTTGGAGTGTACTTTGGGGGGTTACAGCACCCTTTAACGGTCAAGCCAACTGGCCCTTTACTTATGACACAGGTGCACGCTTGGCACTACTTTGTTGATGCACGTGCGGCTACTGCGCACACAATTCACAAACACAGAAAAAATATTTTTTTTTAGCACTTTTGGGGA
Organism: Taudactylus pleione; assembly: GCA_031769625.1. Classification (NCBI taxonomy): domain Eukaryota; kingdom Metazoa; phylum Chordata; class Amphibia; order Anura; family Myobatrachidae; genus Taudactylus; species Taudactylus pleione. Next base: position 27,650,763 of record JAUIMM010000115.1, read on the forward strand.
GCTCCCCTGATGGACAGAGCACCCCCTGGACAACACTACAGCACCCCTTTAGCACTGGGACACTGCACAGGACTTTGGAGTGGACACAGCCCCTATGGACAACTGACTGCACAACACAGTCCAACCAGCCCCTATGGACTTTGAAGTAGTGGACACAGCCCCTATGGACAACAGCAGCACAGCACAACACAGCCAGCCCCTATGGACTTTGAAGTAGTGGTCACAGCCCCTATGGACAACAGCAGCACAGCGCAGCACAGCACAACACTACTCTGTACTACACTACACTACACTACACAGCCCAGCCAGCCCTAACTCCCCCCCTCCCTCTTCAGTGTCCACAACCGAGTGAGATAATGTCGCCAACGCGGGTACCTTATATAGGATCCAAAACCCGCGAGACCCGGAAGGCGGGATGATGACGTTTTGCCTCGATTTCAGATCCAAGTCAGGCGGGAAAAGTCGAGCCTGACTCGGATCGGCCTCGGATCGGGGGGCTCGGGGGGGTTTGGATTTCAGAAATCCGAACCTGCTCACCTCTAGTTCATAGGTGTTGCTTTCACAATCTCCCTGAAATGCTTTTTAAAAAGTAGGCAAGTATGATATATAGATACCACACGGACAGTCTCTTCCCATCCTGGGAGTTAGTAACTATCACCCTTCCTTTTTTTTATCACCTCATGACCTCACTAACCCCCCCATTACTAAATGCAGTCTGTGCACCCTTCCTTTTTTTATCACCTCATGACCTCACTAAACCCCCCATTATTAAATGCAGTCTGTGCGCCCTTCCTTTTTGTTTATCACCTCATGACCTCACTAACACCCCCATTACAAAATGCAGTCTGTGCACCCTTCCTTTTTTCATCACCTCATGACCTCACTAAACCCTCCATTATTAAATGCAGTCTGTGCGCCCTTCCTTTTTGTTTATCACCTGATGACCTCTCTAACCCCCCATTATTAAATGCAGTCTGTGCGCCCTTCCTTTTTGTTTATCACCTCATGACCTCACTAACCCCCCATTATTAAATGCAGTCTGTGCGCTCTTCCTTTTTTTATCACCTCATGACCTCACTAACCCCCCTATTATTAAATGCAGTTTGTGCGCCCTTCCTTTTTTTTTATCACCTGATTACCTCACCTACACCCTCCTCCACGTTATTGAAAGCAGTCTGTTTGCGGCACACCCTGCCTTTTTGTTTTATCACCTCACTCTACCCCCTTGAATGCAGTCTGTGCATGGTCAGCGGTGCTTCCATGGTCTGACTCTTGCCTTTTTTTTTATTACCTCCCTTCCCCCCCGGTTACTGAATGTAGTAGATGTGTACCATATCCTCACTTACCTTGTTTATGATAAGAAGGATCCGGTGGCGGCTACTTCCTCCATGATCCATTGCAGCTCCTCTTGATCCGCAGCTCCTTTGACGTCAACCTTGCCCTCCAGTGGCGCACTGTGATGCTATGACGTCATGCGTGATGACTCCAAAACAAGCTTTATTGTTTTGGAGTCTGACTGTCCCACTGTAAGCCGGGCTGCCTCCTCCAGCTCCATCATTTAGTAATGGGGTCCAGGTCGGTGGGCGGTAGCAGCGGCGGCCAGGCCCTCTTTCCTCTCTTCAAGGGGGTAGTTCAGGCTGAAGGCTCTGCAAAGGTGTACTAGCGGGCGGGCCCCCTGCGGCCCCCCTGGTGCAGCCAGAGGCCAGGCCCGGGACTCCAGTCCCGGCAGTCCCCCCCTGATGGTGGCCCTGGCTGAGGGCACTGTGTATTTTGCACTACTGGGGGCACTATTTAAGGGGCACTAATGGGGGCACTATATATTGAGTACTACTGGGGGCACTATATAAGGGGCACTAATGGGGGCACTATATAAGAGGAACTATATATCAGGCACTACTGGAACACTGCATAAAGGTCACTACTGGGGGCACTATATATCGGGCACTACTGGGGCACTGCTGTTGGAAATATATAAAGGGCACTACTGGGGGCACTGTATAAGGGGCACTACTGTGGGCACTATATATTGGGCACTACTGGGGCACTGAATAAGGGGCATAACTGGGGGCACTGCATAAGGGGCACAACCAGGGTCACAGCACAAAGGGCACTACTTGGGGTGATGATATATTGGGCACTACTGGGGGCACTGCTTAAGGGGCACTACTGGGGGCACTGTATATTGAGGCACATCTGGGGGCACTGAATAAGAGGCACTATTGGGGGGACTGTATAAGGGGCACTATTGGGGGCACTATATAAGAGGCACTACTGGGGGCACTGTATAAGCGGCACTACTGGGAGCACTATATATCGGGCACTACTGGGGGTACTGTATCTCGGGGCACTCCTGGGGGCACTGTATATTGGGCACTAATGGGGGCAATATATATTGGGCACTACTTGGGGCACTGCATAAGGGGCACTACTGGGGCACTATATATTGAGCACTGCATAAGGGGCATTTATGGGGGCACTGCATAATAGGTACTACAAACTACAACAGGGGGCATTGCATAAGGGGCAGTACTACTGGGGGCACTGCATAATGCGCACTACAACTAGGAACATTGCATAAGGGGCACTACTACTGGGGCATTAAGGTGCATATTGGATGGAAAAGAATGTTCCCAGTATGACGAAAAATGGTGGTGTCATGTTGACATGCCCCCATTTTTAAGTGGCCACGCCCCTTGTGGCATGTGGCCACACCCACTTTTTCTGTGTGCGTGCCAATGGCACATGCACATGGGGGACTCTGGGCTCCAAATACCCTTTTTACACCACTGCCCTACTGATATGTCCTAATACATCTAGCCTCAATATGCCACACAGAGTGACTTGCCTGGTGTGAGTGAGCCACCAGGTCCCATGCAACTCTGCTATGCATCAAGGCGCATTAGTTGCCATAGTCTATTGATTTAAGTGATTTATTCATGTTGTTTGACAGAGTAAGCCTTGAGATGTCAAGAGTTTGAAATTTGATAATTTTCATTATCATAGCAGAATAGAATAGAATATAATAGAACATGTAATAGTTAAGTTGCACCATAAGAGATTACAGCAACTCTATGGCAGGGGTAATTTCTCCATCTAAACATGGCCGCTGGGGTCAGTGCATCTGACCCCTAAGACACAGTTACTGACCGCAACATGCTGGCTACCCATCACCTTGCTACCACCAAGAAACACCAACTGCCTCCCTCTCTGTCCAAATTTGTTCTGCAGCTCCCAGCGGTAACCATCAGGATGCTGTGCAGTGGGACTTGGAAGGCATGCTCAGACTGAAAACATTGTCCACTAGTGCATGTCATCGACAATATGTGCACCCCTGAATCAAGCCCAATATATACTAAGTAGCTTATACACTTGTTACAGAGTCAATATATATTTTAGGATGAACTGAAACAGTTTTATTTAATGAAATGTGAACTAAAGTGTAGATTTACCTCAATCCATGTGCAAGCTTATGCATTATTTTAGGGTGTTTGGTCCTGGTCTTAGTAGATGGTAAGATGGAATTTGTGATAATGAAGGAACTTCAAGGACAGGATCATCACTAGTTAATAGATAAGGTAAATACCTAAAGAGAGGTCATGGGTAGCAGCAAATAATCTATTTAAAGATAGGTTAATGACATTTTTTCAGAATATGTACCCACAGAAGTCTCAGTATTAGAGTCCCTTAACCCTGCTACAAAAAAACAGTATCGCTATGTGATGTGGAAGGTGCCACAATACTTGGGTCCATTGATAGGCAGCAAGTATTGACATCATTTAGAAAGCCTTGCTGCTGCTTGCTAAGCTTATGTGCTTGTTGCCAGGCATCTCTTTGGCTTCTTTGATCATGTAGTTCAGGGGCTGAACCACCAGATTCTCTCATATTGGTTCTGCAGGTTTTTAAAAATCCCTGTTATATGCACCTGTGCTGGTAATAGTTTAGTCTGACCCAGTATTATGATCCTGCATTCCTGAATTTTGTTGTTGTAATGTGGACTGTCTTTGAATTATGATTCTGTCTCCTGCCCTGACCTTTTTACAGTAGTTCACTTTGGATTGCCCAATGCTTGGCCCTCAGATTCATTACTGGACCTTACCATAACTGCTGACCTTATATTGCTTACTGCACTTTACCTTGCATGCTGCCTACCCATTAGCTCAGATTGTTAAATGAGGTTTGCATTGCCTGCTGAACACTCCTTACCTTGTATTGTTTGTTGGACTTTGTATTGCCCGCTGCCTGACCTAACCATGGATTGTTTACTGCATTTGCTCTGCCTCACTGATGGGAACCTTATTCTGTTTGTATTCTGTCCCTGGGAGTATTCGATTAGTACACCGTGATATATATCTGACTCCAACTGTGTTCCATTAACGTCACTTGCACCAAAATGCCCAGAGATAATAAGTCCCTAGAACTTGAACCTGTACACCTGAGGGTATCTGATGTTTCCAAAATTGTATTTTAAGTAAATACTATTTGAATTCATTGAGATAACCAAGTCTTAATAAATGGCACAGATATTTGGTATCTAAATCTCTGCAAATGTTGGCATAGCTGCTTCCCTAAGCTTTATTTTCATAGAATACAGTAGCTTTCAAAACCACTCTTCTTATACGTCAGTATGAGTGCATGATCATAATCTACTGTTTAACTACGTCCTGTATCATGGAGAAAATTAAAAATATTAAACACATATTTCTAACCATTAAATTGGAGCCCTAATACATTAATTAGAACCTATTGAGAGCATTTAAGTACCCCAAATACCTTCAGCAGGCCTATTCGGGGGTATCCATAGTGATCCCCCATGTCAGTGCATATTTTGGGGGGTGTCAGGCTGATTTCCCCAAATCTGACAGGACCTTTCACCTGTTTCAGTTTCGCCTTGTGCTGTTTTCACGTCCTTTGAAACTGAATTAGGGGAAAAGCGGGCGCATGCGCGGAAAGTGTTTTCTCCAAACACGTGATGTAGGCGGAAAGTAATATGGGCCTATGTTTCTTTACAAATCATATCCATTTTCAAATAGTTCTACTTAATTTCTAAAATAACAATTGCATTTATATACAGTATATGGATTTACAGGAATGTAGAACAATCGACACAGATGAATAGTATAAATAATACTGATGCTGTCAGACAGTGCAGTCTTACATCCAGTACGCTGGAGGTTAGTGAGAGGTAGAATAGGATCAGCCACCTGGGACTTTGCTCACCGTATCACTGTTAACATTACAAGTTTGTAGTCCTGCTCTGAAAACATCATTCTGTGACCAATCGGAGGCATCCTACCATTATCCATCAAGCATCCACCATCATCTTAACAGGCCACTGTTTGGCTGAGAGAAAGCCATTCTTAGCCAATCAGTGGTCTGTTACCATGTTAGCGGCCGCTGATTGGATCTGACAAAAGACAGATTTCCAGACCAAAACACAGAGATCTGATGCCATGAAGAGGAGGGTTTCCTAATTTCTGGACCCAAGCCATACAGGAAAATCCGAGCTGGGACTCGGATCTGCTCGGAACCCCTAAGTTCAGGTGTGGTTTCCAGGAAACCAAACCACTCATCTGATATATATACAGTACATACATATATATATATATATAGTTATTTATACAGTACTGTGCAAAATGTGAATGAACAAAAGAGAAATAAGTGGATAAGTACCTGTCTGTATTTCTCAGCACCGAGGACACCATTAATCCTGACCAAATTCTCAACTCCATTTGCTGAAATGCAGCCCCAAACTTGCAAGGAACCTCCATCTGTTGCCTGGAGACACTCATTATTATACAGCTCTCCTGCCCTTCGGCGAACAAACTGCCTTCTGTTATAGCCAAATATATCAAATTTTGACTCATCAGTCCAGAGTACCTGCTGCCATTTTTCTGCACCCCAGTTCCTATGTTTTTGCATAGTTTAGTTGCTTGGCCCTTTTTCTGTTAGGATCCGTGATAGCGGATCATCTTGGTGGCAGGTTCCAGCTATAGTTGTTACTGGAACACTGCATCTTGTCCTGATCAACGTTCCGGCTGTTGCAGGCAGACAGATTCCTGTCTTGTCTGTGTACAGCTCTTGCTGTCTGTCTGTGTGCTGAATTCAGCTGCACACCAGTTAATTATGTCTCGCTCTCTGCAGGAAATGCCTTTGATTGGATCCTGCATCTCATAAGTTACAGACAGCCCTTCACTACATGCCAGTGATATTGTCTGACAGGTCTTCCTAGTTCTGCAGTTCTGGTGTCCTGTACCTGTCTGTTGGATCTGTACCTGCCAGTGTATTTTCCAGCCGTGTATCCATCTGTCTATGTCCTCAAAGTTTGGACTCTCCAAAGCAGTTACTCTGCAGTTATAGTTAATCTCTCTGCAGCCCACGGCATCTCCATAGCACAGACGCATCAGCCGTGTGACTCTGGTTCCAGCTATTCCTTCCTGCAGTGTTCTCTACCTCGCTGCCTTCAGTCTGTGTTCCTGCTGTGTCTGAGTGCTCCTGTCTGCTGTCTGAATCCTGCAACTCGGCCTGCTAGGCCAAATCATAGCCTCTCTACATCTCGGCTGTCATAGCCGCACCTCAGCCTGCTAGGCCGCATCACAGACTGTACATCAATTGGCTATCAAGCCACATCTCGGCTGTCATAGCCACACCTTGGTCCACAAGGCCACATCACAGCCTGTATATCAATCAGCTCTCTAGCCGGATCTTGGCTGTCATAGCCGCACCTCGGCCTGCAAGGCCGCAGCACAGCCTGCACATCAATCGGCTCTCAAGCTGCATCTTGTCTGTCATAGCCGCACCTCTGCCTGGAAGGCCACATCACAACTTCTACATCTATTAGCTCTCCAGTCGCACTTCGGCTCTCAGAGGCACACCTCGGCCCTCAAGGCCGCATCTTGTACCTAGTCCTTGTTTGTTTTATGTAAGTCTGGTTTATGTCTGTTATTGGCCTGTCTTGTCCTTGTCAGTTATCTTGCCTGATCAGTCTATGTTTCTTCTTTGTCAGTCCTGTCTGGTCTAGTCCTGTCTAAATCCTGCAATATCACAGTTCATGTTACTCCTGCTGCGCAGCCTGTATTGTTTGTCACCTTACTCCTTGTCTAAACAATCCAGCTACAACATAGTCCCTAGACATTCCTGAGATCTTCATCAGTTGCTGCTTGAGTAATGAGTCCATATCATCAGTTCTTGTACCATTCACCTGCAGTCACACTCCAGTTAATACCACTAGTGGAAGGACTCCTTATCCCTGTCATGTTTAAGCCTCTACTGCTGGAGGCATAAATCCAGATGGCCACCTAAATACCGGTGTGTAAATAAATCACTAAGGGAGCAGTGGGTGGCTGTAAATGGTGGAATATCCTCTCCCTGGCTCTAGAGGTATTACACAACTGTGCGAAAACTGTAACAATTTCCATGTCAAATGTATGGCTTTTGGCCCAAATTCTTCCATGAGGACTACTTCTGGCCAGACTTCTCCTAACAGTAGATAGGTGTGCCTGGTTCCCACTGGATACTGCCAGTTCTGAGTTGATGGCACTGCAGGACATCTTCTGATTTTGAAGGGAAGTGTTATGTCTTTCACTAAGTCTCTTTGACAAATTCAAGCATACAGTATAATCACCTCTACTTTTCAATAATCCCAATCAGATGTGATAATCTGAAGAACTGTGTTTTTATTATACAATAGAGGAAATTGGTAAAACTGTGAAAATAAATGATGGAATATAATAACTACATGCACAGATGAGATACTGAAATGCAAACATACATACATGCAGGATGCAGAAACATGACTACAATACACAAACATTAATGAGTCACATTTCCAATAGTATGCTGGAATACATACTCCCTGTCATCATATCTATAATGGCAAATTTAGGGATGAGAAACTCTATCGGATGCTGAGAGGAGCACATGTGTGTGGATGTCTAGCTGATCATGTGAAAAGTGAAATGGCTGCCTCCAGTGATTACCCAGAATACCCTGGGAACCATGGGTGGATTGGGCATTACATTTTGCGGGGAAAATCCCGGTGGGCCGATTGGTTGTGGGGCCGCTTGTTATTTGAGGCCCCGCCCCCCGATTTGTGTCACTCAGCTGGCTCCTGTGTGTTTTACACAAGGAGCCCGACTGCCTATCAGTACTGCCTGGCCGCGCGCCTGAGCCTCTCTCGCGAGAAGAGAGGCCAGCAGCCAGCAGCCTATGAAAGCCCCACAAAGTGTATAGTTGGCGTCAACAAGGAGGAGTGAGGTGAAGTTGCGTGGGACCGCGGGTGACAGCGTGGCCGCAGTGAGGGTAAGTTGCGGCAGGGATGGGGGGCCGGTCAGAGCAGTCTGTCAGCCTGATCACATCATCTCCACTCTCCCCTACACAGGCTGTGAAGTGTCATGTTTAAGTTTCATTTCACAGCCTGGGGAGCGGGCAGAGTGGAGAGGAGACAATCGGGTTTGTCTGCAGTCTAGGGGGTGATGATCTGTCTGTGGAGGAGGGTGGTTCTGATATACTAGGGGTGGAGATGATGATCTGTCTGGGGAAGGGGGGGTCTGCTATATTAAGGGCGGGGGAGATGATCTGTCTGTGGGAAGGGGGGTCTGCTATACTAGGGGTGGGGGAGATGATCTGTCTGTGGGAGGGGGGTCTGCTATACTAAGGGCTGGGGAGATGATCTGTCTGGGGATGGGGGTCTGCTAACTTAGGGGTGGGGGAGATGATCTGTCTGGGGGAGTGTGAGTCTGCTATACTAAGGACAGGGGAGATGATGATCTGTCTGGGGATGGGGGTCTGCTACATTAGGGGTGGGGGAGATGATCTGTCTGGGGGAGGGGTTCTGCTATACTAAGGGCGGGGGAAATGATGATCTGTCTGTGGAGACGAGGGGGTTTGATCTGTCTGTGGGGAGGGAAGGTATTCTGTTCTAAGGGGAAATGATCTGTGTGTGAGAAAGAAGGGCTATTCTGTGCTAGGGCAGGAGGATGCCACTGAGGAGACGCAGGATGATGGCACTCGGGAGACACAGGAGGATGGCATGGTGGGTGGATGGTGCCGGAGTAAATTGGGGTGGCACTGGAGAGGTGCAGGGTGATAGTGCTGAATAAACACACGAGAGGGGATAGGTTGGAGATACACCAAGGCGGTGGTGCTGGAGACACACATATAGGATGGTAGGAACGCTGATACTATTAGAAGAAAACACTGGGGCACAGTAATCTTCAGTAAGATAACAATTCTAATGAAACCATATTCTGATGTAAATGGAACCAAAGGAGCAAATATATTTTATTAATATAAAATTATTTGATATGGGAAACCCACATTTATCGTCTGGTTGAACCTCTGTTGCATGATAATAACATTGGTTTTATTGGGACACATACAGATGGCTTCCAGACCATGGGATCTCGTGCATGAATAGCATATACCAACTCAAGACACTGCCTGTCCAGGGAGGATCAATTTCTTCAGAGATTCCCCATTGCAGAGAAATCATATAGGTAAGAAAATACTCATTCACATGCTTGATGTACTTAGTCACTGGAGAGAGGGACTGTGGGCATACCCATGAGCTCCTGGAGCGGTAGGCATGCCCCCAGTATGACTATGACTGAAACAGGGGGAGTGGCTTGTTGGCATGGTGTTTTGCATTAGGCCACACCCCTTTTCACAAGGCCACACCCATTTTTTGGCGTGTGCCTTCGGTGCGCACACCGAGGGCCACTTTCACAGATTTTTCCAGGGCCACTTTCAATTCCCAATCCGCCCCTGCTGAAAACTAAGCTAAGGTAGCCTGTGAGGTTCACAATTACACTACTACTGTGCTAACCACTAGATGGGGTTGATATCAATTATGACTATAAACAGAACTACATAGGCTGGACGCATGACAGTAAGTATGATTTATCTTTCATCCGATACATTAAATTTCCTTGGCTGACCACTGTGTCTATGGTCCTCAAAGTTGCCCATTTCTTTGTGCTTCTTCAAAAGAGCTTGAACAGCACATCTTGAAACCCCAGTCTGCTTTGAAATCTTTGTCAGGGAGAGACCTTGCTTATGCTGTATAACTACCTTGTGTCATTTTGCTGTGCTCAGCCTTGCCATGGTGTATGACCTGTGACATGAAATGGTCTTCCACAACCTCACTTTTGTAGCAGAATTTGGCTGTTCCTCACCCAGTTTTAAGACTCCTACACAGCTGATTCTGTTTCAGTTAATGACTGTGACCCGGACACTCTGAAAGAGAGCTCGCTCTGAATCAGGGCGTGTTTTTTTTGTAGTGGCCTCCTAGCCACTCGCATAGCTGTGGGTGACCACACACAGCTATTGCGAGCGGCCAGGATGATGGTCGCGATGGTCTTGACGCCGTTTCGGTGTCAATCCGACACCTTCATCAAGGGCATGCCCTTGATGAAGGTGTCGATTTGACACCGAAACAGCTGTCGGGCGCTACACACTGGAGGGAGGACTTGTGATGAGTATTTTTCATGATGATTTGTTGCTTCTGCCATGATGAACTGCTGCTATAAATTTGTTCACAAGCCCCTCTAAACCTTGACATTGTTATGTGTTTTACACTGGATTAATATATTTTTTCTATGGACTAATATGGATGTGCTGACTCTTTTTTCTAATATATATATATATATATATATATATATACCAAAGAATTTTATCCCTTATCCTGCACTTTTATCCCTTATCCTCTGCACCCATCCGGAAAGCCCTCTGTTAGTAGGACTGAATAAATAACTGTATAACAAATATACTGATGGGGCGCTCTGATCAGAAAACCACTTTATAAAAATCCATATCACATAAACATCCTTATAATTTCTTAATAAAGGACTATTCCTTCAGAGGCTTTATGGTTCCGGCTTTTATCTCGAATAATCTTGAATAAATGTTTTCTTATAAAGTTTTCTCTTTGCTCCAGATTCTGATGTATTAGTCCTTAAAATTAGGGATGTGCGGGTTTGGATTTCTGAAATCCGAGCCCCCTCGATCTGAGCTGGGAACCGAGTCCGGCTCGGGTTTTCCCGCCTGACTCTGAACTGAAATCGAGGCAAAATGTCAGCATCCCACCTTCTGGATCTCGCAGGTTTTGGATTCTATAAAAGGTCCCTGCATCGGCGCCATTTCTCACTCCGGCTGTGGATAGTGAAATGGGGGGTGGGAGTGAGGGCTGGCTGGGCTGTGTTGTGTTGTGCTGCTGTTGTGCATAGTGGCTGTGTCCACTCCTCCAAAGTCCATAGGGGCTGGCTGGGCTGTGTTGTGCTGCTATTGTCCATAGGGGCTGGCTGGAATGTGTTGTGCTGTTGTTGTCCATAGGGGCTGGCTGGGCTGTGTTGTGCAGTCAGTTGTTCATAGGGGCTGTGTCCACTCCAAAAGTCTATTGGGGCTGGCTGGGCTGTGTTGTGCAGTGTCCCGTAAAGGCTGTAGTCCTAAAGGGGTGCTGTAATGTTGTCCAGGGGGTGATCTGTCCATCAGGGGTGCTCCAACTAAGTGCAAAAAAACATTTATTTCTGTGTTTGTGAATTGTGTGCACTGTAGCTGCATGGGCATCAACAAAGGAGCAGTGCCAAGCGTGTGCTTGTGTCATAAGTAAAGGGCCGGCTGACTCATCTCTTAAAGGGTGGTGTAACCCCTAAAGTGCACTTCAAAAAAAATAAATTCTTCTAATTTGTGTTGTGAATTGTGTGCACTGTAGCCGGATGTGCATCAACAAAGGAGCAGAGCCAAGTGTGCGCCTGTGTCATAGGCCTGTTAAAGTGTGGTGTAACCCCCAAATTGTGTGCCACAAAAAATAAACAATTCTTTTTTTCTGTGTTTGTGTGTGAAATGTATGCACAGTAGCCGCACGTGCATCAACAAAGGAGCAGCGCCAAGCATGCGCCTGTGTCATAAGTCTGTTAAAGGGTGGTGTAACCCCCAAAGTGCACTCCAAAAAAATAAATAATCTTCTTTTCTGTGTTGTGAATTGTGTGCACTGTAGCCGCACGTGCATCAACAAAGGAGCAGTGCCAAGCGTGCACCTGTGTCATAAGTAAAGGGCCGGCTGGCTCATCTGTTAAAGGGTGGTGTAACCCCCAAAGCGCACTCCAAAAAAAATGTAAAATTCTTCTTTTCTGTGTTTATGTGCGCTTTAGCCGCACGTATATATATCAATATAATATAAATGGAGAACAAAACTTTGGGCCTGATTCAGACCCGGACGCAAAAAATTAAAATTTAAGTGCTTGCTCGTATGTTCGCTCGTAGCTAACCTTCCGCCCCATATTCTTCCAACCCCTCCTCTAGCTTGCGTCCATTCAAAATTGCGGCCGTTCGTCTCCTCTTTGGTTGCTTTGGACGCTCGCACAAGTCAATTCCGGAAGTGAGCCTGTCAGATTTCAATTACCTGCTCTTTCATTCTGCAAACATACTTGAATCGTTTCATGCCAATCAATATATTAATTAGCTTAATTGCTCTTCACATGTTTTCAATCTTTTTTTTTTTTCAATTTCAATAAACTTTATTCTTGTCAGTGTGTGTAATTTTTCCCGCAGAATACGTACGGTTTCACCAATGGTTTACTTTATCAAAATTACTTCTTTTTACGATGCATACTATTGTTTTCCTGTGTTTGTTTTAGGCATATTTTAGTGTTTTAATTTGTTTATTTAAATTAGCTTACGCATGTCACTGCATTATATTTTTGAGCCTGTAGGACACATGACTCATACAATAACCAATAGAATGGTTCCTGTTAATTTGCAAAGTACATTAGCCAATCAAATTTTTTCTATGGCCTTTATTAAAACTGTTTTGTGTTAAAAAAAATCATTGCCATCATGAGAGCCTCCGCATTTACTAGGCGGGAGCTATTGGTCCTCACCGAGGTGATGGACCGGCAGGTTACAAGCCAGCCTCCCCCATCACCAACCGCCTGAAGCGTATGGTCTACGCGGAGGTTCGCCACCTCCTGCGCTCCTTCGGCTGTCGCCGAAATATCGGGCAGTTAGAGCGCAGGTGGTTGGATCTGCACTGCCGCACGCCACACCTGCTGGCATGTTTTCGGATGCAGATAGAAGCAAGTAAGTGTTTTTTTTTATTTTGTGGTCTTTTTTTGCGTCCCTACCTGCGTGTGCATGTTTCCAGTTGTTGTACTGTTTTTAAATTTTTGGTGTGGTACATTTGTTCCCAACCCCCCCCCCAAAAAAATCTAAACATTTGTCATCCATCATTTAGGGGCTGAGCGCAGACTCCGGCATAGACTTCAAAGGAGATGACGGGCTCGTCCCCTATCACCCACTCCCAGCCAAAACACCTCTCCCCAACCTTCCCCCAATTCCCCCTCCACCCCAGACCGGCCAGTACCTGAGGCCCCTCCCTCTCCCAATTTTCCAAACCCGCAAAATTAAACCTCCACCCTCACCCCCCTTCTCTTTTATTCACGCTCCCCTCCCCCCCTCTCTTTTTTTCTCCCTCCTCCATGAGCCAAATCTCCCCTCCTTCTTTGGACCAGCACTGGCCCACCTCAGAGGAGGAGGATGTAGGGGCTCCAAGAGCCTGAATACAGATGACCGGTATGTTTCCCTTTTAAACTATGCTTGTTTTTGTTTTTTTGGCTTTTTGGGTGATGTTGTCCTTTTGCCTGTGCATTTCTAAATGTTTCATTATTTTCAATTTTTTGTAAAAAAATTTTTTATAGACAATGTCTTGGATGTTTACCACTGACACATATCAAAACACTCATACTTGTGTATTTCTTGTTTACCGTACCAACAAATGTATTTTTTTGGCGTACTTCGCCCTTTTTTGGGTTGGCTTTTTGTGTGTAAATTTTAAAATTTGTATTTCTCCCATCTTTGCATTTGCCAGTACTTTGTTTTTGTCAAATAAACTGTATCTTTGTTTAAACTATAGTTTTTTTTTTTTTATTTAAATCATCTAATATAAGGTGTCATTTTATTAATCCACACATTTTTTAATTCCCACAGAGGACCAGAGGTGGCTGCAATCAATGCAGGCAGGATTGCAAGCCTTGCGGGCACATCTAATTGCCATGCTTGTGGTCCTTGACCACATGTCGGCGGACCTTCGTCGTTAATAGTTTGTTTTGTTTTCACCCACAAATAATGTGTGTTCAATTAAAATTTGCTTTGTATTTTAACAAGTCTCATTTCTTGTCTGTAAATATTACATTATTAATCCTTCCCTAAGTCGACTATTTCATTATGTTTTTTAAAGTAAGGTAAATTAGATTTGACAAAGCGCTAGTAAGTATGAAAGCTGGTACATTAAACACCTAACAATACCAATAGGTTTGTAGAAATACCAGCATTTTTTTTGTTACCTTTGGGTGGGTAATGTAAATATAAATTCAAACCTGCTTTGGCCTAGTTTAGAAGGCATACTGTTTCACCATAATACCTTTGGTGTTTGTTTTTAGCCACAAAGCCTGTTAAAATACTTAACAATTTAAACCATTACAGGATTAGCCATTACGAAAATTTGTTTTTTTGGCCCACATTACACATGCTTATAATTTACCAAGGAAAAGTCTTTTTAACATCAAGCAAAAATTTATTACACACAAATAATAAACCAAAAGTGAATTGTGACAACCAATTCACACAGTGAAAACACACTACCAAAAAAACCCACATCCAAAACAAAAAAAAAACAACAATTAAGAACTCGTGGAAGAAGTAGCAGGTCAACATGAATCCACAAATGAGGCGAGGAATTAATTGTTCCCGAAGTTATATCCAATGTGGCCACATAAAGACAATTTTGTGGATTAGGTAGTAGGCATCGTTTTTCAGTGGAATTTAAGGGAATACAAGAAAAAACAATGAAAAAAAAATTACAATTGCACATTACAATCTTACATGTCTACATTGTGTCAATTAACTAAATTTTCAACAATAATTACCTAAAATATCTGGCCACCACATCATCGCGTATGGCCCCCCCACATACTGACCTCTGACCAACTCGGGGGGGCCCTCCTCAGGCAAGGCCTCCTCTGGCTGCATTGGGACACCACTCCTTATGGCGATGTTGTGAAATATCCCACACAGGACCACAATTTTAGAAACCATAGCCGGCAAATACATGAGTTCGCCACCAGAGCAGTGGAGGTGTGGGAGCCAAATAAGGAGTGAGCAGCCAGGGCATGCAAGGGTAACCACTGTCTCCTGTGAAAAGACAAATATAACAATCAGGACCATTGTGTAACAAGCTTTGCATTGGTTTCAACTGAAGGTGTCAACTTACCTAGAAGCCACGCATCACCAGCTTGTAGGTTGTCTAATTTGGGCCAAATCCCTGATTGCCGGATGATGAAGGAATCATGTGCACTCCCGGGGAATTTGGCATTCAGGGACAGGATCTGGAGGGAGGCATCACATACCACCATTACATTCAGGGAATTAAAGTGTTTTCGGTTCCTATAAATAGCCTCCAGCCTTGCTGGAGGCTGAAGTGGTATGTGAGTGCCATCCACAACCCCTATGATGTGTGGGAAGCCAGCTATTAGGTAAAACTTGCCCTTCACCACACTAAGGGAACCCATATCCAATGGCATATTAATAAAATGATGGAGGTGTTTGAAAATGGCCTCCATCACTGCCCTCTGGATCCTTGAAAAGGAGGATTGGGAGATTCCGGCAAGTATTCCCATCATGGTTTGAAAGGATCCTGAGGCACAGAAATGTAACACCGACATTAATTGCGTAAGTGGTGGTATTGCTGTAGGACTGTTAATTTGCCGTTCAAGATCACGCTCTATTAATGAGAGAGTGTCTAGGATGATTTGTGGAGGAAGACGGTATTGTTGTAAAACCTCATCATCAGGCATTCCAAAAAGGGTGACACATGTTCTATATATCTGGGGCCTTGCACGCCTATGAGGCCTATGCCCGGGACGAAGTTGAGGTTGGTCAGGTTCTGGAACCATTGCCAAGATAATACGACCAACATCAACCTGAAATGGTAAGCCAGGTAGTTATTTTCCAAAAATTTGAAAAGAAAAATATACGTATCTATTTTACGAAATCCAAAGATGCTTACAGGCCGGTGTCTTGTCATGAGTAGAACAACCTACATTTCAAAAGTTGAAAATATACTTAGTTATTTTTGGGCAAACTTGGATTGTGATCACATTTTTTAGGCCTAAAAAAAAGAGAAGGGAGCACACATTAGTTTGGGAAAACACACGCTACATTTAGTGGTCAAACATGATTTTACACTGAAATAATAAAAACACATTAGTGCGCTAAATAGTATGTATTTTTTACAGTTAAAACAAGACACATGAGTTTGTTAAATATTACGCTACTTTTACAGTTCAATAAGGAGACATTAGTGCACTAAATAGTACGCATTTTTTACAGTTAAAACAAGACACATGAGTTCGTTAAATATTACGCTACTTTTACAGTTCAATAAGGAGACATTAGTGCGCAAAATAGTACGTTCAGTTAAAAATAAAAACAACTCAAACAATATTTCGCAAAAGAGTACGCTATATTTAGTGGGAAGACATGATTGGTCCTCCAACCCCAAAAAAAACACTTAGCGAAACATAGGCGATGACCAACACATCAAAATTGTAACTTCATGAAAATAAAAACACTTACCAAAAACAGACAAATAACCCAAAGTCCAAAAACGTCAAGGGGGCAAGGCCAAAATAACTGTAAAAAAGAAAAATTAAAAAACCATAAGGACTAACATTTTTAAAATATTTACTATTATTGTTTATGGTGGTTTGGAAAAAGACTTACTCAAAAACTCCAAAATAAAAAGGTAAACAATAAAAAAAAGCACACGTAAAACAAAAAAGTATGAAAAATAAAAAAAAAACACAATCGAAAACTCCAAACTCCGCACTAAAAATCTGCACAAAAACACCTCCTCCGTCAAACCTCCAACATTCCTCACCCGCCACCTCGACTCGAGTCACACCAAGCCATAAATAGTCTATTTTCCCGCTCAAATTACGGACGGACAATAGGAGCGCACAATCAAGGATGCGGCCGAATAATGCTGACGCATATATAAGAACGTCACTGAAACCCCAATCGGTCTGCTGTAGTGAGACCTGAAACTCCAAAATGGCTACAGAGCAGCAAAGCACTGGCCAAGAGGCGCCTGGTAAGTATTTGTATTTTTGGCCCTAAAGGATTTTGTAGAACCAACATTTTAGGCACATTTTACATTAAAAACTTTATTTCCAAAAATCAAAAAGGTGTTGAGGATGTAATGGAAGAGGCTGCTGGCCCTAGCAGGCCAAGAAAAGCCACCAAAAAAAAACGCCAGCCACAATTCACCAGAACGGAGATGGAGGTTTTGGTCCAAATGTGCGTTGACACCCTGCCCCAGGCAGCAAGGAATATGGGTGCAAGCCAGAAATGGAAAATGTGGGATGACATAGCCAGTGCTGTCAATAGGGTTGGTGAGTTTGAACGAGCAACCCAGTTCGTCAAACGCCGGTACATACAAACTGCATTTTAATGAAAAGTGTTTACAGGTCCAAATACTGCAGGAATAATGCCAACTTTTTAACCCACAGATGGAGCGATTTCAAATATCGGCTGAAGCAAAAACTGGCTGATAGGGCTAGGCATGCAGGGGGGACAGTTGGGGGTCCCACCCCTGTGGCACTGGAGCTCACTGATTTGGAGGAGATGGCACAGGGGTGTGTGCAGGATGAGGAGGTGTTTGGCGTGTCGAACATGGATACCGACATGCCAGACTTTGCGGCTCCTCATGTTGTCTCAGGTAAATGTAGTAATGTTAATAACTCCAAAATGTGTTTTGGACAATATCTAGATTATAATGTTATTGTTTTCTCTTTTTTTTCACAGAGACACAGGCGGATGAGTCTGCTCCTGAGAGGAGCTTTGGCCGCAGAACTTCTGCTGGCTTTGCAGGGGAGGAACCAGTAGATCCGGCTGGGGACCCTGTGGAAGACAGTCCAGGGCAATCCCCCTCGCAGGCAGTGGCCCTCCTCACTGATCTCAATATTAAAATGGATCTGCACACAGAGATTCTGGTGAAGCTGGATGCCAGTCTGCTACGGGTGGCGCAGGCCCTGGAGCAAAGTGCTGCGGCCAACGTGACCATTGCTCAGGCCCTGGAGGCAAATACTGGGGCCAACATCCTGATTGCAAATGCCCTGGAGCGCTCATTCGCCAGCAGATGTTGGAGCCGGCCTCCCTTCCTGCTGGAACATCAGGATCCTCCACCTCTGGCACAAAAACAGCCATCCCTCCAAATGCGCCTTGCACTATGCCTAGTCCAGAGGCCCCAACATCTGCCTCTAGACAGGCCAGCCGAAGGACCTCCCTACCCCGGCCAAACAGGCCAAAAGGCGATGACAGCACAGGCTAAATTTCCCACATTCCTTCTGTGTTTGCCCCATATTCCTTAATGGCCAAAACCTCCCTCTCCCTTCTTGTGAATTGTTTTTAAATTTTGTTTGTTTGTTTGTTTGTGGTTTGAAAATGCCACTTTTTTTGTTTGTGCATTTCTATAATTGTTATTTTTTTTTTAGAGTTATCCATATTTTATTTGTGTAAAAAAACACTTAAAAAAATTGTGTATCAAAATAAAAATAATTTGAAAAACTGAAAAAATCTATTGTTAATTCATTCTAAAATGGTTAAAAGGTATTTCCACTAACAAAATTACAAACAATACAACGGAAATGTAAAAATTTTTTGTATTTTAAAAAAACAAGGGTTAAAAACCATGTAGGAGTATTAATTAACACTTATCTAAAAAAAAAGGAAGATTGTTTTCTTGGCCCCTAAAAAATGAAGAAAAACAGAAAAACAACAATCCTGCGTACAATATTGTTGCCCTAAAAAAAATAAAAAATAAGAAAGTTGCCAAAAACACGAAACAGGTAAAATACATTTGTAAGCTAATTGATTGTCTAACCCAGAAATTATCAGCTGAGTAGTTCACCTGCGTACGTTTTTTTGCAAGTAACAAAAGGCTATTTGCTAAACACCTTACAAGTGGGAGGAACGAAGAGATTATCGTCATTGTGGTAGAAAATACCAGACCACAAGCTATGCAAGCAGTTTGAATGGAAAGTTGATCAGACAGTGATGTAACACTTTTTCCGTTCACATTGGCCGTTCGCATCAGATAATGTATGTACGCCCAAAAAATGCCTCGCCACGCCTGCGTTTTCCCATCTCCACCCCCGTCACCGCACCAAAACGGACAGTTCTGTCAATCACATTTGACATGTCACTTCCTGTTCGCTATTCGACGAACGACTGAAAAAATGATCGCAATCAGTCGTACGCACATGCGCACTGTTACACCGATGCATGCGTGGTTTGACAACATCAGACCGCTACGAACGTACGGCCGCTTACGAGCGGCTCTGAATGAGGGCCTTTGTCCGATAAAAATAAAATAGGGAAAGATCAAGAACTGCTTCTTCCTAGTGCTGAAGCTGCTGCCACTAGTCATGACATAGACGATAAAATGCCATCAACATCGTCTGCCAAGGTCGATGCCCACTGTCATAGTAGAGGGCATATAAAATCCCAAATGACAAAGTTCAGGAAAATGACCTTAAAAAAACATTTAAATCATCTGAGGAGCAACGTAAACTTGCCAATATGCCATTTATGACATGGAGTGGCAAGGAACAGCTAAGGTCTTTCCCTATGTTCATGACTAGTGGTTCAGCTTCACATGACGATGGAAGCCCTCCTCCCACTACAAAAATCAAATGATTTAAGCTGGCAAAAGCACAGTGAAGAACTGTGCATTCTAAGAAGATATCGCAAATCCCCAAGGAGAGTCCAAGTGTGGAGGCGGTTGCGATGCCTGACCTTCCCAACACTGGACGGGAAGAGGTGGCTCCTTCCACCACTTGCACGCCCTCTGCAAGTGCTGGAAGGAGCACTCACAGTCCACTTGCTGATATGCAAATTGAAGATGTCACTGTTGAAGTACAACAGGATGAGGTTACTGGTGTAGCTGGCACTTAGGAGGAAGTTGGCGAGGAGGATTCTGATGGTGATGTGGTTTGTTTAAATCAGGCTCCGGGGGAGACAGTTGTTGTCCGTGGGATGAAAAAGCCCATCACGGTCATGCCTGGGCAGATGACCAAACATTCCAACTCTTTGGTCTGGCAATATTTATATCCAAATCCAGACAACAACTGTCTTGCCATATGTAACATATGTAAAGGTGAAATACGTAGGGGTAGGAAGGTTAACCACCTAGGAACATCCTCCCTTATATGTCACCTGCAGCACATTCATAAAAAGTTTCTGTCAAGTTCAGAAACTTTGGCTAAGACTATAAGCAGTCCAGGGACACCTAAATCCCTTTGTCCTGTTGTATCCAAGCACCTGCAAACCGCAGCATCAACTCCCTCCTCGTCAATTTCCTCCTTATTCAGGATCGGAAGTAGCCCTGCAGGCCATGTCACTGGCATGACTGACTCTCCTATCCGGGATTCCTCCGGAGGATCCTGCATTGCTACACCTACGGCTGCTGCTGCTGGGAGTCGTTCATCATCCCAGAGAGGAAGTAGGAACACCACTACTTTTACTAAACAATTGACCCTCCAACAGTCCTTAGCGAGGAGGATGAAGTATGACAGCAGTCATCCTGTAGCAAAACGGATAACTGAGGCCTTGACTACTTTGTTGGTGTTAGACATGGGTGCGGTATCCACCATTAGTGCAGTGGGATTTAGACAATTGATGGAGGTAGTGTGTCCCCAGTTCCAAATCCCGTCTAGATTCCACTTCACTAGGCAGGCGATACCGAGACTGTACAGAAACATCAGAAAAAGTGTCCTCAGTGTCCTAAAAATTGTGGTTATACCCAATGTCCACTTAACCACAGACATGTGGACAAGTGGAACAGGGCAGACTAAGGTCTATATGACTGTGACAGCCCACTGGGTAGATGTTATCACCTTATGCAGCAACAACAGCAGCGTCACCAGGAGCAGCATCTCAGAAATGCCAGCTCTTTCCAAGGTAGGCTATGCTGTGTATCACCAGTTTCAGTAAGAGGCACACCACCGACAACCTCTTAGAAAAACTGAGGGAAATCATCGCCCAGTGGCTTACCCCACTTAGACTTTCCTGGGGATTTGTGATATCTGACAATGCCACTAATATTGTGAGGGCATTACATCTGGGCAAATTCCAGCATGTACCATCTATTGCTCACACAGTAAATTTGGTGGTACAGAATTTTCTGAAAAATGAGAGGGGCATGCAGGAGACGCTTTGGGTTGCCTGAAAAATTTCTAGCCACTGCGTGCCAAAGACTGGAGCACCAGCAAACACTCTAGAACCTGCCCCGCCATCACCTGAAGCAAGAGGTTGTGACGCGGTGGAACTCAACCGTCTATATGCTTCAGAGGATGGAGGAGCAGCAAAAGGCCATTCAAGCCTATACATCCACCTATGACATAGGCAAAGGAGGGGGTATGCACCTGACTCAAGAGCAGTGGAGAATGATTTCCATGTTGTGCAAGGTTCTCCAGCCCTTCGAACTTGCCACACGTGAAGTCAGTTCACACACTGCCAGCTTGAGTCAGGTCATTCCCCTCATCAGGCTTTTGTAGAAACAGCTGGAGAAAGTGAAGGAGGAGCTAAGATGGAGCGATTCCGCTCGGCATGTGGGACTTGTGGATGAAGCCCTTCATTAGCTTTGCCAGGATTCCAAGGTGGTCAATCTGTTGAAATCAGACCACTACATTTTGACCACCGTGCTTGATCCTAGGTTTAAAGCCTATGTGGTGTCTCTCATTCCGGCCGACACAAGCCTGCAGAGGTGCAAAGACCTGCTGGTGAAAACACTGCAGGTTTCCATTTTTGGACAGTAATTTGTTTTTACATTTTAACATGAGGCATTGGATGTTTGCTCCCAGTGCATGTCAAGGTATGATTTCTTTACTTGCACTGAGGTGATGTTTAAACACTTTAGCCAAACATGTTCCATATTCCAGTCACACCAGTCTGGTATTATACACCTCTAGTGGTGAAGTCTTAATGGATATATGTACATTAACTGCTGATGATATGGTGTCATGAGCATTTAGCGAATATTGATTGTGATCATTACTTTTGTAGGTTTGTCACATGGCTCAACAATAGTTGAGTATATCTTTGGGAATACATACATGTATATTTTTCCCATGCTGTTATTGGAGCCAGGTAGACATGTCACAAGTTTTTCCTTTCATTCACAGATCATTTGTTAACATTATATATTGTTGATCCTTTTCATCGAATTTGCATAAGGTCTTGATAAAGGTTCATGTTAGAACCGAAATGTCAACCGGATCTTAATTATCATATCTGTTAACTAAAGTAGGATGTTCAATCATGAATAAATATTGACTAATTGCATAAGATGGCGAGTGCCTCCTTCCTTCAGTGGAAATCCATGGTTAGTTAAGTGGCCTATTAGGTCACTGGAAGCACCCCGATGTTGTCTTACTTTTGATGAGAGTGCAGAACGCATTGGAATATATATATATATATATATATATATATGAAGATAGTGGTTGTAGGACTGCACACAGTATAATGTCCCAGAAGTAGGATATGGAAATTTCAGTTCTGTGTTCTGTACACTGATGCTTTAGGTGGAGGTGGCAGCAGTCTTTCAATGTTTCTGTGTTGCAGGCGGATTATTATGATCTGGAATAGGGGGGGTAGAAGACATACACCTAATAGTGTAGTAAATTAAATAATGGGGTAAACGTGCTCCAAAGTAAATGTGCATACCAGAAATTCTTTAATGCTTATCTGAAATTCCACTCAGGGAGGTCAGGAGATGAATGGACCCGGGGCTCTTGCTACTTCGAAAACCTTATGTGGAGGGGCTCAAATAGAGACAGATGGAAAAGGACATATAAAACAGTACTTCCTGTAATGGGTATATGACACTATTTAAATCTATTATGCGTACCAGATAGCACTTGAATAACAGCATATGATTGAGAGTTCCTGATCGCTCCTCCAGTATCCCTTAACAATCCCAGCAATTTCTCTTATGGGTATGTTGTAAGCTGCAAGTTACAGTGTCCAATAAGCAGGGATTGGAGAAATCAGACGGCTCTGCAGCGCCATCATATTTCCACTAGTGGTATTGCGACAGCTGTGATCTTTCTCTCATTTTTCACATGTCAGTGCTAATTCTTAACAAGATGCCTGTCAACAGATTCCCTGCCTAGACTTGCATGCAACTTTCCTTATCCTTATTAAAAATAAAATTCATTTCTGCCTTAGCTATAGCTTCAGCTGTATTAGTATATCGACAACCTACACTGATTTTTTTCAACCCATAAAAGTTAATTATACATTTACTATCACAATTGTGAACATCCTTAAAGTGCTTTGATAGTGCATGCGTCTCTAAGCCTTTTTTAATATTGCTAAGGTGTTCACCTATTCTCACTTTCAAGGATCTACTGGTTCTTCCTATATAGAATTTGTGACAAGCACATTCAATTCCATAAATAATATTCTCGACATTACAAGTAATGAAATCTTTAATGGTATGTTTTTTATTGTTAATAAATACCTCTGTTTTTTTATTTCCAAAGGTATTAGGGATATTTTTGCATCCCATACAAATACCACATCGGTAAAAACCTTTTGATGTAATTTGAGTAGATCGTGGTGAGGAGGGGTGTAAACTTTTAACTAATTTGTTTTTTAAATTAGGTGCTTTTCTAAAAATGTAGATGGGTTTTTCCGGTAGGTCTTCTCCAATAATGGGACTGGCTACTCTTACCATAGAGATGTGGGATGTGTAGCTGTGACAGGACGCTATTTCCGGGTCCGGAAGACACAGCCGGTTCACAACGCCGTATGTATCTAGCAGCGGGAATATGTAGAAAAAGAATAAACGGAAAACCTGGATGGATTATTTTCGGTGGATGATACACTGTTTTAGTATAGGATTTTAGACTGCTAGCTACTCCATATCTGGTAATAGGCATTTTAGCATGTGAGAAAGGGGTATATATATCTCCTTCTATTTTTATTCCCATTATGCCTTGAAAAAGATTAAACTGCAAATCGAAACGCGTAGGAGGTACTAGGATCCAGGCAATCGATATAGCACTCTCTGTTGGGATCTTTTGGCTATGGACTGCGGGGACGCCTGAATTATCCATATTCCATGCCCATTTGTCTACCTAGGTAGACAATATCATCTGGTGAGAGGCTTATCTATTACCTGTTTCTAATTATGGGAATTTTTTCTGGATATTTCTGATTCATTGATGTTTTTGTATGTGATTTATTTTCATTGATATTTGGTAAGAGGCCACTTGTCATGTTTGTATGTTTTGTCTCTTATTAAAACTATATTATGCCATATAGTTTTCCATTTTTTTCTATATACTACATCGGAGACCCAATATGGAACAGTGAAAATTGGAGAAAAGTGTCATTATTACGATTATTGTCTACCTAAACAGTAGACTATAACATCTGGTAGGAGTACCTCGCTAATTCTTTTTGAAAGTTACATTTTAGTTTGGATGTACTTCACCATATGCATATTTTCTATTTTTTGAGAGATTTGGAGGACATCGTAAAGACTTTCGATTTCAATAAGAACATTATGGTGATATTTTTCTTTTTTTAGCATTTCACTGTAGAGGATCACTAAGGGTAGATTCTACATCACCATTCTTCACGGGCAGCTATCTGCGCTCTGAGCTTTCCCGCATCTTGTATTCTCTATTTCTATTATTCTGTATGGTCATGGTTGATAGATTGATCAATTTTCCCTTTTATATGCATTTTTTTAAATTGATATCTTAATTTTTTTTTTATATAAGATTGACTTATTTAAATGAATTTGATGACAAAAATAGGATTTTTTTTACCCTTGTTAATTTCATTCAATATGTTTATATTCAGCAAGCATTAGTCAAGAAAAACAATTACCATGCCTTATCTAATATTATTATCTACAGTATATTCAAGCTATGACATAAATTATTATTTGTAGGTGGTCACTTTTTTATTTCCTCTAATTTTGTATAAGCTTTGCACAGCTCTGTTTTCAATAGAGGTCTTGTATTTATTCACTTTCAAACTTTTTCATCTATATAATGGAACTCATTGTTAAAAGTGACAATAAAAAACTAAATAGAGCACAGCATGAGCAGCCAACAGCAGTACAAAATAAATAGATTTGTAAGACATGGCTGTTCTAACTCTGTCCATGCCAGGTTGGCAATTTGAATCAAACATAATGTAACTTCTTTCACTAAATCAATAAGTGCAGATAACGTATTTCAGAAACATGTTTTTTTTCAAACAAAAATGATTCTTAATGAATCTTTGAAGGCTGTGCTTCAACCACCTGCTGATAAAGTTGTTTGCTTTTCTTTAGCAAATGTATTCCTTTAAATATTAAAATATAAACAGACACACACCAGCACAGTTAAGGGTAGGGTTACTATTGGTAAATTATGTTGAAATAAAATTTAAAAAAATCCTATATACTGTGGCTTTAGCAAAATGTTTAGATTTCTAAAATTAAGCTTTGTATATGAAATGACACCATACTTTTTTCAAACAATATCTGTTTCTAATAAAAATGTTCAAAAACTTTACACACCTTTTCTTTTCTCCATTCTACACTCGTAGACAGTGTACTCCAAAATGCAGGACACTGACAAATACAGTAGATGAACAAAATTTTATTGACATCAGTACTTTGTAGGTCCACCAAGTGCAGTGATTATTGCAGACACCCTTCTTGGTAAACTGTCTACAAGTTCCTGGACAACAGTAGGTTATATGTTTTACCATTCCGTCTTAAGTACAGTGACCAACTGTGACAATGAAAGAGGTTGAGTCGGCCTAGAATGCACCTGTCACTACAATTTGTCCCAGAGGTTCTCAGTGGGGTTAAGATCTGGACTCTGAGCTGGCCAGTCCATCCAGGTTACTGAATTTTCTGTACACTTGTCCAGCGTCACCCTGGAAACATGACAAGTTTCATTGTTGTGCTGATAAAAACATTTCATTTGTTGTTTCCTTAGAACTGCCACAATGTAGGGAGCACAGAGTTATTGAGAACATCTCATTAATTCTCATTTTATAACTTCATGAACACATGTCTACTGCAGGAGCACACCATTTCACTTGCGTGTGGGTGTCCAATCACTTTTGTCTATATAGTGTATATTGAAACTTTTTCAGATTCAATAATTTGATCATTCAATAATGTAAATATTACACATACTATCAGTTGATCCATGTTGTTGCTTTGCCTCTTGATACTTCTAGGTATATTTAAGTTTGATGGAGAGAGTGTAGATTATAGACTAAAGGTATTACTCAAATAGTACTCAGGGTCTCAGTGTTTATGGGCAAAATCTTAGGACATTGCAGTCTAAAATGCTAAATGTTAAAGCCTGTGAGCTTCCAAACTGCAAGATTTATTCAAGTCTCCCCTTTTTTAAAGAGGCAGTCATTTTAAGGGCTTAACCAAGCTGGTTTAGCCTTTAAAATTGTTACCACTTTAAAATTACGGGGAGACTCGCATGAATCCCCTTCAGCATCGGAAGCTTGCAAGCTACTACATTAAGCCCTACATCTTTGCAGTACCTTTATAAAAATATTGGGTTTTTTTACTGATTTTCTGGTGTTATTCTACTGTAGGTGGCCTCACACTATTTTTTGATTCATTAAGCCCTGCCACCACCATTCAATACACTACGGATTAATATAGAATGGCATGGAGCACTAAAATCACCCTGCCTCCCCATCCTGGCACCTAGAATCTCAGGTTACCCTGGTTTGAAAGGCAAGAGTCTCCCATTTTAAATTATGTATCCCCTTAGTAGTTACTGTTCTTCACTGAGATCTCAAGACAATAACACTCTACACTACAACAATCATTATGATCTACCCTATCTTAACTTCAGTAAACTCTGTGGCACCTCATGTGATAATAACCACTTAGTGGTTGTCTTGTGATTACCAGATAATAAATAGTCTGCCAGGAATAGGTATGTAATGACAGCTGTCAGGATGCTTACTATCCAGATTGTTAGTATCCCGGCACGGGATGGGTAAGTATACTTACCCTTCCCCCTTCTCCCCCTAACCCTCCCTTCCTGTAGCCTAACCCTAACCCTCCACACCCGGCACCCTAACCCTCCCCATTAGTGCCTAAACCTAAATTTTCCCCCTTAGCACCTAACCCTAACTACCCCAGTAGTGCCTAACCCTAACCTTCCTCCCTAGGAGTGCCTAACCCTAACCTCCCCACCCAAAACCTAATGCTAACCCAGCTATGCTAGCTAAACCTCCCCCCCATGGCTAATGCTAAGGGTGCCCCAGACTTACCTCATTCAGATGGCCATCCATCTGCATTCCAGCATCGTGATTAAAATACAGTAGGTGGTCGCTGGTCTCATAACTACATCCCGTCTGTATACAAAAATAAGAATAATACCAGAGGATGTATTGAGGATACTTAATTTATCCTATCTCCCTCTTCTTGCGACCTATAAACTTAAGGCATACCCTTTTTGAAAGTTGGGGTATACTCCTCTTTCAAACAATGTGTCCCATTTATAATTCTTGACTGATGATCACCAGACAAAAGCATGATGATCACAATGGCACTTTACTGCTTTACAAAATATTTTTTCTAGAATGCAGGGGATAGGGAGGACAGAAGGTTCCTATTTCCCATATTCTGGTACATAAAAAGCTGAGTTTATCCTAGTTTGAAAAAGGTGATTCCCCTCTTTTAAACTCCAGTAGATTCCCCCATAGTAAATATTGTCTGATAAGTGTGACCACCTGCACTGCAGAAATCTTATAGAAAAATGAGTTCACTCTAGTTTGAAAAAGGTGATTCCCCTATTTCAAACTATAGTAGGTTACTCCATAGGAGATACTGTCTGATGATAAGTGTGACCACCTGCACTGCAAAAATCTAAGGAGGTCCAGGACTGGGGACACAAATTTCTCCCATCCTGCCTTCCACTAATCCAGCGGTACCCATATTTGAAAGAGGATTGTCATTATTTTAAATGCTGTTACTCCCAAGTAGTTATTAACTGGTGGTCACTACACAATTTTAAACTGCACTACAGAAAAGATGCATCTTTTGTATATGTGGAAGGGCAAGAAAATCTGCCCTATCAATCCCATATTAGCTCAAGCACATGTACAATAGTGGATATCCCTCTTTTAAGCAATATTCTCCACCAGTAGTTATTATTTATTGATCGCATATGATCACCAAACAATGACACCCAACACTACAGAAAAAATACAGAGATGGGGGCCTAATACCAAGATTTCCCCCATCCTGTATCAGAAAAAGTGCTCCCCTTATTTAATGTGGTATTTTTCTAATTTTTAGAATAGTACTGTATGTCTTGTTGTCTACCAAATTATTCCTACACATGTTGCATTTAATTTAAGAATGTGAAAACTAGCAAAAAAATTCATTATCATTTTTAGATACAGGGTATACATATATTATGAAAATCTATGTGTAGAATCCAGATTTTTGCTATTAACAAAAAGTGGAATAATGCCAAAGTAGAACCACAGTATATATTTTTGGTGTTTATAAAACAAATAATTACACCTTTTGCTTTTAGTAAATTTTTTGGGAATTTCTATTAATAAATATTTGCCATTTTCTGTATTTTCTAAAAAATAAGTCTTTGTAAAAAGTAAGAAATAGTTTTTGTGGTTGCTGCATAAAATAATTACTGATATTATTGTTATCATACAGTATGACTAATACAAAAAATATGGCAGCAAAATGTTTAAAACTAGAATAAATTATTTTTAATTTTCAAATA
Source organism: Taudactylus pleione (assembly GCA_031769625.1). Taxonomy (NCBI): domain Eukaryota; kingdom Metazoa; phylum Chordata; class Amphibia; order Anura; family Myobatrachidae; genus Taudactylus; species Taudactylus pleione. The sequence continues at coordinate 27,679,616 of JAUIMM010000115.1, forward strand.
AATAATCTTAATATGAAAACCTATGTCTACAATTTAGCTTTTTACTACTTAGTAAAGGTGGTTGTGGGTAGAAAAAAAATAAAAATAATTGTTTTCAGTTCACTTCATTGCGATTTTAAAGAAAAAAAAAACTCTTTTGGACGTTTTTGGGGCTGATTCTGATTTGCAAGTTTCAGCAACTGCATGCACGCACATCCAAAAACAAATGCCATGTGCTCTAGCAAATTTTAGCCTGGTGGGCATTAACAAATCACTGTTCCATGAGTAGCAGCCTATTCTTAAAGTAACCCTATTAAGAGTACCTATTTTTCGACCATCAAGGTAGTACTCCCATTCTGGAAAAAGGAAACAAATGCTTCCCAACATATTGTCAAAATGAACCAGGGCAACAGGGTGTGCACTGTCACGATAAGCAGACTAAGCCATGGATCATGGAGGTCAGGCCAGAACCTGTGACATGTTTGACCACCAGAAAAAGGGGGAAAGTAACCCGGCTCTGTGCAAATTGGGAAATTCAAGACACCACTGCAGCAGTAAAAAAAGAGGTATGCCAACCTCACATCACACATAAAATAGCAAAATAACTGCACTAGTGTGTCTCAGTCAGGACAATATTAGCTCATAGTGATAAATTGGCAGATTTATTAAAATAAACACATATAGCATTATACAAACACACATTTATAAAATCATCAGGAATGTCTGTGTAACAATATATCATAGCAACATCCTCTTTGTTCAGAGTGTCCAAAAAATACTTCGTATTAGTTACATAAATTGACTGTATAAATTGCTACGATGGCTAATGTCTCGCAAGTTTGGATAGAAACGGTCCCGTAAGTAAATACATTTAGACTCCTAGGTGTGTGGAAAGAGAGTTTCTGGCTTAATGGCTCTTGCTAAAAAATTGCAGCAATATTTATTCTCACTTTATGCCGGTGTAATGGGTCCGTAATACTGTCTTCAAAGAAGGAATTCCAGTATCTCCATATAAAATATCAGTGAGGATGGTTCCATCAGATATAGTTACCTGCAGGTTACCGCCGCAGCCGGCACACAGCAGAGAGATGCGGCAGGCGGATCAGCAGCGTGACGATCAATAGGTCTCCTGACTCCCGAGTGAGTGACAGCTTAATTAGTGACATACATCCGAGCAGGTGGAATCCAATAATTGTGCATTCTCCACTGTTAGCGGCAACCGCTGTGTTCTTAAACTGCTGGCCGAAACTCCAATTGTGTAGAAAGCTGGCTTTTAGCAGTTTGTAAAGTGGACAAGTAGGTAGCAAGGGATGGTACCAGGAGTCTCGTGGAACAATAGTAGGAGCAGCAATGCATTTCAACCACCTTTTTGGCATTTTTCAAGTTGTAATGCTCCTATTCTTTACTGGCCAGGATAAATAGCAAAGTTCTGCCAGCCATTGGTTAATTAAGTTTCTCAGGTTAACTCTTTGTATTCCATTTGGGATTGACAAAACCTTTATTTAAATTGGATGTAGCCTTAGAAACAACAAATATAATTTGTTGTGAACCAGGTGTATAAAACAATCTATTACAAAAACTTTAACATTACATCTCAAGGTATCAGTATGTATGACCACCGGACCTCAGCCCGGTGGATGAAATCCCGATGCCGGAAGGCTGGCAGATGAAGATCCCAACTGAGGAGAGTAACTATACTAACCCTCCCCTCTCCCCCCCTAACCCTCCCTTAGTGGTGCCTAACCCTAACCTCCCCCCTAGTGCAAAACCATAACTTCCCCCCAGGGGTGCCTATACCTAACTCCCCCTCCCCACACCCTAAACCTAACCCTCCCAGGGGTGCCTAACCTCCCCCCAGGGGTGCCTGACCCTAACCTCCCAACCTGGGGTGCCTGTCCTTAAGTCTCCCTGGGAGACCCTATACCTAACCCTCCCTGTGGCTAACCATTCTTGACACCCAGCTTACCTACGATCGGTATGCCGGGTGTCAGGATTTTGGCATGGGGCTAATGATAGGCATCAGTATTTAGATGCCTATCATTAGTCCCATGCCAGTATTTCACTGTCGGGAAGCCGGTGGTCAGCATTTCGACCGCCAGCTTCATGACTACTTAAACTCTCTATCGGCCGATGCATCCACACACACAACTTATCTAAAATAAACAGCCCAGAAGTTGGAGTGAAAAGGGGTCAGCTTTTTATTGTAAAGGAATTTGACCTAAAAACTATTTATTTCATTATTTAAATTGCTTAAACTAAAGGTATGGTGGCAAGTAAAGAATGGCCTAACTAAGCAATACTAAATAAAAATAACAAACAAAGTTGGTAATGATGAGGGCCATCTGCCCGTCAGACAAAGATGAGGCCAACTGCCAGCATCTCTGTCCTTCGACTCACCAGGGTGACCGGGCCACCTGCCCCCACCATAAGTGGGGAAAATGTACTAAAACAACAAGCAGCCAACTGCTGCCATAACCAAAAACAATTTGAAGTGCCAACCGGTCCACAGAGAAGGTAACGGACCCACAAGGACTGATGGTCCCCTCTTCATCGCTGTTATTCACGCCTATCCCTCTCCATGGCACGAGCCGCCCCCCAGGGCTGAAAACATCACAAATTTATCCAGCAAAAACCGTTCTGCAACAGGCCACAAAAGGTTCACCATACCCTACACCCACTTCAAACTGCCCTCAAAGCTTCAAACAAATCATCTAAAAACAAACACAAACCTGCCTCAGACAGATGCACACCATCGCCCCTCAATAAAGTACTATCCCTGAAGGAAATTCGAGGAAGGCTAATGACTTGACCACCCTGCCTCACCATAGCCCTAGACACCACCACATTCACCCTCCGTCTAGCCAGATCCACCGCTCCGGGTCTGACAGCATCACGCCAATGTAGACAAGGTATAATCTCTGACCAAAAGATCATACAAAAAGGCCAAAGCACCATCAATGCTAGTAGCTCCCTGCAGATCCTGCATCTAAGCTGCAGCGAAGGCACTGAAGTCAAGTCATTCCCCCCTAGATGTACCATAAGGAACAATCGGTGCCCAAATTCCCGGACAGCTCTATGCACAGACATCTCAAAGGCATCCCAGCACATGCCTCGATGACCTATCCATCTCACCAAATGGGTCTCTGGGTACAACCTATAATCAGCAACTCTTCCAGACCTTGCTGCACAAAATATGAAAGAGTGCCCTAGCTCTCATACAAATGAACTATCCAATTGCAAACCTGTCAAATAATAAAGAAAAATTATTAATAATATTATCAAAAAGGGGACTGGGCAATTAGACAAGGATAACAACCTCAGCAAATAGCTTGATTAAGTAAAAAACTAATGAGGAACAGGTATTGAGGGGCTAACGTGGCTCTACATTGAACTAATAAGAAGGAGGGGATAATGATTGAATTTATTACCTGGGCCTAAACTATCTTAGGGAAGGGGGGGGAATCCCAGCTTGACTTGAGGCAAAACACAAAACTTCCACCAGCGGCAGCAGCCTTGGTTAAAACTGATGGTAAAACAAAATTCCTCAAGACCCCCGCCCACTAGGGTGACGAGTAGCTAGTCCCCAAGCTGCGATTAACAGCCAGACCGAAACCTGATGTATCTTCAATACACACCAGACTTCCATCTGCCTAGCACCCGAATGTTGCTGGCCGACTACCCTGCCGCAGCGGCAGCTGTAGCAGCGCCGATGCGTAATGAGTGAGTGCCGTAATCAGACGGTGATAGACCCAGATGTAAAATGTATTGTTTTAACATCCACGCAAACTGATAACGTGTGACTGGCGACGCATCAAGGTGCGTCAACCAAGCACCCGCTCCAGCTGGCCGAATCTGCAGGTAAGCCGATGCCAGCTTGACCGGACAAATAGCCCTCTGCTGGCAATGATCTAAAGTTACCCGTCTCCCCTTGGCATTTTGATCTGTCTTGGAACGCCAAATGAGACATTGTATTGAGTCGGAGCAAACCCGCAAGTGGGAGCGAAGCATGGGCGAAACAGCTGCCCTGGAAGGTGCAACCAATTCACCCACCCTAAATGCCCCATGATACACCATCCCAAAAGCCATTCTAAACAAACACAACTCATAGGATGACGCGCAGACCCTGGACAGAACTTTTAACATGCGACCCAACAATTTCCTGTCGATCGGGCGCCGGGGATCCGGCATTGTAGGAGCAACCCTACCCCAACCCTTCAAAACCCGCGAAAGGTAAAATGACTTGGTAACATCGACTTCCCCATGTAAACGTGAAAAATAGGAAATCCCGGCCAGCATTTTAACCACGCATGACCTAGATTTTCCCGGCAGATATAGGCACCAAACAAAGGCGAGGATCAACATACTGTGACTCTTTCCACTGTTCTGCCAACACGAGCGAAACACCTTCCATTGCTCCCATGCGGAAAGATAGACAACGTGCATAGCCGGGGCCAGGATCGGCAAACTAATCCCTCCATGTCGGCCGGATCACCTGCCATACATAAGATGGACACAACTCACCAACCAATTCAGCCCCAGGTGCCAATCGCCTAAACCTCCCCCACTCCCGGCATGATAGCGCATCAGCAATATCATTTTCTACTCCAGGAACATGTTCCCGCCCGCAAAGCAATGTTACCCTGCAAGCACCGTAACACTATCTGCGCTAGCAACCTGATGGCCTGTAGGCATGAAGATCTGTCTATTAATGGCTTGCACCACCCCTAGGTTATCGCACCAGAAAATCACAGCCCGGCCCTCCAACAATCCACTCCACAGCTCTAAAGCCACCATTATGGGAAATAATTAGAGTAAAATCAAGTTCATTGTCAAACCCTCGGCAACCCATTCAACCGGCCAAAGGGCCGCACACCACTTCCCATCAAAATAAGCTCAGAAGTCGACAGAACCAGTGGCATCAGTGAACAACTGAAGGGCCGAGCTGGACACCGGGGGTGAAACCCAAATCCTAATTCCATTAAAGTTCCCCAAAAACACCTCCCAAATAAGCAAATCCCTCCGCATTTCTCTAGAGAGGCGAATAAAATGATGCCCATGCCGAACCCCTGCCGTGACCCTCTCCAACTTACGACAGAAAATCCTACCCATAGGAATCACCCGACATGCGAAATTAAGCAGGCCGAAAAGCGATTGAGCCTGCTTAGGTGTCATTTTTCCATTCGCAAAGGCCAGCAAAGCCCCATCTTGAAGGCGCAGCACTTTGTTATTTGGTAATCGACACAAACCTTGAACAGTATCTATCTCGATCCCCAAATACGTCAAAACAGACGTAGGTCCTTCTGTCTTGTCTACAGCAATGGGCACCCCAAAATAATGAAACAACTGCATGGCCACTTCCAAAAGCCTAACACAACATAAAGAACCCACCGGACCCACGAATAAGAAATCGTCCAGATAATGGGCAATACCGGACTGGCCTGAAAAAATCTCCAAGCTCCAATGCAAAAAGCTGCTGAAACATTCAAAATAAGCGCAAGACAACAAGCAACCCATTTGCAAGCACAGGTCAATGTAGTACCCATCATCCAAATGAAATCCCATGAACCTAAACGCTGACGGATGAAGCGGCAATAAAAGGAAAGCGGACTCAACATCCAGCTTGCACAGCAGAGCCCCCTGGCCAAAAGATCGCACCATGTCCAGAGCAGCATCAAAAGATTTATAAACTACCCTGCACAAGTCTTCCGGTATGGCATCATTGACCGAGGAACCCGCTGGGCAAGACAGATGTTGAATGAGCCGGAACTTCCCCGCAGCCTTCTTGGGTACAACCCCTACTGGAAATAGCACTAAATCCGCAATTGGAGGCACCGAAAAAAGGCCCCACCATATGCCCCAGATGAACCTCCTGCAGCACCTTTTCTCAAAAACTTCAGGGAAATCCCGTGTTGAGCGCAAATTCTGAACAGATTTGCAACAAACCGGACGTAAAATAGGCAAGCCAAAGCCATCCACAAAACCATCCTTCAGGAAGTTCGCCGCAGTGCGCAAAAGGTATAGCTCTAACCACGGCAGGAAAGCCCGCACTTGAATTGGCATGGGGGTTCTATCTAGCGGGAGGGTCCGCGGGTCCGCGGCTTGGGTCAGTGGCTGCGCCACCACTCCCCCCCAGTAAATGGTCGTGTGCAATCTTTAATGGGGTGCGAACCCCCACAGCGGATACAAAGGTGACGAAACCGGCACCGAGAACCCAAAGTGCATTGCCCGTTGTTAAAGGCAAAATACTTACCATGTCCAGGTTTGGTACCAGACCCCTTCGCTCCACCGGAATGACCCCCAAACAGACCTGACCCTGACCTAGCTGGACGACGCTGATTAACACCCTCTGCTGCTACCCGGTCCGGCTGAGTAACATCAACGAAAATTTCCATGTCCTTAGCGCCAAAATCAATAATCTCGCGCCCGTGTTGTTTCCGACTAAATTCTTCATCATAAACATGCCATGCAGCCCCCCGAGCAGAGCTAAAGAGATCGTTGATGAGGTATAAATACCGGATAATATTCATTTGCTCATCCGGACGTGTCTCCAGGTAACACGCAGAAAAGACATACATGCATTTAGCCATGTATGATAGGACCTGCCAGTCTCATCGCCCCCAAAACCCTTTTTCTTGGCCGCCGCTAGCGCCTTCTTGGCTTTACTGGTTAACGTGAACACATTAACATACCTACCCCGCCTAATTCTCTCGCGCATACGAGGACGAAGGCCCAGAAGCACTGCAGTGTTGGAACAACGCAGAGCATCCGCCGTTTCCCGGAACCCTGCTTATTGCTCCCGCTACCTGCAGTGGACCTAGAAGAGGTAGTGGAGAAACTCCGCCCCCTCCCAGATCTGTTACGCTGGCTGCGCCTACTATGGGACAACCTACTACAGCGCACCCTGATGACCCAGACCCATCTGAAGCTGAACTACCACCAACACCTGGAGAAGCATTACTAGGCTCACATTCGGGATCTGGGGAAGACTCACCAGACCTGGAGGACCGTCTCTTGGACCTCCCGCTTCCTGACGCGCCCTGATCGAGTTGCGCCGACTCCATCATAATATTGCCGGAATGTTCTGCAATGGAAGACCTATCGTTAGCAAAATCAATAGCAACTCTGGCCGAACCATGGACCACGGTGCTGTTAACCCTCCAATATGAGCCTGTTGACCTACTTAGTGCCGCGGTTACGACTGGGACAATAGACTGTGTCACCCGCGAGGCAATAAGGGTAGGTTCATCCTGCACTACTGATGCCCTGCCCCCCCCCCACAGGACCTGGTGGTGAAAAGGGGGATGATCGCTGAGACCACCGAAGCACATAAAGCAGAGACTTCCGCCACGTCTAAACTACCCCTGACCTCACGGGTTGCACCAGCATTCGCAACCCCAGAAGGAACTCCCCTGCGGGACGAAGGAGGCATGCTTGCTACCTCCATGTAAGTCCTCCCATCAATGCTAGAACTACCTCCACTCCTAGCATAATGCAAATCTACTTCCGACAACCCCTCGCCAGAAGACTCAGATTCTGACAGTGTATGTTCACTCCCACCAGCTAACATGGGGTCAGGTCTGGACCCCCTGTGTCTCCTTGAAGCGTCAAGTCCTGAAGCCACCTGCCGGCCCATACCGCGTGCTGACCTACCCCTGCCGCGCGCTCTACGTCCGTGGGGCGTGTCAGGGCCCCCGCCTTCAACGGCCACTGCACCCCCCAACTCTGCGCTCCCCTGGCCGACTGCGCGCCTACATGGGCATGCCGAACAGTGACCGCCCATCACACTGGAGCCGCCATATTGCGGGCTCTCCTTCCCACTGGAGTAAATGAGTCTCCATCCACAGCTCCATCTGCAGGGCGGCCCGCTCCGACACACGCACTTACAGGGGAACCTGACAGTCCCCTAATGGATGCGCAGTCACGCGGACCGCCCCTGCCTGCACGAGTCCCGTTGCGGCCCCACCGCTCCTCCACCCTCCGGGTCACGTGGCCCGGACAGCAAAGGGCTGTGACCGCGCTCACCCTCAGCTGCACTAGTAAGCCTCCCACTCACCGCGATGGTGTCAATCAGATACCGCACGGGGAGGGAGACCACACATCTGGAGCGCTGCATGATGCAAAAAGGGGGGACAGGAAAGAATTAAGGGAAGGAACAGGTAAGGAATAGGGAAAGAACAGAGAAAGAAAAGAAAGAGGGGGGGATAAATATAAGAAGGAAAGGTTAAAAGAAAAAGGAGGGATAGCAGCAGAAACAGGGATTGAAAAGTAGTGTAGATGAGAGAAAAGAAAAGAGAATAACCAGTAAAAATACACTGAACACTGATATGAGGTACTTCTCTGTCCAACATCAGGAAAAGGAAGAGAGAGAAACCTCTTCCCCACCCATGCAAAAACCTATAACTCCTCCCCCACTTTCTATTAACCCCTTTGCTACTGGCTACTTCCCCCAAACAAATTCCTTCCCAATAACAGACAATCCCTGATTTGTCCATGAGGAGAGCCAATGCACAGGCCTGGAGGTTTATGACATTTCTGTCACATGTATTCCCTCCATGTTCTTTCCCATCTCAATGCATGCTACATTCTTTGTATTAAAACATATAGTATATAAAAAAAGAAAGGTCCATTTTCTTTCGTTCACTAAGAACAAAACTGTCGTGACCTAAATATGACGGAGTGCTCAGAAACTATATATATGCAAACAATCATATACGTAAAGATCTATACAATTAGATTTTATGTTTAAAAATAAGAAATAATAAATATAGTTGGGAGGTATGCAGTCTGTTAATGCACATAGGTGGATGCAGCAAATACTGAGAGAGGTAGACATTGTTGTATAGTGATAGGAACACAAATGTGAATAATGAAGTCAACAGAATACATAAGCAGGGATCTGCAAATGATTCCGATGCAGATAAGCGCTGTAGTATTGTGGGGATAGTGTGTAAGAGTTGTTCGGCTATCTGTAGTACGCATGAAAGGAAGTAACGATTAGTGTGTCAGGGGACAGTGACTGCAGGAAAACGCAGGGTTAAAGGTGGAATTTCAAGACAAGGGAGGTCCAAGGGGCATGGAAGGGGAGGCGACTTGGAAGGACAAAAGGCTGATGCACGGATCCAGCATCCTCTTTTTCAAGAAATCTTTCTGGAAACAGGATCACGTGGGACAGGATAAGTACCAATCGCTGGGGCCTAGTTTGAGCTGATTGTTTAAATATCCCCTGTGAGCTTACACTGTTTTCTCTAGGGGTTTCATCCTTACCTCTGAGCATCTGCATTCTAAGCTGCCCTACCACAATTCTCCGCTTTCATTTCCGTACCTTCCAGCTCTCAATCCTTTCCAAAAAAAAAAAGAAACCTTTAAAAACATTTAGTCTTTCCCTCTACTTTTCATCCCATAACCCCAGTCTCTTTCTTCATACCTATTGCATACTGTCTTACATTATCTGGGTTATTTGCATCTTGTAACATCAATTGCTGTTGTTTCATAATCGCTGGGGATTGTATTTTAAATTGTTATAAGTTAGAGTTTGCATTTGGTAACATCAATTGCTGCATGATTGTTATATAATTGCTGCATATCGTATTTTAAATTGTTAAACTGAGGTCTGCATCGTGTAACAGCAATGGCTGCAAGTATGTCTGAGAATAGCTGTGTATTGTAGTAAATTTTTGACTAAGGGTCAGATTCTCCCTAGTTACACAGTCCCAGTTGGTTAGGCCATTTGCTCAAGCAACTTTATGCCCCCTAGCCCCTCTCTTCCTTAATAGCTATTACATTTAGTCTTACCTTATCAGAATCATTCGCATGTTGTAACATCAAGTGCTGTTATATAATGGGTGAGTATTATAATTTAAGTTGTTAGGATAGGTTTTGCATTTGGTACATAAATCGCTACATGTATTGTTATATAAATGCTGTGCATTAGAATTTGAATAGTTAAACTAAGGTTTGCATTGTGCAACAACAATCGGTGCGCATATGATTGAGAATCGCTGTATATCATAGTAAATGTAGTAAACTATGGGTCAGATTCAGTTCCCTTTAACAGCCCTTACCATAAATGCCCCTTCCCCCGACTGCCTTGTGCTCTCTAGTTTCTCTGTCCCAGTTTGTCAGGACATTTCCCCAAGCAACTGTGAGCCCCCTCTGCTGCATTTAATATGAAGTAGGTGCAACTCCCCACCATTCTGTTTCGCTAAACTATTTCATAAAAACAACCAGCCTAATTACGTTGGCCCGGCGGCGAATCCCATCCATTATACACTTTATAACAAAATCTGAGCCCTCCTGAGCAGGGAAATTGCTTCAGGCCAGCATTCAGTTTGTTCATTCACCAAGTTTGTGCCACATATTTGTCCCCATCACCCCCCCTTTTCTAAATAATTAGTAATTTGATGTTGCTGTATATCTATTTGACTTATCGCCCCCTCTGTCCTCACCTATCTGTGCCTTGCTTTTCAAATGTCTTATAACAATATATGTGGTCTTCTCTTTTGTTTTCTTGTAAGCTAAAAGGCCCCCCTGTGTCCTTCCTTTGTTCATAACAACACACACTCTAATTTAAAGTACTGAGTCTGGCATATTCGTGACAGTCTTCTACCCTAATGATTCTGCGCATGCTTTCTTTGGTCCCTATTTTCTGCTCTCTTGCGAACAATGTGGATTTTTCTTTGAATTCCTTAAAAATCAAAATTGTGCCTTCTTAGTCTCATATGCATAGTTAACCAGGGCTTAGTAATCTGCCATCGATAGCTTGGCAAACAGCAATTGGCAGATGTCGATGTTGAATGTGTTTGACCAGCAAGGGAATATTGGGAGGCAGAAACTAATAATGGAAAAACATCCATGCTCACCATCGATTTTTACTAATGGTTTTAAACCAGTGGCCATCGATGCCAGCCAGTTTGTATTCACCACTACATTTAACCTCTCACGTCTTAACTAAAAGACAGCATATCCCCTTCCTATGCAGCCCTCACCTAACCGTGATCAAAATCCCTACTGAGAGCAGAGCCGTAACAAGACTTTTTGGTGCCCTGTGCCAGAAAGAGCATTGGTGCCCCCCTAATTTTTCAAAGGGACATAATGCACCCAAAAAAGGGCCATGGCCTCATGGGGAAGGGCCAGGGAACAGATAGGGGAGGCCAGGAGATGCTGGGGATGAAATAAGAGGAAGCTATAAGCAAGAATGATAATAAACAGATATTTGACAAGCCCAAACAGCGCTCCCTGACCTGTGGTTCCCTGTGCGATGGCACCGGCTGCACTACCCTAGCTACGGCCCTCACTGAGAGACATGCATGGGTCAGTGCATATATGTAGGAATAATTAAATACTGTAGGCATGTTGCTATGTTGATATGTAATTTATATAGGTAAGCTTATATATAAATATGTGCATGTATGTGTAGGTAGGTACATTGTAATTGCATATATATGGGTGGGTATATATACAATTTTATATTAGGTACATGAGGATATACATGTGTATGTGCACGGGCGCATATGTACAAATCTAGTGGTATGTAAGGGTATGCTTGCGGGTATATATATATATATATATATATATACACATATATATATATATGTATATATATATATATATACACATGTAGGAAGCCGTATGTACATAGATATAAAAATGTACACACATAGATAGAAGTTAGGCATTTAGGTATGTGTATACATGGGTATACATATATATATAGGTGTGGGTATATGCAGTTTACCCATGCCTGGGCACAGCAAAGTGGGGACCCTTCATAGGCTAGATAAATTTAATATGTGGCTGCTTATGCACGAAGACTGGTGCAGTCCAAACCCTAATCTTTCTGCCTCCTCAGGTGAGGTGCAGGACAATGTACAGAAGCGGCTTAGCCTCGGATGACTCAAGAACAGAGACCTGGAATTGGGGTAGTAGCCGGTCCTCAATCCTGGCTGGCTCATGGGGGCACATGCTAGCAGCATATTTCCCATTGTAGATTGTGAGTATGATCATGTGCAAATCATGGATTATTATGTATTGCCTGGGTATATAAGCTCTGATAACAAAACTCGGTCTACCAACTACCTAGGAAGCTCATGTGCTTGGTGTTCCACAGAGTGCAGAACAGGCACAAATGCATGAGTACAGTGTCAGTGGTAAGGGTTAGATATTGGGGCCAAACAGAAGATGCCAAAGCAAGCAGACCTCATCCCAATACATCACTTCCTCTTACTTAGGTCTTACTTAAGTTTACCAGCCCCCTGCATTCCTTTGGTGGGCAGGCTACATATTTAGCTTAGCCACAGTGTATATCCACTGACTCCCCATTTACAAGCCACTGTGGGCTGGAGGATTCTCCCCATCATTAAGCAGGCTCACTGTCTTGGCTGGGTATAATTTGAATCCTCACGGGACCAATGAACCCCTCATAGAAATGCTGGAGCTCCCAGCTAAGATGTCCCCCCCCCTGTTCTCATCTGCAGAAATCTCTACAGCTCAGCCCCTCATTCTCTGTAATAAGATATAAATCAGAGTTTTCTATAATCTGATTCTTACAGCTTTGCTGACACTGACATTCTTACAAAGCAAACTGCGGTGGGCAGACAGAAGTGTAAAGCAGGTGGTAAGGTCTGTCTGGTAGTGCCTATGCTCACATATAATAGAATGGGGATTAACCACAGGCTACAGTATACCAATATATAACGTGTGATGTGTATCATGGTAGAAATAATCTGCCAATAACAGTTCCAGCCCACAGTACAAACTGTGCAATCTTGGAGGAAGCAAATATGAGTCCTTTAGCTTTAATAATAAATTAAAACATCACTATGTGTACAAGAAAACATACCGAGTGTCATGGGTATGTACTATGTTGGGGCAGATAGAGGACATGTTGTCGAGATTTCAGTGGGAAAGTGTGGGTTCAGTTTCTCGAGGCAAATCTAGGTAAAATCAAAAGTCGGGTTATATTAGATTACATCTGGTGGAATTACATTTAAGGTCATTCATACTGTAGGTGTTGGTCCATGAACTTGAGAAGTAAGAAGGACATCACCGGTAGGTTTTCTGATCTCAAAAGCACCGGAAGTTTAGGCGAGATGTTACCCCATAAAATAGGATATAGAGAGATCTATGGCTCCACAAATGTTCACATTGGTGGGTTCGAGCAGCAGGGTTGCTAGAAACCCCATAGGGGTGCCTTTTTCCACTGGCTTTGTGTGGGTGCCTGTACCAGAAATGATCAGGAGTTGGGAATGATTTCCACAGTTCACAAGTCTCAAACAAATCAGGCTATGGCACTGGCATAACATGAGAACAAGGAAATATGCCACTCCAACTGCCATCACATTACACAGTTCTAAAGCTGTGTAGTAGCGGGTGAGAAATGGCCAGGTGGTTTAACTTTTTAATTTGCCTACTTCGGGGCTGTCAGGATGGAAGAATTGGTGGCAACATCTAGAAGGTTACACAACACAGTTTTGCTTTACGTTAGCATCATGATCAGGGAAGCAAGAGTGCTATGAAAAATTGAAAGGTCCAGAACGGATCAGGCAGATTGGTGGTGCGGGAAATGCAGTTGCAAACTAAATCATCATAAATTTACAATGATAATTATGTGGTGCGGGGATGTTATGTCCTCAGGGGGCCGTGTAGTGATTTTGCAAGTTATTTGGCTCATCTGCCTAGCAACGGGCAGTGGGCACCTACGTCGATGGGTAACACCTATGGAGGTGTATGCAGCAATGCTGCGGTGATTGTCACGGCCCCCATTGATATTGGAGATCGCGAAGGCTCCTCCCAAAACAAAGAACTGTGGGGCATGAGTCTAAATACGGACTTTGCACTGCGTAGTGAGGGAGGAGTTTTGCTGACTTCACGATCAGTGGGATTGGAAGAACCCAATCCATGGGTAGGATTACCCACTCGGTTGACCAAATTTGAGTAGTACAGTTTGCAACTGTTTTTCTCCCTAGGCCAAACTTTATGAAGGGAAACAGTTACAGGAGTTACATTAGACCAGGGAAATAGGAAGATGTGAACCTCAAGTGAGCACGCATTAGTAGTAGTTAGTACAAAGGAAGAGGGGTTGAAAGTTTTGTGCATTACAATGTTACTGACATGTTTTTTCCAAATTTCAGAGTCGCACAGTGGCGGAGACACCTGGATCGTGGGGAATTCTTTTATCTTATGGGCGGAGAGATATGTAACGGAGAATGGTTTAGTGCAAACAACAGAGAGACAGTGGGGTCAGATCAGGTGGTTGGGAAGGAGAGGAATGAAGTGGGAACAACTAGACACAGAAATTGCTAGGGCGGCTAGGCAATACAGATATCCAAGGAAGATAATATTACACTTGGGGGAAACGACTTAGGCAAGACAAGTTTCTGGAGCCTAGTTAGGGCAATCAAAATAGACATAAGCAAGGTACACTCATGTTGGCCAGACACTCTTCTAGTTTGGTCAAACATAGGCCCTCATTCAGAGCCGTACGCTCTGAGCAGAGCACGCTCTGAATGAGGGCCGGGCTCCATTTTCATGGAGCGTCCTCCTGGACGCTCGTATAGCTGTGGGTCACCACCCACAGGCTATACGAGCGTGCTTTTTGATGGCCGCGATGGTCGAGACCATCGCGACCATCGAAATTGCGAGCCGGAGCCTGCGGTTGAGGTTTTCAACCGCAAGCTCCGGAGTGATTTTGGCTCTATCAGAGCCAAAATCACTCCCACTGACATCACTAGCGAGGGAGGAGTTTTGGCTGACTTCACGATCAGTGGGATTGGAAGAACCCAATCCGTGGGTAGGATTACCCACTTGGTTGACCTAAATTTGAGTAGTACAGTTTGCAATTGCTTATCCTAGGCCACCAACTTTATGGAAGTGATAAATAAAATTTGGACCTTCTTCCTGCCAGCTATGGTGTGTAGTGTCTTTATTTTATTGGGTTTTAAGAGGTAATGATGAAGGAATCTATAGGTGGCTAACAAATTATGCAAACACACGGAAGCCATCATACTTAAGCGGCTTATACGTAAGCAGGGATCTGCAAATTATTCTGATGCAGATAAGTGCTGTAGTATTGTGGGGATAGTGTGTAAGAGTTGTTCGGCTATCTGTAGTACACATGAAAGGAAGTAATGATTAGTGTGTCAGGGGACAGTGACTGCAGGAAAACGCAGGGTTAAAGGTGGAATTTCAAGACAAGGGAGGTCCAAGGGGCATGGAAGGGGAGGCGACTTGGAAGGACAAAAGGCTGATGCATGGATCCAGCATCCTCTTTTACAAAAAATCTTTCCCTCCCTCCCTTCCCAACTAACACAATAAGTCTGTGATTTTGGCAGTTGGTGGTATGGGAAACGCAATTGCAAACTAAATCATAATAAAGTTACAATGATAATCATGTGGTGCGAGGATGATATGTCCTCCGGGGGCCGTGTAGTGATTTTGAAAGTGATTTGGCTCATCTGCCTAGCAACGGGCAGTGGGCACCTACGTCGATGTGTGACACCTATGCCGGTGTATGCAGCAGTGCTGCGGTGATTGTCACGGCCCCCATTGATATTGAAGATCATGAAGGCTCCTCCCAAAATGAAGCGGTGCATGAGTCTACATACGGACTTTACACTGCGTAGCGAGGGAGGAGTTTTGGCTGACTTCATGATCAGTGGGATTGGAAGAACCCAATCCATGGGTAGGATTACCCACTTGGTTGACCTAAATTTGAGTAGTACAGTTTGCAATTGCTTATCCTAGGCCACCAACTTTATGGAAGTGATAAATAAAATTTGGACCTTCTTCCTGCCAGCTATGGTGTGTAGTGTCTTTATTTTATTGGGTTTTAAGAGGTAATGATGAAGGAATCTATAGGTGGCTAACAAATTATGCAAACACACGGAAGCCATCATACTTAAGCGGCTTATACGTAAGCAGGGATCTGCAAATTATTCTGATGCAGATAAGTGCTGTAGTATTGTGGGGATAGTGTGTAAGAGTTGTTCGGCTATCTGTAGTACACATGAAAGGAAGTAACGATTAGTGTGTCAGGGGACAGTGACTGCAGGAAAACGCAGGGTTAAAGGTGGAATTTCAAGACATGGGAGGTCCAAGGGGCATGGAAGGGGAGGCGACTTGGAAGGACAAAAGGCTGATGCATGGATCCAGCATCCTCTTTTACAAAAAATCTTTCCCTCCCTCCCTTCCCAACTAACACAATAAGTCTGTGATTTTGGCAGTTGGTGGTATGGGAAACGCAATTGCAAACTAAATCATAATAAAGTTACAATGATAATCATGTGGTGCGAGGATGATATGTCCTCCGGGAGCCGTGTAGTGATTTTGAAAGTGATTTGGCTCATCTGCCTAGCAACGGGCAGCGGGCACCTACGTCGATGTGTGACACCTATGCTGGTGTATGCATCAGTGCTGCGGTGATTGTCACGGCCCCCATTGATATTGAAGATCGTGAAGGCTCCTCCCAAAATGAAGCGGTGCATGAGTCTACATATGGACTTTACAATGCGTAGTGAGGGAGGAGTTTTGGCTGACTTCACGATCAGTGGGATTGGAAGAACCCAATCCGTGGGTAGAATTATCCACTTGGTTGACCAAAATTTGAGTAGTACAGTTTGCAATTGCTTATCCTAGGCCACCAACTTTATGGAAGTGATAAATAAAATTTGGACCTTCTTCCTGCCAGCTATGGTGTGTAGTGTCTTTATTTTATTAGGTTTTAAGAGGTAATGATGAAGGAATCTATAGGTGGCTAACAAATTATGTAAACACACGGAAGCCATCATACTTAAGCGGCTTATGACAGAGCTGCATACATCAACAGGATATCAAAGGGGTGGTATGTTGCCATAATGTCGACATTCACAATGTTGACAACAGATTGTCGACAGTTAAGATGGCAACATCTAACAATATCGATATGGACAAAATGTTGCCATGACATGTCAATATAGTGAACATGTCAACTTTAGGGTTAGATTTAGAGTAATGTTTGGTAGACCTGAATGTTGGATTGTCAACATTGTGACCATGTAAACATGTCATCAGTGTAAACATGGTGAATGTTGGCATGGTCACTGTTGACCTAACATACTAAACCCAGAGGGACATATGGGGAGACTGATATGCATCCAAAATTAGAGAAAAGCAGACAAAAGTAAAGGGGAGATAGAAACAGACTGCATTGCAGAAATCTACAGTACCTGCACTGGGTCACAATCTTTTTGAATGTTCAGGTCACATTATAATAAAGATGAGTGGTTCTGTTATTATGAAACCAAACACACCTGAATTTAAGGGTTCCAAGTGGAACCAAGAAACCAGCTCAGGTCTTCCCATCAAGGAGCTGTTTGAGACTCGGTCGCTAAGGCGCAGTCGCTTACTGCCAGGCAATTTTTGCTCAGTGCGCATGCGTATAAGTTGCAGTGCATGTGCGCAAGCCAGTGATGGGGAATCGTGCAAACGTAGTACACAGACTTGCCGCTACTTTGAGTGCCATATGTGGGTGGTAACAGGCAGGGGTGGTTGGCAACTTTCAGGCTGAGGGTCAAACCCAAGAGAGCGGCCCCAGGTTTTCTCTCAAAAAGAAAAAGTGACAGAAATTGGAGCTGCCATAACTTATTTCCGAACAACACCTGACAAGGGCTAATAATTATATTTATATATATATATATATATATATACAGTCAGGTCCATAAATATTGGGACATTGACAGAATTTTCAGATTTTGGCCTCTATTCACCACCACAATGGCTTTGAAATGAAACAAACAAGATGTGCTTTAACTGCAGACTTTCACATTTAATTTGAGGGTAATTACATCCAAATCGGGTGAACGGTGTAGGAATTAGGACAGTTTCAATATGTGCCTCCCACTTTTTAAGGGGCCAAAAGTAATGGGACTATCAACTCAAAAGCTATTTCATGGACAGGTGTGGGCTATTCCTTCGTTATTTCATTATCAATTAAGCAGGTAAAAGGTCTGGAGTTGATTCTAGGTGTGACATTTGCATTTGGAATCAGTTGCTGTCAACTCTCAATATGAGATCCAAAGAGCTGTCACTATCAGTGAAGCAAGCTGTCATTAGGCTGAAAAATCAAAACAAACCCATCAGAGAGATAGCAAAAACATTTGGTGTGGCCAAATCAACTGTTTGGAACATTCTTAAAAAGAAAGAACGCACCTGAGAGCTCAGCAACACCAAAAGACCAGGAAGACCATGGAAAACAACTGTGGTGGATGACAAAAGAATTATTTCCCTGGTGAAGAAAAACCCCTTCACAACAGTTGGCCAAATCAAAAACACTCTCCAAGAGGTAGATGTATATGTGTCAAAGTCAACAATCAAGAGAAGACTTCACAAGAGTGAATATAGAGGGTTCACCACAAGATGCAAACCATTGGTGAGCCACAAAATAGGAAGACCAGATTAGAGTTTGCCAAACAACATCTAAAAAAGCCATTACAGTTCTGGAACAACATCCTATTGACAGATGGGACAAAGATCAACTTGTACCAGAGTGATGGGAAGAGAAGAGAAGGAAAGGAACTGCTCATGATCCAAAACACACCACCTCATCAGTGAAGCATGGTGGTAGTGTCATGGCGTGGGCATGTATGGCTGCCAATGGAACTGGTTCCCTTGTATTTATTGATGATGTGACTGCTGACAAAAGCAGCAGAATGAATTCTGAAGTGTTTCGGGCAATAATCAGTCAAATGCTTCAGAACTCGTTGGACAGCGCTTCACAGTGCAGATGGACAATGACCCGAAGCATACTGCAGAAGCACCAAAAGAGTTTTTTAAGGCTAAAAAGTGGAATGTTACGCAATGGCCAAGTCAATTCCCTGACCTGAATCCGATTGAGCATGCATTTCACTTGATGAAGACAAAACTGAAGGGAAAATGCCCCAACAACAAGCAGGAACTGAAGACATTTGCAGTAGAGGCCTGGCAGAGCATCACCAGGGATGAAACCCAGCATCTGGTGATGTCTATGCGTTCCAGACTTCAGGCTGTAATTGCCTGCATAGGATTTGCAACAAAGTATTAAAAAGTGAAAGTTAGATTTAGGATTGTTTAGTTTGTCCCATTACTTTTGGCCCCTTAAAAAGTGGGAGGCACATATAGAAACCGTTGTAATTCCTACACCGTTCACCTGATTTGGATGTAATTTCCCCCAAATTAAATCTGAAAGTCTGCAGGTAAATCACATCTTGTTTGTTTCATTTCAAAGCCATTGCGGTGGTGAATAGAGGACAAAATCTGATCCCAATATTTATGGACCTGACTGTATATATATATATATAAAAACGGATTGGTACAGCGCCAATCTTAGCAAATTTATGAGGCAAGAAATGAACAATCTAGATTTATCTGTTAAATGGCACCACGGCCCATAAATATTGTGGGCGTCAGCTCTGGGCAAATAGGACAATACTAGTGCAAGTATTAAGAGACAGATATACAAAATTAGAATTAACCCTTAAGCGACAGGTATGCTCATTGAAATAGATATTTTCTTATGGATAATACGTGAAGCAGCAAGCAAATATAAAGTGTCTTGTGCAATCACTGTAACTTCATAACGTGCAATAAATAATTAATTAGTCTAGTGAACCACACAATAAATATAAATTAATAAGAAGAATGAAAAGTGCCAGTGCGATGTCAATAAATATAAATAAATAAAAAAAATTTCAGACAATTAGCGTTCTGTGAATAATATAATCCTATCAACTGAGGTCACTTGGAAACAAAAGTGCAAATGCAATGAAATAAAAACAAGAAATATTTATTTACTAAAATAAAAGATGCCCATAGTTTGCCTAACTATGGGCATCTTTTATTTTAGTAAATAAATATTTCTTGTTTTTATTTAATTGCATTTGCACTTTTGTTTCCAAGTGACCTCAGTTAATAGGATTATATTATTCACAGAACGCTAATTGTCTGAAATTTTTTTTATTTATTTATATTTATTGACATCGCACTGGCACTTTTCATTCTTCTTATTAATTTATATTTATTGTGTGGTTCACTAGACTAATTAATTATTTATTGCACGTTATGAAGTTACAGTGATTGCACAAGACACTTTATATTTGCTTGCTGCTTCACATATTATCCATAAGAAAATATCTATTTCAATGAGCATACCTGTCGCTTAAGGGTTAATTCTAATTTTGTATATATATATATATATATATATATATATATATACACATACATATACAGTACATTGCTGAATTCTAACCTGCGAGGTGACCCACACAAGGTACACACCCTACCAGCAGCCTTCTCTGTCCCTAGTTCGTCTCTGCAGCCTCATGCAATCTAATTGGTGGAAATCCCCACCACTGTGACTTGTGGATAAAAAGAGCCTTCCACCAATCAGCAGCCTATTAGCACAGCCAGGCGGAATCATCATGTACATGCTACGCCCGGAAGAGACAGCCACAAGATGGTGATCAGTTGCTCCAATCGGAGCTGTTTTAAGTTTTTGGGGGTCCAGGACACTTACGGCTGGGGGGCCATAGAGGGCAACATTTGGGACATGGGGATCAAGTCCTTGTATGCAAGCTTTGGGCACGTTAATGAAAATGGTGCATGGCCACAAAGCACGTCCCCATTTCATTTCACACTTGGGGCATGCACATCACTTCCCTATAGGCTGGGTTGACCTCCTTACCTTTCCTCCAGCCTACAGGTGTGACAGCACCCAAAAAACAGGACTGTTGCACCTCAGTCATGATGGTTGGGGGGTATGCACACATGCGCTGTATATGTACTGTTTTACACATAGTCACACATATGCAGGCACGCACAAATACATTTACATACGTACTGTAATACACATAGCCACACATATATACTGTATATATATTCACATACATTTACATATGTACTGTTTTACACATAGTCACACATATGCAGGCACGCACATATACATTTACATACGTACTGCAATACACATAGCCACACATACTGTTGAATTTGTCAATAAACCTTTTAATACATTCCTGCCTATAAACCTCTAAGATTCACCTGCCTAGAACCTCTAAGACAAAACCTGCCTATACCTTCTGAAACCACAAGGTGTCGCTAATTAGCGCTGTGTTTGATTATACCATTAATGGAATACTGAAACAGTTGAATAGCGGTCCAAAGTGCTAAAGATTATTATTCAGGTAAAAGTACAGATGTTACAACGCTATGATCTAATAATGAGCGCAAATAAATTGTACAAACATTAGGTCATAAGGTACAGTTAAAATACATGAAACGGTTATTAAAGATCAAAATACAATGAGCAATATGAGACAAAGAGACAGAGAGAGAGAGAGAAAGAGAGACAAAATGAGACACATCAAAATACAATGAGAGAGATATCAATGTCTGCTGGGAGCACATGTTCAAGATGGCAGGTGATGGTGTGTGTGTGTGTGTGTTTGTGTTTGTGTGTGAGGGGGGGGGTTTAGGAATGCTTCCTGCCCTATTGTCCAAACCGCATGGTCTACAAACAAAGGCCCTCATTCAGAGCCGGACGCTCTGAGCAGAGCGCTCGCTCTGAATGAGGGCCGTCCTCCATAAAAATGGAGCGTCCTCCTGGACGCTCGTATAGCTGTGGGTCACCACCCACAGCACATCCGAGCGTGCAGGGTGATGGTCGCGATGGTCTTGACCATCACGACCATCGCCAGTGCGACCAGAAGCCTGTGGTCGGGTTTTCGACCACAAGCCCTGGAGTGATTTTGGCTCTATCAGAGCCAAAATCACTCCCACTGACATCACTAGTGATGTCAGTGGGGCCAGCTTCTGATGGTAGGCATTCCCTTGGGAACGCCTCCGTCTGGCAGGCACGCCCCCGGCACGCCCACCAAAGGGGGCATGCTGTCAATCAACATCAACAGCACGCCCCCTTTGATCAGACACAACGAGCGAAGGAAAGTCCTTCGCTCGTCGCTTCTGGCGCATGCGCACCATCGACCCACTTGCGAGCGGACAGCCGCTTGCGAGTGGGTCTGAATGAGGCCCTAACTCCATTATGAAGCTACCTCATTGAAATCTCCCATAATGCCATAGTTAATTAAATATGCAAGCTGGATATCATATGCCAACACATCAGGCAAACACTGCACCATTTAATATTCCAACATGTACAACACAAGCTGATTCCAATATACAACAATACCATCCTACAACAGACCTCATCCAGTACCCACTAGACCGTGGGGAGGGGGAAGGGCTGAAGCACATGCTCTTCCTTTGTTTGCAAGCCTCATGATCCCTAGGCAAACTCCAATTTGAAAACTCACATTAGGTTATAACTCTGTAAATCATACATCCATAAATGATCACAATTATAATAAAGACAATATACCTATCTGACCCATACAACACCATAACTGGGTAGAATTATAATTTCCTTTGTTCACCCCACATGGAAGTAGCCATCTCTAATAAACTGCAGACAATATACCTATCTGACCCACACGGCAATTACTTATGACCATTCAAAGCTGTTATTAATTCAACTTCCATAATATATAACTGATACCACCCTATGATTACATTCATGAGTATACAACACATACCAAGCCTATCTCTCCCAAGCAGAGATATTGTTCAAGCACATGGGAAGGCCCTAACACAGAACACATGGGAAGGCCCTAACACTGACCACATGGGAAGGCTCTAACACAGAACACATGGGAAGGCCCTAACACAGAACACATGGGAAGGCCCTAACACAGAACACATGGGAAGGCCCTAACACAGAACACATGGGAAGGCCCTAACACAGAACACATGGGATCTCAATCAACCAGCATCAATCATTTACAAATATTACAAAAACTCCATAATCAATCCCTTTCCTGCATGCTGATAACAGACTATTGTACCCTACAGTGTAGATGAAGAGTACAGATTAGATAACATATCATCCACTGTATGCTAACACAGACTCATGAATATCCTTAGAAAACTACAAACCACACGCCATGCTAAGCTAACATTTTATACTTAGCTATAACCCAGAGGAACTGAGACCCATTTATCGTTGTCTTGTGAGAGAGTGAACCTCTCTCTTCCTAGAATCTGCAAGTGTGTCTGCTGGCTGTGTGTTCTCAGGATGTGCATGCTATATTCCCGCCCCCTTTTACCTGTGAGGTCATCAGAAAGGGAGTATCCTTTTGGTTACCTGAACTACTGCTAATTAAATCCTTGTCCCAGTTAGAAATCTGTTACAGGGCATTTATTGGACAATTCCAAATGGATACAAAAGGTCTCCAACCTCCCTTTGCATCCCCCACATGCAAAACTTAAGCTGCTATGGCAAACAACATTTCAAATAGTTAATCTCTCTAACATTCATATTTCATAGCCGCATGTTCTGATCTTCATATTGATGTCACCGGAACGCTGTGGAAACAGAGTAGATCAGTACTTTTCCAAACACAGTCCAATTGTCATTTACTAAGCCATAGTTACAGAAAACATTAATTTCTTTATATACTGACATTGCGTTTAAACCAAGTAATAATTATCCTTTTTGCGTTACGGGACCATTGCTTTTAAATGTATGTATGCGGGGAAAACAGCACTGAATTGCGTTGTGCGTCTGAGGGTCGGTGGGGCACTCAGCGAGCAGCACTAAGCTGGAAGGGCATCTATGTGTGTGTGTGGCCATGCCAGTATGATTTTGGGAAGGATCACTAAAAACTGATGTGTTCTGTTTAACATTGTGTGTATTAGTTGCAGGGAGTTTTGCTACTTTTCAAATATAAGTCTGTGTGTGATATTATACACATAAGTCCATGCATGATGGGCCACATGTACACACACACATATATATATATATATATATATATATACCCACACATATACACACACACAAGCACACATGTATTTTTCTGATGTTTTGAAACTGCAATTGCAAAATGTGTTTATACAGTGAATTTAATCCTCATACAGGAAGGAGGCTTCCAGCTGTGCTCTCGGAGCCTCCCTGTTTATTCTGCCTGTTTTGGGTTGAAGATGGGCTTTGTATAGGGTTCCAAATGCTAATAAGTTAGTGTTTGTGTTAAACACTGTCTGCCTGTGTTTGAGGAAGGCTGACTATGTACCCTTTTTTTACAAA
Organism: Taudactylus pleione; assembly: GCA_031769625.1. Classification (NCBI taxonomy): domain Eukaryota; kingdom Metazoa; phylum Chordata; class Amphibia; order Anura; family Myobatrachidae; genus Taudactylus; species Taudactylus pleione. Next base: position 27,703,740 of record JAUIMM010000115.1, read on the forward strand.
ATAGTGCTGTGAGATTTTATTTCTAAGATGGAGTCTTGACGCCCTTTACAAGATAGCATTGCGCAGATTCCAATTGCAAACAGATTCTGTCTTCGCCAATTATCCGGTTTTGACAGTCCACCCTTTGATAGCCAATCAAGCGCTATCACAACCTGTTCTGAATCTGTTTAGCCATGCATGAGAATATACCGTTCAATGTTATTATGGTATGACAGTATCGTCATTTGAACCATTCAGATAATGCATCTCCGGGAGGGACATAAAACTGTCCTTATACGCACACCGTGGATCCTTAAGGAATCATGGGAAAGATGTTGGGATGCACCTATCCTATAAGGAGAGCCTTGGAAGGGGTTGGGACTGCATTACCTAAGATGACTTAAAACAACATAAACGTTATATCCATGCATGACCAAACTCAGGCTACATTATTATACACAACATATTGGACCGGCACTCCCCTGGTTTGGTATAGCACTCCTCCTTTCGACTCCTCTGCATCAATGCCGACATCAGCTCCCATTGTCTGTATCAGTCCCCCATCACCGAAACCAGGAATCCCCGAGCAACCCAGGATGGTGAAAACTCTGAAAAAGAATACAAAAATGAACACAGCGGACTGGTCCATTGCTGCAACACTGATCTGAAATTTCTTTAGCTCAGATAGCTCACAGTCACCTTTTAATCTTCCCGGCACAAACTCGCGATCGACAGGTCCATGCTATCGGCCTCGTCTCCTCCTTGTATCTCCTCCAGTAGATTAATCCTCCCTGTATTTGGTGGAATGGACTCTGGTATCTTAGTCGGCCACCCTTTGAGGATGTAGAATTTTGTTAACACGTCGGATATGGTTCTATCCCCCGATCAATCAGGCAATCTGTGTCACAAGCGTGGAATTTAGGAGCTGTGTTCCCGGACTGGGCCTTGGATCTGTATTACTTGGCGTAGACGCTCGCTGGAGGAGACTTGGCTTAATGAAGTTTCTCCGCATGAGAGGGTGCAGCGAACTGACAGGAGTTTGAGGAATGCGGCAGTAACGAGGTAGCTAGGAAGCTATGTGGAGCGGCTGGATAGCCGAGGGTAGACGTTGGTAGCTGAGTGGCTACGTGGAGCAGCTGGATAGCTGTGGGTAGACGTTGGTAGCTGAGTGGCTACGTGGAGCGGCTGGATAGCCGTGGGTAGACGTTTGTAGCTGAGTGGCTACGTGGAGCGGCTGGATAGCCATGGGTAGACGTTGGTAGCTGAGTGGCTACGTGGAGCGGCTGGATAGCCGTGGGTAGACGTTGGTAGCTGAGTGGCTACGTGGAGCGGCTGGATAGTCGTGGGTAGACGTTGGTAGCTGAGTGGCTACGTGGAGTGGCTGGTTAGCCATGGGTAGACGTTGGTAGCTGAGTGGCTACGTGGAGCGGCTGGATAGCCATGGGTAGACGTTGGTAGATGAGCGGCTACATGGAGCGGCTGGTTAGCTGTGGGTAGACGTTGGTAGCTGAGCGGCTACGTGGAGTGGCTGGTTAGCCGTGGGTAGACGTTGGTAGCTGAGTGGCTACGTGGAGTGGCTGGTTAGCCGTGGGTAGACGTTGGTAGCTGAGTGGCTACGTGGAGCGGCTGGATAGCCGTGGGTAGACGTTGGTAGCTGAGTGGCTACGTGGAGAGGCTGGATAGCCGTGGGTAGACGTTGGTAGCTGAGCAGCTACGTGGAGCGGCTGGTTAGCCGTGGGTAGACATTGGTAGCTGAGCGGCTACGTGGAGCGGCTGGTTAGCCGTGGGTAGACGTTGGTAGCTGAGTGGCTACGTGGAGTGGCTGGATAGCCGTGGGTAGACGTTGGTAGCTGAGCGGCTACGTGGAGAGGCTGGTTAGCCGTGGGTAGACGTTGGTAGCTGAGCGGCTACGTGGAGCGGCTGGTTAGCCGTGGGTAGATGTTGGTAGCTGAGCGGCTATGTGGAGTGGCTGGTTAGCCGTGGGTAGACGTTGGTAGCTGAGTGGCTACGTGGAGCGGCTGGATAGCCTTGGGTAGACGTTGGTAGCTGAGCGGCTAAGTGGAGTGGCTGGAGCGCAGTGGGAAGGCTTGCTTAGCTAAACTAAGAAACTACTTGCACTGGCAACTTGTGTGAGCATTGGGGATCCTTTTATAGTGGACACTGGGAGCTGACAGGCTGAGAGAGATGGAGAAGGCTCCTCATTGGTGGTAGTGGGGTCACATGGGCAATCCAAGATGGCCGCGCCCATGGACCGGAGGACAGCGCTTCCTGGAGGTAGTCAGCGGGGACCAGCGGTCAGCAGGAGCCAGCATGGGAGCAGCACAGCAGCGGGACCCTCCAGAGGACAACAGCGGAGACTGCCTTGGGAGAAGAGGAAGGAGCGTACAGCGCGGGACCCGGAAGACAGCACGGGTCAGCGCCCGCACAGGTAAGCAACGGGGTCTGATTCTGGGGTCTCCAGGCCAGCGTGTGACAGTACCCCCTTCTTCAAGAGTGGCCACCGGACACTTCCTTGGTTTATGAGGAAATTTCACATGGAACGCTTTGACCAGACGGGGTGCATGGACATCGGAGGCATTTATCCAGATTCATTCCTCCGGACCATAATTCTTCCAGTCGATGAGGTATTGAAGACGGTTGTATCGACAATGGGAATCTAAGATTCTGTCAACTTCGAACTCCTCTCCCTGCTGTGTTTGAACACTAGAAGCTTTAGGCAGGACCTTCTGAAATCGGTTTAAGACTAGTGGTTTTAAAAGAGAAATATGGAAAGAACTTGGAATGCGAAGAAATGGAGGAAGCTTTAACTTGTAAGCCACAGGATTCAAGACTTTGATGATTGGGAATGGACCAATGAATCGCGGAGCAAATTTCATCGAGGGTACTCGGAGTCTTGGGTTTCGGGTAGAGAGCCAGACCATATCCCCAGGTCGGAATTTTGGAACCGCTCGTCTTTGGCGGTCAGCAAATCTCTTGTACCGGGCTGACGTTTTAGTCAGAGAGGAACGAACCTTTTCCCAGATGTTGGAGAACCGTTGAAGGGACATTTTGGCCACAGGCACATCTAATGTGGGAAGAAGAGGGAAATCTGGCACTCGAGGATCTTGACCAAAAACTGTAAAAAAAGGAGTTGAGCTGGTGGACATGTGATAATGATTATTGTGGGCAAATTCGGCCCAAGGAAGAAGTTCAATCCAGTCATCTTGGGAGGAGGAGACAAAAGTGCGCAGGAACTGTTCCAGGTCTTGATTGATCCTTTCGGTCTGACCGTTGGTCTGGGGATGATAAGCGGTAGAAAATTTGAGTTTTACCTGAAGGGCTGAGCAGAGTGACCTCCAGAACTTCGCTACGAACTGTACTCCCCTGTCGGAGATGATCTCTTGAGGAAGGCCGTGGAGCTTGAAGATCTCTTTTATAAAGCTCTGGGCGAGTAGAGGTGCAGACGGAAGCCCAGTAAGTGGTACGAAATGAGCCATTTTAGAAAAACGATCCACGATAACCCAAATTGTGTTGTGGCCCCGAGATGGAGGAAGATCAGAGATGAAATCCATAGATAGGTGAGTCCATGGCTTAGATGGAATTGCAAGAGGCTGGAGTTGACCGTGTGGAACCCGCCGAGGTATCTTGTGTTGGGCACATTTGATGCATGAAGACACATAAGACCTGACGTCCTTTTTCATCGAAGACCACCAATAGGACCGCTGGATAAATTCTAGGGTTTTATCCATACCCAGGTGACCAGAGAAACGGGAAGCATGAGCCCAATGCAGTAACCTCTTGCGGAGTTCCGGAGCGACGAAAGTCTTCCCAACCGGGGGTATAGAAGATAATTGGGTAGAGGCGAAGAAAGCTGAATTCAAGATTGGTTGGGGCTGTTCCATGGGTAGATCAGGGTTGCTCGTCATGGAACGGCAGAGTGCGTCGGCTTTGAGGTTTTGTGAACCGGGGCGATAGGAGACTTTGAAGTTAAATCTGGAGAAAAACATTGCCCACCGGGCTTGACGAGGGTTCAAGCAATTTGCAGATTTAAGATAAAGGAGGTTCTTATCGTCAGTAAAAATGGTAATGGGGTAATGAGCTCCTTCTAGAAGATATTGCCATTCTTCGAGGGCTAGTTTCATGGTGAGTAACTCTTGATCTCCAATGGTGTAGTTCTTCTCTGCAGGCAAAAACTTCCGGGAAAAGAAACCACAGGGATGAAGTTTTTCATCTTTAAATCGCTGGGAGAGCACTGCACCGACACCTTCAGAGGATGCGTCCACCTCAAGGATAAAGGGCCGGGTGGAGTCTGGTTGCTTTAAGATGGGAGCGGAGATGAAGGCTTGCTTAAGAAGTTGAAATGCAGAGGTAGCTTCGACGGGCCATATAGTTGGATCTGCTCCCTTGCGGGTGAGGGCTGTAATCGGAGCTACCAGAGTCGAGAAACCTTTTACAAACTTGCGATAGTAATTGGCAAATCCTAGGAATCTTTGTATGGTTTTTAAGGAAGAAGGAAGAGACCAATCAAGAATGGCTTGTAGTTTTGACGAATCCATTTGAAGGCCTGTTCCGGAGATAATGTATCCCAGGAATGGTACACTTGAGACCTCAAACAGACACTTCTCTAATTTGCAAAACAGTTGATTGGACCGCAACCTCAGAAGGACTTGTTTGACCTGGTCTCGATGAGTTTGGAGGTCTTGAGAAAAAATCAAAATGTCGTCTAAGTAAACGACCACACACTTGTACAAGAGGTCCCGGAAGATTTCATTGACGAAAAACTGGAAGACGGCTGGAGCATTACAGAGGCCGAAGAGCATAACGAGATACTCGTAGTGCCCATCCCTGGTGTTGAAGGCCGTTTTCCATTCATCGCCTGGACGGATACGAATTAAATTATATGCTCCTCTTAGGTCGAGTTTGGAAAAAACTGTGACTCCCTTGACTCTATCAAATAACTCTGTAATGAGAGGAAGAGGGTAGCGATTCTTAATAGTTATTTCATTAAGACCCCGGTAGTCAATACACGGGCGCAAGCCACCATCTTTCTTTTTTACGAAGAAAAATCCAGCCCCTGCTGGAGACGTGGAAGGTCGAATGAAGCTTTTATTTAAGTTTTCCATAATGTACTCCGACATGGCCTGAGTCTCAGGGAGAGATAGAGGATAGGTTCGGCCTCTAGGAGGATTCTTTCCGGGAATCAGATCTATGGGACAGTCCCAATCACGATGGGGAGGTAACAGGTCTGCGCTCTGTTTGCTAAAGACGTCCTGAAACCCATCGTAGGCTTTGGGCAGGTCTGTAGAATCCCGTACAATGGAAGATCTGATAGGTATTACCCGCTGAAGGCAACCTTTGAAGCAATTGGAACCCCAGGAGATTATTTGCATGGTGGTCCAATCGATTTGAGGTGAATGTCTCTGTAGCCAGGGTAATCCAAGGACTAAAGAATGAGAGGCTTTGGAAATCACTAGGAAGGATAGTTGTTCAGAATGGAGCACCCCAATGGTAAGTTTAAGTATTGTTGTACGATGGGTGATGGTTCCACTAGAAATGTGACTACCATCGATGGCGGTTAAAGTGATGACTCGAGGCAACGCTTCCATGGGGATTTGATGCTTCTGGACAAATTCAGTAGTGACAAAGTTCTCTGCTGCTCCGGAATCCAGGAGAGCTAATACAGCTTTGGAACCTCGAGGACACTTTAAATGAGCCTGGATGGTGGAATCAGACTTCCTTTGTGATTCAATGGCAACTCCTAACATAACCTCTCTTTCATAAGTTAGGAGGAGGCGTTTCCCAGACGAATGGGACAAGTTTTAACTAAATGTTGAGGAGATCCGCAGTACATACAGAGGTTCTGCCTCTGCCTTTTCTGCTGCTCCTCAGCCAATAAATGAGAGCGGTTGACCTGCATGGGTTCTTCGCCCAGAGGAGGAGAGGGTAAGCGGGAAACTGGACGTGGCCTTCCACGATCAAATCTGCCTCTTTCCAAGGCACGCTCCCTGTGACGGAGATCCACCTTGTTGCAGAGAGAGATTAACCCATCCAAACTGGTTGGAAGGTCACGGGAAGCTAGGTCGTCTTTGAGCCTTTCAGAAAGGCCACTCCAGAAGGCAGCGATGAGGGCATCCTCGTTCCAATTGAGTTCTGAAGCCAGAGTCTGGAACTGGACTACGTATTGGCCGACGGTCCTGCTGCCCTGACGGAGGTGTAGAATATCAGCTGATGCGGAAGTGGTTCTTCCGGGTTCATCAAAGATTTTGCGAAATGTAGCAACAAATTCAGGGTAGTTGGAGAGCAGGGGATCAGACTTCTCCCAAAGGGGTGAGACCCAATCGAGTGCTTGGCCAGAGAGTAGAGAGATGATATATGCCACCCTGGTTCTGGCCGTCGGAAAGTTGGCGGATTGTAGCTCGAATTGGATTTCGCATTGGTTTAAAAAAACACTGCATAATTTGGGGTTGCCATCGAACTTGCTCGGAGGGGAGAGCTGAAGACGAGCAGGAGGTAGAACCGGAGGAGCAGGTGACACCACAGGAGGAGAGGCAGCTTGGGAGCCAGCGGGAGCGGGATGAGCCAGTAAGGACTGAATGTTGTCCAGGCGTGACGACATATCTTGGATAAATTGGATCAGCTGAGCCTGAGAGGTCTCCTGTCTTTCCAGACAGGATAGTACATCCTGCGAGGCTTCTATCCCAGATCCTTGACCACTTGCCGAGTCCATCTGGCAAGTGCAAACTGTCACAAGCGTGGAATTTAGGAGCTGTGTTCCCGGACTGGGCCTTGGATCTGTATTACTTGGCACAGACGCTCGCTGGAGGAGACTTGGCTTAATGAAGTTTCTCCGCATGAGAGGGTGCAGCGAACTGACAGGAGTTTGCGGAACGCGGCAGTAACGAGGTAGCTAGGAAGCTACGTGGAGCGGCTGGATAGCCGTGGGTAGATGTTGGTAGCTGAGTGGCTACGTGGAGCGGCTTGATAGCCGTGGGTAGACGTTGGTAGCTGAGTGGCTACGTGGAGTGGCTGGATAGCCGTGGGTAGATGTTGGTAGCTGAGCGGCTACGTGGAGCGGCTGGTTAGCCGTGGGTAGACGTTGGTAGCTTAGCGGCTACGTGGAGCGGCTGGTTAGCCGTGGGTAGACGTTGGTAGCTGAGTGGCTACGTGGAGCAGCTGGATAGCCGTGGGTAGACGTTGGTAGCTGAGCGGCTACGTGGAGTGGCTGGAGTGCAGTGGGAAGGCTTGCTTAGCTAAACTAAGAATCTAGTTGCACTGGCAACTTGTGTGAGCATTGGGGATCCTTTTATAGTGGACACTGGGAGCTGACAGGCTGAGAGAGAAGGAGAAGGCTCCTCATTAGTGGTAGTGGGGTCACATGGGCAATCCAAGATGGCCGCGCCCATGGACCGGAGGACAGCGCTTCCTGGAGGTAGTCAGCGGGTACCAGCGGTCAGCAGGAGCCAGCGTGGGAGCAGCACAGCAGCGGGACCCTCCAGAGGACAACAGCGGAGACTGCCTTGGGAGAAGAGGAAGGAGCGTACAGCGCGGGAGCCGGAAGACAGCGCGGGTCAGCGCCCGCACAGGTAAGCGACGGGGTCTGATTCTGGGGTCTCCAGGCCGGTGTGTGACAATCTAAACACAAGAAATTATTAGATCAAATTTATTTTTCTCCAGGTTTAACATCATTACAGTTTGCTTCAGGCATGTTAGTAAATAACACTTCAATTCCTGTTGTTCTTACACATTGTCATGAGAACCTGCACAGTAACCTCATAATATTTTCACATGAGGCTACCTGGCAAACAGTATCTCAACGGGAGACAGACAGGTGGTCTGGGATGATCTTGATACTAGTAGCTATCACCTTACACATGTTGTAAAAGATATTACTTGTGAAATGAGTATTCCTTCCATCACTAATTCTAAGGATACTGTATTGATACAAAAATTCCTGCAATAAAAAAATTATGTTATAAATGTCTACGGTTCTATTGTTTCCTTGTCCCCTGGTTAGGGCAGTACTTCAAGTATTTAACCTTAGCCGGGTATGGCTGTCGTATGTCTTTGGCAGCCTTGCGTCCTGTATGTGAAAGATAAAGCACAACAGTTTAATATCATTTAAACATACGGGCTGAAAAGATTTCAAACAGTTCTATAAAGCTTTGACAAACAAAACTGGGTTAGTCCCTGGGACCCTGAGGCTTTTGTGTCTATGTGCAGTGTACCTCTCCCTTATATGGAAGCAAGAGGGCACTGGTAGTTGGGGTATGGGAGGGAGAAAATAAACAATAGTTAAGCTACCTCACTCTGGATCTCTCTTTTTTTTAGCTTGAGAGAGGGTATAAGTGGTTAGTTACATTTTTATGGGTTTTCACATTGACTGTACCTACACTCCCATCCGCATATGATGGTGGTGGTGCGCGTGAACCATCTGTACTACCTTCCACAATGCTACCGTGCCGCACGTGCGCGCTATTTCGCAGCTTGCACGCATTGCAAATCAGCGCTGCGGGTTTATTCTCTGGTAATGTGCTCACAACGCTAGTTTGCGTCGTTTGCACATTGTTAAGCCACGCCTCCCCTTCATGCTGCCACAGTTTTAAACAAAAGACTTAATCTTTTTCTCTCGGGATCGCACCATACTGATGTGATATTGGACATTGTCTAACACATTTTTATCAAAACCACCAATTCTGGGAAACGGTCTAACACTCATTCTCGTCATATTAAACCATATATCACAATACCTTATTGCATAAGTACTGTACTTAGTATGCATAATATGTTGTGCCGACCAGAGCAGCGCTTTCAACAGCAGCAAACCTATGGAAGAAATTTCTAGATGCGTCCATTCACCTATGAAAGTTATTTATAGATGCTATCACTCACCTATGAAAGTTATTTCTAGATGCTTTCACTCACCTATGAAAGTTATTTCTAGATGCTTTCACTCACCTATGAAAGTTATTTCTAGATGCTTTCACTCACCTATGAAAGTTATTTCTAGATGCTTTCACTCACCTATGAAAGTTATTTCTAGATGCTTTCACTCACCTGTTCTCTCTCAGCTCACAAACACACCTAGTGCGGCTCAACTATAATGCTCAAATATTATTGAACATTGCAGTCACACTGAGAGCCGGTCCCTAACAAAAATAACAAACCATACACCTGCTCTGTGTACTGAACAGTAAGCTGCTTACCGAGCGGCTAGGCTAACCCTTGCACCTAGCCCTTAAGGATCATACGATACCCTCAACTGTCCAACACATACTCACTGTTACACACTTTTTCTCTGCGCAGAAAAATACACGTTACCCAGATATTGGTAATAGAAAAAAAAATGTAAACCTCAATGGCTTTGTTCAAACATGTGGCTGCAGAACCGGAAGTGCGTATACGCTATTGTGCGCCCAGCCGCATACACATTAATGCGACTACCACAAAACTGTATAATGATTTTTTTAACTGCGTACGCAAAAATGCGTCTCAGCTGCATACTCAATACTGCAGCACCCCTCTAAACGTAAGGTTCTATCAACAGAGTAAAAAAATAAAATATTTTTTTCTCTCTTGTCCCTGGATTCTGATCAGCGCTTCCTCTACACAATAACCGGCAGTACGCTCTCAGCAACACTGTGGTAATGAGAGACTAATGCGTCTCTCAAAAGGCGCCTCCACCCTTTTGCTGAGAGAGGACTGACCGAGTGTTATCATGTATCAGATAGTGTGATAAACCGATGAGCCCCCACTGTTGAATTTGTCAATAAACCTTTTAATACATTCCTGCCTATAAACCTCTAAGATTCACCTGCCTAGAACCTCTAAGACAAAACCTGCCAATACCTTCTGAAACCACAAGGTGTCGCTAATTAGCGCTGTGTTTGATTATACCATTAATGGAATACTGAGACAGTTGAATAGCGGTCCAAAGCGCTAATGATTATTATTCAGGTAAAAGTACAGATGTTACAATGCTATGATCTAATAATGAGCGCAAATAAATTGTACAAACATTAGGTCATAAGGTACAGTTAAAATACATGAAACGGTTATTAAAGATCAAAATACAATGAGCAATATGAGACAGAGAGACAGAGAGAGAGAGAGAAAGAGAGAGAAAAAGAGACACATCAAAATACAATGAGAGAGATATCAATGTCTGCTGGGAGCACATGTTCAAGATGGCTGGTGACGGTGTGTGTGTGTGTTTGTGTTTGTGTGTGACGGGGGGGTTTAGGAATGCTTCCTGCCCTATTGTCCAATCCGCATGGTCTACAAACAAAGGCCCTCATTCAGAGCCGGATGCTCTGAGCAGAGCAATCGCTCTGAATGAGGGCCATCTTCCATAAAAATGGAGCGTCCTCCTGGACGCTCGTATAGCTGTGGGTCACCACCCACAGCACATACAAGTGTGCAGGGTGATGGTCGCGATGGTCTTGACCATCGCGACCATCGCCAGTGCGACCAGAAGCCTGTGGTCGGGTTTTCGACCACAAGCCCTGGAGTGATTTTGGCTCTATCAGAGCCAAAATCACTCCCACTGACATCACTAGTGATGTCAGTGGGGCCGGCTTCTGACGGTAGGCGTTCCCTTGGGAACACCTCCATCTGGCAGGCACGCCCCCGGCACGCCCACCAAAGGGGGCGTGCTGTCAATCAACATCGATAGCACGCCCCCTTTGATCAGACACAACGAGCGAAGGAAAGTCCTTCGCTCGTCACGTCTGGCGCATGCGCACCATCGACCCACTTGCGAGCGGACAGCCGCTTGCGAGTGGGTCTGAATGAGGCCCTAACTCCATTATGAAGCTACCTCATTGAAATCTCCCATAATGCCATAGTTAATTAAATATGCAAGCTGGATATCATATGCCAACACATCAGGCAAACACTGCACCATTTAATATTCCAACATGTACAACACAAGCTGATTCCAATATACAACAATACCATCCTACAACAGACCTCATCCAGTACCCACTAGACCGTGGGGAGGGGGAAGGGCTGAAGCACATGCTCTTCCTTTGTTTGCAAGCCTCATGATCCCTAGGCAATCTCCAATTTGAAAACTCACATTAAGTTGTAACTCTGTAAATCATACATCCATAAATGATTACAATTATAATAAAGACAATATACCTATCTGACCCATACAACACCATAACTGGGTAGAATTATAATTTCCTTTGTTCACCCCACATGGAAGTAGCCATCTCTAATAAACTGCAGACAATATACCTATCTGACCCACACGGCAATTACTTATGACCATTCAAAGCTGTTATTAATTCAACTTCCATAATATATAACTGATACCACCCTATGATTACATTCATGAGTATACAACACATACCAAGCCTATCTCTCCCAAGCAGAGATATTGTTCAAGCACATGGGAAGGCCCTAACACAGAACACATGGGAAGGCCCTAACACAGAACACATGGGAAGGCCCTAACACATAACACATGGGAAGGCTCTAACACAGAACACATGGGAAGGCCCTAACACAGAACACATGGGAAGGCCCTAACACAGAACACATGGGAAGTCCCTAACACAGAACACATGGGAAGGTCCTAACACAGAACACATGGGAAGGCCCTAACACAGAACACATGGGATCTCAATCAACCAGCATCAATCATTTACAAATATTACAAAAACTCCATAATCAATCCCTTTCCTGCATACTGATAACAGACTATTGTACCCTACAGTGTAGATGAAGAGTACAGATTAGATAACATATCATCCACTGTATGCTAACACAGACTCATGAATATCCTTAGAAAACTACAAACCACACACCATGCTAAGCTAATAACAGATTAACACCAAACATAGCTACAGACACCCAAATAGGCTAAATATTGCACATTTTATACTTAGCAATAACCCAGAGGAACTGAGACCCATTTTTCGTTGTCTAGTGAGAGAGTTAACCTCTCTCTTCCTAGAATCTGCAAGTGTGTCTGCTGGCTGTGTGTTCTCAGGATGTGCATGCTATGTTCCCGCCCCCTTTTACCTGTGAGGTCATCAGAAAGGGAGTATCCTTTTGGTTACCTGAACTACTGCTAATTAAATCCTAGTCCCAGTTAGAAATCTGTTACAGGGCATTTATTGGACAATTCCAAATGGATACAAAAGGTCTCCAACCTCCCTTTGCATCCCCCAACATGCAAAACTTAAGCTGCTTTGGCAAACAACATTTCAAATAGTTATTCTCTCTAACATTCATATTTCATAGCCGCATGTTCTGATCTTCATATTGATGTCACCGGAACGCTGTGGAAACAGAGTAGATCAGTACTTTTCCAAACACAGTCCAATTGTCATTTACTAAGCCATAGTTACAGAAAACATTCATTTCTTTATATACTGACATTGCGTTTTTAAACCAAGTAATAATTATCCTTTTTGCGTTACGGGACCATTGCTTTTAAATGTATGTATGTGGGGAAAACAGCACTGAATTGCGTTGTGCGTCTGAGGGTCGGTGGGGCACTCAGCGAGCAGCACTAAGCTGGAAGGGCATCTATGTGTGTGTGTGGCCATGCCAGTATGATTTTGGGAAGGATCACTAAAAACTGACTGTGTTCTGTTTAACATTGTGTGTATGAGTTGCAGGGAATTTTGCTACTTTTCAAATATAAGTCTGTGTGTGATATTATACACATAAGTCCATGCATGATGGGCCACATGTACACACACACATATATATATATATATATATATATATATATATATTAGGGGTGAGCGGGTTCGGATTTCTGAAATCCGAACCCCCCCGAGCCCCCCCGATCCGAGTCCGATCCGAATCAGGCTCGACTTTTCCCGCCTGACTCGGATCTGAAATCGAGGCAAAACGTCATCATCCCGCCTTCCGAGTCTCGCGGGTTTTGGATCCTATATAAGGTACCCACGTCGGCGCCATTTTCTCACTCAGCTGTGGACAGTGAAGAGGGAGGGTGGGAGTTAGGGCTGTGTAGTGTAGTGTAGTGTAGTGCTGCTGTTGTCCACTACTTCAAAGTCCATAGGGGCTGGCTGTGTTGTGCTGTGCTGCTGTTGTTAATAGGGGCTGTGTCCACTACTTCAAAGTCCATAGGTGCTGGCTGGACTGTGTTGTGCAGTCAGTTCTCCATAGGGGCTGTGTCCACTCCAAAGTCCTGTGCAGTGTCCCAGTCCTAAAGGAGTGCTGCAGTGTTGTCCAGGGGGTGCTCTGTCCATCAGGGGTGCTCCCCCCAAGTGCTAAAAAAATAATATATTTTCTGTGTTTGTGAATTGTGTGCGCAGTAGCCGCACGTGCATCAACAAAGTAGTGCCAAGCGTGCGCCTGTGTCATAAGTAAAGGGCCGGCTGGCTTGACCGTTAAAGGGTGCTGTAACCCCCGAAAGTACACTCCAGTCCAAACCAAAAAAAAATTATTTTCTGTGTTTGTGAATTGTGTGCGCAGTAGCCGCACGTGCATCAACAAAGTAGTGCCAAGCGTGCGCCTGTGTCATAAGTAAAGGGCCGGCTGGCTTGACCGTTAAGGGTGCTGTAACCCCCGAAAGTACACTCCAGTCCAAACCAAAAAAAAAAATATTTTCTGTGTTTGTGAATTGTGTGCGCAGTAGCCGCACGTGCATCAACAAAGTAGTGCCAAGCGTGCGCCTGTGTCATAAGTAAAGGGCCGGCTGGCTTGACCGTTAAGGGTGCTGTAACCCCCGAAAGTACACTCCAGTCCAAACCAAAAAAAAAATTATTTTCTGTGTTTGTGAATTGTGTGCACTGTGGCTGCACGTGCATCAACAAAGGAGCAGCGCCAAGCGTGCGCCTGTGTCCCATAAGTAAAGAGCCGGCTGGCTCATTTCTTAAAGGGTGGTGTAACCCACAAAGTGCACTACTCTCCAGCAAAAATAAAATAATATTTTCTGTGTTTGTGTGCGCTTTAGCCGCACGTATATATATCAATATAACATAAATGGAGGACCAAACTTTCTCCGATAAAAATAAAATAGGGAAAGATCAAGAACCACTTCCTCCTAGTGCTGTTGCTGCTGCTGTGAGTTGTTCATCATCCCAGAGAGGAAGTAGGAACATCACTACTTTTACTAAACAATTGACCCTCCAACAGTCCCTAGCGATGAGGATGAAGTACGACAGCAGTCATCCTGAAGCAAAACGTATAACTGAGGCCTTGACTGCTATGTTGGTGTTAGACGTGCGTCCGGTATCCAACATTAGTGCAGTGGGATTTAGACAATTGATGGAGGTAGTGTGTCCTCGGTTCCAAATCCCGTCTAGATTCCACCTGCATCCTCAAAGCAGCAGCGACAAGCGTGCGTCTGTCTGTTAAAGGGTGGTGACACCCTCAAAGTGTGCTACACAAACAATTAAAATATTGTTCTTTTTTTTTCTGTCTTTGTGAATTGTGTGGGCTGTAGCCGCACCTGCATCCTTAAAGCAGCAGCGACAAGCGTGCGTCTGTCTGTTATAGGGTGGTGACACCCTCAAAGTGTGCTACACAAACAATTAAAATATTGTTCTTTTTTTTTCGGTCTTTGTGAAATGTGTGGGCTGTAGCCGCACCTGCATCCTTAAAGCAGCAGCGACAAGCGTGCGTCTGTCTGTTAAAGGGTGGTGACACCCTCAAAGTGTGCTACACAAACAATTAAAATATTGTTCTTTTTTTTTCTGTCTTTGTGAATTGTGTGAGCTGTAGCCGCACCTGCATCCTTAAAGCAGCAGCGACAAGCGTGCGTCTGTCTGTTAAAGGGTGGTGACACCCTCAAAGTGTGCTACACAAACAATTAAAATATTGTTCTTTTTTTTTTGGTCTTTGTGAAATGTGTGGGCTGTAGCCGCACCTGCATCCTTAAAGCAGCAGCGACAAGCATGCGTCTGTCTGTTAAAGGGTGGTGACACCCTCAAAGTGTTCTACACAAACAATTAAAATATTGTTCTTTTTTTTTCGGTCTTTGTGAAATGTGTGGGCTGTAGCCGCACCTGCATCCTTAAAGCAGCAGCGACAAGCGTGCGTCTGTCTGTTAAAGGGTGGTGACACCTCAAAGTGTTCTACACAAACAATTAAAATATTCTTCTTCTTTTTTCTGTCTTTGTGAATTGTGTGGGCTGTAGCCGCACTTGCATCCTCAAAGCAGCAGCGACAAGCGTGCGTCTGTCTGTTAAAGGGTGGTGTAACCCTCAAAGTGTGCTCCACAAACAATAAAAATATTCTTTTTTTTTTCTCTTTGTGAATTGTGTGGGCTGTAGCCGCACTTGAATCCTCAAAGCAGCAGCGACAAGCGTGCGTCTGTCTGTTAAAGGATTACATCGGTGACAGCATCCAAGTAGGCATGTCAGACAGTCCGTACCTGTACTGGCAGGAAAAAGAAGCAATTTGGAGGTCCCTGTACAAACTGGCTCTATTTTACCTGAGTTGCCCCCCCTCCAGTGTGTACTCCGAAAGAGTGTTTAGTGCAGCCGGGAACCTTGTCAGCGAAAGGCGTAGGAGGTTGCTTCCACAAAATGTGGAGAAGATGATGTTCATAAAATGAATTATCAACTCTTCCAGGGAGACCAGCCTCCAGAACGTACAGAGGGACCTGTGGTTCCAGCAGGGACGAATTAATACTCTGTGAGGATGAGGATGTACACACTGAAGAGGGTGAGGAATCGGTGGATGAGGAGGATGAGGATGACATCTTGCCTCCGTAGAGCCAGTTTGTGCAGGGACAGATAAATTGCCAGCTTGTTTTGTGGGGGCCCAAACGAACCAATCATTTCAGCCACAGTTGTGTGGCAGACCCTGGCGCTGAAATGATTGGTTTGTTAAAGTGTGCATGTCCTGTTTATACAACATAAGGGTGGGTGGGAGGGCCCAAGGACAATTCCATCTTGCACCTCTTTTTTTTCTTTGCATTATGTACAGTTTGGGGCCTAGTTTTTCAATGCCATCCTGTCTGCCACTGCAGTTTCACGCCTAGATGGGTCACGTGTTTGTGCCGCCCACTTGTGTCGCTTAGCATAGTCATCCAGCTACCTCGGTGCAACCTTTTGGACATAAAAACACTATTGTGAGGTGTGAGGTATTCAGAATAGACTGGAAATGAGTGGAAATTAAGGTTATTGAGGTTAATAATAGCATAGGAGCAGAAAAACCTACAAATTCTGTGATTTTAGCTGTTTTTATGCTTTTTTTCAAAAAAATACAGATCCAAAACACAAAACCCAGAACCCAAAACACGCAAGGGTGGTTTTGGCAAAACCAATCCAGATCCAAAACACGAAGAAAGATCCAGATCCAAAACCAAACCACAAAACACGAAAAGTGGCCGGTGCACACCCCTAATATATATACACACACATATACACACACAAGCACACATGTATTTTTCTGATGTTTTTAAACTGCAATTGCAAAATGTGTTTATACAGTGAATTTAATCCTCATACAGGAAGGAGGCTTCCAGCTGTGCTGTCGGAGCCTCCCTGTTTATTCTGCCTGTTTTGGGTTGAAGATGGGCTTTGTATAGGGTTCCAAATGCTAATAAGTTAGTGTTTGTGTTAAACACTGTCTGCCTGTGTTTGAGGAAGGCTGACTATGTACCTTTTTTTTACAAAATAGTGCTGTGAGATTTTATTTCTAAGATAGAGTCTTGACGCCCTTTACAAGATGCATTGCGCAGATTCCAATTGCAAACAGATTCTGTCTTCGCCAATTATCCGGTTTTGACAATACATACTGTATATATATTCACATACATTTACATATGTACTGTTGTACACATAGCCACACATATTCAGGCACACACATGTACTTTTACATTCATACTATAGTAAACATAGCTACACATACATCAGGCTTGCACAGCGGGGGGCGTGACACTGTAAAAGAGGGCGGGCCGCATCTGATCACGTCATCGTGGCTCCACCCCATCTTCACAGACATTAAAGGCATTGTGCAGCTGGGGGCGGAGCCACGATGGCACGATTCAGCGCGAATCGCGTCACATTATTTTACTATTACCCTATAGTTATTACAGGGCATTTGGAGTAGAATTCATAAAATTCTACACCTACCCCTAAGCATCACTTTTAGTAAGCAGATCGCATTTCCCATAACTGTAATGGGAAATGTGATCCGACCAAAGTTACTAAAAATAAATTGTAAAAAAATACTGGGGAAAGCCCTGTGATAATAACGCCACCTGGAGGTGGCATTATCTAGGGTCTCCCCTGGTTACCGGACTGGAGCCGGTCCAAGTGATCAGCTGCGTGGTCTAAACAGACCGCAAGCTGATACACTGCAAAAAATATATATATATTAAAAAAACAAATTCACTTACCTGACTCCAGGGACTGGTGGTCGGGGCTCCGGTGATGACTCCCCTCCGGTCAGCTGGTCTCCCATGGTGCACTGGGACCCGGTCATCAGGTGATCGGGTCCCAGTGTAGTATGGGATATCAGTTGACCGGAGGCATGGAAGACATCACTGGATCACCGATGATTGCAGGTAAGTGCTATTAAGGGAGAGGGGGTCACAGGGGGGAGTCTGCGATTACGGGGGCGGAGCTCAGTGTTGGGGGCGGGATTAGCACCAGGGGGGTAGCAGCAGCGACCGGTCAACGCATGCGCAGGGCACTAGTCACAGGGGTTTTTTTTGAAAATGACGTGACTAAAGTGTGGAGGGGATTCGCAGGGCCAGAGCTTTCTCGCAAGCTCTGTCCCTGCAAGGGATTTGTAGTAAATCCCTGTGATATTGCCTGAATTCGCAATGTGAATGCAGTCGATAATATCACACTACAATCTGCATTACAAATGGGGATTGTAGTAAATAGAGCCCATAGTCACACATACATAATGTCATCACATAGTCACACATACATACATTCACATACACACATACATACAGGCATCACATAGTCACACATACACAGTCACATACACATACATACTGTACATACAGTCATCAAATAGTCACACATACATACTGTCATCACATAGTCACACATACATACAGTCACATATATAGACACATAGATACAGGCATCACATAGTCACGTATATAGTCAAACACACATACCATACATGCATACATACAAGCATCACATAGTCATATATACATACTGTCATCACATAGTCTCACACATACATACAGTCACATACACACATACATACAAGAATCACATAGTCACACATACATACAGTCACATACACATACATACATACAGGCATCACATAGTCACAAATACATACAGTCACATACACATACATACATACAGGCATCACATAGTCACACATACATACTGTACATACTGGCATCACATAGTCACACATACATAGTCACACATACTGTACATAGTCACACACACATACATACATACATGCATACATACATAGTATGCATACAAGTATCACATAGTCACATATACATACTGTCATCACATAGTCTCACACATACATACAGTCACAGACTTGTCACATATAAACGTAGAGACATTAGTGTTCTTCCTCCCACTTACATTAAACTCTGCCACTGTGACTTTACTGGCTGCAGCTCCTCCATGCTCTCTCCCATCATGCTGCTCCTGACCCTGCTCCAGTGCCATGTAGCCCTGCCCCTACTAAGACTCCGCCTCCACCATTCATTTCTTCAGCTTATCTCAGATGATCGCATCATTGCAGTGCTTTAACTGCACTTTGAGAAAAGGAGGACAAGGGCGCACTTACAACCTACCCCCTGTGCCCCCTCCTTAATCCGGCTCTGGCTCCATTATGTGAGTAACACAAATGGAGTGGCCCAGCAGCATCTTCTACCTGTCTCCAGCCATTCATGCAGCATTCGGCTGCAGGCAGATGGCAGCCCCCCACGACTGACATAGTACTGGCCGGGGGGGCAGATGGCACCCTGCCCCCCAACCCGGCCCGCCCCCGTCCTGGTAACATGGGAAGGTGCATGTGAACGGGGGAGTGGTGCTGAGAATGCAGGCTTCTCTGACCATCAAAACGAAGTTTTAAGGGCATGCATAATTTAAAGGACGCATCATTGTACACGTCAGTTCGCATTTATTTTGATGGAAGTACTCGCAGTGCTTGTGGTAGCCCAGGGTCTACCACAAGCACTGCGTGTGCAGCGGATGGTTTCTTCCTCTGCCGATGTATGCAGTCAATGAATAGACTAGCAGGTGTTACTCATTGCATTGTATAATAGCAATGTGGATGCATAAATTAGCATATTTTTTGGGGGGGGGTTTACTCTTTTTGTTTGTATTTTGATATTAAGAAAGATACCATCCCAAAAAATTATAATTCACAAACAATAGTCCCCATATTTTTTTAGTTCACAAACACATGTTTTTTTTGTTTTGTTGTATTTAAAGTGAAATTGTTTTTTTGTTGTGGTACTGCACATCCCAGCATGCCATTCCAGAGTAAATACATGCTTTATTAGCAATACTGTGGCAGGCCAGGCCCGGATTTGTTGTACCATATTAGATATAGTGGTTATTATTTTTGTGAAGAACGTCCAAAAAATGTTTTTCCATGGAAATTAACATTTTTTATTAGTGTTATTTTTTGTATTTTTATCAACTTCAAAACCCAAAATGTTTTAATTAACATTTTTTATAAATGCATTATTGAAAATAAGATTTTAAAAATAAAAAATACAAACAATTTATATCATTAAAAATACATGATTTTCTGCACGAATTTGGTTTAGGATTACCATCAGAAAATGAAGTTGTGGACACTCTTACAGATGTGGGTGAGGAAAGTGTGCCTGTGCCGCCACCAGATGTGCCTCCTCCACCTCCTACAAACACATCACCTCAAAATGTGGCACTATACAATATCATGATATTCCTTGCTGGCCTTGCATGGGGCACTAACCAGATTACATTTTTGAACATAAACATTTGGAAAGTTCTTGGTGAAATAAATCTAAGATCATCAATCGTTTTTTTATTTTTTTGCAGCCGACTCCGAAAAGCTGAATTTACGTATCTGGGTGGACCGTCGTGGACCCTGCTGGAAGCTTGGTCCAACCACAGCAGGGCACTGGTCCACCTCACCTTCTATTGGGCCAGTCAGATGTTCTTTGATCTCCCTGACCTCTTGGCTTATGTACCTTATAAAGGAGTTTTGCTCCAACATGCTGGCCTGGACAGCCTCCATGGCTGCTGTTTGCCTTAACACTGCCTCCCTAAGCCCATCCAGGACCTGGGTAAGGGTGACAGTGGAGGGTGGGGGAGGCACAATTGATGGAGGTTGTGCATTCACCCCATCCATCTGCAGGCTTTCAGCCATGTCAGTTCCTAAAAAATGGTAGAAATAACAATTATTTTTACAAATGATTTCAAAAACAGACAGATACAGAGACAGGTGCATGCAAATAATTACCAGACTCAGCATGTGGATAATTTTGTGGAGGCTCCTGATGGACTATTTTAGCCTACAACACTAACCTCCAATCTAAGGCCCCCAAAATTTGATGTTGCCTTTGGGTCACAGCCAAGCTGTCAGGGAGGGGACCCCCTGGCCCATTCAAGTGTTTTCTCTGCAAATTCAGCTTTGTCTTGAGTTGGCTGCAAAGGTCACTCTACCTTTTGAAAAATTTACCTTCAATTATTTTATAACCAAAACATCTTGTTATGAGAGAAAAATATATATTGACCATTTGGCTAACAATTTTTATTTTATTTTTTATGGGGGGGAAAACAACATATAAAAAACACATTTCATCGACAGTTTCACAAAGATCAAAAATTATATAAACAACTTACTTTTTACACAGAAAACATGTATCCAAATGAGTGGAGTGCTTCCGATTGATTGATCTTGGCAAATTTCACCCAGATTTTTTTCCGCAAATAAACTGGAAACTTATGTCCAAAAGTGAATCTGGTTAGTGCCACCTGGATGAGGGTATCCGTAACCTGGCAAGGATTATCTTGACATTGTATCATTCCATTTGATGGGCCAGCCACATTTGGAGGTGATGTGTTTGTAGGTGCTGGAGGAGGATCATCTGGTGTGGGCTCAGGCACACTTTTCTCAGGCACATCTGAAAGTGTGTTCACAACTTCAATTTCTGATGCTATTCCCAAACCAAATTCATACAGAAAATCATGTATGTCAATCATGCAGTCCTCTACACTGGCCTCCTAAGAATCCATGACAGCAAATTTAAAAGATTCATGTGTTGCTATTTATAGCAATATGCGTAAGCGCCTGCTTCTGTGCGCGACTCCCATGCAGTGCACTACACAATGCACAAGTGACCAACATGCCCTTTAAAAGCGTCCCTCAAAATTCCAACACTTTCACAAGGAGCTGCGGAGTGTTGGGAGTGTACTTCTGGCCGCACATGCATATCCAAGCTGTGGAATGAGGTGAGTCAAATGATGTATGACAGGTGTTATGTTGTTATAGATGTATTAAATCAACAAATGTCCTGCGTTTCCCCTCCATTTTTGAATGGCCAACCAATCAGACTGCACCCTAGTTGATATAAAGTTTGCACACTGTAATATTTGTAATTGCCATCATGAGATCCTCCAGCTTTTGCAGGCGGGAGCTACGCATCCTCACGGAGGTAATGGACCGATGCCTGGGGCCCGTAAGCCCACACGTGCCTAACCACATACAAATGCGGGCACACGTGGAGATGCGGAAGCGACTTCACTGCATTGGATTCCGCCGGACGGTGGTCCAGCTTTAACGGAGGTGGTCCGATCTCCAGAGGTGGACCCCGGTCCTCCTGGAGCAACTGCATGTGGGAAACTGCGAAAGTAAGTAATGCATTGTATATGGATTACGTGGTGTATGCTTTGTGTTGTGTATGCCTTTCTGCGTGTGTGTGTGTTTATGTTACATTTAATGGTTTTAGTGGCCTGTTTGTTTCATATTAAGATCTGCAGTCATTTTTTTGTTGTTTTAAAAGTGGCTGCAAACAAGTGTAAAGTCCTAATTTCAATACTGTGTTTGACAAATTAGCAAAACTGTTGTAGTCATTAGGTGTGTGTGTGTTGGTGTGTGTGAGTTTGTGTTTGTGTGTGTATTTGTAAATCAACATGGTTTCTACCATATCTGTTTAAATGTAGAAGATGGCTGACAATTTGAGTGTCAGGCTACAGTTTACGCAGTTTCTCTGAATTTATTGTAACAAGGGTAACACAGGTGTCTGTATGTAATCCTCTGGTTTGTTAATTTTGGCTTAAAAAAAAAACCTTGCTCATGCCTTTGCTCTGCTAAACCAGGAAGATCTGGATATCATGTTTTAAAAAACATGTGTAAATCTGCACACCCTGAGTCAGGATTTGGAAAAAAAAACATTTATATTTCGACAACAAATCAGAAATGTATACTGAGTCATTGCAAATTTGTAAATGTTTTATTTTTTTTTAAAAACAACTGTTAGGATTACATCAAAGACAAAGGGCATGACAAGCTGAATCCCAACCCACCCCTGAAGCCCCCTCCCCACACCATCCTCCCTATCCACCCCTGAAGCCCCCTCCCCAAACACCCCTGAAGATGCATCCACCCATCCTCCCCAACCACCCTTGAAGATGCCTCCCCCCAATCCTCATCACCCATCCCTGAAGATGCCTCCCCCACTCACTCCTCATCACCCATCCCTGAAGATGCTTCCCCCACCCACTCCTCATCACCCATCCCTGAAGATGCCTCCCCCATCCACTCCTGATCACCCATCCCTGAACCTGCCTCCCCCACCCACTCCTCATCAGCCATCCCTGAACTTGCCTCCCCAACCCACTCCTCATCAGCCATCCCTGAACTTGCCTCCCCCACCCACTCCTCATCAGCCATCCCTGAACTTGCCTCCCCCATCCACTCCTCATCAGCCATCCCTGAACCTGCCTCCCCACCCACTCCTCTGCAAGCTCAAATTGGGCTGCTTCCACCCAAGAATTGCCGGGCCAAGGAGATTATGCAAAGTATATCAAATTTAGGAATCAGAAAATAATGGCATGTGAATGCAGCATTAATCACACTAGCCAATGTGAAACACTGTGCAGTATTATCCGGTGAAGGGATACACACAAAATATTCATGGCTATGGTGGGTGGGTTTTATGTACAAATGTTAAGCTCTAATTACAAAAATGTAATAAAAAAATTTTCGGAACATTTAGATTTCTGTTGAACAAGAGGAGCCAGTTCTGGATGTTCTGAGGAGGGAGGTGGCAATAATTGCCACAGCTGTGGGACAAATCCTGGAGGCCATTACCCGCATTCAAAATGCACTTTAAACAAAACCCCAATTTTTTTTTTTTTTTTTTAAATGGATTCAAAAACATGTGTTGAGTTTTTATTATATGTTGAAATATTCTATTAGTTAAATAATAATAAACTCTATCTATCTCATTCTATCTTTCTGTATATATGTTTTTTGAAATGTGCATTTGTGTATATATATATTTCTATATAACAAAAAATATATGTATCTATATATATATATTTTGATATATTGAGATATATATATATATATATATATATATTAAAATCTGTTTGCATACAGATACATATAGCGCTATCTATTCGTATATATATATATATATATATATATATATATATATGTGTGTGTGTGTATATATATATATATATTTATATCTAAATATTTATCTCTAAAGAGAGTGAATATATAATTAGACATACAAAGTTGCCTGAAGTTAAACTTGGCAAGTCCAGCCTCAAAAATGAAAAATAAAAAAGGGTGTGGTGTTACTCTGATTGCAAGCACATCATAAACAATTAAAGGGTACATAGGGTGACAGCTGCGTCCGTCAGACTTCTGCGAGTGTAGTCATTGCTCGTTCTGTTACCTGGTCTGGTATGGTGTGTTTTCATTGTGATGGGTGTTTACCTGCTTGCGGTGGCATAACTAGGGCAGGGCGAGCAGGGTACATGCCCTGGGTGCCATGGCAAGCCCTGCAGAGGGGGGCGCCACTGGCCAGGACATTGTACCCGCACGCCCTCCCCCGTACCACCACTGTGTCCTGAGTTTGGTTTTCAACGAGCAGGCAAGTGTGCCTGCTGTTGGCTTGGCTGCCTGTAGGAGGAGCTGCAGTGGAGGCTCGCAGCCCTGATCTGCTGGAGTCCTGGGCTAGAGCCAGAGCTGCCGTCTGCGCCAGGTGAGGAGTGATTCTTCCCTCCCCGGCGCTCTTCATCTCCGCTGCCCGCTCTCACTACAGGTAAGGTCTTGGGAGAAAGGGGGAGGGTGGCTAATGGATCAACTGCTGCTGGGGGGAGGCTGTATTGGATGGCTAAACTGCTGCTGGAGGGGAGGGGGGTGTTCATTTTTTATGTGGGGGGCTGCTGGCTGCATTTGTGTGTAAGTGTCTCTGTATAGGCTGTGTGTGTGTGTCTGTATGTAAGTGTCTCTGTATAGGCTGTGTGTGTGTAAGTGTCTCTGTATAGGCTGTGTGTGTAAGTGTCTCTGTATAGGCTGTGTGTGTGTGTCTCTGTATAGGCTGTGTGTGTGTGTGTGTAAGTGTCTCTGTATAGGCTGTGTGTGTGTGTGTAAGTGTCTCTGTATAGGCTGTGTGTGTGTAAGTGTCTCTGTATAGGGTGTGTGTGTGTGTTTGTGTGTGTGTGTAAGTGTCTCTGTATAGGCTGTGTGTGTAAGTGTCTCTGTATAGGCTGTGTGTGTGTAAGTGTCTCTGTATAGGCTGTGTGTGTAAGTGTCTCTGTATAGGCTGTGTGTGTAAGTGTCTGTATAGGCTGTGTGTGTGTAAGTGTCTCTGTATAGGCTGTGTGTGTAAGTGTCTCTGTATAGGCTGTGTGTGTGTGTGTAAGTGTCTCTGTATAGGCTGTGTGTGTAAGTGTCTCTGTATAGGCTTTGTGTGTGTAAGAGTCTCTGTATAGGCTGTGTGTAAGTGTCTCTGTATACGCTGTGTGTAAGTGTCTCTGTATAGGCTGTGTGTGTGTGCAATTGTCTCTGTATAGGTTGTGTGTGTGTAAGTGTCTATGTATAGGCGTTGTGTGTGTTTCTGTATAGGCTGTGTGTGTAAGTGTCTCTGTATAGGCATTGTGCGTGTGTGTGTAAGTGTCTCTGAATAGGCTTTGTGTGTGTGTGTATATGTGTCATGGTGTATGTGTATATTTGTCAGTGTGTGTGTGTATATATGTGTCAGTGTTTGTGTGTATGCAGTGTTTGCAAATTACGCATTACAGATGATGAAGGACTCCATTTTTTAAATGAACGGGTCCTGTAGGAATGCGCTGTGTGCCTGCCGCCGCAGCATCTGGGCCAATTACATCCTCAGCAGCTACCACACCAATCACCATGGGCGGCAGCGTCTTCTCCTCCAGTCGGCATCAGAGTCTCCGCCTCCTGGTCACATGACGCTGCCAGGCTTTCTCTACTCAAGATCTCTGCAGCACCGAATCCTGCCTCCTGTTCCCTGACACCCTGCACGCATACTACGGGCAGCACTGACATGCGACTCTGGCTGGCATGTGACACTGTGCGGCTACTGGCTAGGTGACTCAGGATCCCCCCTTCTCCTCCTGGGCCAATCCTCAGACCCCAGCTGTGTCCAATATTGTCTGCCAAGTTCATGGGCCCCAAGAACAGGCTGCCTGGTGCTTATGAGCTTGAAGTCTTCCCCGAGCTGCAAGTGTGTGTGGTGGGAACTTTCTGTGTGGTGCCAGGGTGCTCCCCCTGTGAGCCTTCTTTGCAATGCCACTATGTGTTGGGACCCTACTGTTTGGAAACAGGGTGCTGCCAGTGTAGTACCAGTGTGTGGTGGGACCCTTCTGTGCAGTGCCAGGGTTGTGCCATTGTGTTTTGGGACTCTTTCTGTGTAGTACCAGTGTGTGGTAGGAGAGGACCCTTCTGTGCAGTGCCATTGTGTTTTGGGACCCTTCGATTTGGTGTCAGTGTGTGATAGGGCCCTTCTGTCTGGTGCCAGGGTGCTGCCAGTTTTTGCTGGGATCCTGCTGTGTAGTGCTAGTGTTTGCTGAAACATGTTTGTGCAGTGCCAGGGTGCTTTCAATGTGTGGTGGGACCCTTCTGTATAATGGCAGTGAAATGCAGTAACCCCTCCTTGTCCCCCAGTACTGCAACAGCTGCTATTTACCCTTGCCCCAACCTTACCCCCTGCCCTACCTGCCCCTTGTCTCCTCCTTGCCCCCCAAGCACTGTCGCAACTGCTGTTTGCACCTACACCCTCCCTATCCCTAGCATTACCTGCCCTTACTTCCCTCTACCCTCAGTGCTACCCCATCTTCTCCCTGCCTTTACCCCCCCAGCTCTATCCCAACTACTACTTGCCCTTAACCCCCTCTACCCCAACTGCTACCTGCCCCCAGCTATGTCGCGACTGCTGCCTGCCCTCACCCCCCATAATATGTGATGGGACCCAGAAACAGTGGAGTAGGACCCCAATTTTCTAAAATGAGGGATCCCCGGGACCCACAAATGTTTACGCTCAGCACGATCACTGGCATGTATATGTATGTATGTATATATTATATATATATATATATATAATCTATATCAGAGTGTGTGTATGTCAGTGTGTGTCAGTATGTATATGTGTGTGTGTGTATATGTGTCAGTGTGTGTGTATATGTAAATGTGTCAGTATGTGTATTTTTTCGGTGTGTATGTGTTAGTGTGTATCTATGGTAGTGTGTGTATGTCTGTGTCAGTGTGTATCTATGGCAGTGTGTGTACATGTGTCAGTGTGTGTGTATATGTCTGTGTGTATGTGTGTGAGTGTGTCTGTGTGTTGAGAGACAATGCGGGGGGGATGTGATGGTGTGCTGAGAGTTGATGCAGGTGGGAGATGATGGTCTGCTGAGAGATGACACAGGGGGGAGGCGATGGTGTGGCTAAGAAAAGATGACACAGAGGGAGATGATGGTTTGGCTGAGATGATGCAGTGAAATGATGGTGTGGCTGAGAGACGCAGAGGGAAGGAGTCTGGTTGAACTGCTATCGTATGATGATGACCTTGTTAATATTCCTACACAAACAGGCATCTTCCGGACAATGTGACCTACATGAATATTGAATAACGACTGAAGATGCCGTCGTCCCAGGGAGGATGTATTTCTTCAGAGGTTCCACAGTGTGAGAAACTACCATATAGGTAAGGTGTGTATGGAATAGAAAGGAATGTTCCCAGACTGACAAGAAATTGGTGGTGTGTCATGTTGGCCAGCCCCATTTTCAACAACCACGCCCCTTTTGGCATTTGACCACACCCATTTTTGCCACGCTAAACTAGGTGGGGGGCTCCAATCTTAAATTTGCCCTGGGCTCCGAAGACCCTAGTTACGCCACTGCCTGCTTGCGCTGTGCATTGTGAGCAATCACTCATTTTGCATTTTCTCACTCGAAGCAGCTGCGAGCGATTGCACCTTAGCGACCGGGTCTGAATCAGGTCCCAAGTTCACATTCCCAGAATGAAGCAAAATGTCATCCCAGAATATTGGATCTCACATGTTTTGGATTGCATATAAGAGTGCCACCCTCATAAACAGGCGCCATTTCACATAGGAAAGTGGAGGGAGAAGGTGTGAGACAGTGGACTGTGGGCCTGATTCACACCCGCTCGCAAGCGCATGGCGCTCACAAGCGGGTCGATGGTGGCCCAGTGCACATGCGCGCATGCGCAAACCCCGCTCCATGGCTCACTACAAAAAGGGGTGGCTGTCGATGTTGATCGACAACTCGCTATGCGAGTGGCCAGGAGGCCGCAACTAAAAAAACCAGCGCCCGCCCCGATTCAGAGTGAGCGCTCACTTTTTGCGAGTGCCTCTGAATCAGGCCAAGTGTACATAAATAAAACATTTAGAAACACCATTAGACACCATTAGCATGTTATCAGGACTCCATGTTAGGGCAAAGAGAGTTGTGGTGGGTAGATGCAGTGGATGGGAAGAGTGACTGCAGGCATCATTGTCACTGTATATATGTTTGTTTGTCAGACCCACACTGCACACACACTGCAAATTGCAAACGAATAGGCTCTTGATTATTTGTTAAAGTGAACCCTAATGTGTCTGAGTTGCACCCCAAACAATGAAAACCTATTTTCTTTGCCAGTGTTTAGTAAAGGACTTTAAACATTTGCATAGTGTGTTTTCAGCGGCAGCTACTGTGTACAGTGGTATCCCCCCATCATCTTCACCCCAAAACTATTCTTGATAGGAGACCTTTTCTGTTCTTGGTGTTTAAAAAATTCCCAGTGTTTTGTTAAGGAAATTTAAAATTCACATAGTGCAATTCTCAGTAGCAGATACTGTGTTTTCTGCACACCCAAAATCATAAGTGGAAAAAATATATATTTTGTTACTGGTGTCATATAAAAAAAATCAATAGTCTTCTAATAAAACTATATGGTAATGGTAACAGCCCTACTATTCCCTATCTCATTATACATTCACTCAGTGTGGTGACAGATTAGTTGAACAACAGTATCTTTACTCCTGTCCTGGTGTAAAAAATAAAACCAATCATGGATCAGTTGATGGAAGAGCAGGAACAACCCAGTACTAGTGGTGTGGCTGTTTGCAGTAATAGTACTTCTTCAAAATCTACTAAAGGTGCTCAAGGGGCACCTTAAATCTAAACAGTATTTCAGAATTGTAAAGAAAACATTACCTTTAACTATGAAAGAAAAATTTGCTGCAGAAAAATGTTAAATTAGCAACATGACATACAACACATGCAGTAGCAAGGAAATGCTCAGACCATGTCCTTTATTTGCCAGTGGTGGTACTGCTAAGGCTGTTTCATGCAGTAGAATGCCTATTGTGGAAGCTGGGGCCAAACACAGTCAGGCATCTTCTGTAACCTCGCATTCAACATCTTCACACTCTAAGTCTAGATGTGTAACCTTTAAAACATGCACAAAAGGAATGAACTAGATCAGAGGCCCAAGGGAGACAAAGCATGTATGTAGTTGAAGGCAGGGAATGGAAGGGTTGATTCATATTAAATTTAATTTAGGTTTTGGATTCCAAAGCAAATTTATGAGGGAGTAGAGAAGGCATTTGCAAACAAAATGTACTCAGTCCTTGCATCAGTGGAGCTCTTCAGTGGTTCTGAATTAAAAAAAAAAATCAAAGGAGCATGCAGGAGATGCTGTCTGTGACCATAAAAATTTCTGGACATTTTTGGCATTCATCAACCGCATGTTGAAGATTTCAGTGGCTATGGCAGTTCAATTACCAACATGGCACACCTAGGAAAGGAAATTGCACTGCAGTGACAGACAGGATTTCAAATTCATTAACTATAACAATATGTTTGTCATCTACACAAAAATACAGTCAGCAAAGCCCCAATCAGTGCATAATGCAAAGAAAAGAGGTGCAAGTTGGAATTGTCCTTGGGCCCTCCCACTGTTGGAAGTAATGCCGATTTCGCACCTGCCTATTTTGATTCTTGAATGGGTGGAAGAACTATTAATGTGGCAGCACACAAAACTGAAGGTCTGAACAGGAAGGGGGCAGAGTTATTATTAAAGTCTGGTACTAAAAATCCCTAATCATCATGCTTCTGGGATTATGCATGGGAAGGCTGGGAGGGGAGGGGAAAGAACATCTCCAGATACCATCACAAAATATGCTCTCCATTTGGTGCTTGAGTTGCATCTGACCAAACATGGCTATTATGATTAAGGAAAGCCAAGCCCATCTGTTTTTACACATTGGAATGAATTTTAAGAAAAAATGCAACCAGGCTGGTATCTAGAAATCAAGGTTAAAAAAGGCATGAGTATTTTGCAAGTATATCTATTTGTGATTTTAGTTGAAATAAATACAGTATGAAACAAAACAAAAGTAAACAACATAGCAGTGGCACAAACGCACAGAAGATTAAAAAATTAAAGAAATTGAAGGAGGAGATGTTTTTGTGTCATGTACCACTTGAGCAGCCAACTTGCTCACTGGGAGCTCTTTGCATCTCTTAAGATTAGGGTCAGTTGGAAATAAGACACAACGTATGACTTAAACCTACAGTAGGATCAAGCAAGGTTGCCAAAATGTAGTGATCCGATTTCAAGATATTGGAAAACCTTGGATCCTGGTGAAGCAAATAAAGAACGTAATCTAAAAGTCTGATATACTTTGCAGAATCGCTTTGTTTAATCTCCTCCTTCAATTTCTCGAGCTGATTTTCCAAAAGCCTAAGGGGAATCACCGGACTTAAGCTAGCAGTGTTGGCTACTTTAAAGGGTGTGAGCACCTTGCAAAAGACAAAAAGCATTCTCCACTGCACTAGACTAAGGAACACCCCCTCCTTTCCCAATGTCATGGCTTGTTTTATAGCTGTGAATGGGTTTTGATGTTTATCCATCCACTAAAGCATACTGTATAAAGGGTGGAATTCCAACTGGTTACCACCTCTTGCTTCAGTTGGTGGTAAATTCAACTGTCCTTACAGATGCTGCAATCTCCCACATGCTGTGGCTGAATGGCGAAAATGTCCCAAAAATTTTTGGGCCGCAGACAGCATCTCCTGCATACCACTGCATTTTTTAAAAAACCCTGTACCACCAAGTAAATTGTGTGAGAAAAACATGGGACATGTTGGAATTCACCCAGCTGTAATGCTCTCACAATACTGGTGGCATTGTCAGATGTCACAAATCCTGAGGAGAGTCCAAGTGGAGTAAGGCATTTTGCTATAACATACCTTAGTTTTTCTAAGAGGTTGTCAGGGGAAGCAGTTGGGAAGCCGACGGATGCAATCCAGACCGTTGGCTTCTCGACTGTCTAATCCCGGCAAGGTACAAATGACAGGCATCAAAATCCTGATGCCTGTCATTTTACCTATGACCATCATCCCTATCGAAGGTAAGCTGGGCATGGGTGCAGACAGTCACGGGGGGGAGGGTTAGGTTTAGGACTCCTGGGGGGGATTTAGGGTTAGGCACCCCATGGGATGGTTATTTTTAGGCTAGGGAAAGGGGGGATTAGGGTTAGTCACCCCCAGGGGGATATTAGGGTTAGGTACCCCTCCCTGGGAGACTTAGGTTTAGGCAGCAGGGAAGCGGGGGTTAGGTTAGGCACTTAGAGGGGGGATTAGGGTTAGGCATTGGGGGGAGGTTAGGGTTAGGCACCCCTAAATGAGGGTTAGGGTTAGGGGGGAAAGTTTAGGGTTACTTACCTTTAGTAGCAGTCGGGATCTTCACCCCTGCCGGGCATGCGCTGTTGATATTTGAACCGCCGGCCATGCGGCCGGTGGTAATACATACCAATCCCGTTGTCAGTGGTATACCTCTTAGTGAAGCTGGTGATATAGTAGCCTGCCTCTGAATAAGCTGGTATTGTTTGTTAGATACTGCTGCTGCAGCTGTTAAAGACAAATCACCCACCAGGTGGGCTGTCACAGTCATGTAATATTTGCCCACTACTGCTTGTCCACATATCTGTGGTTAGGTGGACAGCGGGAACATTGGCATTTTGTAGGCCAATAATTAGTTGGTTTTTTAATGTCCTGGTAAATCTGAGAAGTGGTTTTGGGGTAAAATGGAACTGAGATGGAATTTGTACTGGATCTCACACAGTGAATTGAGGTCCACAGCATATCCACCATTAATGCTGTGGACCTCAATTAACTGTGTGAGATCCACAGCATTAATGATGGATATTGGACACAGATCTAATACTAGCATAGCAGTTATGGCATCAGTGATCCACTGTGCAACTGGGTGAGAGCTATCTTACTTGCTTCCCCTTGCAAAGGATTGTTTCACGGCCAGTTTTTTTTTTTTTTAAATAGTAGTCTTCCTGGTCCCCTTCTGGGATAAATCCTGGATAGGAGAGGAGTCACCTAGCCTTAACAAATTGGATACAGGACTACCTCTGATCATTACTGTGGATATTGAGGATGAAGGTGTTTGTGGTAGAGATTTCAGGTGATGGGATCTAGTTGAATTTGATAGAAGGGAGCTAGCTGATGCTGGACTGCTTGTTGATATTTTTTTAGCACAAGGTTTGTAATGTTGTCAAAAATGTGCATGAGTTTGCTGCAAATTACTTAATGGAGAGGAGGTTCCTAGAAGGTTAACATACCTACCTCTACATATCGTGATTTTAAACAATACATATGGCTTGACAATCATTGTCAGGATTTGGGTAAAAATAATTCCACACATAAGAGGTGCATTTGTTGTTCCTATTCCCAGGCATGACAATGGCCATCCTCTTATCATGGCCAAGAGCTGCTTCTACTGGTGCATGACTTACACAAACAACATTCTCATCCTCAGCATTCTCATTAGCACTGGCTTCAGCTACAAAAATATTTCCCTCATCCTCTTGCACTTCCTCTGTGGCATCCACAATTTGTAAGTCATCAGCTATATTTGAGTTGCTCAATCCCCACATTTACAGAAGGAGCAGAAATGTTGAAAGGAGGCTTCTCTGTGAGTACAACAGTATCACAAAGATCAGACTCACACATAGCACTCATGGACACACTTAGACTTTCCTCAGGGATTTCTGACATTTCTGTTTCTGAACGCACAGTTTATTCTACTGTCTTAGTGGTTTTCATTTTTTTACACCTCTTTTATACTCTGAGTCAAAAGGTTTTGCATTGTAATGAGAGACAGAGGAAGATGCCTCACAGACACTTGCAAAACCACCACTCATAAATAAAGGTATTTCCTTGCCACTGCATGTGGTGAATGGCATGTTGGCAATTTAACTTTTTTCTGCACCACACATTCAATTTATTAGATGTGTTTTTTCATTAGCAATGTGTATTGCTTTTTTTTATTTTAGATGCCCTGACTTAGACTCTCTATGCCCCTGAGCATTGGCTTTAGTAGATGACATTGAATGACTAGCATCGTAATCATGACTGGTGTCAGCAGCTGCAGCCACAGATTTTGGTTGCTATTCTCTAAACTGAACGTTATCATTTTTCAATTTGCAGATCACTGCATGGCTTATATACATCAACAAAGCACACTAGGGTAAAACACATCAAACATTACAAACAGTATAATTTTTATCATTTATTTTTTTATGTTGTAGCTCAATTCAAACTGTGTGGAGCCACATGGCTTATATATGCATGTCAACAAAGCGCACTAGGGTAAAGCGCACCAAATAGTACAAACAATAGAATTTAATTTTTTATTTTTTTTATTTTGATTTTTTGATGTTGCAACTCAATTCAAACTGCGTGGAGCCACATGGCTTATATATGTATGTCAACAAAGCGCACTAGGGTAAATCGCCCCAAACAGTATAAACAATACAATTACATTTTGTTTTTATTTTTTTATGTCACAGCTCAATTCAAACTGAGTGGAGCCACAGGGCTTGTATATGCACATGAATGTCTTTACTGATGGACACAGCACAGACTATATACAGCACAGTATACAGCAGCGTGCACTCCCTATTCACAATGATTAAGACTAGCACAGCCACTAGGGTGGTCAACTTTAACATTGTCAAAACAAAGATGCTTGAATCACTTTTCCACATAGACTATTTATGTCCATTATAATGTAGTAACTTGTGTGCCACATTTTAGCTTTGTACGTTGTAGTTTAGTGGTCGCCCAGAAGTTTATTTTCTGGAAGCTGACACAAATTGAAATTTTCAAATGTCTTTTCATGTATATTCGGCTCTTCCAAGAACCTGTATTAAAAAGATTACGATAGGAAATGTTAGAATATTTACCAAATGCACTTGAAAAACAGCAACCAAGAAACAATTATTGAGAGCTTTTGCATTTATCTCTTTTGTTTCTTGGTGGTGGAAATAGCAGGGAAACATCTCGAGCTCCTGCGCCTACTCACCACGCTTGATGGATGGGTAAAGGTATTTAAGCTCTGAAAGTATGTCTCTATTGAAATCAGTTCCAGTTAACACCTAGAGAGGCAAACAACATGGTGAATGTCTGGTTTATGTAAAGTATTAGAATGAAGCTCTATTGGGAATAAGAGCACCATATAATGACATCAAGCTGTTAAGTCTCCTAAAAATCTACCCTGATATAAACATTGGTAAGAAAGCTTACATTGCTTTTACCAGACACCTCTGGTTTCTTTCTGAACACTTGGTAGCTTTAGCATTTTTTTGACAATCGAGTGTCTACGAAAACAAAAGAAAAAATTGTAAAAAATCGGAATTGTCCATAGCCACCCGATTTTCCGTATAAAACTATCTGAGGACACAGATCTAAGTCTAGAAAAGTTCACTATAGGGCG
Source organism: Taudactylus pleione (assembly GCA_031769625.1). Taxonomy (NCBI): domain Eukaryota; kingdom Metazoa; phylum Chordata; class Amphibia; order Anura; family Myobatrachidae; genus Taudactylus; species Taudactylus pleione. The sequence goes on from JAUIMM010000115.1 coordinate 27,737,908, forward strand.
ATCCCTAAATATTGTTTGTTTGGAAAATGATTTGGTGTACTGCCGATTGATGTACTAAGTAATAAAAATAACCTTGTGGAAAAAGAAAATTTTAATGTTTTATTTTTTGGACCACCCTAACAGCCACTTGAGAATCTGGACACAGCACGGCCTATATACAGCAGAGAACAGCACAGCATACAGCAGGGTGCACCCGCTATACACTGTCGAAGCTGAATAATTGAGTAAGACAAGTTCAGTTTAAAATTCAATCACAGCGACGCCATCTTGCGACTGGCCGCAAGACTCCATTTTAGAAATGTGATTGCAAGACGCCATTTTGCGAATGGTCGCATAAGCGCCATTTTAGATAAACTCACATTTTAGTACATGTGGTGATAATACCATTAGCATAATGCGAAGGCATCTGTGACCATTATCATATGAAGCAAGTGGCCAGGTGACAACTGGCTTGGGTAGATAAGTTTCCTGCATAGTGTTTGTTCACTACGGGTGGTCTGGCTAGAATAAATAAGCAAGCTTCCTGCAATGACACTGGAAAGGTGGGAGGGCCTGCTGACAGGAGATGTAGAACTATCTGGCCCAGCATGCTAAAATGTTAGAGACAAGGCACTTATCCTCACACACACATTAAATATGTCTTTATATCAAACCCCGAATATTCACACATTTCATATACACACATAAGGTTCCATAAGCATCAAAATGTATGATTCAAGTTGGTTAAGTTAGTTTAAATGCTAAGAAATAAAGGTTTTTGATAACTAAGGTATTATACATGATAAGCAAGGTGTGTTTGGTCTCGTTCTGATGCATACGCTTTTTACAGCATCCCGGTGTTATCGGAGGAGAGATCGCATCATGCAAACTCAAGTTACGGATCGCAGAACTTACAAGCACCAAAATGTTTAGCTGATGAAATGTTACAGGAGGCGTTACCAGAAAGACTCCGGCTGTTAGAGGCAGGGAAAGTCTATTTGAAACAACCTGTTAAATGTGCCATAACATATGCTTCTCCTCTGGGAACCAATGATATCAGCAGGAAATTTCCCTTTGTCCTGCTTTAGTCTGGGGGGAATAAATACATGTGCCTATATACTGGTTTAGGAGTCCATGCTCAAGGTTGTATGAACTGAGGGTCTCTAGTCTGAGGTCTATCTCTGGGTCCAGAGGCGCAGCATATGTATACTGTTACTTGGGGTCTGTATAATTTCCTTTTGCGCCTAAAGTGTGTCTCTCTCTTTGTCTCTCTCTCTCTCTCTGTGTCTCTCTGTCTCTCTCTTTGTCTCTCTCTCTCTCTGTCTCTCTCATTGTATTTATTTGCGCTTATTGTAAACAGATCATAGCGTGTAACTGACTGTACTTTTACCTGAATAATACTTGTGCGTTGGAACCACAGATTCCACTCCTGTCTTTATTTGCGGTCATACTGCATATGTATTTTTCTGCGCAGGAAAAAGTGTATAACAGTGAGTGTATTGTTGGTAGGGGTAATTTATTCCCTAAAGTTAAGGGTATCGTATGATCCTTAAGGGCTAGGTGCAAGGGTTAGCCTAGTCGCTCGGTAAGCAGCTTACCGTTCTAAACACAGTAGCAGGTGTACATGTTGTCTTTGTTGTATAGAGGTGCGTGAGAGTGGCCGACATATAAACTCTCATAGGTCTGGAAGTTACCTTACTAAAGCTTATCCGGGTGTGGAAGTGGCCTGCTTCAAATCTTATCCAGGTGTGGAAGTTGCCTTACTAAATCTTATCCAGGTGTGTGGGCGGCGCCGACTTAAATCGTCCACAGGTAAGTGAAAGTGACTTGATTGTCTTTCACCGGTTTACATTTTTATTGAAAAGCATAGGAGTTGTCTCAGAATGGGAGCCATGCAAACAGTAGAGATGTTAAGCAATGATGTGCTGCTAATGGAGGCGCCGATCGGATCGGCCCGTCGTATCATGCATACCAAGTACGGTACTTATGCAATAAGGTATTGTGATATATGGTTTAATATGATGAGGAAGAGTGTTAGACCGTTTCCCAGAATTGGTAGTTTTGACAAAAATGTGTTAGATAATGTCCAGGATCACATCAGTATGGTGCGATCCCGAGAGAAAAAGATTAAGTATTTTGAATGTTTAAAACATAGCAGCATGAAGGGGATGCTTGGCTTAAAAATGTGCAAATGACGCAAACTAGCGTTGCAAACGCATTGCAAGAAAATACATCCACGATGCTGAATTGCAATACGGGTGAGCCACAAATTGGTGCACACATGCGGCAAGGTAGCATCATGGAGAGTATTGCCAGCAGTTCACACTCACCTCCCCCACCTTATGTGGATGGAGGTGCAAGTACAGTTACCAAAAATACCAACAAAAATGTAACAAGTAATTTGTACCCCCTCTTAAGTAACCATAAAGAAAATGTTTATGACGTAGATGATGAGCCTATTGTAATGTCTGCCATTTCCCATGATGTGCAAATGATAGATGCTGCATCACCACAATCACGGGTGGTGCCGCCATCTCCATCGGTAACAGCAAGGGAAGTGTTAATACACTCTGCACCCATTGAGGAAGTTGTTAATACCATACGTAGCAGCAGCAGATTAAACCCCCAGCCAGGTAAACAGGTCAGAGGTATCTGCATCCCATTCGGACAATAACTGTTCCGAATGGAAATGCGGATGCTAACGGTGTAGGGCCCACTAGGGAAGTAGTAATGCATTGTCCATGGACAAGGGTAGAACTAAATTCCATCATAAATGATTTCCCTGATCCAAAAAAGGAATTAGCCAAATCTCAAAGATTTTTGAGAAATTTGGGTAGTTCTCATGAGCCCACTAATAAAGATTGGCATGTAGTGTTAAGGGCCTGTCTACCACGCAATACCGACGTGACAAAATTTATCACGGATTGTGTATTGGATGGTGACGTTCCCTTAACAGACCAAGTAAACCAAGGTAACATTTCCCGCATTGTAACTCAATTGGGTATATATTTTCCGGTAGTAGTTAACTGGAACAAAATCTTCACAATCAAACAAAAGGAGAGTGAAACTGCAGAAGACTATTGCGATCGGGCTCTGCAGGCTATCACCCAGTACACTGGGATAGAAGATATTAAAGATAGCATTCACCACAGGGGAATGATAGTCACGATATTAATGGACGGTTTAAAAGAGAATTTAAAAACTCGGGTTCAGACCTCAAAGCCTGGCTGGAGGGGACTTACAATAGATAACCTCATAGAGTCTGCCATAGAACATGACAAAAACATCTCAAAAAAGAGGGAGACCCAGAGTGAAAAATGAATGGCTGTCAGTATACAAGCTCTGGAGGGAATGACGGTAACACCACAGCCAACAGACACGCTTGCAGTTGCACACACACTCATGTCAGAACAAGTTGCTCTCACTAACCCCACTCAACAACAAACACAACTCTATCCCACTAACCCAATGCAACCACAGGTCCCAGGATATCCACCTACTTCTTATCCCCCACAATACCCTTACCCTCCCTATCCTTACCCATATCCACCACCTTTACCCTCTGCTCAAACTCCACAACAACACATGCTTTCACCTGAATCATGGACATGTTTTAATTGCAAACAAACAGGACACTTAAGTAGAAACTGCACAGTAAAAAGAGTATGGACCCCACACCAAGGGAAACCTGGATATCCCCATAAGGGATATGCACAGAGATCAGCAAATATTCAGCAAGCACCAGCTCCAATTGTAGCCGTAAATCCTTTATTGGAGAATGGTAGCCAATGATAGGGGTCAGGTCATACCTGTAGTCTACAGATAGTCATGTTAACGGGAAGTACTACGGAAGAACCGGTCTTGATGGTTGATGTAGCTGGTACTGAATACCCTTTTCTTGTAGACACAGGGGCGACCAAGTCAGTGATGAAATCTCCCGTTAATTTACAGGTGACCAACGAGACAATACCAACAATGGGTGTGACAGGTAGAGTGGAACGTTATCCTTTAACAAAGTCCGCAGAGGTTAGTATTGGGCCGTTGCATACCAGACACTCTTTTCTCCTGGCTGCCGCGGCTGCTACTAACCTGCTGGGCAGAGACTTGTTATGTAAAATGGGATGTGTCATATATTGCACCCCTGATGGTGTATATTTAGATATCCCAGAGAGAATGGTATACGAGTTGCGGGATATTTTAGACACTCCTCATAGGATAATGTATCACTCTACCGTTTTAAAAGAAAATCCATCACAAGTAGATGAATTGTTGTTCCAAATTCCAGATTCCCTTTGGACAAAAGATGGACAGGACACTGGATTAATGGCAAACGTAAGCCCGGTAATTGTAAACTTAAAAAGCGGTAGGCAAGCTCCAAAAATTCCCCAGTACCCACTAAAACAGGAAGTAGAACTAGGGGTGTTTCCAATAATCGAGCGATTATTGCAACAGGGAATTTTAGTTCGTACAGCTAGTGTAGCCAACAGTCCCATCTTTCCAGTAAAGAAGAGTGGTGGGAGGGGTTATAGGCTGGTGCAAGACCTTAGAGGTGTTAATAAGGTAGTAGAGAGCCAATTCCCTGTAGTGCCGAATCCAGCTGTCATCCTGATTCAGATCCCACCAAATGCAACCCATTTCACTGTCATTGACATCTGTTCTGCTTTCTTCTCTGTGCCTCTCCACCCTGACTGTCAGTACCTATTTGCATTCACATACAGCAATATACATGGACACGATTGCCCCAAGGTTTCATAGACAGCCCCAGTATTTTCTCCCAGGCATTGCATGACTGTTTACAAGCTTTTCATCCTGCCAATGGATCAGTTCTTATTCAATATGTGGACGATTTATTGCTATGTTCTGACTCCTATGTCATGTGTGAATGATACTAAACTTTTGTTACTTCATCTCTCGCATACAGGACACAAAGTGGCTAAGGACAAGTTACAGCCGTGCCAGCCCAGAGTAAAATATTTGGGACACTGCCTAACCCAGGGGATACGACATCTCACAAATGATAGAATCCAGGCCATACAAAACATGACACTGCCGCAGAATCAACAGCAAATTCGTACCTTCTTGGGAATGTGTGGATATTGCCAAATGTGGATCCCAGGTTTTTCTATTTTGGCCTTGCCTTTACAGGAACTAGTCTCTTCCTCAAAACCCGATCGCGTCACACACACTGAGGAATCAGAACAGGCTTTTCTTAATCTTAAGGATAGCCTGACAAAAGCTCCTGCATTGGGAATACCCGATTATGAAAAACCTTTTGATTTATATTGTACGGAAGCCGATGGTTGTGCTGCAGGTGTCCTTACACAAAAACATGGTGATGCCAGTAGGCCCGTAGCATACTATAGTGCCCAATTGGACACGGTAGCAAGATCATTCCCCACCTGTTTGAGAAGTGTAGCAGCTACCGCTCTACTGGTGAGTAAAAGTGAGGACGTAGTATTGGGCCATGATATGATTGTCTACACTCCCCATGCTGTATCTGCTCTGTTGAACTCAGCTCAAACCAGACACGTCTCCTCGGCTAGGTTTACCAAATGGGAACTAGCCCTAATCGCTCCTGCAAATATTACTGTTAAATGTTGCAGTACGCTGAATCCGGCAACATACCTACCATATGTACAACATGATGTACAAAGGGTGGAAGGAGAGGAGTTGCTGGTGAGAGGTGAGTTCAGCAGACATGATGACACTCACGATTGTATGACATATCTGAATCAGACCTTTACTGCTAGACCTGACATACATTACACACCTTTAGAGAATGTGGATGTGACTTTCTATACGGATGGGAGTTGTCATAGACAAACAGTCACAGGTGAATTATGTACAGGTTATGCTGTTGTAAATGACACAGACATCATGGAAGCTAAACCTCTCGGTCCTCCTCACTCAGCCCAGGTGGCAGAGTTAGTAGCATTGACTAGAGCATGTGAACTGGCAGCAGGCAAATCTGCTAACATTTACACTGACTCGAGGTACACGTTCGGGGTGGTGCACGATTTTGGGGCTCTATGGCGTCTGAGAAATTTTATGACAGCAGCAGCCACACCAGTTGCACACTCCCGATACATAAAACATCTCTTAGAAGCAATCCAACTGCCCAAGGCAATGGCAGTAATGAAATGCAAAGCCCACACATGTGAGGATGACCCGGTGTCACTGGGCAACAACAGAGCTGATGAAGCTGCAAAATGGGCAGCAGGGTTAAAAATGTCTTCCCCGATTGAAACAATTATGTCATTCCAAACCATTGATATGCTGAAATTAATTGAGATGCAAAATTTGTGTTCAATTCAGGAAAAATCCATATGGAAGTCCAAGGAGTGTGGGCAAGAGTCCTCTGGGATCTGGAGGGACGGACATGGTAAGCCAGTAGCCCCCAAGGCATATTACCCCAGCCTGGCTGAGGCAGCACACGGTCTGACTCACCTGGGCAAACAGGGTATGTGCAAGTTGGTGAGGGCATACTGGTGTGCACCAGGTTTTTCTTCACAAGCAGAGAAGATAGCAATGTCCTGTCTGACCTGCTTGAGAAAGAACATAGGGAAAGCGATCCCTACTGAACCATCCCACATTCCACCGACTGAAGGACCTTTCCAGGTGATACAAATTGATTTCATCCAATTACCACCCTGCAGGAACCTTAAGTATGTACTAGTGTGCACAGACGTATTTTCTAACTGGGTTGAGGCGTAACCAGCAGCCACTGATACTCCAGCGTTTACTGCCAAGAAAATAGTTCAGGAACTTGTATGCAGGTACGGTATCCCTAGAATCATTGAGAGTGATAGGGGTACCCATTTCACAGCTGATGTTTTTCAAAATATGTGTAAGCTGATTGGTATTAATAGCCAACTTCACACCCCCTACTGACCGCAAGCCAGTGCCAAGGTAGAGAGGATGAACGGGACTATTAAAAATAAGCTAAGTAAAATCATAGCAGAGACTGGACTAGGATGGCCAGAAGCGTTACCTTTGGTCCTACATAGCATAAGTTTCCTCTGAATCTGTCCCCATTTGAAATACTATTCGGCAGACAACCTCATTTGATTATAAGTCCCCAGGAAGACTTGAAGGGTAACAACGAGGTAACTGTAAAGTATCTTATATCAATGAGTAGGCAGTTAAAGCAACAGCAGCAGAAATTGAAATTGTTGTCTAATGATATGCCTGAAACTAACTGTCATGATGTTGAACCAGGAGAATATGTAATGATCAGAAATTTCATGCGTTCAGGTTGTTTGACTGATTGGTGGGAAGGTCCATACCAGGTGCTGCTGACGAGTACTACATCTTTGAAGGTGGTCGAAAGAGATACCTGGATCCATTCCACTCACTGCAAAAAGGTCAATCAACCGATGGAGAAACAAGGCAGAGACAAGGCTGATAGTGTAGACCTGTCGCTCGCGAACTTGTTCCGGGAGGATTGAAAAGGTCGTAGTGAGATACCTGAACCGAGAGAAATTTTGCAGGACTTGTTGTTAAAATGGACAGGCCTGCTGTGTTCATTCTCATATTCTCTTTTAGAGTGTTCACCATCCTGGTCAGTTCGGGAATATCCAGTGTCTGTGATGGGGACTGATTGAGGAAACAGGAGCTGATGGCAGTGCTGATGGAGTGGAGAAAGGAGGAGTGCAATGCCAATCAGGGGAGTGTCTGACCAATCTTAGCACTGTTATTGTTAAGAGTGCTGTCATTCCGGATACTCGGGGAAGGTGTGGAGGTTTATCGTCTGAAGATTCCTGTATTTGTGAGTTTTGTGGGTCCCTAGTTGATGAGAACTGTATCCAACGGTGCCAATCTAAATATAACCCGTACTGGGGAGGGTATCCTTTAGAGGATTATCACAGCATGGTAGGCAAAGTGTTAAATCAAACTGATTGCTGGGTGTGTTCACATGTGCCACAGGGACAGCATAATGTAGGGTTGGTGCCATTTCTGCTGAATACCACGGAAATTTTAGATTTACAAAAAGGGAAAACTTCGGATGGAAAATTCCTCTCATCCAAACCACCTCATTTCAAACTCTATCAATTCCAAGTAGATAGATCACTTTTATGTTTGAACATAACCTACCCCAATAAACCTGGAGGTTGGGAAGTGACAGGGAATAATCAGACGATGACCTTCTCACAAAGAGCTGATAATGAGTCCATAAACTATGATCTGTTACGCTCAATTAAATCAAGTGGAAAACATTTTAGGTACCGGTATACATTGAGTTCCACCAAAGAAATGATTGGTAAAGTACCAGATGGTTATTGTGCTAAAATAATACAACCAGAAACTTGCACATACCAGATGGAAGAGCCTGAGATAGGATAGTTTGCAAGGGAAATGTGTTTAATGATAATGATGCATACCATTCCTTATGTTCTCCCTGATAATGTATATTTTATATGTGCAAGAAAAGCGTATAAATGGCTCTCCACGATTTCCGAAGGTTTGTGTTATCTGGGCAGAGTAGTTCCAGAAGTTATGACCCTCACACATGTTGAAATGTTGGGAATACATAAAAACACACCGTCACCATATCTTCACATGCAATATGAACACAGAGGCAAGAGAAATATGATACCTGGTGATATGCATAAAGCCGCTCAGTTAATCAGTGAGACAACTGGCTTCCAAGTTTTAGTCGCCCTGGATCCCACCAGAATTGCTAGGGGTACATTAAATTTTAGATATATCCAGGAACTTGCTAAATTAATAGATAATATCACAGAGATGTACGATGACACATTCAGGTACACGGGGAGAGAATTGCAAGCGTACAAGAAAGAACTAGTGCAACACAGGATAGTGTTGAATTATTTAACCGCTGTTACTGGTGGGTATTGCATAATGTTAGCCACCCAATTTGGAGTAAAATGTTGCACTTATGTCACCAATGATACCAGCAACCCTAAGGAGGTGATAGACCAGAAGATGGATGAGATTCTGCAGCTAAAGTGGGAATTTTGAAAGAACCATAATGCATCAGTGGCTGAAGCAGGGGAAAAGATAGAAGGATGGGTGTCATGGCTGAACCCAGTTAAATGGTTCTCGGGTCTAGGGGAATGGGTACAGGAAGTGATCGCCAGCATAGGCAAATTCTTGATCCTTATACTGATTGTCATCATAATAATTGGCATATGCGTTTCGTGTGTTCCTATTGTATTGAAGTGTGGAAAATGTAAAAATAAAGTAAAACGAAAGAATGAAATTATGATGGTGGTCAGAAATGATAATATGTATACCGAGGTAGATACAGAACTGCATTACAGCCCTGAGCTAGGAAGTACCATCATTTAAATGTATAATATTTAGACATGCATAGAAGATATTATTGAAATGTTTTTTATAGAACACCTCAGATAATGTAAAGTCTCAAATTCCCCTTCAAGACTGCTGTTATAAGACTGGTGCATTCCCACACCTGTCACATGATCTCCCAAGATCTGCGGTGTGCGTATAATAGTAGTTTTATGTCCCCACCCAGAGACACATTATTGATGGATTAAGGAACACCTTGTGCCATCCCAGAATAACACTAAATAATATGTAAATGTAAGCCTAAGATAAATTTATATAACAGATTGTGATAGCATGTTTGCTATCAAAGGGTGGACTGTCGAAGCTGAATAATTGAGTAAGACAAGTTCAGTTTAAAATTCAATCACAGCAACGCCATCTTGCGACTGGCCACAAGACTCCATTTTAGAAATGCGATCGCAAGACACCATTTTGCGAATGGCCGCCTAAGCGCCATTTTAGATAAACTCACATTTTAGTACATGTGGTGATAATACCATTAGCATCATGCGAAGGCATCTGTGACCATTATCATATGATGCAAGTGGCCAGGTGACAACTGGCTTGGGTAGATAAGTTTCCTGCATAGTGTTTGTTCACTACGGGTGGTCTGGCTAGAATAAATAAGCAAGCTTCCTGCAATGACACTGGAAAGGTGGGAGGGCCTGCTGACAGGAGATGTAGAACTATCTGGCCCAGCATGCTAAAATGTTAGAGACAAGGCACTTATCCTCACACACACATTAAATATGTCTTTATATCAAACCCCGAATATTCACACATTTCATATTCACACATAAGGTTCCATAAGCATCAAAATGTATGATTCAAGTTGGTTAAGTTAGTTTAAATGCTAAGAAGTAAAGGTTTTTGATAACTAAGGTATTATACATGATAAGCAAGGTGTGTTTGGTCTCGTTCTGATGCATACGCTTTTTACAGCATCCCGGTGTTATCGGAGGAGAGATCGCATCATGCAAACTCAAGTTACGGATCGCAGAACTTACAAGCACCAAAATGTTTAGCTGATGAAATGTTACAGGAGGCGTTACCAGAAAGACTCCGGCTGTTAGAGGCAGGGAAAGTCTATTTGAAACAACCTGTTAAATGTGCCGTAACATATGCTTCTCCTCTGGGAACCAATGATATCAGCAGGAAATTTCCCTTTGTCCTGCTTTAGTCTGGGGGGAATAAATACATGTGCCCATATACTGGTTTAGGAGTCCATGCTGAAGGTTGTATGAACTGAGGGTCTCTAGTCTGAGGTCTATCTCTGGGTCCAGAGGCGCAGCGTATGTATACTGTTACTTGGGGTCTGTATAATTTCCTTTTGCGCCTAAAGTGTGTCTCTCTCTTTGTCTCTCTCTCTCTCTCTCTGTGTCTCTGTCTCTCTCTTTGTCTCTCTCTCTCTCTGTCTCTCTCTCTGTCTCTCTCATTGTATTTATTTGCGCTTATTGTAAACAGATCATAGCATTTAACTGACTGTACTTTAACCTGAATAATACTTGTGCGTTGGAACCACAGATTCCACTCCTGTCTTTATTTGCGGTCATACTGCGTACGCAATTAGCGTTGTGTTTAGAGGTTTATAGGAAGGTTTTCAGAAGGTATAGGCAGGGTACATAGCGGTTCATTTCTAATATTGTTAACACATTGACTAAGAACAGCACAGCCACTTGTGAGTCTGGACACAGCACAGCCTATATACAACAGAGTACAGCACAGCATACAGCAGCGTGCAACCCCTATACACATTGACTAAGAGCAGCACAACAGCATGCCTGACAAGGAAATGGCACTGAGTCCCATCTGCAGCACCTTATATAGACTCCAAAACCCATTAGACTCTGACGCCACTAGGTTGACGTTTTGGCTCGAAGTGGAATCTGAGTCAGGCGGGAAGACCCGAGCCGCCACTCAGATTTATTCGGATACCGGGAGTTCAGGTGTCCTCGGATTCCAAGCAATCTGAACCACTCATCTCTAATGTTTACACACAACTTACCTACCACATTCCAACTCTCTAATTAAGTCAGAGAAACACAGAAAAATAATATGGATGCAGGGATGCACATGTTCTATGCACATATGCAGATAAACAAAGCATACTTTAGGATGGCCTTGTATCCTATTCTACTCAAATTGACCATATATACTTACTGTATATGGAGAATATTCATGCCTTTTGCAATGTAGTAAACATAATGTTTTCTATCATATGCATTATTATACACATATATTTATTTTTCTGTTTTTAGAAAAGGTAGAAAAAATGTATGCAGCTGTAATTTGACATAAACTTCTTAATTTAAAATAAAATATAAGGAATACATTATCTGTTAAGATTTTTCCAAATGTTATGTTCTGGTGAAGTTACCACAAGAAAATGATTCTGTCAAAAAAGTTAAGATGTGTTCTGTATGTAGGAGGAAGATACAAAAGTCACATTTATTAGGATTATACATAATTGCTTTTCCTTGATTTTTTTTTAGATTAAGTGAAAATCAACTAATAAATGTGAAAAAATAATACTTTCTATGGCCATAGTACATACATGATTCACGTATAATGCCACACATATAGTTAAATTTCTTCCTAAGCAAAGTGCAAATGTGCAGTAACCTGTAAAAATTAATTGCATTAGATTGATCTAGTGCAAATTAAACAATTAAAATAAATAAGTCATTGGTTGCTATGGATACCTGTACTTTTGTACTGTATTAGTAAATAATCTGCATTTGCCTGCTGCTATGCAAAATGTTTTAAGGTATTAGAAATGGACAATTTCTAATTCGAAAACAAAGCATTTCCACTTTATTTTCCTTCTCGTATTTTGCAATGCATAATTTATATTTAAACTACATACAATTGTATGTATGTTTTGTGTTCGATGGCATGAATAACTTAACTATATTAATAAAACATGGTTTTAATTAACGTATAACAGGTAAGATATTTGGAAATCTTCCTGAATATGTCTCTGTGTTGTCACAGATTGTGCTGTGATGTGAGCATGATAAAGATAGCATGCTGAAAGCAAAGCACTAAGGCCCCCATTTATCAACGGAGCATCATGACCCCTTTTTGCTCTTGCTAAAGAGGTTATATACTCATTTCTACATTTAACAAACAGCGGTAATCTAATATTACCGCTATTTGTTAAGCATCGCTCTCGCCATCTTTTAGATGGCGAGAGCGACGCGGTCCCCGACGGTGCCAACAATAGATACCCGACGGTGCCTTTCCGGCTTCAACAAAGCCTCCCAGGCACTGCCGGGTCCCCATGTCAAACACATGTGCAGACGGACCGTCGCACATGCGTATAATACAGGATCCCTGTTGCTGGTAGCATTAGGCTACCAGCAGCCCAGTGGAGGACCTCGCAAAGGAGGAGGACTTTGCGGGACCTCACTGGAGTGGTAAGTATTGGTTAATACCAGTAGATATTTTATATCACTTTTCTAATTGTTTGTTTATTATTTATGTCATTTTAATTATTTCTTATTTCATTAACACTCATTGATTTATCTTTACACATCTATTCTTTACACTTCACTATCACCTTTTTTTCCCCTTTTCATGTGATGCCCTGGGGATGGTCCTTGGCTGGAATTTTTGGTGTACCTTGCTTCTCAGACGTGAACCCCTTAATGTTAGGGACGTCAGAATAGAGCAGCATTGTCGATGGCCTGGCGCTTATTCATATATTTGCAAAAGTATGTAACTAATACCTCTGAATCTCTATTATCATGTAAGATTTAAGTATTTTTTGTTGATATTGCTGCAGTGTGCTGGAGGGCAAATTACTTTTTTTTCTGTGACCAGTACATTTGTTGTTTGTACCACAGTGATACTAACCAAAAAATTGCACTGGTGTTTACCATCATTGACAAATGGGGGCCTTGTTATATGAAACTTATCTTGATTTGCCTATTTGCTCATTTTTCATCGTTGTTACTAAATTACCACTAGTATGTGTTGTTTTCCAAATAGTTTTTGTGAAATCTTGTATGGAATATAAACAGGACATATCCATCCAAACTACTTAAACAGCTAGAGGTGTGTCCTAATTTACTGGTTGTATGACATATGGCAGGAGACACCCAGTGCAACTGAGATGCTCAGAAAGGAGTAGCATACCATTTCTTTCTTTAAAGCATCTCACAGTGTGTCAGAGACACTAGGCTGTGACATGAAAGGCACAGGAATTGGTTTTACACACCTACTTTACAAAGTCGCAGTTGACGCACAAAATAACTTGGTGTGAGGAAAAGTCATGGCTGCTCTCATCTGAGCCCTGTTTACACAGATTCAGACACAATCACACATAGATGATTAGTGTAAGCTAGCAATGTGGTTTTGCTGCTTCTATGTGATTTACTTATGTGAATAAGATGCATTTTGAGTGAAAAAGAAGCTCTGCACAGTCAAGTAGCCCAGTAACTGGCGATCCAATGATTGGTATGACTAAAGCAACAGCAAGAAAGGACACATCAATATTCAGATTTTATCTAATGGAATCATTTTGGAGAGGTGGTCCTGTTCCATACTGTACTTCTTTTCTAGACTTTCCAGCTTATGAATCACATACTGTAATACATGTTGCAAGAAAGTCTCATCAGTTTTGCACAAGGTAAATTATTCTTCTGTCTATGTTTTAGAATTACCTCTAAATTTACCGTAGACTCTGAATGGCATATATTGTTTTCATTGAATGTCTTTATTACATTAAGATTGTGCTTTGGTTTCTAACAATGGGCCAGATTCAATTACCTGTGATATTATTGCACCCGCGATATTATCACCGATTTTTTTGGCAATATTATCGCACCTGCAATGATTTATCGCCGATTTTTCATTGAAGAGTGGAGAAAACTTTTCTCCAATTTGAGAAATGGGGAAAAATGTGCAAAATCCCTAATTTTGGGTAAAAGTGTGGGGATTTCTTTCAGAACCCTTTGGACAGCCCCACTAATGATACTCTAGCAAAAAAACATAGTGAGTTGCATACTGCTGCGAAAAAGTACAGCTGAAATTTTGTTTTGTTTTTTTTGTGACAAATGCATTTAATGTATTGGTTCTGATATTTCGGAGGGCAATAAGGATGCATCAAGTGTTTTAAACATCACACGTGGCTGGTGCAGGCAATTTTTTTGCGTTTTTCAAAAACTACCTGCGCCAGCCACGTGCGATGAATAAAACACTTCACGCATCCTTACAGCCCTCCGACATACCAGACCCAATTTGTTAAATGCATTTTTCATGTAAAAAAAAATTTGGCCGAAATTTCAGCGGTCGTTTTTCACCAAAGTACGTAACTTACAATTTTTTTTTAGCTAAAGTATCTTTAGGAGGGCTGTCCAAAGGGTTCTGAAAGAAATCCCCACATTTTTACCCCAAAATAGTGGTTTTTCAAAGTTTTTTCGCCTGTCCTAGGCAGGAAAAAAGTTTTCTACACTTTTTAGGTGATAATCGGCCTTTTTTTCGCCATTGTTGGCAAAAGTAGCCGCAAAATCAGCCAATTGCGGCCGATATTGGCTGCGAAATCATCTGATTGGTCTACTGATTTCGCCAATGATGGCAAAATCGTCTGATTTTGGCTCTAATTGAACTCCCCCCAGTATTTCTTAATTTATTATGTAAATGTGGGATGAATCATTTTGCTATATTTCATCACACAGAATTGCACATTACTGTACTTGAACACAATTTTGATCCAATAATTTTTAACATGTTGCGGGATGCAGTCCTTAGAGGCCTGGGCTGCTTGCCAATTTGTGCGCATGTGTGGGATTGTGATCCCGTGCATGCACACAGGCTGGCTGCACAGATCAGCAGAGAGCAGCGGACCCCTGGAGTTAGTAATATTGTGCCCTCTTTGTATAATTATAAATAATATTGTATCCCCTTTTAATTCCTAAAATGAATAATGCCCCTTAGTATGCATATAAAGAAAACAAATAATTTAAACTTTTGATTTATGAATTTACTAATTTGCATTTGTTGTTATTGGCCAAATTTATTGTTCACTAGAGACCTTTCTTGTATTGCACACACATTATTGCATTTTAAAAATTGCCCTACAAGGTATCATTCATTGTGTTGTACTTGTGACAGAATGTGAGTAAAAAATAGGAGTGATGTTATATTACTATCACAGTGTGGCTCAATAGTGAGAAACATAATGAGCTGTGTATATACCAGAGAAAATTAATCTATATAATAAGTAAGAACGTGAGTGTGTCTATCTGTTTGTTTGTCCTTTATGCAGAATTTTGTACCTAGCTCCACTAAATTTGGTAGTTTGACAAGGATTAGGTTTTTGGTTATGCTTGAAGTTTGTCAGGGCCATGGAGGTCTACATGGTGCCCACCTAGAAGGCCTGGAACCTCTGATTTAAAATTTTTGTTTAAGCAAGTTTGCTCAGGATGTCTTCTAGTGTCTAAAACTGCATTGATCTGTAGGCACAGGCTGATATGTATCAGTAGGGGGCAGAGCAGTGAGTTAGAGGATCAACTCTCACACTTCCCCTGTCTGACAGTTATTAATTTCCTCCAAGAACATTTCATGGTCTCCAATGCACAGATTTCTGCTCTGCTCTGATATCTGTTCTGCGGTGATTTTTGTGAGCATGCAATTCTTGCACCAAAGAATGAAATAGTAAACAAAATCAATAAGACAATAAGGCAGGAATTGCCAGGTGAATTTGTCAATTATAGATCAATTGACACTGTCACTGACCCAGACCAAGCTGTGCATTATCAAACTGAATTTCTAAACTGGAAGGTTAGTGCACCAATCATGCTGCTTAGGAACCTGGATGCTGCAAAACTATGCAATGGTACAATACTCTCAAAACTCATGTCATTGAAGCCACTATCTTAACAGGATGTGGTACATGAGAGAATATGATCATTCCTCATATCACACACAAACCAACAGACATGCTATTTGAATTCAAGAGATTACAATTTCCAATCCGACTCTCTTTTGCAATGATCATCAAAGAGGCCCAATGTCTCAATCTTTGAAGGTAGCAAGTATTGACCTGCAAACTCCTTGCTTTTCCCATGGGCAGTTGTATGTGACATGTTTAAAAGTGAGGGCATCCAACAGCCTTTTCATTCTGGCTCCTAATGGAAAAACAAACAACATTGTTTATATCACAGTGTTTAGATAACAGTGTCTAAATACTCTATATAAAAGGATAGATAGATTCTTTCAGGGCTAAAACTAGTGGGGTCCTTTTTAGACTTAATGAAATGGATCAATGGAATCGGGTTATACAGTAGGGGAGGACAATGTAATAAATGAAGGCTGCAGATGTACTTCAAGGTCCATTCTTCGACCCGGGCAACCATGGGTATCCTAGCTAGTAATTAATAATGGAGAAAGTTTAAGAACCATGGAATGTCAAAGAAGGAGACCTGCACAGTACAGATCCTGCACATGCGCAGGTCTCTCACAATCAGATTAGTACGCAAACCATCAGGGTAGCTTTCATGTGATATATTTGGAAAGATGTCACCTGTAAATGGGGGCACTTTGCCAGAGTATTTTGTTATGTTCTGTGCATTTACAAAGTTCCATAGTTATTATAATAAATATGACATTGCAAACAATAGGTGGGGGCACTGCACAGTGGGGGGTGAGCACTTGACAAGAGATCTGCAAGCTATTATATGTCTCTGACAAGAGGAGTGCCCATGCAGCACAAAGGCAAATTATTCTTTCCAGAACCAAAAGAGGAAGTAAGTTTAGTGCTGTTAAATGGCAAAGAACAGTCATTGATTCCAGTAGATGACTGTCTTGTCATTTGAAAGTGAGTGGTTCATATTTTATGTCTCCTCTAAATTCTTAACACATTACTGGTAGCTGTACAGAAATGCAACGGGGATAAGAGAGTTAATGATTATAAATGGGTTTATTTTTAATAGGGTTGTGATGTTGATGAAGATGGTATAAATGATATTCAAGAAGGGGTTAATAAATTATGAGGGGATGGTCTGTATTATATGGCTAATACTAGAATGCTCTCTGTAATATATTGGTCACTAGGATGTTCTCTGTATTGTATGTGCAAGCTTGCAAGCTAAGTTGTACAGAACCTGGTGCTCCGAGGAGGGCTGTTTGCCATGACTGCAGCAATAGTGTGTGAGGACACATCGGTAGATTTAAACAAATATAAAATGTTAATGCTAAACCTTGGTAGAACCACAGGCTTTGGTGGCCTGAAAGATTTATTGCAAGTTGAGATTAAATGCTCACAGGAACTCTATTTGTCTCTGCTCTTGGCCATATTGATAAAATTTTTGTTCTGATACAGTCCTAGAGTAGAATATAGCTGCCATTTTCTCAAGCACATTATGAAGTTGTCCTGTATGGATCACTTGCTTTGGACTTTGAAAATCCTGTTCATGATGCCAATTCAGGTGTGGTACCTGAATAAATGTATTAGTTGATGTGATGCTTGGTTTATATTGGTTTCTTTCAATAGTTGACCTGTGCAGGATTACAGGTTAATCATTTCACACCATACTAAATAAAAACCTATTTATTTTTAAATACCTATTCAACAGTTGCTATTTTACTAATAAATCTAATAAACATATAAAGGAAAAACTACAGTCCTATAACTGTGAATGTCCTATATTAAATAAAGATAACTAAATTTCTGCTTCTATACCTAACTAATGTCCAGTTTTCCTTAATGGATTGAATTTTGGCTAACCCAGGTTGCTTTAGGGTCTCTGTATGCACAGTTGGAGCCCTTAACATGTATAATGCAGTGATGTTATCTAAATGACACTTAACAATGGCAATGTATCTGACACAAAAATAGGTGCTGGAGCATAAATAAATGGTTTGGTCTCACTAAAGCATAATATAGCTCTCTAAGATAATTACCAGTCACTCTTGTATAGAAAACTCAATGTGGCACTACAAGTCCCTGCAATCCTCTCCTGCTTGCAGCCACATATCATGCTAATTCTCCCTGCAGTTTGTCTCTCTACAAGCTGGCTTTTCTCCTTGTGGCAAACTGAAAGTTGGTATCCGTTTTACCTGTCTTAATACCAAGGACCATTCTCCTCCATTGTCTCTCTATTAGATTCCACTATGCTTCCTGCAGAGTCCCTTGTGTACCAATATACCTTTAATTGAGTCTCATCCTCTCTCAACCCAGATGTGTCACCCTTTCTCTCTGAGTGGTCATCCAGCATCCTGCTTCTTATAGACTCTCCACTCTTTATCTCAAGTACACTGTCACAGCTGTTCACTTTCTGGCTCTTTAACATGGCCCTTCGAAGCAACTCTTTTCTCCTTTCTCTTGAGCTCTGGTACCCCAACAACAACAGCACCTCCACCCTCTTTGTAATCATACTCCTGGGGCCAAATGTAAAAGGTTGCAAATTTGTAAAAAATGCGAGTTTAGTGCTAAACTCGCATTTTTTATTCACTTGCAAATGTAACAGGGCGCGACTATAGTAAAACTCACATTTTTGGGCTCTACTAATACTCGCAAAAAATCATCTCACATACATATGTTTTCCCATTCTCTAGATAGAACTTGAGCAATGTAATAGAGTGCGAGTGCTTCACTCACACATATTACTGCACGAGAAATTAGCAAAAACAATAGACCAGCTTCAGGATAGTGAGTATATCCTGAGCAGGTCAGAGTAACACAGAAACATGCACATATTCATGAGATGCGTGCATGTTTCTGTGTGTACATATGAAAATACTTTTTCATTTAAAAAAAATTATGTGCACCCTATCCCTAGAAACATATCCAGCCTAGGGCTCTGTACAGCTTGTGCTAGTTTTTAAAATACAGGAAAAAAATGTGTAGGTGACCCGGGCTATTTATTGCCTGTACTGGTTCTAAAATTACAGGAGCCAAAATGCGTAGGGGCCCCTGTATTTTAAGTATCAGCACAGGGCTTTTCTGATTCAGTCCTGGTTGTGGAAATACAGGGGACAAAATGAGTAGTGGTCCCCTGTAATTTCCATAACCAGCACCAGACTGTTTATAGCTGGGGGTAATGCCACATTTTTCTTGTGTATTTTGAAAACCAGCACAGGCTGTACAGAGCCCTGGTTATGCTTCTGGGGAGAGGGTGCACGTCATTTTTTTAAACACACAGACAGAAGATTGGACGAATCTCACTGATCTGTGAAGGCTTCTGTATAACTGAGTTTACATAGGGAAATACTGACACAGATTTTCATAGTGTAGTAGTCTTGAGCTCAAAAGTTCACAGGCTATTACATTTGCGAGTCCTGGCACCAACTCGCACCTTCAAAAATTGCTAGAATGTGCGAGTTTGATTTTTAACTAAAACTCGTACCCTATTACATTTGGCCTCTGGTCTTTTTCTTTTTCTCCTCCTCTAGGATCTTTACATGGGCTTCCAGTCTTTCCTGATGCGCATGCACCCCACCTTTTGCTACAACATGGCATTTGTAGTCATTTAAGGCTGTTGTTTAATAAAGTCTAGTGATATTGTACCTGTCAGTTGCAGGATATCACACATATTGCAATGTATAGGGTACAAATGAATTTTTTTTTCCATGTATAGAAAATACTGCATGTATTGTACATAGCTCAGAAATTCTGGGCAGTTTATTTTTACACTGCAATTTAGAGTCAAAATAAAAATTATTCTCCTAACTGTAAATATGTCCACTAGCTTTATATTTGCCCATCCCCCATCCCCTACTGTACAATATGGTTTTGTGAAAATGCAGTTTTGCTCCTTTTTTCTGTGCTCCTAACTGCATCAGCCCAGATGTCTACATATAACGGAGGTTAGGAATAGAGCCGATGGCACATAAACTTCTAGTCAGGGATAGAGGGGTTAATAAAGTTAAAATGTTTGTTGACAGCAAGTAGGCAGATGTGATAGGACGTTAGGTTAAGGGCGGGTTTAGTGAGAGGGTGTAGAGAATCTGCTGTGGTAAAATCTGCCTCTTTGAATTGATCTGCGACCAGGAAAGTATAGTTCTTCCTTAGCAGATCTGTCTTTTGGATTAAAAGTTCTTTATTCATCCTACTTTCTCTTTCCCTTCTGTATATCTTTCCCTACTCTCTTCTCCATACTTTCCCTATACCTACACTCTCTTTTCTTATCTTATAGCTTTTCTTTCCCTTGCCCTCCATGGTCACCAGGCGTCCGTCTTGCGCTCCGACCCCCTTGCCCTTTAAATCTGTGGGGAGCAGCATGAGCCGTCCCCAACATGCGCGCTCGGTACCCGCCCGTCTGTCAGACGGTGTCGGGTCTGGCGCGCTTTATCCCCTGCCCTCCCGGCATTTGGGAGGGTCAGGCATGCCCTCCTTACCTTCAGGGAGCGGGGCGGGTGCGGGGGCCGCGGCGGTGCCGCAAGAAATCGGATGCACTGCCTCTGCCTGCCTCTGGTTCCCCTCTGGTCGCCAGTATTAGCGCGACCAGGGACCAGGGCAGGTGGGGATCGGGAGAGGCCGGGCATGCTACAGCACCCGTGGGAGTCACGGGCGCAAGCTCTGGCAGCAGCGGGCAGTAACACCGCCTGTCTCTTCTCCCCTGGTGGCCGCTAAGATTGAGTCGGCCACTGTGCGGGCGGAGGGGTGGCGGAAAAGAAGGCATAAGCATGCAGGCCGGGTGCCTGTCATGTCGCCGGCCTGCACGCATGATAGTACAAACACAGGCGGGGGGCGGAGATGAAGGGGGAGGAGCCAGCACCTGCACAGTGACAGGCAGGTTTGTCCTCCTTCTATTCTGCTCCCCTCTGTGTATAATAATTATGGTGACTCAGACATGGGTTCCCCCATGTCTGTAGTGGCCAGTTCTTCCAGGCCTGCAGGTGTGACAGCTGCACCGACGGTCTCTACGCCTGCAGGGCCTGCGTCGACAGGGAGTGTTCCCTTGTTTGACGCTGGTGCCATTGCTGGACTGCTGGTCTCTGTGGTAGGTGCACTGATGCCGCTTTTGACCCAGCAACCCAGAAATGCTGACACGGGGGGTCCTTCTGCATCAGCGGCATCTGCCATCCAGACGCAGCTTGGCCCTCTGGTGCAGCAGTTAGGCAGGATTTGCGGTCTCTCCCTTGCTCCCATGCCAGCAACTCCTTCTGTTTCTTTCTCTCCCTCTACCATCTCCCTTCCTCAGCCTAATCAGGCTGCGGGCACAGAAAATGCGCACAATGCTGCTTCAGTTTCTTCTTTTACAGACGACAGTCTGGAGGCGTTACCAGTGGTCGCAGCTCCAACCAGAAGTGCGGCGGCTGAAGTCACAGCTGGCGCAGGGATTGGAGGCAGCAATGCCTTTGCCGGTGCTTCTGGTGAGTGTGACAGTACATCTTACTGCGGGTCTACTTCCATTTCCTCCTCCTCTTCAAGCGATAGTTCGCATAAGGCTAGGCGTAAAAGGGCAAGGAGGTCTCATAGACATCGCTCACGTTGTAAAATCTAGCGAACGGTCCTCCGGCAGTAGTACCAGTGTAGATCGGGGAGCAGGTCTGGAGGATGTAGTACACTGCGCTAATACAGCTGTCACTCGAGGTATGCGTACCAGGGTTAAGCAGCGGATCAAAAAAGGGCGCTACGTAGATATGTTCACCCTTACAGCTACGGCGAAAAAAGCTGCTGCGGCCACAAAGGCAAAAGGAGGTATTGGTCTGGAGGCCTTTAAGTCCTACACAAATTGGCTATCTGGGTTTTGCGTGTTCTCAACTTGCTATCTTGAAACCAGGCCTTCCAAGTACCTTAATGTAATACAATATTTACACCTGATACATGGCCTATTCAAGGCCTCACGCAGTATGGCGTGGCGTCAATACGACGAAGAGTTTCGTCGAAAGCAAGATCGGGTCACGGTCATGGAATTGGGTTGTAAAGATGTTGAGGTGTGGATGGAGGTGACACAGCCTACACGCATCCTTTCTGATCAGTTCCCTGGGCGGCCAGTTCAACCCTCGTCCCCCTCGGCACCAAGGACAGCCAGTGGAGGGCAAAACCAGCGTAAGTGTAATGCGTACAATAATGGGAATTGTACCCTGGGTAACAGATGTCGCTTTCGACACCAGTGCCTTCACTGCGGCACAACACACCCCAGGCAAGGACTGCTCCCGTAGTCCAGGAGGAGCTCAGGCCTCTGCTTTGACACCCTCTGCCAAACGGTCAGGGGCCGGGACTTCGAAGTAAAGCGACAACTCCCATCCGTCTGGATGCCATGGCAAAATGGTTAGACTGGTATCCTGTGCGGGACGACGCCGCTTTTTTGAGTAAGGGTTTTGCAGAGGGGTTTTTGCTTCCAATAATACGTCCTGTCGGTTCCGGGTCCCCTAGGAATTTACGCTCGGCCTGCGATTTGCCTCACGTGCTTAAGGACAAGGTTATGAAGGAGGTCGGGCTGGGTCGCATGATTGGACCTTTCCCGCAGCCTCCAATACCTGATCTGATCCTTTCACCGGTGGGTGTCATCCCCAAGAAGGCCCCCGGGAGTTACCGTTTAATTCAGCACCTGTCACATCTGTCAGGCACGTCAGTTAACGACGCCATAGATGTTGAGATCTGCCGTGTGCAGTACCAGTCATTCGATTCTGCGTTAGCGTTAGTTCGCGCAGCGGGTCTGGGTTCTTTCATGGCAAAAGTGGACATTGAGTCCGCCTTCAGATTGTTGCCCCTGCATCCAGAATCATTAAGCTTCATGGGGTTTCGGTTGCCGGATGGCTATTACCTGGACAAATATCTTCCGATGGGTTGTTCAATTTCCTACGTGTTCTTCGAGCGTTTCAGTTCCTTTCTCCATTGGTGTGTCACGGTGGGGTCTGGGGAGACGAGCATAGCGCATTACTTGGATGACTTCTTGTGCGTGGGTCCAGCCGGTTCACGTCGCTGCAATCGCCTCCTTTTTTCATTGCAAACACTGTTCTCGGAATTTGGAGTACCTATTGCCCATGATAAAACTGAGGGCTCAGCTACTAAGCTGGTTTTCTTGGGTATTGAAATTGATACCTTGGAGGGTCTTTGCCGGCTGCCGCTGGACAAGATTAGTCGTTTGCAGGATAATATCCTCCTAGCGTTGGCAGGAGGAAAGGTAACACTTCGTCAAGGTCAATCCCTGCTCGGCTGTTTAACTTCGCGTGTTGAGTTATCCCGATGGGGAAGATTTTTTGTCGAAAGCTACAGAGGGCCTTGGTAGGGCTACGTCAACCGCACCATTTTCTGCGGCTGTCGGCTGAACTAAAGCTGGACCTGGCGGTTTGGGAGACCTTTTTGGCAATTTTAATGGAGTACGCGTTTGGCCTGCGAATCCTCAGCCTAATGCTTGCCTGCAGCTCTTCACGGATGCTGCTGGATCATCAGGTTTTGGATCTTTTCTGGGGGGAGATTGGTGTTTTTCGGTTTGGCCGGCGGAATGGGTGCAGGCAGGATTGACCAAGAACTTGCTCCTACTGGAGCTGTTTCCCATAGTGGTGGCATTAGAGCTGTGGTGTCAGCGGTTGCGTGACCGTTCCATAGTGTTTTGGTGCGATAACCTGGGGGTAGTACATGCGATCAATAACCAAAGATCGTCGTCGCTACCAGTGTTGCGGCTTCTTGCTTGGCTGGTTCTGCGCACTTTGCAATTTAACATATTGTTCACAGCTCGTCATGTGCTGGGTACTGATAATGCCATTGCAGATGCGCTCTCCAGACAGGATTGGCGGAGGTTCCGCGAATTGGCCCCGTACGTGGCATTAAAAGGTGAGCCTTGTCCATTTCATTGTTGGCAGATCATCAGACCAGAATGGAAGATCTCGCACGTCGGTCCGTGGCCCCACGGACATTGACGACCTACCAGACATCTTGGCAACAGTGGGAGAATTTTTTACAAGGACGGAGTTCGTCAGGTAGCTCTCGTTATACTAATATGGTTGCTTTTGTTTGTTTCTTGTTCGATTCCGGCAGGTCACGGGCTTATGTTGCCCAGAGGCTTGCTGGGATTTCATTTCTTTTTTTTGCAACTAGCGGGGCAGAGAGACATCACTAAGGGTTTTTTAATACAAAGGGCCCTTAGGGGATGGTCTCGCGCCAGACCTGCCATGGATGACTAGCGTCGTCCTATTGGTCATGATTTGTTAGCGCGTCTAGGTGAAAGTTTGACGGGCATTTGTTCTTCGCAATTCGAGGTTCTGTTATTCCGCCTCGCTTTTGCGATGGCCTTTCATGGGGCATTTCACATCAGCGAGCTGGTAGCGTCTACGCGCCACGCTCAACCCCCTCTGCTTCGTTCCCACATTATGCTGCGCGATTCGCTGTTGTGCCGTATTCGGCGTTCCAAGACCGATCAGATGGGTAGAGGTCGCTGGGTGTCCCTGAAGTCCTGTCCTGATGACTGGATTTGTCCGGTTCACTTGGCCTCCCAATATACTCTTTGCAGGCCAATGCTGCATAGGGCTTCTCTGAGGATGGATCTCCTCTGACTAAATTCAAATTTAGATCGGTCTTCCATCACTGCATTCGGCACCTCGGTCTTTCCCCTTCGGTTTACGGCTCCCATTCTTTTAGAATAGGTGCCGCCACTTTTGCGGCCTCATCGGGTCTTTCATCACAGGAGATCCAGGCTCTTGGAAGATGGAAGTCCAATGCCTACAGAAGATATGTTCGTGTGGAATCATAAATTGTTATACTTTATTTGTTTGGACTTGAGTGCCTTGGCCAACTCGCTGCCTTTCCGGTGGGGGTCCCGAGGGATTTTGCCCTGTTTTTTGCCCTGCTTTGGACATTGATCATCATCATCATCAGCTTAAAATAATATTAATATGAATAAAAGAAGCATAGAAAACATCCAGCAGGTTTTTTGTAGGTTTTCACCTCGGGTCAAGTCTTCCTCCCCCCCTCCCACCCTCCCACTCCTCCTTTGTGATTTACATGTTGCATATATACTCATCTATTATATTTCTGTATATTTGCAGGTTTCCAGGATGCTAGGCCCATTTGGTTTATTGGTCACTCTTATTTTTTGGGCCGGGCAGTCACGCTTTGCTGAAGATGCCTCCGTGTTCCCACGTTGGGAAAGTGTTAGGTGGTTGGGGCAGAGGGACATGCTGTGGGAAGCTTTGTTGCGCAACTTGCACAGGTCAGTAGCTGAATTTGGTCCCCCTTTAGTGTTAATTATCCATCTCGGGGGCAATGATTTGGGTCAGCAAACTTCCTTAGAGTTGCGATTGTTTGTGACTTGAGAGAGGTGGTTCGGCTATTGCCTAACTGCCTTTTGGTGTGGTCCCCTATCATCGCCAGGCTTTCCTGGCACTATTGCTATAATAGTGTGGCTTTGCACAGGTCAAGGAGGAAGGTTAACAAATGGGTGGCTAGGCACGTGCTGGAATTGGGAGGGCTAGTGGTGCATCATCCTTTAATTCGGATTCAGGATGCCCACCTTTTTCACAGGGATGGAGTACATCTTACTGAGGAGAGTATTTTTTGTTTCTAGAAGACATTTTTGCAGCATTTAAGGGTTTGGTTGGTTAGCATGGTGGCGGGCTGCTTCTCTCCTGAGAGCCGCTGTGGCGGGAAAGACCGGCAATATTGAAGTGTCCATCTTGCAGCAGTAATAGCAGTGCGCACCCCTTCAATGCACTGATAGGCTGATTTCACCCTATTGGGATCAGCGGCACCTCTCGACCGAGCAGGATGAATGGTGCATTGGCATGGGTGTTGGGGCTGCATCACTTGCTCTGAAAGGGATAGTTGGCCCTTGCAAATTTTTAAGATCACCCTACCCTTGTCTGGTATAGTTGGCCCTCACAAGTTGTGATATACTTCCGGCCTAAGACAAGTGGACGCTGGTTAGTTGCCGTTCTTTCTCCTGCCACCATATCTACCTTGTAACCAAATAAAGCTGACCAATTAATTTAAACGGCATAACTTGGTCTCCTGTGTTTATTTTAGTTAAGTTTAGTTTAAGTTTATGGGTCACATCTATCATCTGACGATAGAAAGTTTAATAATACATAGTAGTGTTTTAAATTGGAAAAACAGGTAAATAAGTGGCAGAGTTTTGAGAAATTACACAGAGTACTTCAACTTTGTCCCTTAAAGAATTTCATTCTTTTGTATAGCTGGAAAATAAAGAACTATTGTGCTCACCAGGTGCACCTTTCTTTATATGTACTGGAAACTGCTAATTTAATTAAGTACTAGGAATTATGAGTAGTACTTGAGCTGCTTCAGAGAAACAATGACACATTTGTATGGACAGAAACTTTCAATCTGACAACACGTCAATAAGAATGTAAAAAATCATTCTGTAGTAAGCCAGTTTTTCAATTAGTAGCCATAGAAAAATTTTCTTAATTCATTTATTTCTATAATATATAATAAGATCTAGAGGCAGTAAACAGTCAGTTATAAAAGAGACACACAGTGCAGTTTGTAATAAAATACATATTTAGTAAAATATTTTAATCATGGTAAGCTAATAATGCTAGGCACTTTGTCTAATTTTGGCAAATCATAGATTTACTCTGTGGATTTGGAGGCATTTCAGGAAAAAAAATAACCATTTTCTGCTTCAATGCAATTAGGCAAGTACAAGGATTTTTGTCAATTACTTAGCCAATTACAACTGTAATTAATTCAAACAAATGGACAGGTCTTTATTATTATTCCACCCCTTGAAATGAAGCCCTATTCAGCCATCATAATGTATTCAACTAGTGAGAGAATAGGCCTCACAGAATAGGCCTCACAAAATATTTGAGAAACTGTTAGAATTATGCCTGGTTGTATTTGCTAATAGAGTTTTGTACAATAGTGTTTCAGTTTCTGCTGACTCCACTATGGTCTCCGATAGGGGTGGGTAATAAGTAATTGGGGTTCCTTCCTATAAATCTTATATATAAAAGTAATTGGGCTGTTTGTTTGTCTGACTGTCCAGTTATGCATTCGGACACTCCTGCACCGATTGCGATGAAACCAATGCAAGGTGGTCCAGTTGGATGCTGGCCAGGTTTTAGGTGGGTTTATGATCCTGGCCGGACCTCCCGTTGGAGTACACTGGGCAGAACTTTAACCTGGGGAGACTGTTCTGAGCCTTCAACTGGATGGATTTGGATGAAATATTCACAGAGTGGTAACATTGGATTCCAGAATACACACTATGACTAGAGGTCCCGGTTGGACCTCCCGTTTGTGTACACTGGGCAGAACATTGACACGGGAAGACTGTTCTGGGACTTCCACTGGATGGATTTGGATAAAAACTTCACAGAGGGGTGGCAATTGGTCTGGGATGCCTAATGGAGTGGTTGAGGTCCCAGTCGAAGCTCATGGTGGAGTACGCTGGGCAGAACTTTGACCCAGACAGCATGTGCTTGGCCTTCAACTATATCAATTTGGTCGACATCACATAATTTATACAAAAACTTCTCAGAGTGCTAACATTGGATCCCAGAAGACTAACTAGGGGGTTGTGGTCCCAGGCAAACCTCTTGCTGGTGTACACTGGGTGGAACTTTTACCTGGGAAGCCTGTTCTGACCCTTCCACTAGATGGATTTGGCCAAAAACTTCACAGAGTGGTAACATTGGATCTCAGGAGACATACTAGGGGCTTGAGGTCCCAGTCAGACCTCCCATTGGTGTACACTGGGCAAAAATTTTACCCTAGGACATTGGTTCAGAACTTTGACCCAGGGAGCCTATTACCGGCCTTTCATTGGATGGATTTGGATGAAAACTTCACAAAGGAGCACCAATTGGTCCTGGATTCCATAATGGCGTGGTTGTGGTCCCAGTTGGACCTCACGGCAGAGTGTGCCAGCAGGACTTTGACCCAGGAAGCCTGTTCTGGGCATTCCACTGGATGGATTTGGACAACATCACATAATTTGGATGAAGCTTCACACAGTGGTAACATTGGATCCCAGAAGACATACTAAGGGGTTGAGGTCCCAGTTGGACTTCCCGTTGGTGTACACTGGGCAAAATTTTGACCCAGGGAGCCTGTACTAGGCCTTCCACTTGTTGATTTTGGATGAAAACTTCATAGAGGAGTGGCAATTGGTCTGCAATGCCTAATGGAGTGGTTGAGGTCCAAGTTGGATCTCACGGCAGAGTACGCTGGGAAGGAAATTTGACCCAGGCACACTTCCACTGGATGGATCTGGACAACATCACATAATAAAACTTAATAACTTGAAGATTTAAACCCAGACAACACTGGGTACTGCAGCTAGTTGTTTGATATATTTTTGCCAACTTATCACTACTATCCTGATGCAAGAATAGTCGGTGATAATATAGTCTGGATATCCTAAATATTCCCATTGTTATAATTTGCATATGATTTGCATAAAATCCATTTGTTGCCTTTTTGCAATCATGTTATATTTTATGTGTTCTATTGTTTTACTTTTATTATTCCCATACAGTATTTTGCCTTTCATCTTTAGCAACTAGCTTCTTGGCTCCAGGAGACTGTTCTACTTTCTGTAACTTTTGGCTTGTAGTGTGACTTATGTCTCTGGTACTAGCTTTGGATCAGGTTTCAACATTGATGGACTCCATTGAATGAAGCCTTCTGTACTTTCCATTAGGGTTGGATAATCACAGTACCTATATTGATATGCACCAATAATTGTTGAAACAAATAGATATTTTGTAGTATCAATAACAGAAGCGTATGCACACAGGAGATTGGTATCTTCATGAAAAATTGCTATTAGTAAATATACTGTTTTATTAATGGTTTGTTATAAGACTCCTTTGGCATAGAAAGAGTGAAATGCCTTTAAGAGCAGCTGATATTCATTCTGAGTTTATCTTCATCGTGATTGTGAAGACATGCATTCCATGCATACATTGCTCCTGGAGACAAGCAATGAATAAAAAAAAAACATGTTTCTCATCCTACTGTTTTGTTAGGATTTCTGAAGCTAAATGTACATTGACCTCCTCCCCCCACTTCTTTTAAATTTGCTTGATATATCGGGCCCCTCTTAGAGGTGCAACTGATATATATCAGATTTTCCCATAAATATATTAACATTGCTACAAAACATATCAAAATATCACACTATTCATAAAAGAAAAACATTACTTTCACAATCCATGGCGGAGAAAACATTAATAGCGAAATCATCAACCATACTCTAACTCTCACTACTGCATTACCTAAAGGTCCCGCTTCCATCTCCTCACATATGGACTCCTCAGTGTCCATATTTGACAGGACTATTGTAAGGTCTGTGTGTAAAAGCAAAATACTTTATTGAAAAATCCTTTACGTTGGTGAATTTACAATAGTATGTCCATAACAGTACTAAGCATTACTGTCTTTGCTGCTCTCCTCCTGCTCCTGCTCCTCCTCCTGCTGTGACGGAATAGTAACTGTGAAATATGATACTGTAAGTTTGTCTTAACCCCATTTAAAAATATATATATTAACCCCTACTGCACTATAGTACAAGTTTTTAGCCCAAACCTCAAAAACACAAACAAATACTGTACACAGAAATATTGTATTACACATGCATACAAATACAGTATACACTGGGCAACAGTGGAAATACTGTAGTTATTTAAAAAAAATTCCCAATTTTTGGATGATGTTCAATACTAGGGGTATTTTGGGGTCTACAAAATATACAGTACACATTAATGTATGGTATTTGGCAAATCTGAATACAGGAATGCTGAGTCAGTGTGGTTTACAGGAAAAGTATAAACTACAGCATACTGTTGTGAAGTGTGAAAGGCCAAAAGATATAGTAGCCTTGTGCAAATACTGTAAGAAATGTCACAATATACTTTAGTAAGGCTATTGACAAGTTATGACATTGAAGACTGCTACTGTAAATTAACCGATCAAAGATCTTATTACTGTGTAGTTTTGACCATATAAGGTAAAGGTGTGACATAAGGGAAACTTTCAAATACAGTACATAGAGGGTTTTATTTAGCTAGAATACAACAGGTACTGTAAACAGTCTAAAAAGGAAGAGAAGTACAGTAGTAGACTGCGCTGTACAGTATTTACAGGGTTGGGGAGGGTGGCTTGGCCCGGCCCTTCCTCATCCTCCACCAGCTGTGGTGGAGGAGTTACTGTAAAAAAAAAAAAAACTTGGTACTGTAAGTATTCCTCAACCCCATTAGATAAAAAAAATAAAATTGACCCCTACTGCACTACAGTACAAGATTTAGCTAAAACCTCAATAACAACACAAACAAATATTGTACACAGAAATACTGTAATACATGTGAATACCAATGCAGTACTGTATAAGAATTACACTGGGCAACAGTGAAAATCTTTCCCAACTGAAAATAGTTACTTATAATTGATTCTCCAATTTCTCATGAAGCACAGTAATAGGGGCATTTTGTTAGTGTCAATAATAGATATTCTTAAAAGGAGGAAAAGTACAGTATAGTATTAGAATGCACAGTACACTACTTACTGGGTTCTAGAGGGCAGCCTGTCCCTGCCTCCTCCTCTGGTGGCGGCATGAGAGTTCGCAGACTTTCTGTGAAAAAAAATCCCACTACAGTATATCCATAAATAATACTTTAATATGTATAGAAAAATAAATGCTAGTTTTTACGTAAACAAATTATTCAACAGAAGAGAAACAAAGAAATACCAAACATACCATGTCCCCAAATAAAAAAACACACATTGCCACCAATAAAATAAATAAAAAACACTCATTAGTCTGGGTCTCAGCAAATTTTCAGTTGCAGACAAAATATTTCAATCTCCAATTTGAAAACCATGCCTCTTAATCAAATGTCACTGTAATGATACAGTAGGTACCTAAACTTTAAAGCAGAATTTGGAACACTTTTGGAATTTTTTTTAACAAAATGGAGAGACCAGGGCTTAGGTACAGTACATGTTAAGTACTGTAAGTTTTAATATCAACCCCATTAGATAAAAAAAATAAAACTGACCCCTACTGCACTACAGTACAAGAGTTGCCACCGACAGGGAGAAAAAAAAACCATACAATGGTCGCACATGGAAAAAATTACACACAATTTGCCACTGATAGGAGTGAAAACAAAAGACTTTGAATGAAAAATAAAACCCATTGACCCAGACAAATTAAATAAAAACATAGAATGTCCCCATGTGGAAAAATACACACATGAAAGCCCCCACATAATTTATTGTCATATTTTCAATGATAAGTTAGAAAATGTATTTAAAACATATACAACACAATATTATATTATAAAAAAAGTATACTGTACCCATTAGTAGGCAAACCCTTAGCCTCTGCAGCCTCCCCTCCTCCATGCACACCAGTTCACTCCAGTGCCTCTGCAGAGGCTGAATTGTCCTCTCCTACCCCACTCTCTGGATAATTTCACATGGCCATTTGAATATGCCCACCGCTTCTCAGCATTGTTGGACATAGGCCTATCCCTATACTTTACAATGATGTAAAGCTCACAGCGGGAATATGGCCTCAGCTTGTCTGTCATGATAGCAATCAATAATGATTATAATAGATGCACTGCGCTAATGTTGCCATGAAGCCTCCACCACGGAGCATACGCATGCTTAGTTTGTTTTTCACCTTTTACGCTTTCAAAAGATACATGATTTGTAAGCTGTTAGCGGCAATGTGAGCTGTCAATTATAGTACAACTGTACTATTTTGTACATTCACCAGTCAAGAAAAACAAGTCCTAACATGAAAATATCTCATTATATAAAGCATTGCATGTGCCACTGATTAGCAGTTGGTCTTGCAACTTTTTTGCAGGAACATGCAAAATAAAATATTAACAAATATTGTACAATATTTATAACAAAATCAAATTAAAAATTATTCTTCAATACCCAAGTCTTTAGAGCTATTTTAAGCATTGACCATACCAACAGTGACTCCACCTACAGTATTCAAGTGCTGCACACACCCCTATGCTTTACCAGTATGGGAAACTCACACTTTTAGTAAGAGCTATGCCTCAGCCTCTGTACGATTGCCACTCTGCTACAGTACTATGTATGATCACCAGTCAAGTCGAGTATTAATCCCATCACTAAACTATGCAACAGATTAGCAGTTGGATTTGTAACTTGCTGATGTGAAAATTATAAAAATACATTCATACTGTCGCAGTAGCAGGGGTTACTATGCATCTGTGACATAATATTGATAACAAAATCATATTAAATGTATTCTTTAATAGCCCTGTCCTCTACAGGAATCGAACCCTAGGTTAAGGCCATGCTAAACAGCCAACATTAGAGAGGTACACTGACCCCCGTGTTTTGGTTTTGGTTTTGGTTCTGGATCTCCCCTAGTTTTGGATCTGGATTGGTTTTGCTAAAACCTCACCTCCGTGTTTTGTTTTCGGGTTTTGGTTTTGGATCTGGATTTATTCTTAAAAAATGTAAAAGAAAACAGCTAAAGTCACATAAAATGTGCCTTTTTTTGTTTCCATGCTATTAATAATCTAAATAACATTAATTTCCACTCATTTCTAGTCTATTCTGAACACCTCACACCTCACAATATTGTTTTTAGGTCAAAAGGTTGCACCGAGGTAGCTGGATGACTATGCTAAGTGACACAAGTGGGTGGCACAAACACGTGGCCCATCTAGGAGTAGCAGACAGGAAGCCAATCAACCCGCCACCCACCACCACCAGGGGAGGCGGGGATAGCCCCAGGCTATCATTCTGGACCTGGGGTGCCCTGGAGAGGGGGACCCCTTTATTGGGGTGTTCCCCAGATCTCCAGGGATCCCCGGCCAGAATATGGAAGGACCCCTAGATCGTTTGTCCCCCATATTTTGGCAACCAGGGCTGGTTCTGACTAGCCCAGTGCTGGTTGTGCTTAAGTACGGGGGACCCCTACATCATTTGTCCCCTGTATTTAAGCACACCCAGCACTGGGTCATTAATGCCCGGGGCCAGTTGCTCTATTTTTTTGGGGGGGCACGCCATTTTTTTCTGCCACTGCAGCACAGATGGGTCTCATGGATCTCCTGGTCCATGCATGCATCTGTGTCTTTGAAATACACAGCAGCACAGACAGGTCTCACTGACCCAACCGTGCTCTGTGTCAATCATGTAGCACGGATCTCTCGGGTCCATGCTACATGCAAATGAGCACCATAACGCTGATTGACTGAGAGCCGTGACAGATGGCTCTGTCAGCCAATCAGAGCTTTGCCCATTGAGGGCAAAGGCATTTTTAAAAATGGCTGCTCAAGGTAAAACCTCCAGGTCCGACACAGTGGATCAAGATGTTTGTCCTCGATTAGGGATACAGGGCAGGAGGAGAGATCCAAGGGGCACTTCGGATCTCCCCGGATCCCCAAAGTTCAGGTTGGTTCGGTTCTCACGGAACCGGACCCACTCATCCCTAGTAAACATAGTTTGCCACAGTATTTAGGTGCTGCACACATCCCTTTCTGATGGCCCTGATTAATCTCACTGTTATAGCAGAGGGGCTTGTGCAGTGTGAGAAGCTTGGCCTCTAAATAAGGCTGCTGTTTACAGCAGGAAATAAGATTCTGTAATGTTAGTGATTAGAGGATACAGTATGTCAGCATTAAACTACAGTATAGTTAGGGTCTCATCATGATACATCTCATTTTATTAAAGACAGCCTGTGCATCATATTAGCAGCCACATTTTCTACTTTTATACAGAGACCCTGTGCAGTGCTGCCATGGTGGTATAGTGTATTCTACATCTGCAGCTCTATAGTGGCTAGATAATGTACTGTAGCAGCTACGTCCGCAAGCAGTACACCTGTCAGGTCTTGCTATATATACTGTGATACTGTAGTGCCATCTCCATCCACTGCTATTGTATTCAGTTCCATAGTTTACATCAGTGGAGCACTGGCGCTCCCCAGCAGTTAAGCTGTGTAATGCATGCTGTGGGTTCAGTTGTGTCTCACTGTAATGCTCTGGGCAATTTTCTTCTGGGAAACCTTGGATCCTGGCATTCATGTGGATGTTACTTTGACACTTACCACCTAACTTACATGGTTGCAGACCTTCATGGCAATGGTATTCCCTGTTGGCAAAGGTCTTTATTAGCAGGATAATGCACCCTGTCACATTGCATAAATTGTTCAGGAATGGTTAGAGGAACATGACGAGGAGTTCAAGGTGTTGACTTGGTCTCCAATTTCCCCAAAATCTCAAGTCATGGAGGCCCCACCTCGCAACATACAGGACCTAAAGAACTTAAATGATATTCTGCCAATGCCTTGGTGCCAGATACCAAAGTTCACTTTCAGAGGTCTTGTGTAGTGCATGCCTCAACGGGTCGGTGCTGATTAGTCAGCACAAGGGGGACCTACACGGTATTAGGCAGGTGGCATTAATGTAACTTCTGATCAGTGTATACAGGTTGAGTCTCCCATATCCAAATATTCCGAAATACGGAATAATTTTGACATGACTGACATAATAAAACCTTTGATTTTTGATGGTTCAATGTGCACAAACTTTGTCTAAAGCACAAATGATTAAAAATATTGTATAAAATTGCCTTCAGGCTGTGTGTATAAGTTGTATATGAAGCATAAATGAATTAAATTTCTGTACACAAACTTTGCTTGAGCCACAAAATTATTGAAAATATTGTATAAAATGTCCTGCAGGCTGTGTGTATAAGGTGTATATAACACATAAATGAATTCTGTGTGAATATTGGGGTCCCATTCCTAAGATATTTCATTATGATATGCAATTATTCCAAAATATGAAATATTCTGTTATCCAAAATACCCCTGGTTCCAAGCATTTTGGATATCGGAGACTCAACCTGTATATAGTTTTTGCATCCAGAAAACCACCAGACAAATTACAACGCTAGGTTAAGCAAGGTAAAATGCTGAAAATGCTGAATATTTTTGAAGCTGAAATGCAATAAACTATTTTGTCATTTCTGAACACACATGGAATCATTCCAGCTTCTGTTTTGCAGGTATTATTTGTGAGGTACCACACTTCTCCAGCAACATGTGCTTTATATGCATATACTGTTCAAATCTGGATGTTGGTCTTTCATGTTGGTTGATGTACATAACTGTTTTTGGTGGTTCATATGCATAATGGTGTGATTAGTTACTTACATCCCTTATCCCCAGCTGGCCCTGGTGCTTATAGCATGAGCTCCACCTGCTACCCTCTTTGCTGTAGATGCACACAGAATAGAAAATAGACATTAGTGCAATAGTTAGGTCTGAAAACTAGAATTAAAAGACTGAAATAAAGTCATTTAATGTGAAAAATGTGAAGCATAAAGTAAGCTGTACTAAAATGTAAAACTCCTACATTAAATTTAACTACAAATAAATATCTCCCTTCATATCCAATTAAAATAAACTAAATTAAAATTAGGATTCTGGTTATTTAACTAGTATTGCAGAAATCATAGAGGAGCAAAGGTCATTTACTTTGTTTTAAAAAAGAAAAACAAAGCATTAGATCCAAAACATGAATAAAAGTAATACACTACAGACAAAACAGTGTCCAATTATTGAGGTCAATTTTTATTAAAACATAGGGAGACACTCATGAAAATCATTCCTAAACTGTAGACAATAATGTCGGTGCAAATATGAACGCAAGTTGTGCATAACTATTTTTTTCGATCAGTGATGGGGGTGGTGGTAGTCATATCGCAAACCACCTTCTTCCGCTACATGGGCCAAGG
Organism: Taudactylus pleione; assembly: GCA_031769625.1. NCBI lineage: Eukaryota > Metazoa > Chordata > Amphibia > Anura > Myobatrachidae > Taudactylus > Taudactylus pleione. The sequence continues at coordinate 27,773,861 of JAUIMM010000115.1, forward strand.
GCCTGATTCAGAGGTGCACGCTGTTTGCATGCACTCGCTCTGAATCAGGGTGTTTTCTTTTTTATTTCGGCATCCAGGCTGCTCGCAAAGCTATGCGAGCGGCCTGGCGATGGTTGCGATTATCGCGACCATTGGGCTTGCGTCGGAACCCTGCGGGAGGGTCTCGGCTCCTGCAAGCCCGAAGTTCACTACTGACATCACAAGGGATGTCAGTTGGGTCACCCACAAATGACAGGCGTTCCTAAGGGAACACCTGCATTTGTGCAGCCACCCCCCCTCCCCACCTACAAATGGGTAGTGCTGTCAATCAACATCGACAGCCGCGCTGTGAGCCCTGGAGCGATGCAGCTGCCATCGGTCGCTGGGGCTCGTGCATGCGCACGCCGGAGGTGGTGCATGAACAATGGGGGAACATCGACCCACTTGTGAGCGCAGTGCGCTCGCTAGCGGGTCTGAATCAGGCACCAAGTCCTTGCTGTACTCAAGACCCCCTCCTACACCTATATCATGAGTGTAATGATGTAATAAAGTTTGCAAAAAAAACGAAAATAACACTAATGCTGGGTACACACTGTCAGATACATTGGCTGATCAATTAATCGGCCAATGTATCTGCTGCCTGTCGGGCAGTGTGTACCTGCAATATGTCGATGAATGTTGGCATTCACCGACATATCGCATTGGCCGTGCTGCACAGCCGATGGACAGCTATGTCTGCAGACATATCTGTCCATCGGCAGGTGTGTACGAGCAGCCTGCAGACCGAACATACACACACAGCAGCAGCTGCGGGGAGGGGGGCGGGACACATTCCCCGCCCACCGAGACATGCTTTGACATGCCCCCTGGTCGACGGGTCCTGGGGGCAGACACAGATGATGGTTGTTCAGTGTGTACGAACAACCATCATCTGCAGATATATCTGTATAGTGTGTACTCACCTTAAGACATAAAGCACAGTTCCTTTAACATAGATAAATAACACCCAAGGTGAAAAAAAATTAATAAGGACTATTCACCATACAAAACTTAATTAATTCCTTGTCATAGAACAGGTATTTCTTATGAGTCACCATTCATGGTTGGAATAATTAATCCTTTAGAATTCTAAATAATCCTCTTTGCTTAACTCCTTGTATCTGCAAAAGATAAGTGCCTCTCCTCCCTTAAGTGTTTGGAAACCATTGGGGATTTAGAGAGACACATAGGATCGACAAGATAGTGCAGTAATCCTCTACAACAATAATGTTTAATAAAGTAATGCACTTACAAACATATCAATAAACAATGAATATCATAAAATCTCCACCACGGCACACTGTAACATTACTGAAGTCCCAGATGAAAATAGGGAACGGAGTAGACTTGCTTCCAGATCGCCTGCCCTCCAAAGAAACAATGTTGTCTGTATGCCCGTCAGTTGGAGAATCCTGCTTGAGTAATGAAGTTGGCAGCCAAGAGCAAAGCAACAGCCTGTTCTGGATAAACTAGAGCAGATGCTATATTCTGCAAAAACAGAAGGTAGGATTAAGGCACACCACTGTAGGTGAAAATTCAATTAGATCAACAGTTGCGAGACAACAGAACGAATGTCACTTTGCTGGAGGGCAGATTGTATCCAGTAGCCCCTGGAGATAAGCTCCAGAGGGGGGTCAGGAGGGTAGGATCAGGATTCAAGTGCAGGGTTCTTGTAGAGTTGCAGGTGACACAAATTGAAGGCATAGGCGCCACACTAGGGTAAGTGGAGGAAGAGTCTGTTACACAGAAGAAGCAGGTAGTAATAGGCACAGCCTAAATGCAGCCAGATAAAACACTGAGGAGGCAGTTAAGGCTGATGCTGCATAGTTAATGGACCATAGCAAATAAGCAGGAAAAGAGGGCCAATCAATTCATGAACAATTGGGGAGGAAGTTGCTCACTGTGCAGGACACCACAGAGCCCTGAGTAACTGCAATATAAACTGCAGGGAAGTCGGAGTATCCTATCCACCAGTACAGTATCCAGCATCCCAGGGCAACACTTTAAGTAGTCCAGTTTAGGTAAGTCAATGGAGTAGGCAGGTGGAGAAAGTAGCTGAGGTTCTTCCCATTGGCACTTCAGTGCCTGACAACCTCTACTCCATAGGCAAGCTAAGCATGTCGACATGCTGCATGTCGACATTCCCAGGTTGACCTTATGCATGTGACATGAGAACTGTCGACCTAAGGCACCACACCAATTTTTATCAACTACAGACCAGAATATTTGTTTTATATTCTTTTCACCATATATAACCACATTTTAAAATTTTTACATTTATTTTCTAATTTAATATGTAGAACATTAAAAGTATTTCCAGTGCTAAAATAATGTAAACAGAAAATTTTCATAAAGCACATTAATTTCAGTTTAAGTTATATTTTATACGGCAAGATATGTAAACATAATACATGATGTGCATACTTAGTAGACCTTGGGGACTTGGGCCAGGACTAAATCAGCAAATATGTTTTATGCTGACAGCTATAAATCTCAAATAAAATGCTCCTGAATAGGTCAGTACATTAGTTCTATAAGCTCAATTATCTACAGTGCAGCCGAAGCCTGACAAACCTACTAGAATTAAAGTGTGAATGCACTCAGTCATTAGATTAAAAGTGCATATAAATTAAGTGTTATTATAACTGAAGCCTAGTTTGATTCATCATCCAATTTTTGAGACCTAATTTAAGCTATGTGATTCAAAAAGCATTATCATACTCCTAGACCCATTAAAAGTCTTGTTAAAGTTTCAATGTGGACACAAAAGATGGCATATAAGCGACAATGGTAAATGATTAATGCATTTTCTCTTTCTCTTTCTTCTCTTTCTCTTTTTCAATATTGGACTTTAACCCCTGCAAACCACAAGGTCCATATTTAAAAATTGTGTTGGCAGCTTTGAATACCAGGAATATACACTTATAAAGATTTTGCATGTAAAAAAAGAATGTGCCAACTATATTTGTTTTGTTGCTTAATAATATCCCTATTAAATGAATGAGTCATCACTGTATAAGTTAATAAAATATAAACAAAGTATTTTATATAATTATATCTTGTTTAAAATCTATTGCAGGACTGTTTACATTCGTACCTTTTTTACCTACTTTAACCTCTCTTGAAGGGGTTAAGTAAGAAATATAAATCAATAAGGAATATTTAACTCTTTAGCTGTCACAGATCTGTGTCAATTTTGTAAATTAATTTCAAAGACCACATTGTACTTTAATGTACTGTGGGTGTTATTCAGAGGTGAATGCAGTGCTGTTGTTTGCACAGTTGAGCAATGTTTGAGTGAAAAGTCTAGGAAAGCCTTTCTGTGCTTGTGGGCAAACTTAGGTGTGCGATGGTGTATGCAGAGTATGATTAGAGATGCATCTGCGATTCATAGGCGTCCCAGGGTAGAGATTGGGAGGTGATCTAAAGTGGTCACAAAAGGTGGGCATCTCATGGGCATGTTATGGGAGTGTCCTCATGGGCGTTATTCGGCATATTGCTGCCTTCTCTTTCACAAGCACTGCTGTCGCAGTGGCTATATTTTAAGAAATGTAGAAGACTTGCCAGGGGCTGCTTGCGGAGACAATGTTCGATGGTGGAGTAGTCCGATTCACCAGCAGACTTGAGCATTGCTCTTGCTCAGTCCATCGCATGTTACTTCACATGGGGAAAGCTTAAGGTGGCATTTGCATATTTTTGCAAATGAAAATCCACAAGAATCCACACATGAATAATGTTTAGGCCCTGTTCCATTAACTATGAGAACAAATCTTTAATTACCTAGTCTATTCTTAATCACAATGAGATTAATGTTTTTTTAGAGATAATACAGGTAAATTGTGTGTAAATTGCTCTTACTGTAGGTAACAAGTGACATTCATATGGTAAGGTACTTGTGCCAATTGATAGCCTAACAATAACACCTAACATTGGGCCTGATTCAGCAAGGTACGCAGTTGCTAATATGCACGCAATCAGCCGATTGTTGTGTACTGCGCATGCGTATGCATAGCAGAGCACGTGTGTGCCAACTAGCCATTGCGATCGGGACTGCAGACCCATCGCAGAGTGATTGACAGGAAGTGCCGTTTGTGGGTTATAAACGGGGGGGTTCGGCCGAAAGCAGGCATGCCAGTGCATTTGGACGCTGTTGCAGGGGCATGCATAAATTATCCACTGCGATGCCCTACGCAGCCTGAGGCCTGACAGCACGCATTGAAGTTAGCAGTTTCTGAGTAAGGTCAGACCTTGTGCAAGTGTGCGTGAGGCTGCCATTGTACTCGATTGTACCGATGTTTTCGCAGTCCTGCTAAACATTACAGATGTGTTTAAGGTAAAGTGGGCATCCTTATGTATTGCAGTGACGGTATACTATCTCAGTTGAACTGCGTGCATAATCATTATTGCATTCGCAGTTGCGTTCCATAGTGAATCATGCCCATTAATCAATTGCAAATGAGGTATAGTAACCAATAAGAAGAATGCAAATAATATAGATGCATAAATTACTGCCTGTATGTGGTAAAAGCACCAAACAATGTCTGTAATGACTTTAATAAAGTAGTACTCCGGCTTGTCTATCAAAATCTTTTGCGGCCAATCAGAGTGGCGTGCTGCTGCGACTGCTTTAGCTTCTTTTGCTATAGTCACGTCTCAGACTTTATGCTAATGCTAGTATCAGCCCTTCCCCTAGTGTACAAGTGTGCATCTGACTGTGCAAGGACTGAGACGCCCACTTTGTGCATCTTTTATTGCTGAAATACTTATTGGTGCATCCTTAGACACAACCATCGGTTGCACCATCGAAAGTTGCACAAGCCCCATGCTAGGTGCAGAATCTCTGTCAGAGTATGTCCTCCAATGCGAATGATTAAACATCTGAGTTTGCATCTATATAGTCACCTCCTGGTCACCAACCAGGAGCACATTTCCAATATAATACAGTATATATAATATACTTCGAATACTGTGCCTCTCAAATACAAATGAGCCTCTGTGCATGCACACCATGTGGCATATGTACTGTGTGACTTTTTCATGACTTATACAGACATTTGTATTTACATCATTTGATATGAAGTATCCTACAGACATTTTTGTAGACTACAGTGGCTTCTTCAGCCAAGGAGTTTTGTTATGATGACTGCTACACTGCAAGTAAAACACAGTCAATAACTTGGCAAACTGCATTATCACTGAACTGCCTCCTCTATACCATTATTATTGTACACCATGCCCACAGACGGGATGTAGTCGGTATCCCGGCATGCGGGATGCCGACAGTCTGAATACCGGCACTTAAATCCCGACAGGTCAGGATCCTGGCACCAGTATCCCAACTGCCGGCATCCCGTAGGTAAGTATCGGGGTGTTAGGGGGAGGTTAGGGTTAGGTAGTGGGGTTGGGGTTAGGCATCGGGTAGGGAGTATTAGGATCAGTGTGCTGGGAGGGCGAGGTTAGGTTTAGGCAGTAGGGGGGATGTTAGGTTTAGGCACCCGGGAGGGAGTGTTAGGTTTAGGGTGCGGGGAGGGGAGAGGGAGGTTAGGTTTAGGCACTATGGGGGAGGTAAGGGTTAGGCTCTGGGGAGGGTGGGTTAGGGTTAGGGTAGAGGTTAGGATAGGGCTTAGAAAATTACTTACCTTCACTTCCTATGGGTGTCGGGATTCTGGCTGTCGGGATGCCGCTGTCGGTATTCTGATCAGCGGCATCCCGACAGCCGAGATTTGATATCCAACCCTCCATAGACTCCTGCACAATTTCCCCCCGTTTTACACATCATATTTACTTTGACCCTGCAAATAAGATACTGCCAATAAGATACTTTAGATAAGATACTGCCAATAAGATACTGCCAATCTTCTGATTTGATACATAATGTGCATTTCTAAACATATTGCTTTTGAGTAGTTTTATTCCACAACACTCAAGGGTTCACTACTCTACCATTTATATATCTGATGTGGCAGTTGGGTCCCTTCATTTAGGCAGCAGCAAGTGGAATCAACTACATTACAGAGTTTCAGTGCACAGGATCCCAAATGCATTAGAAATAATTGCAAAAAATAATATTAATATTTTACTGGATAAATCATATCTCTGCGGTTTACAAAAAACATGTTGTTATTTTAATATAGTTATTTTTAACATTTTGTGGCAAACTGAATGGGTAGTGTGTTGTAGGAGAAAGAGGTAATTAATCAAATGTAACTTAAAGACTTGATGTTAGTTACACTTATTGATTAACAATAGTAAATTGCTCTGTTTATATACTGTGGACAAGATCAGATTTAAGGAGCGTGTGATTTTCTCCAGGGAAGCTCAACAGGACAAGTGGCAGCTTAAAGAAAATGAGTCTGCTTGTCAGGCCTCAGCTGAATGTTTGACCTTTGTGAGAGAGTAAGTTATTTGGTGTAACAGGCACAAGATGATTTACATTACAGAAAAGGAATAGTTGTGAAAAAAAGTATTTTGTTTCGCATTTAAGAAACAAACAATGAAAGATTGAATAATATTGTTTGGTTTCAATTTCAATCAGTTTGAATGTAACTAGTAAGAGTTGTATTTTAGGATAAAGGACAACATAGCAGTAGGTTATTCTAGCTAGTGAGCAACAATGCGAGAAACTCAGATCTATATACAGTATGTAAATTATAAAAGAAAATGGGAGGCATGATACTGTTTAAGAAAAAAATTCAAGATTTTTATGGTAAAAAGCAGCAACCTAACTTCAAAGACAGCAAAGTTAACATAATGATGAGCAACCAATGAAACCAGCTGCATATACTGAATTACTGGTTGAAATCCCTTTCACATAGCAATGTTGGGCCGCATCTAGGATTTTGTAAACAGGTCCATCCCGGGTGCCACCCAGCTGAGACCCCTTTCAGACTGGCGGCTTAACCCGACTTATTGCCAGGTCGATTACGTCACCATTATCATGTGCTGAGCTGGCACTTGGAGATGAGATAATTTCCAAGTGTTGGCTTTTCCTATGCTGTGAACAGAACCCGGGTCACATCGACCTGGGTTACCCGTTCACACTGCATCACGAGCTGGGTTGAACCCATGTTCAAACCAGTTCGTTACCATGGTTGAAATGCCAAGGTTCAACCTGGCAATTTCACATTGCACAGTAACCTGGGTTGCTGCGCGTTCACGTGCAATAACCAGGGTTATTGCTGGCAGTGTGAAAGGCATATAGAAAAGCTCCAAGTGCCCACCTCACAAGTGTTTATAGTGCTGCTCGGTAAGTTTTGGTGCACCAATTGGCTCTGCACCATGACAACAATATATCAAAAAATTAAGTGACTAATAAAAGCAAAAAGCCAATATAAGGAAAGTGTGATTATCTCCTGTGACCTATGTGAGAGTAAGTTATTTGCACTAAAAGATTTTTAGAAATGATATTAGCATAATTACCTACATTGTATCTTATTGCTGTAGGGGATACTCCAGATAACATCATCATCCATACACCACACACTCTATAAGAAATCAGTGGGAATGAATCTCTGTTCAGCTCAATTTGTGTCATCAAATATCTGTGCTACTGTATAAGGTTCCAAGTAGGTTAAGAGCAATGATGAAGCTGGTTGTGATTTTCACCTTTGGCAGGTTATTTTCCAATAGAGCTCAGTGTGTTCACCAGTACTCAGTTACCCCCAAGTCTTCAGCATAAATCTATAGCTACTGAACAAGAGCTAGTAAACAAGGGGGGAGACATATCAAACCTTGGAGAGAGATAAAGTAGCAACCAATTAGCTTCTGTCATTTTTCAAACACAAAACCTTGAAAGTTTCAGGCGCTAATTGAAATGAAAGTAAATTGTGTAATACTCTTTTAAATAATAAATAAATAGCTTGTGTGCTTGTGGATGCACACAAAAACATTTTCTCTAAACAAGAAAACAACGCCAAATATGAAAACAAACAACAATTGTGATCTTGCACCAATATATGTATACATATATCTCTCTACTTCAGAGAATTTATATTTTAATTTGTTCTCATTGACCCAAAAACTCCATAAAAATGTTTTTAAGGTTTAGTTTTGAATTAGTATATATGGAGGTGCTACCTGACAATTTTATAACTAACATAAATTTGAAAAACAGAAGAAAAAGATAAGATTAAATGTCTGGTGCACTTATTGGTCAGTACAACATGATATCCAATTAATTTTCTGGAATAATTCTAAAATAAAACTTTTATTAACAGTCATTCTAAAAATAGCTTTGTCCAAAATTTAGGTGAAATATATAACAATTAAAATGAAAGAGTTTAAAGAAAGGTGTGTATACATATGTAGAAAATATATTTATTATGTGGTTTAAAATACCACCTGTCATCGGTCTGTTTTACATTTATTATTTCACTACCAGGTGCGTATTGGTTTTATTAATGCGGCTTATCCTAGTGTGTTCCCAAAGCTCATACTTAAACATCTGGCTTTAATCCTAATTTCTTACACATATAAATGTATGCAAAAAATATGGTAGTTGCTCATTCAGCTTAATGATATACTACAGGTGCTTGTGAAGGGTGGGGTTTACACTGAACACAGAAAAAAGAAAATTGCCCCCCAGCACACTGCAGATAAATCAAAAATACTTGAATCCTACATGATAATAGAAATTCAGAGGTATTGGTTTACATACATTTGCAAATATATGAATAAGCGCTGGGCCGACGTCAAGGCTCCTCTATACCAGCATCCCTAACATTAAGGGGTTCACGTCCGAGAAGCAAGGCACCCCAAAAAATTCCAGCCAAGGACCATCCCCAGGGCATCACATGAAAAGGGGAAAAAAAGGTGATAGTGAAGTGTAAAAGGATAGATGTGTAAAGATAAATCAATAAGTGTTAATGAAATGTAAAAGAATTAAAATGGCATAAATAATATACAAACAACTAGAGAAGTGAAAAAATATTCTATGTGAAATAAGCGGTGATGCCACGAGCAAGGTCCAGCCAGAACAACCCCGGGGGCCCCACTCCCAAACGCTCACCCCAAAATAATTATTGCTACAAAATAGTAGCACCCACTCTGGGTCATATAATTACAAATTGATGTACTGCATGATAACAGTACATGTATGAGCTGAGAGCTAACTTACCTTGGAGGTACCCCAAAAAACCTCCACATGGCACTATAAGGATCAGCATCTCCTCCTAATGCTGACTCCCTTTATGCCTCCAAACTGCAAGCAAAAAATATGGTAGTTGCTCAATCAGCTTAATGATATACTACAGGTGCTTGTAAATGGCGGGGTTTACACTGAACACAGAAAAAAGACAATTGCCCCACAGCACACTGCAGATAAATCAAAAATACTTGAATCCTACATGATAATAGAAATTCAGAGGTATTGGTTTACATACATTTGCAAATATATGAATAAGTGCTGGGCCGACGTCAAGGCTCCTCTATACCAGCATCCCTAACATTAAGGGGTTCACGTCCGAGAAGCAAGGCACCCCAAAGAATCCCAGCCAAGGACCATCCCCAGGGCATCACATGAAAAGGGGAAAAAAAGGTGATAGTGAAGTGTAAAAGGATAGATGTGTAAAGATAAATCAATAAGTGTTAATGAAATGTAAAAGAATTAAAATGACATAAATAATATACAAACGAATAGAGAAGTGAAAAAATATTCTATGTGAATTAAGTGGTGATGCCATAAGCAAGGTCTAGCCAGAACAACCCCGGGGGCCCCACTCCCAAACGCTCACCCCAAAATAATTATTGCTACATGATAACTCTCAGCTCATACATGTACTGTTATCATGCAGTACATCAATTTGTAATTATATAACCCAGAGTGGGTGCTACTATTATGTAGCAATAATTTTTTGGGGGTGATCATTTGGGAGTGGGGCCCCCGGGGTTGATCTGGCTGGACCTTGCTCATGGCATCACCACTTAATTCACATAGGATATTTTTTCACTTCTCTATTAGTTTGTATATTATTTATGTCATTTTAATTCTTTTACATTTCATTAACACTTATTGATTTATCTTTACACATCTATCCTTTTACACTTCACTATCACCTTTTTTTCCCCTTTTCATGTGATGCCCTGGGGATGGTCCTTAGCTGGAATTTTTTGGGGTGCCTTGCTTCTCGGACGTGAACCCCTTAATGTTAGAGACGCTGATATAGAGGAGCCTTGACGTTGGCCCAGCGCTTATTCATATATTTGCAAATGTATGTAAACCAATACCTCTGAATTTCTATTATCATGTAGGATTCAAGTATTTTTGATTTATCTGCAGTGTGCTGGGGGGCAATTTTCTTTTTTCTGTGTTCACATATAAATGTATATCTCTAATAAGTGGGTGATATATAGCATCAGGTGCTTATATGAATAGTAAATGCTTTGATTTCTCCAGGACATACGGGGAAATAGCTATTGTTCTCTTCACTTTGTAGTTGTCTTGCCCACTCCTATCTATTCAATATTTGAATGATATACAGTCACAGTATTGTTGTTATCAAATGGTTTTTAAATGTCTACCATTGGATACATGTGTATATTCTGGATATCTGCAGTAGTTCCTCACAAGTATTTGTTACTTTATATCATAACTGCAGGTCTCTAGCATTCCAGAGGCAAACTATACTGCTAATGTATTTCAATCACAGACTTTTGTTATAACTCGTCCGTCATGTAATCCTAGTTACTGTGTCTCTTCGTTCATTCGTTACCCTTTATTCTATCTGGGTTATCCGATAGACAGAATTACTTCTAAACTATCTAATGATCATCAATGCCCATATTAACAGCCTTCATTCGAGCACCATATACACACAGAGTTATATCTCCTCAACTTTACTCGGAGTAGCCGCAATGCGTAATACTTTTAATGCTGTACATACAGCTCCCCATATAAGCCCGGCATTACACATACATTGTTATATTTATTTAATACATTAGTTCAACATGTTGCAGCATTTGATAGTGCTGAGGACTGACGGCAGCGTGGAATGCCGACGCGCGTTTCGCCAGTGGGCTGCTTTATCAAGGCAGTGCATTTTCTCTAAACAAGAAAACAACACCAAATATATAAACATAAGTTTCTGCACTTAATTTTATGTAATGTCTGGTATGGACAAATTAGACACACATATTCCATTACCTGTATAAAATAAATACCAATAATTTATTTATACTTGCATTAGCACCTGGTTGTAAAATTTACATAAAATAAAATTCAATATGTTATATGAAAAACAATTAATTAAAACAAATTACTTTGCAAAACTTTGTATAATAAACTTCTGTATAGATGGAAAAATAGCAATATCCCACTTGTGGCTGAAGATTTCAGAGTCATATAACTGCACTTGAATGGTATTATGTCCATACTTATATCCGAGAATATTACTGGTGTGAACGGTGCATATCACTTCTTTCTCCAGGTGAGTGGATGGGATGCGGTCAAAATACTGACAGTCGGGATGCCGGTGCTTAGAATGTCGGCACCGGAATCCCGACATCCAGCATCCTGATGGTAAGTACTAGGGTTAGGGGGATGGTTAGGGTTAGGGCTAGATACTAGAGTTAGATACTAGGGGCAGGTTAGGGTTGGACACTAAGGGAGGAGGGTTAGGTTTAGGGTGCGGGGAGGGGAGAGGCTTGGTTTAGGCACTGGGGAGGGAGGGGTAGGGGTAGGGAGAGTGGGAGGGTTAGGATAATGACTGACAATTGTCAGTATCCTTACATTGTTGGGGTGCCAGTGTCGGGATTCTGACTGCCAGGATCCCGAGCGCTGGCATCCCGTACCCAACCGATGTGGACAAGCGGTATATATAAATTATAGTGCAATCCTCTGTATTATTTCCTCATCATGAGCAGACTGTCATATTAATGTAATTTGGTTCTCACTGATAGTATAGTTCCAGCAGTCTTTGCACAAACAATCCACAGTATGGAGGAGACCTCAGGCTCTTCACGGGGTGTCACACCTATGCGGTGTGCAGCCGTGTCTTATTTGTCCATACCAGACTCTACATAAGATTAAGCGCAGAAACTTATGTTTATATATTTTTCAAACACAGACTGTAAGATGGCAGTTAGAAGCTGATTGATAGTACTTTAGCTCTCTCCACTTTATCCAAAGGTCTGCCATATCTCCCCATCCCCCAAGATTTGCAAGTTTACAGTAGTTAGATATATGCAAGGTCAATCCAATTGGTCAAGATATTACAAAATAATAAGGTGATAGCAGTGTGCAAATAAAAAAAGAGGCATACAGAAATGGTTCAGTATCCTAATATAAGCAGGTGTCAAGAATGAAAATCACAGAGCAATAGACACTCTCAGGTCCAGTATAGTAAACCTATAATATATATCTAAATCATGCCAAGCCTGCACTACACCTGAGGTTGCACGGATGGCATTGCTGTCCATGTCACTCCTTCTGTAACTCTCTTCTTTTATTTAATGTAATCATATTGAGTTTAGTGTAAACACGTCATTTACATTCTCACAAGCTGTGTGTTTTCTTTGCTCACAGATCGCACTGTACTATTTTGTGCATGTACATGTCCAAACCTACAGAATTTTGCAATTGCATTTTTTTTTCTCTACTGACATATTTAGATTAAGTCTTTAGCAGCTGCTTGTTTATGCAATTAATCCTAAGGATTTAGATGTGTCATAATATCTTACATCGTACCACAGGACATAATGTAGATCACATTGCTTTTGATACAGGATTATTGAGTCAATGCAATATTGTTTCTGTCACAGCGGGCAAATGTTTAAAATGGCTTTGATCAAGTGTACTGTCTCTTATTTTCTAAACACAAACTTTCTTCTACAGAGGTGTATCATCTTAAAAGTCAATTTCTGTGCAAAATAGTACAAACTGTTCAAACTGACATAACATATTTTTACAATGTCTGTAATTTTAAACAAATGCAATGCCTTTGTTTTACATTGTTAACAAAATATGAAAGCTACTTTACAGGCTGATTGCTATTGAAACGCCAAATTATATGTAAGGAAGCTGCAATCACACTTTCAAATGCTTATCTTTTGGGTTTTCAGAGATTGACAGTGAGACAGAAAAAGACAGAACGGCTCTTCATTTAAAATAGCTACTGTAAATGGAACACCAATGAATATCAGAAAGCGTCAGGAGGCTATCTGATAAGGAGTCCTTGAGTATGTTTCTCCATGTCCATCTGTTGTTTTAATTTGCCTGTCTAATAATTCCCAGAGCGATTTACTAGATTGACGGTTTTAATAAACAGAAATAAATCATGGCCTTTTCTTACAGCAGTAATGTAAAACATAGGCTTCGTAGGTATTGGCATCTTCAAACTGTACTTATTTAAATAGATTTCTGAGGCAAGTCGTTGGAATGAGAATTTCAAAGTTAAAATGGAATGGAAAATTGTGTTTTTTATTATTTGTTTTATGGACCATTTACTTCAGTAATCATAGTCTGCAGCAGTCTTGTAAATAAATTGTTAATATAAATGTAAAAGAGATTTCATCCACTGTTCACATTTATTATCCACTATATACAGTACCTGCACATGGTTGCAAAAAACTGATTTATTTTCCTACTAGGTCTGTATGTGTGAGCATTTCTGGCTTTTTTGAGGTAGAAGAATTTGCATCACTGTGGTGCCATTGGGGCTGTGGTGGTGGCAGGGCCGGCAACAGAAATCTTGTTTTTGGGGACCTCTATCCTCTCTTCTAGCCCCTATCCTAGCCTGTCACACCTCCCCCTCTTTCTCCAGCCCCTGTACCTGATACATCTCCCCCTCTTCCCCATCCCTTGTGTATGATACACCTCCCCCTCTTCTCCAGCCCCTGTGTCTGATACACCTACCCCTCTTCCCCAGCCCCTGAGTCTGACCCCTCTTCTCCATCCTTTGTGCCTGATACAACTCCCCCTCATCTCCTGTGTCTGATACACCTCCCGCTCTTCCCCAGCCCCTGTATACACCTCCCCTCTTTCCCATCCCGTGTCTGATACATTTCCCTCTCTTCCACATCCCCTGTGTCTGATACACCTCCTCCTCTTCCCCAACCCATTTCTGATACACCTCCCCTCTTCCCCATCCTCTGTGTCTGATACATCTCCCCCTCTTCCCCAGCCCCTGTTTACACCTCACCCTCTTCCCCATCCCCCGTGTCTGATACATCTCCCCCTCTTCCCGAGCCCCTGTGTGTGACCCCTCTTCTCCATCCCTTGTGTCTGATACACCTCCCCCTCCTGCCTCTGATACACCTCCCTCTCATCTCCTGTGCCTGATACACCTCCCCCTCTTCCCCAGCCCCTGTATACACCTCCCCCTCTTCCCCATCCCCTGTGTCTAATATATCTCCCACTCTTCCCTAGCCCCGGTATACACCTCCCCCTCTTCCCCATCCCATGTGTCTGATACATCTCCCCCTCTTCCCCATCCCCTGTGTCTGATACACCTCCCCCTCCTCCCCAACCTATGTCTGATACTCCTCACCCTCTACCCCATCCCATGTCTGAAACATCTCCCCCTCTTCCCCAACCCATGTCTGATACTCTTCCCCTCTTCCCCATCCTGTGTGTCTGATACATCTCCCCCTCTTCCCCAGCCCCTGTATACATCTCCTCCTCTTCCCCATCCCTTGTGTCTGATACACCTCCCCCTCTTCACCATCCCATGTGTCTGATACATCTCCCTGTCTTCCCCATCCCGTGTCTGATACATCTCCTCCTCTTCCCCATCCCTTGTGTCTGATACACTTCTCCCTCTTCCCCATCCCCTGTGTCTTATACACCTTCTCCTCTTCCCCATCTCCTGTATCTGATAATCCTCCTCCTCTTCCCAATCCCCTGTGTCTGATACACCTCCACCTGTTCCCCATCCCCTGTGTCTGATACACCTCCCCCTCTTCCCCATCTCCTGTGTCTGATACACCTCCCCCTCTTTCTCATCCCATGTCTGATACACCTCCCCCTCTTTCCCATCTCCTGTGTCTGACACACCTCCCCCTGTTCCCCAGCCCAGGGGCTGCCACCCACTTCATCTGCAGCTCCCCACCACTCACCCTGTGACTCTCTAGCCCAGCCCGGCCCCAAACAACACTTACCTGCTGCGCTGCATTCCCTGTGTACCTCAGCCTTTCCTGAAGGGTGGCTCTCAGACCTGTGTCTAATACATCTCCCCCTCTTCCCCAGCCCCTGTGTCTGATACACCTCCCCCTCATCCCCATCCCCTGTGTCTTATACACCTTCTCCTCTTCCCCATCTCCTGTATCTGATACTCCTCCTCCTCTTCCCAATCCCCTGTGTCTGATACACCTCCACCTGTTTCCCATCCCCTGTGTCTGATACACCTCCCCCTCTTCCCCATCTCCTGTGTCTGATACACCTCCCCCTCTTTCTCATCCCATGTCTGATACACCTCCCCCTCTTTCCCATCTCCTGTGTCTGACACACCTCCCCCTGTTCCCCAGCCCAGGGGCTGCCACCCACTTCATCTGCAGCTCCCCACCACTCACCCCATGACTCTCTAGCCCAGCCCGGCCCCAAACAACACTTACCTGCTGCGCTGCATTCCCTGTGTACCTCAGCCTTTCCTGAAGGGTGGCTCTCAGACCTGGTGGCTCCTCTCTATTTCAGTGGCGTGATGCTATGACATCATGCACGCTGCACCGGCCTGGCTGGCCTCCCTGTCACTGCTATGACTCTGGACTCGGATCTCCTGTCACTGCTGCGACTCTTCATGCTGCCGGGTGCCCTGCTTACACAGCAGGTTGCAGAGGCAAAGGGGACACGTGAACTGCGGTCCCAAAATTCCTGAGGGTTTGGATCCCTTCAGAATCTTGGGGCCCAGTACTAGTGTCCCCTTTGCACTCCCCTGTCACCGGGCCTGGGTGGTGGTGGTGGTGGTGTTGGCAGAAGGCAGCGGGGATTCTGGTTGCCCAGAAAGCCCATTTGCTTAAATTACAAAAATGTTGTGGGTTAGAAGGAAGCAAAAGCTTCTAGAAACATTTTAGGAATGTGAAGTGTTTTAGTGTCTGCATTGAAAAACTACAGTATAACACCAGTGGCGCTGCCAGATTTTGATATTAAGGGGAGCGAACATAAAGAAAAACATTCCCCAGATCCAGGTGTATCCCACATGCCCCTTAGAAGGATCATCAGACCCTCCACATGCCCCCCATCTATCTGTTCTTTTTTGTGCCCAACTCCATGAATTTCAGTGCCTCAAATTTCTAGTTGAGAGCCCTTAATTGCAGCACTGTCAGTGCATATGTTTATAATTTCAGTAAATAAGGGATCTCTGAGATAATATAGAAGGCTACCTTAAGGTCATGCCACTATGACTCCTGTTGGTCAATAAGATATGCGTGCACAAAACAGGTGTTCATGTGCTTAAAATTTGGCTTAAGTGCCTTGGAAATGTTACTTATATTATCCCTAGCACATTTGAGCTCACAGACTGAAATAAGCCTGTGGTTTTAAAGTATAATTTGCATGTCCAGACACTGCATGGGTTCTAGATGGCAAATCATTTGTCACTTGCACATAAAGATTCAGGAGGCTGGTGCAGTTGAGATAAAAACATCTGCATGAAATCCTGATATGAGTTCAGGGCTAAAGGTGGGTACACACCTGAAAGATATATCTGCAAATCGAGTGATCTGCAGATATATCATTAGAAGATGGTCGTTCATATACACTTAATGGCAAATCATCTATCCGGCAGCAACGGGTTCCGCTGGCAGGGGGGCGGGTCAGGCCCCTCCCCGCGGTTGCCGCTGTGTGTGAATGGGCGGTCTGCAGACATATCTGCCCATCGGCTGTGCAGTACAGCCAATGCGATATGTCTGTGAACGACACAGTTCACAGACATATCATCTGTACAGACTGCCGACGGCCAGCAGATATATTGGCTGATCAATTGATCAGCCAATATATCGCCCAGTGTGTACCCAGCATAAGTGAGCACTTAAAACAGATCTGGTGTGAGACCAGAATCTGGTGCTGAGGCTCATCCTCACTCCTGCTACTCTCCTCTTCATTGAAGCAAAATTCAAAAATATTGGCGAACACAGGAATGCTTCTTATCAACCACAATTGCAAGAGGCTCTGGCTAGGATTTCATAGGCTCCTCCCTGTGTGCTAATAGACAACATATGTGCTAATAAGCCACATGCATATGATTTAAGCTATCTTGACAAACAGGCATGTCTATGGTTTAACATTTTTTCTGCCACGTTTGGTAGCAATTTATGACCTTACCTTATTACATATAGAATGTGGTCAAGCGCTTCTAATCTGTAAGCATAGCAGCTTTCATAAACAAAATAAATTGTCTTAAATTATGTGTGGTACCAGAAAGTGCTATAAATTAAGTGCAATAAATACAATACATATGCCTAAAATGATAGCAAAAATAACTCATTGTAACGAAACATGTTGGTAAAGGAAGGCACCCAGCAACAGTGATTTTACTCTCTCATGGAGACTCCCCTGGACTATCCACTAACAGCGCTCAGAACAGAGCGAAGTGATCGTGCAGCCGCTTGCCAAAAACCGGATGGAGTGAACACGCTGACCCTAGGAGCCATTATCTCAGTCAGGAACAACAACAGCACATCGGCTAGCTACACTGACTGTGAACAGAAGATCACTTGGTAAGGTAAGACAGGGAAAGTTTTTTAGTACTTACTGTACCGGAACCCGAGAGGTTAATCATCACATAAATACAAAAGGGGCTATAAATATCTTTTAAGTGTGCATTTTATGTGTGTTCTATTAACTGATTACACCCTGCAGATCCATTTTTATTACACATTACTGTATATTATTTTTTTTAATTTTTTTTATTTATTACATTTTTTGCTATCATTTTATGCATTTTAATTGTATTTATTACGCTTAATTTATAGTGCTTTCTGGTACCACACTTACCTTATTACAGTATGTTTGGAGATTTGTATTCAAAGATCTGCAATTTGTGATTGAAATTTATAATTTTTGTGATTCTGCCTTTAATAAAATTCAGCAATTTTCAAATTACCTTAAATAAGTGTTCAAAACCGATCAGTTGAGCAGATCACTCCATTATATTTTTCCCTCACAGCCATTTTTATTGGCTATGTCCAGGGCCGCAAATAGGGTGGGACTGGAGGTGCACCTGCACCGGCTGCGCCGCTGCACCTGCTGCCGGTGTCCTCCAGCCGGCGCCGCAGGGAGGCTCCAAGCCTGACGCCCACTGAGATTTTGTTACCAACGGGCTCCTGGCTCCTTCCCTGCAGCGCTGTGGCAGCCGGAGACTGGAGTTCTCTCCTGAACTCCAGCTTCCAGCTCTCCCCACGGGCACTATGGGAGAAACATCATGACGTTTCTCCCATAGTTCCGAAGGAGCAGCCAAGCAGAGCGGACGTCGGAGTAGGGTTTAAGGTAAGCAATGTTTTTTTTTTTTCCTGTAAGCAGCACTACAGGGGCATTACTATATGGGCACTACAGGGGCATTACTATATGGGCACTACAGGGGCATTACCATATGGGCACTACAGAGGCATTACTATATGGACACTACAGCGGCATTACAATATGGGCACTACCATATGGGCACTACTACAGGGGCATTAACATATGGACACTACCTCGGGGCATTACAATATGGGCACTACTACAGTGGTATTACTATATGGGCACTACTACAGGGGCATTACAATATGGGCACTACTACAAGGGTATTACTATATGGGCACTACTACAGGGGTATTACAATGGGGCATTGCTTTATGGGCATTACTACAGGGGCATTACTATTGGGGCATCACCATATGGGCACTACAACAGGGGCATTACTATATGGACACTACTACAAGGGCATTACTATATGGGCACTACTGCAGGGGTATTACTATGGGGCATTACTATATGGGCACTACAGGGCATTACTTTATGGGCATTACTACAGGGGCATTGCTATGGGGGCATTACCAGATGGGCACAACAACAGTGGCATTACTATATGGGCACTACTACTGGGGCATTACTATATGGGCACTGCTACAGGGGCATTACCTCAGGCAGCATTACTATAGGTGCACTGCTGAAGGGGACATTACTACAGGGGCACTGCTGCGGAGGGGTATTACATTGGGGGAATTACCATGGGGGCGCCAAATTACTGTCTTGCCCTGGGTGACAAAAATCCTAGTTTCGGCCCTGGTATGTCCTATGTTTTAGTGAACTTTCACTGCCATTATTTCTCTTACCTACGTTTGGTTTTAGAATATGGTACTTATTATGTTATGATGATTCTAATGTTTCCATGTTTTTAATAGAAAGCAAATGCAGTAAAAGTAGTTTACTTGTAATATTATGCAGTTTTTGGCTTCTAAAAGTGATGTGACTATAAGAGGCAATTAGTATTAATTTAGGAGAGTTGTATTAATTTACAAGGTATTATATTTATTTTGTAAAATGGTTAAATTGCTTCATTTAAAAAAGATTGATATCAATGTGAGTTTTTTTAAAATACAGCTTATTTTTTTGCCCTGCATTATTTTATTTTGTATATATGATTACATTTATATACTTTTAACTTTTCTCAATTAATTATTATTGCAGCAACTGTGTTTTTTTTACTGCTTTATTTGAAAACCAAGCATTTAGAAACACCTATCCAACTTCCTCTAGGTATCCTATATATGCCCCTGCACCCCAAAGTAGGGTGGAAAAGGCACACAGAATAATAAGCATAATTTAATGTATATATCCAGTTGAAGATGTGTTCAGGGCTAAAGAAATAGCATTTGCATCATGTGCACTGTACCTCAGCATACAAGTATGTATATCCCATGATAGCATAGTGATGTGTTTTCACCGTGTTGGTAAAAAATTTTAAAGTTGACTTATCTTTTTTGTACACAAGAAAATGAAATGAAGTGTCACAAAAGAGAATAAATACAGTATCTTGACATTTAATATTAATTGTTAAAGTCACATTATCAATATCAAATGTATTTAAATAAAAATGGAATTTTCAAATGAAATCAATTCATTTGATGTTTTTTCTTTTAAAATCATATGAGAATTTTTTTTTTATTAGTAGTAGTCCAAATGGAAATGTCTATGGATTAATGCTAATTGACAGCTACAACATCAAATAGTAATGCTACCATGATACTGTAAATATATAAATATATCAGAAGGAACAATCAAAACACAATCAGTTCAGAGAGTTCAGCTGATAGTCATCATCATTATTTTGTATCATTGCACTAAGCTTTTACCCTCCCAACCTGGTTCTGTTTCTCCATGTGTAGGGGAGTCTAGACAACTGCACAAATGTCTATAGATGCATACATATTTTAGTGTGCTTGTACAATACAAAATTCCATATCCTTTTAAAAAATGTACATACTGTATGCCTAACTCTAAATGAGCCATTTTATTCTCATGCTTAGTGTTTGGTCTCTTTCTTTTGTAATAATAACCAATTTTAACCTGTCAGGCCTCACTTATATTACATATGAACCAGTGCAGTTGGCCCTAAATGTGCATGAGCAAAAAACAAATGGTTTGTATTAGGGGTGTGCACCGGCCACTTATCATGTTTTGTGTTTTGGTTTTGGATCTGGATCTTTCTTCATGTTTTGGATCTGGATTTGTTTTGCCAAAACCACCTTTCTGTGTTTTGGGTTCTGGGTTTTCTGTTCCTATGCTATTATTAACCTCAATAACATTAATTTCCACTAATTTCCAGTCTATTCTGAACACCTCACACCTTACAATATTGTTTTTAGATCAAAAGGTTGCACCGAGGTAGCTGGATGACTATGCTAAGCAATACGAGTGGGTAGCACAAACACGTGGCCCATCTAGGAGTGACACTGCAGTGGCAGACAGGATGGCAGTTTGAAAAACTAGGCCCCAAACAGTACATAATGCAAAGAAAAAAAAGTTGTGCAAGATGGAATTGTCCTTGGGCCCTCCCATCCACCCTTATGTTGTATAAACAGGACATGCACACTTTAGCAAACCAATCATTTCAGCGCCAGGGTCTGCCACACGACTGTGGCTGGAATGATTGGTTCATTTGGGCCCCCACCAAACAAGCTGGCAATTAATCTGTCCCTGCACAAACTGGCTCTTCAGTCTGGACCAGATGTCCAAACTTGGTCCTGTCTGCCCTGAATCACTGCCAGTGGGTTGCTTAGGATACCTAAGTTGTTTACTGGCAGCCCCAGTTGCGGGAGAAAATGAAGAAGGAGCTGTTGATGTGTCATGTTCCACTTCAGCTGACAGTGTTTTCACCAGCAGGTCTTTGCACCTCAGCAGGCTTGCGTTGGCTGGAAAGAGAGACACCACGTAGGCTTTAAACCTAGGATCGAGCATGGTGGCCAAAATGAAGTGGTCTGATTTCAATAGATTGACCACCCTGGAATCCTGGCAAAGCAAATGAAGGGCTTCATCCACAAGTCCCACATACCGAGTGGAATTGCTCCATTTCAGCTCCTCCTTCACTTTCTCCTGCTGCTTTTGCAAAAGTCTGATGAGGGGAATGACCTGACTCAACCTGGCAGTGTCTGAACTAACTTCACGTGTGGCAAGTTTGAAGAGTTTGAGAACTTTGCACAACACGGAAATGATTCTCCACTGTGCTTGAGTAAGGTGCATTCCCCCTCCATGGCCTATGTCATAGGCCGTTGTATAGCCCTTGGTGGCCTTTTTGCTGTTCCTCCATTCGCTGAAGCATATAGAGGGTAGAATTCCACTGAGTTACTACCTCTTGCTTCAGCTGATGACAGGGCAAATTTAACAGTACCTGCTGGTCATGTAATCTTCAACAAGCATTTGCCGAATGTCTAAAATGTCTGGATATTTTGCAGGCCAAAAATTTTGCACCACCAAATTAATTGTGTAAGCAATACTTGGGACATTTTGGAATTCGCCCACATGTAATGCTCTCACAATATTGGTGGCATTGTCTGAAATCCTGAGGAGAGTCCAAGTGGGGTAAGCCATTTAGCAATGATTTCCCTGAGTTTTTCTAAGAGGTTCTCGGCAGTATTCCTCTTAGTGAAACCAGTTATACAAAGAGTAGCCTGCCCCTGTATCAGCTGTCAATTGGTAGATGTTGCTGCTGCTGTTGCTGTTGTAGGCAATACACCTACCCAGTGGGCTGTCACAGTCATGTAATCCTTAGTTTACCCTGTCCCACTTGTCCACGTTGCAGTGGTCAAGTGGACAGTGGGTACAACGGCATTTCTGAGGCCATTAAAAAGTTTTTTTCTTATGTACTTGTACAGACTTGGACTTGCTGTTGTAGCAAAGTGGAATCTAGAAGGGATCTGGTAGCGAGGACACAGGACCTCATTTAACTGTTGAAAACCCACTGCATTAATGGCGGAAACTGGATCACATATAATATCAGCATAGTTGTTATGGCGTCAGTAATCCGCTGTGCAAATGGGTGATTGCTGTCATACTCATTTGTCCTTGCATGCCATTGTTTGACAGTTAATTGTTTTTTAGAGGATACACTACAAGTAGTCTTCCTCTTGGTCCCCTTCTGGGATGAAGATCCACTCACAGCAACAGCAGCAACAACAGGCATAGTCATCAAGGATCCTTCTGAGGAATCACGGAAATCATGCTTCCAATAACAACATTGGATGCAGCAAGACTACTCCTGATTACGTATGAGGATGTTGATAATGCAGGTATTGGTGTTGGAGATTGAAAGTGCTTGGATCCCACAGAGAGGGAGCAGGTAGGTGACACTGGACAACTGTTGTCCGGATTGGGGTGGAAATATTTCCACACGTGAAAAGTGAATTTTTTGTCTTTTTCCATGGGCAACAGCCGTTGCCGTACTTACACAAAGGACATCCTCGGCATCAACATCCTCATCACCAACATCTTCATCATCAACATCCTCATCATCTTTAGCGCCTTCAACTACCAAAATATCCTCCTCCTCCATGTGCAATTCGACAGAAGCATCCTCACTGACTACGTTTGCAAGATGTTGACTGCCCTTCCCCACATTTACAGAGGGCACACAAATGTTGGAACTTGGAGGATCCTCCAGTACACTATTATTTAAGTCTGGTTCGCACATGGCAACCGTGGACACACTTGCACTCTCCACGGGGATTTGTGATTTTGATTTCTCAGGGCACACAGTTGGTTTTTATGGAGCTGTCTTAACAACTTTCACATTTTTTTATTGGACCACCACCACTACTACTACAAGCAGAACAGCTATCAGAATCAGCAGTCTTCATAAAGAAAGGCCAAGGCCTTATCCTTTCCTTGCCACTTCATGTAGTGAATGGCATATTGCCAATTTTTTTGTTTATCTAAAGGCAAATTTCCTTTACATTTTTGTTTTCTTAACTTCAGTAAAAGTTGCTTTACCATATCGATGGCGTGACTTAAGCCCTGGGGCATGGGCCTTCATAGAGGACGAGGAAGTTGACGGTCTTGCACTGCTGGCGACTGCTATAACATGTGGTTCTTGGACTTGATCTCCTGTCATGTGACAGCCCTCCATATTTTCTGTGGTCTTGAAGCAGTGTCAAGACCACCAATAGTGTAGCCAAGGTGCGGTTACAAAATTCACACATGTGCAGTTGTGCGCACACAGACAAATATTTGACCAAATAAATTTCTTTTTGTTTTTTTTCAGGACCAGAACTTGGGCCTAGAGCACAGATTGTTGACGACTGGAGTCAGGCAGCACTAGGTTGCATTGCTAACTTGCTGTAACTTGTGCGGTTAAGCCTAACACGCACACACAGAAAATAAATTGACTATATATTTTTTGGGGGGTTCCAGAACTTGGACCCAGATGAATGCAGCAGACAGCACAGCACCACCAGCCCAGATGGATCAGCACCAGCCCAGATGGATGCAGCAGACAGCACAGCACCAGCCCAGATGGATCAGCAAACAACAGCCCATATGGACACAGCAGACAGCACAACACATCCAGAATGGATCAGCACCAGCCCAGGACACAGCAGACAACACAGCACAGCACCAGAAACTCTCCCAGCCTTACACTACCCACCCTCTCTGTTCAGTCTCCACAGTCGGAGTGAAATGACGTCCGCCGCGTGGTCCCTATATACTGCATAGATCATAGAGAGGAAAGCTTGCAAGCCACAAGATTTCCATCTCTATGGTTTTGCTCGGCTTGGTTCAGGCTATTAACATTCAGAGGTCAGTCTGCCCCCAAGTGCTGAGGCTGCTTAGGCATTTAGTTTTGCCCTGTCTGCTGAGGAATATTGATTTTACTGCTAAGCATGTCCCAGGTGTGGTGAATGAGATTGCTGATGCCTTGTTGCGATTCCAGTGGGATAGGTTTAGGTTATTGGCCCTGTCAGCCAGGATCATGGTTAGCTTTGTCCAGATTTTGCCTGGCAGATCATAAATCCAGCACTGAAGGACTCAAGCACTCTCAAAGATACATTGAGGTCCTATTCCGCAGCTTGGAATGAATGTGGAGGTTTTTCTGGCGGGATCGGAGGTGGGTAAGGAGTTGCATGTTAGTATGTCTGAATTTGCATGGCATGGGCATGAGAGTGGGTGCTCAAAGGATTCTATGTCTTGCACTTTAGCTGGCACTTCATATTTCTCGCATCTGAATGGTTTAACTAATCCTATGAGTCATTTATTATTACTAAAGCACTGAGAGGCTGGGCGAGGGAGCAAGCGACTTTAGGTGATTAACTTTGTCCAATAGATGTGGGTATGTTGAAAGATTTAGTTTTGGCAGTCTCAGGCATTGTTAAGGGTGAATTTGAAGCACTTTTTTTCATTTTGTCTTTTGCGCTGGCATATTTTGGTGCTTTATGGTTTGGGGAATTAGTAGCAGCAAATAAAAAAATCAGCCATCTCAGGTTTGCTAATGGGTAATATCGTAGTTAAGGCTACTTCAATGATGTTAAAAATATAGAAATCAAAAATGGATCAGATGGGTAGGGGGTGTTGGATTTCTGTTCCCTGACACCCGGAGCCAAGCATATGCCCAGTAACCATAGCTAACAGGTATAATCAGCAGCGTCCAAAAGAGGGGGGGCTCAATGGGTTATTCAAGAAAATCTTTCCCCCCTATCTGTTCCAGTTTACAAGTGTGTTCAATAGATGTCTGATAGCTTTGGACATGCCAATTGAGGAATACGGCACCCATTCATTTAGGATTGGAGTAGCTACTTGCGCAGCAGCATCAGGTTCTTCCACAGAGGCAATCAAGCACTTAGGTAGATAGAAGTCTTCAGCTTACAAGAGTTATATAAGGGGCGATAAATTTCAGTAGTAGTGGCGCTCGTAGCCAGTTTGTTCTTTGGGAAACCCAGTGCCTTATGCTACCTGCCACTAGGGGGGATTGGAGTTCTTTTCACTTTTGCCCTCAAATAAAGAGGTTTTGTGTTGTTCACCTCCATCTGGGTCACCTAAGCAACTCAGTTTTCCCCCTCTCCCTTTTTTTGTTCCTGGTTTGAGTTTTAATCTCATTATTATATTTTAGTAATGCTTTTGTTATATGATTTTTTTCCCATCACAGGTTATTTGAGGAAAGATTGTCAGGTGTGGATTATTGGGCATTCTTTTGCTTTTGTGTACCTAGCAGGCATAGCTGTGCCAGATTAGCCCCTTTTATGGTCCATTGGATTGGTTTGAGAGGTTTTAGGTGGAACAGCCTTTTGGACCTTCTTTGGCAGTCTGAGAGCAAGTGGGGGACCCCTGAGTGTTTAGTCATGCCATTAGGTGGTAATGACCTTGGCACGTGTAAGGGGGTTGAACTGATAATTGCCATTGAGTGAGATTTGAGGTTGATCGTAGAGAGCTGGACACAGGTTTAGCTTTGTTGGTCTGAGATAATTCCGAGGAGATTCTGGCACAGTACCCAAAGTGAGGCAGCCCTACACAGAGTTAGGAGAAGGCTGAATACCACAGTGCCTAGGTTCATGAAGGTTTAGATGGGCATGTTATCAAGCACCCTGGTCTTTGCTATGAGGAGGCTCATTTATATAGGCAGGATGGGGTGCACCTCACTGAAGAAGGTTTAGAGTTTTTTGTCTTGGATATCCTGGCTTCACTGGAATAGTTTGGGAGGGGCTACGATTTTTCTTTGGTGGCGTTACGTGGCCAATTTTTGTCCATGTCATTGACAGAAAGCAGTGCTCCTCAGCAGCTCAATTAAGCACAGCAGAGCTTGGCTAGCATTACCTCTTTGAGAGAGGTGAGTTGGTTACTACTTTAGGGGAGAATCAGGTCTTCATCCTAGGGAGGGACCAGCACTGTGCTAGTTAAGGGGCGGTGGTACTACCCTGGATGGCTTGCACATGGGGTAGAAAATCTCCACCCCATTTTTGGTAAAGCGAACAATTAATTATGAGCTGTAGACTGAGGTATCACTGCTTTTTCACCCCCAGGACTAATTAATTCAATTCTAATTTGATATAAATAAATGTGGCTGTGACCTCTTTTTCCAATTCTAAACAATTGTATGTGTCTTATTTATTAGTTAATTAAGCTTAAGTGTGGTGTTAAAATAATAAAACTATGGATGACTTATGAGACTGCCTCTGTTTTTCTGTCCCAAAGGTAGACATGGCAACGCTATGCTGGTTATTGTGAAGCTCATACATTAATGTGTCTGAACCTGCGGTTGGAGTGCCGTAGTCTTCTTTGTTTGGTCACAGCGAGTAGAAGATCTTCGTATGTTTCATCATGCCAAATAAAGAAGACGTGTCTGAGATTACGTCAGAGATGTGTGATTGAATTTTGTGTTAAACTTGGAAAAAGTGGAAAAGAAAATCATTAAATGTTACGGCAAGAATACAGTGGAGAAACAATTAGCCATGCTGCAGTATTTTGGTGGGTAATACATGAGTGACTGACGATGTGCATTCTGGAAGACCATCCACCATGGTTACAGATGTCAACACTGTCAAAGCTGCAGAGATGTTGCAAAATGACATAAGTTTAACTTTACCTTAACTTTTGGCTTTACTTGGTATCTCATTCAAATGGGTCAAAGGAACTGAAAATATATTGCGTGTGTGCCAGGTGGATACCCAGAAATCTCACAGAAGAGCAGATGCAATGACAAGTTGAAGCGTGCAAGAACACTGTTCGAATTTCAGAGGGTATACCTGATTTCCTGACATCGATTGTGATGTGTGAGGATTCATGGATTCGTCATTATGATCATGGAATCCAAACAACAGTGTCATTCGTTTGGCATTTAAAGTCATGCTTCTGCTGTTCTTTGATGTACACAGTATGATCTTACAGCACTGGGTTCCCCTGTGGACAGACAATTAATGGTGATCACAATGCAAAAGACCTGAAAACCCATTTGTGTGGAGCCATGAGGAAAAAAAGCCTTCATTTACTGAACATACAGTGGTTTTTGCTCCAAGACAATGCCCGACCATATGTTGCTGCTGTTGCATTGGCAGTACTGACTGAAATTATTGGGACAGTACTGGAACACCCTCCATATAGCATGGACTTAATGCCCTGTGATTTCTGGGCTTTCCCAACTCCTAAAAAACAACTGCGCAGAAATAAGTTCTCAACTGATGATGCAGTGAAAAATGCCACAACTGCAACACTACTACGCGTCTTTGAATCATTGTTAAAAAGCTGCAAAAAATGTATTGAATGTGAAGGAACTTTGAAAAAGAAAAATGTTTAGATCCTGTAGTCATCTGATTCTTTATAAAAAATAATCAGTCTCATTACTTTTCAATCAGCCCTCGTATATACACTGTATATATACTGTATAAGCTCAGACGGGGTCATTTCAACTGTTTAGAGGCACCACCACCCATTGATACTGCTTCTAGCTGCATCTACATGGATCCTCAGTAAGGAACACCAGTTTTGATGCCAGAGATGTACTGGTAAATAAGATTTCTTCACAATAATTTTATTTGGATCAGCAATATTATTGTGCAGTAAAGACTGTAATTGGATAGTAATTAATGTGCACATGATGCAGAGCTTAAAGAATAGCACTTTAATATTGAAATAATTTTTATATAGCTGATTTTAGGATAAATTTTATCCATCAGGATCCATGTTGCTATGTGATTTTAACACATTAATATGTAAATGTTACCTGTTTGTATAGTTTTATAATTAAAAGTTTATTATTTTTTAAATATGATACGTGTCTTCATTGAAAACATTTCTTCTGCGATGACAACACTAAAATTTTTTAACTAGTACAATGCCATATATTAATCTTTACAGTATCCATATCTCTCTCTATATAAAAAAAAATAAAGTCCCCAATTTAGGGGTCTGACTGTTCATCCAGGGTAATCTTTTGAACCACTGATAAACAACAAACCCATCCAAACAGAAGCACTGCACAGATCATTCAAATTTTAAAAAATGCATGCCCCCATTCTTAAAACCATAACCAGCTCTAGACCTCTCAGCCAGGCTTGTATGAGAACATAGGGGGGAGCAAACAGGGAACACACTTGTAGTACAACAGATTGTCTGTGGGAGGATTTTATAAAAAAAAAAAAAAAAACACATATTACATCATTACTAAATCCTTGAGTGGTCTCCTGTTTCGTCCATATAGACATCCATAGGTCTTTGGAAAGTACCAAACCAATCACTATTCTTCATGGGGAGGGGCAGGCTTTTTTTTAAAAAAAAATTACTCTTTCATTGATCTTACACCTTAAAAGCCTGCACAGATCATACTGTTCTGTGCAGTGTTTCTCCAAAACTCACCTGCCACAGACAGGTCTATTGTTTGGCAAAATTTCCCGTCGGTTTTTGGTAGGTTGTAAAACTGACCTTTAGTAAATCTGCAGATCCTATACTTTTCTACTTTAAAAAAAAATATTGTTGGTACGATGTTCTAAAGTGCTCTAAAGTTAGTTTTTTTGTAATTTTGCCACTGATATTCTCTTAAGTAAATGGTGGGTTTGTAAAATTTATGGAAAATTTACCAAAACCCAAATCAGACCTTTAGTCAATTTACCACTTAGGGGGGAATACAATTAGCCCTGATAATTTTGGGGGCAGATAAACAGGACTTACCACATTTTTTTACCTTTGAGCAATTCAATTAAAACCAATTTTATCCACCCAAACTGTACCTGTTTTTGGGTGAATACATATAGGATCCATAATAAGTTCATGGACCTATGTGCTTTGCCACCGGCTTACCAATAACTGTGTAATTTTTGAGGATTTTTTTTGGACACTGCTAAGTGCCTTAAAAAAATCCCCAATAGGAGCTGCCAGCAGCCCTGCTTTGAGGCTAATTGAGGAGACCCCAGGGGATCAATCAGCCACAGTATAATACCTGAATTGTCTGAAAAGATGCCAGGTGAGGGGGAGGTTGTCAGATTTATGCAAAGTCCATAAGAAGCCAACAACAGACAATGGTAAAATGATGGGGGTCTTATACATTCTGGGTGAACCCATCTCACAAATATGAGAGGGAAGGGCAACTTGACACCCATATAGGAATATATACCATATTTCACATGCAGAACTTTGTACAATTCTTGGGAGCCGATCTGACATTGGGAATTGCTCCATCTTCTTGCATCCTCACAGCAAACAGATTCATGTACTGTAAGTGAGACTAATTTTCCTTTTTTGTTTCTAAGAAATTATTTCCCTTAGGCTATCTTTGTATGTCATTCCTATTAATTGTTTTTGTATATTTTAAGCATTGTATATTTCTCATATTAAACTTCTTTTAATAAGATTGTTTCCTGTGGTTTCTTATTGGATCCATATTGCCTGTGGAATTGGCTTATCCACGTTACATATCAGTACTGCAGGTTATTATTTGAGTAAAGACAACTGGGTCTTAATTGTAATTGTGTAGGGAAATCGAAAACTTCCTACTTGGAGTTTGTCACTCTTGAAATAACTTCCATGATGGCAATTATATTTGGCAAATTAATAGTGAGTGGGAGTGTAATCATTTCTGTAGACCTACTAGGTATTTTCTTAACTCTGTGTCAGACCAACATCACACAGGCTCAAGTGAGTGCTAATCTTGTCAAAATTACAGACAGCAGTTAGAGATTAAAGTATCTTGGAACTGGAATATTTTATTGGAGTGCTGTGATGCGTATCCACTAGCAGAGAGTGGAACGACAGTACGATTACAACATTGTAATTGTACAGTCAATCCTCATCCCCTTTAGTGGCTACACTGAACGATATGTTGTTCAGTGCAGGCACCCTCCCTCATCCCCAAACATGCCCAATCTGTCGTTATTGGCAGATTGACTGGCATGTTCAGGCGATGATTGATGTAAAAAATGACCAGCGGGAGCACACATCTCTGGTTGTTTTCGACATTTTCATGCCCGGTTTGTGAACGATCAAACAATAAAAATTACGTTATTCAATCGCTCAATTTAATTGCCTAGTGGATACTACGGCTTTAGAAGCTTGGAAATATATCTGATTAAGATTAGCCTATTTTTTTATCACAATAGTTGGTAGCGCCAAAAGCCTATACCGGACCTCAAAGACACACCAATATTGGTAGACATGCAACAATATATTTATTGCAATAAAATAACTAATGATACAATGTACTTATCTCACTAGATAGTCCTATAATAATAATGATCACAATATATCACACATATAAAAATATATAGAAATATTCTGCATGCAGAAAAAATTATATATTTTTTTTAATGAAAATATATAGCAGCATGCCATGTGGTGAATTTAATATATATACTGTATGTGTGTGTGCGTGCACACACATACATGGTGCTAAGGGTATATCTATTCTGCAAAATGAAAAAAATAAAATAAACCTATATGTGAGAAAGAGCATGTGTGCAAAGGCATGCATAATAGTGCAATCCAGTGAGCACATCTTGTAGGAGTCATACAAGTCCAGGGCTCCTGCTGGTGGTATGGTCCCAAATAAAATGATTTGGGATGTTATGTTTGTAGGCTGGTTCTCATTGCCTGTCAGCTTTAGAGAATCATTGAATGCCCATTTATACATATACTATATCTGCTGCATTTCTTGTATGTTACTCCACACACACCTCTACAGAAACACACTCCCCTTCTGATCATGCAGCCAATAACCCCATTTCTTGTTTGTTACCCAACACACTTACTCCACAGAAACACACTCCCCTTCTGATCATGCAGCCAACATCCCCAGGAACCCATGGCCAACGGTGCATGAAACAGGCTCTCCCTGCCTGGATACAATTAAATGTCACCAAGCCTCTACATGAGAACATGAGTTACAGGTCTGATTAGAAGTTTAAAAAAACAGATGTATGTATGTCTGGTGAGATAACTGACCATCAGCCCACTGACTGTTACTGTATGCGGAGAACACAGGGACAGGTTCCCCACTTGGACATAAGGAAAATCATATGGGATATTTTCTTGAGTTGTTTATATATTTGTGTTTTTTTGAGTGATATTAATATAGTGAAAAATAATTTTATATTTATTCACTGTTACTTTGTGGCAAGTATTTCATATGAATATTTATATAAAAAAATTAAAATGTTACTGTATACTTTGTTGTATTGTTGTATGTTCATTAAAGTTTCCAAGTATGCTCTTGCATATGAGTATTCTTTTTATTTCCAATGTTCTCTATTATTGCTACTATATGTGATAAACTAGATCCTGTCCCTCTAGCCTTTTAAATATATAAATGAAGGATTAATTTTATTTTAGTATAGCATAATAATTCAACAATCTTAACTGTGACAGAAGCACATAGGTCAGTACCATTATCCTAATATTATCTCTTTGCTCAAGCAAGCTTTGGTTGCTGATGACCTGCTAATTCAATCTTCAATCTCTCGGACTAGGGATGCCACCATTAATTGCAGAGTGCCAAAGTATGCCATGCAGCACACTCAAAGCACCAAAAGTATGTACATTTCTCAAGGAAATATCCCATATGATTTCCCCTATTCTTATGTTGAATGCTAGTATATTTGAAGAGAGGGAGATTACTGAAAGCAAAATTGTGCCCTCAGTAATTTTACGGGGTAATACCTTCTTAAATCTGTTCGTTTAAAGACTTGGAATTTTGCTTCTCGGGGGAAACACACTGAAAGAGGTACCGCTGCAATACTTCAAAAGGTGGTAGCCACTGAAAACCCTGATGTGTTTAACATGGTAGGCACAAATGCCGATGGTACAGCTGAGTACACGAGTGTGGGATTTTCGTAGCATGCCACAAGATACATGTACAGTGCATTGCAAGCAATAAAGTACACGGAAGTGTTGTCACTGCTTGAACAGCGCATAGTGTGCAATAAGGTATATGGAAGTGTTCACATTGTTTTGACAGCACGTAGCATGCAACAGGATACACATATGTACTGGCACTGCAATGAGAGGCATGGATGTGTTGGGACTGTGTGAACAATGCATAGAGTGCAATGAGATATATGGAGTATATTGCAAAAACATTGGAGCTCAAGACACACAGTACGTGTATCAGAGTACACACATCCACACAGATGATAAATGCAAAGAGTGGGGGATTGTTGAAACCACATACCCTGGCATGGAGGCTAAGACCCTCACCGGACTTTATCAGGAATCCTTGCAAGAGGATACGGACTTTACTCAGTAAGGGCTCAGGTTTTGGCCCAGTGTAGTTGGTTCATACTGTAAAAGCAACAGAGTACTTATCTGTTTTGAGGAATCTGCCTGGAAACACCGGCATAGATGTGCTGCTGTCAAGGAAACCAACCACTGAAGTTTAAAAAAAACTGAAAGAACACTATACTGGAGATGATTGTTCTAGAGTGGAAGCACTTATGTAGAATACAATTGATACTTAGGCACTGGAACTGGAAAAGGGCACTGAGCAGGTTCTTATAGTGGCTGGCTGAAGGAAGATTCCTGGCATGAGTCATTGGTGATGAAAATTAATCATAACACCTGAGAGAGGTGTTATGTCATATCTAGCATGAGGCTGTGCCTAGCTGGGTTCTGTTAAGGATTCTAATTGGGAAGTCTAGCAATCAGTGGCCTGCTGAGTGTTGGAGGCAGGCCAGTATTATCTATGACTGCTGGTACTGACAGTATGATCAAATTTATATGTAAAAAACAATATTCAAAATAATTATATGTTAAGTTTTATATAAGTAAAGTTTTAAACCCTGTAAGGCCACTTATTTAATTCAAACAGAGTATTTTGAAAGTCAACACACTGGTTTATTCTATATAATTGTATATTTATATTAGTGCAGTAACATAGGGGGTTTCTCACTTATTATAAATAGTAAATTTTGTGCATTTTTTTAGGGAAGAATATTTGTTTTTCCCCTTAGGACAAATACTGAATTTTGTATCAATGATATTGTCATCACATACATGATTTGTCTTACATTAACTTTGTTGTACAGATATATTTTAAACCATGCCTCTACATATATATTTATCAGATTTAATTGGCATTATTAATTGTTTTATACAATTTTATTTAATCACTTTTTTTCTATACTATTTTTTGAGTTAATTTACTCTTAGAATCCTTTCAAATATTTTACAGCAACTGAAGTCAAGCCTACAAGTCTATAATTTAGTTAGTTAAATTTTGCTATCTATTAAATATACAGATGAAGTGGGAATATTTACACTAGTGATATAATAGTGCACCTTTTAAGGAGTTTATTGATTGTGCCTCTATCTTCTTGTACAATCCTAATTTTGTTTCAACACTCCAACATATTTATGTTAATTAGACTGAGTCATGCCCATATATAGAAGAACACTTCTCCATCAGTAAGTACCACATTCATCTGTTATGCTTGATGTGTTAACCCAGTAATGAATGTATCAAAAACATGAGAAATAATGATATATTTACTACTAAACATCACTTCTGCACATGTGAAGAAATTACATTTTTACCGGATGCTTTATTAATGTAGGCCATATCTGAAAAATAAAGTATTTTTAATTATATCTCTATGGTGTTGCATCATACCAATCCAAGCAAAACCCTTTTGTTATTGGAATTTTAAAACTTTGCCACATGGATTATTCTACAGTCCACCCTTTAAAAACATACCATGGACAATCAATATACTTGGCCAAGAGAATAATTGCATACAATTATTTAATGTATTAAAATCCAAAAAACAATAAATAATATACAAAACAGACTTTGCACATCTATGCTCCCACAGTGCACAAACTTTAAATTAGCTAATATTAATTTTAATATAACACCTAATATTCCCTAATATATTTTGAAGGAAATGGAACCATGTTCTCTATTATCTACTGTATGATAGGTCCAGATCATGTTGAGATATTTGGAAATTGCCTCTAGTATGATCATCTTGAAGAATTGTATATTTGCTTAAAAAATACGGGTTGTATTTTTTGTAGGTTGGGATATCAATTAATTGAGAGAAAAGTTTAAGTATTCTTATAAGTTGATGTATTCTTATAAGTATTATAAGGGGATTAGGGATTTCACATGTTCGTTAAATATCTTAAAAATGAAATTCAAATGACTGCCAAAGAACAAAAATATTCATAGAGTGAACTTTTCAAAATGAAAGGGAAATATGAAAAGTTAATTGAGGTCAGATTATTTCCATCTTATTCATGAACAAAGCACATTATATTTTAAAAGGTAGAACACAGAAAACCAAACTATTACTAAAAAGTACTAGTAAGCTGCAGTACAAATTGCATACTGTGAATATGAGCAAGATGCATAGTTTAATGCAAGTAATATATTTACAAATAGCAGCTTTGCAACAGTTTAATTAAAAGGAGCTAAAATATGTGTATTCAGAATATAGAAATCAAAATAACCACACAGCTACCAGTAATTTCCTAAAACCTACTAAGCTGGTCATTTTTGGAGTGTCATAATGTGAGCCAAACCTATTTAAAACTTGTACAGCAACATTACTAATTGGTCCCTATTTGAAACTAATTATGTTTTGGTTAACCAAATATTGCACCTTTGGGACAATTATAAAGTCCATCTCTTGCTTAGTTTACTTTTTACATTTATATTCAGTGTTGTTACTGTTATTTGTGTTTTGATATTTTGTATTTTTAGCTTCTCTTTCAGTTTTTGTCATTCTCATATAGGTTTTCTTATGGTTGTTTCTTGTCTAAACTAATAATCTAAATTGTTCATAATATCTCTGCTACTGTGCTCTTAAATATGATTTGCATGGTTAATGTAATGGCAGATTATGCTTTGAAGCATGTTGATGGTCTAAGCCATATAAGGCCCCCGGAATAATTTTGTCTGGCCCTCTGAGCTTTTTTCTGCAAGCCTCATTTGGCTAGCAGGCTGTCTAGAATAGCACCCTGCAGCCAAAATCTACGCAGCAGTGCCGCTTCAGATGGTCACACCACTGCCCTTACAGCTCCAGGAGCATCCTCAGGATGCTCCGGGCATTGCTGTAATCACCGGCGATTGTGGCCCCGCCCCTGTGTGACATCACACAGAGGGGGCGTGGCCTGCACCAGGCCCGCAAATAATGTTATATATATCAAAATGGCCCTCGGCAGAAAAAAAGTTCCTCACCCCTGGTCTAAGCAGTCAAATAGTATGTATGATTATTGCTTTAATAATACAAGCTGAAAAAGTAGGCATTGAAGAGACAATGCTAGCTTCTTTATTTTGCATGAATGTACTAAAATCCTCACTCATGTATCAGCATTAGCATATATTTATTATATATATTGTACTTATGTGAAACATTGATATTTTGAATAGGATCAATTTACATATGTTTGGTGCATATATGTATTGATATATCTTATGGGATGGATGGATGGTGGGAGGGAGGAAGGAATAGCTCAAATTGCACACACAATTGTGTTTAGTAAAAAAAAAACATGTCGACAATATTAGCATATGCCTTTGGATTATGCCAGGCATACATAACATACACTTGCATCCATTTAATTTGTTTTCAACAAATGGATTAAAAATTAGAATACAACTCCTAAATACCTATCTATAGCAGTAGAAACAACTCCCCAGTGCATGTTATTTTTAAATAAAAAATTATTCTTCTTAAATATGCGCACACATGCATAATAAAAGCAATCAATAACTCATCAATCAGCACCAGCAAAGCATTCGTAAAAATCCAATTACAAGCGGTTTACTAGTGCTGGGGGCTGTCATTATCATTGTTACATACTATTTGCACCTGTTCTTGACTACACAAAAATAGTAAAGCTTTCTCAGGCTATATGTATCTTTGTCCATTCTGCAATGTGCAAACAGGCCCGTACCCATCTTTTGTGCCCTTGTCCAGCCTATTCAAGTGCAAGCAAGACTAAGTGGTGTCACGACCAGGGTTTCCCGGTATAGGGGATGACGGGTAATACCTGTGAGGATGCTATGGCACGGGGCGTCTGGCGGTGGCACTGGTGTCTGGTGGGGTGCATTGGCTCTGCGTAGTCCAGTGTGGGCATACTGTCACTCTCGTCTGGTTACCCCTGGTGGTACTTCCGTTCCATCCTGGCATGGGCGCCGCCATCTTGCCTCCGGACATGTGACCTAGTTGCCCTATCCTAGTGTGTCACGTGCTCTCTCTAGCCTGTCACAGTGCAGCACTGGGTATTTAAGGGAGTGCAGAGCTTCCTTTCATTGCCAGTGCAATGTGTTTCTCAGCACAAGCTGGGAGAGAGTTCCTGAGCTTGTCCGCCTGCATGTTGGATCTCTGCCTAGCCTGCTTTACCTAACCTGCTCCTTACCCTGCTGGACTTCCACTGCCTTCTCCCCTGCATCCTCCATTACCTTCCCCTTGCCTGAGTACCTGAGTCTCCTGTTCACCCTGCACCTTGCCTCCACTGACACTCTGCTGGATAATCCTTCCTCAGCCTGCATTCTTCATTTCATCCACTACACCTGATTTATCCAGCCTGTCATCAACTGGACATTTCCCTATTAACCAGTCACTATCTGGACAGTTCACATTGTCTGCCGTTACCTGAACATTCTCTATTAACCAATCACTTACTGGACATTCTTCATTGCCTGTCACTAACTGGACTTTTTCCCATTACATCACCACAGCTCCCAAGTGCACTTAGTGCTATATCTGGGCTTTAGTTTTTGTCATATTCATGTCTATCAAACCTCTCATTAAAAGATCCACCTTTTCATTTAAACCTGCTTCAGTGTCTGCTCCTATCACCACCACGAGCCCACAACAAAACCAGAACCTAACAAGTGGCAGACTCATACAAATATGCATGTGTGCATATGCAGGTCACCACTATTCTGGGCATGCACAGAGTGATTTCACACAAGATATACTATGCCAACTAGCCAACTGATGTTGTACTCAGTACCAGAACCTATGGAGAAATGTAATAGGATGCACATTTCTGACAAATTCAAACTCCCGGCAAGTCATGGCAAGTTTTTGGAGAGTATGGTCTGAAACTCTCCAAATGTAGCAAATTATAAGCTACATATGGAACTCAATGGTAACTCCCATTGGTTAGCTATGAGCTGAATCCCACAAAAATCTAGTCAATCCAATGGTGGTTTTCAATTCATCTGGGTTTGACATTATTAGCTCTATATAAGCCTTGTTTATGCCAATTTCACTTTCATGAATTTGGGAAGGAATAGATGTAAGAGATTTGGAGAGGAGAGTGTGTTTGGAGGTTCTTGTAGTTGGTAAGTTTGAAATTCGATTACATGAATGACTTGTCTTTGTGCTGTTGTCTGTGCACTTTATTTGTTTTCTTTATAAATATTTTGTTCTCATCCTTTGTGGTGTTTGACAGTCATGTGTTATTTGTGTATGAGTGTTGTGTGCTAGAGTTTGTACTGTATTTACGTTTAATTGTTGTGTGAATTTGGTGTGGAATGGTGAGTGGAAAAGGTTGAATACTGAGTATAGTGGGGAGGAAGAAGAGGTTGGGCTACCCCCATAGTTAATGGAGGATGGAGGAGATTGGGAGGAGGAGGCAGAAAGTGCGGAGGAGGCAGCTATCCACTGTGCACCAGGTAAAGCTAAGGGTGAACTGTTAGATTCAGCTATTAGGAAAATTGTACCCTGCTGCATAGTATAGTTCTAGTGTTTCAACATTTCCTGGGCACTCTGACACATAAGACATTGCTGCCCAGGAAAAAACAGCTCTGGAAGTCTGTGTGTAATACAGTTTACTTTGTGGGCCAGATCAAGTGCAATGTTGATTATTACAGAAAGCAATTTTCCAACCTTAAGTGGTACCTGGAAGAGAATCTAGCTGAGGAGTACAGGACAGCAGGAGGTATTCGTGTTTTCCAACCACTGTGTATGGAGTTCTGAACTTAT
This sequence comes from Taudactylus pleione, assembly GCA_031769625.1. Taxonomy (NCBI): domain Eukaryota; kingdom Metazoa; phylum Chordata; class Amphibia; order Anura; family Myobatrachidae; genus Taudactylus; species Taudactylus pleione. The sequence continues at coordinate 27,812,195 of JAUIMM010000115.1, forward strand.
GATCATCCACCTTAAAGACCAGCCACCATCCATGTTTATATTTTTCACAGCTGTAACAAAGAGACAAATGACCCCATCTAAATGTCCACAACTTCTAGAGAATGATGGAGAATTTGCTGTTGAGTAGTCCTAAAAAGAAAAATGTTGAACACATATGTTAGGTGTAAATATTAGTTTAACATTTAAGAAACTCATGCACTCATAGGAACTTATTGAAAAAAAAACAAGCAAAATTCACATACAATGATCATGTTACAGAGGCCTTTATTATTGGCAAGTTTTTGGGCTATTTTTTAGACTAGCCTTAGCACATAAAAATGTTATAGTAAATGAATGTAATATTTGCCCATTTAAGTGTTAATTTTTTAAACAATAGCAATCTTTAGAAACAAAAGAATAATGGCATGCAAAATGAATGTAGACAATACTCTGTAATCTTTATTTTTAGACAATAATGTGACATTGTTAATGACAATACTTATATTATTACATATTTACTTGTTTTCTCTGGACCACCACAAGCCATACAAACACAGGATTGACTTGCACAGCCATAGGAGGAAGAGGAGGACATAGACTTCACTTTCATTGACAAACCATAATAGGAGAGAACACAAAAAAATGCAATAGCACAGAGAGGAACAACATCCTTTTCCTAACCCTGATGACCAACCACCATCCATGTACACAACGTGCAGAAATCTGGATGAATTTCACAACCTACAATTTGATATCATGCATGACCAGACCAGAGAATGCAATTCCATTACCATCCACTTGTTTTCTGAGAAATGGGTAGTATTAGAATTGTGCCAAACATAGCTTTTTAAATTATGGCCAAAAAGCTCCATCTATCTCATCTGACCACTAAACCTTATCCCTCATTTTATCTGTCTCACAATGCTGTTTTCAAGCAAACTCCAGACATGCTTTGAGGTGTTCTTTCTGTATTAATGGCTTCCTTATAGCCACCATCTCAATTGTATGCAAAGCTCTTGATATAGTTAATAGATGCACCTTCACTCCATTCTCAGCTGCTAAACTCTGTAGTCCTTCAGTTACATTTGATTTATTTGTGACTTCTATCTTAAGTCTTTGCTTGCTCTGATGCTGAGTTTTGAGAGATGCCCTTGTCTAGGCACTGTCTGGGTGTAATGATTCATGTCAATTTCCTCACAATTAATGCAAAAGTGCTCACTGGATATCAAAGCACTTGGATATAATTTTGTAACCTTCTCCTATTTTGTGCATATGTATCTGTAGAAGGTAAGTTCAGATGACTAATGGGAGACTGAGGTGTTGCAAACAAGTAAGCTTTTTATTCAAGAGTTGAAAAGGCATAGCCAGTGTAATGACTTCTTACATAAGGCAAACACAGTTCAGGAACAATAAATCAGCTTACATGAGACAGCAGTTCAAAAGAGCAGAGTTTTCACAGCACAGTCATGGTTCAGATTGTCCAGCATAGAGAGAGCTGCTGAAGGTGCAACCTCTCCCTCAAATTTTCAGTGACTAATGGTGCGTACACACGGTCAGATAAGCTGTCAGATTTGTACAATAACGATCCTATCATTATCATTTAAATCTGAAAGCTTCTGGCCCCTGCAAATGATCAAACGATGGCCAATGTGCGGCCTCGTATGGTCGCTATCGACCATCGTCGATAGTCAGTGTAAGCAGGCATACCTGGTCGATATCGACCAGGTTAGCCTGTTTACTATAGGGACCCGCAATCATTAATCACGGGCCATTACAGTTGTAAGAGGCTTGCAGCATGTATTGGATATTTGATACCGATAATCCAACACATGCAGGACGATGAGATAATGATCATTATCATTATCTGATTGACCCCCACTTTGTACCATGTGTATGCACCATTACTCAACTTACCAGCTTGGTTCCAAGTGTTGGTGCATTTGGAACGATATCTTAACTGAGTGATGTAAAGTTGCCAGTTGAATTTGTTGGTCCGTCCATTGTTCCATTAGAGAGAAAGCCAGTTCCTCCAAATACAAGTGCCTTTGGGCAGGTGTTTTATTGTCTTTAATTCTGTTAGTAGCGTAAGTTAAAAGGAATTTGTCCCAGCAGCATTTAACATTCCATAAAAAATGCATAGTGACCATCTTCTTGATTTGCAGCTACAACTCGCCAACCCGCACATCTGGTCAAAGGAATCAACACCTCCTTTGGTTTTATATTACATCATAAATATTTCAGGATTGTTAGTGGACACAGTCATCATTTTTCCAGCATGCATGCTTGATAGCAAAACTACAAACTTGTTTTTTTTGGACTGAAATGACACTATCATACCCTCAATGTCAAACAGAACACCAAACTTCTCATAGGGCAGTTGTTGTTCTTCAACATGATACTAGTGATGTAAAGCTTGTTTTTCTTGAGGATTCCAACTAGTGTTAGCTTGTAAAGGTCTTCAAGAAGATTCTTCACTAATGCCACAGATAAAAACCAACTGTCTAAAGTAACATTACATTTGTTGCCTTGGATGATTTCTGTAAGCTCAGTAATGTAGTATTTGGCAAGTAGTAGTCCATTTGTCTCTGTACTTTTTCCGAAGTATGGGCTTACATCCACCAAATACTTTGTATTGGTATCACACATCATGACATTTTTTTATTCCATATTTAGTGGGCTTGTTAAGTATATACATACAAAAGGGATATCTCCCTCTGAAGCCAAGCAACTATATATCTATTGTGCAGTATAAACTAGGATTGTTCAATTGTCTGCTGCATTGTGATAAACATCTTCCACAAATGTCATATGGCAGTGAATGGATCATTTATTTTTTAGTGAACAAATGTAGTTTTGTCATCAAAGCATGAGCAATTCAAAAGGTATTTGAATCGTTCCCTACTCATGGCTGCTCGATGTGCAGAAACTCCAAGCTTGCAGTTCCACATTACTTCTAAAGTTAGGTGATTATTCTTTAGAGCACCTGACAAAACAAGTAAGCCAATAAGTGCATTTACATCATCAGTACATGTTTGGCTGTCTGTTGCTCTCTGTTCTTTATAGTTGGTCTTCATTTGAGTAATTTCATTATTGGGAAACTTTGTGAGAACCTTGCGCACTGGAGATATTGGGGTGGGGTGCATGTAGTTAAGAAGTTGCCTGGTGCTTCTCATAGATACAAGTACAATTAGTAGGGTTACTGCACTCACCCCTATTGGTCTTGTAGGTGAGTGTGAAATATATGAAGATGATGGGTTGTACTAAACGGATGATCACAAAAAGGGATGATCAGGATGATTGCATGCAGTTCACCTCCAAGACACTACGTGGCAGGTTTTTTTACCTTCATTTCAAATGTTACAACCTACAAAACACATATTATATCAAATGATATATTAGTCAGACCCCCTAAGTAATTTATAATATCCTTATTATATCAGTAAAAAGTGCATTATCCATAATTTATTATATATTATAAAATATGTACATATAACACTGAATAGTATGATATAGTACAATATACTAATATATTCTGTTCTGTGAAGAGTATAAAAATATATTTAAATTTACGTGTGATGATCACATTTTTAAAGCACATAACTATACCTGGGAATGTTTTCTATATGTTTCCAGTAGGAAGATTGCTTTATCTATTTTAATTAGGTGGGATGATCACATTTTTAGTGCATATAACTATACTTGGGAATGTATTCTATGTTTCCAGTAGGAAGATGGCTATATCTTTTTTATTTAGGTGGGATGATCACGTTTTTAGCGCATATACCTATACCTGGGTATGTATTCTATATGTTTCCAGTAGGAAGATGGCTTTATCTTTTTTATTTAGGTGGGATGATAACGTTTTTAGCGCATATAACTATACCTGGGAATGTATTCTATATGTTAACTTTCGAGTAGGAAGATGGCTATATCTTTTTCATTTAGGTGGGATGATCATGTTTTTAGTGCATGTAACTATACCTGGGAATGTTTTCTATATGTTTCAAGTGGGTAGATCGCTATATCTTTTTTATTTACGTGGGATGATCATTTTTTAGTGCATAAATGTATACCTGGGACTGTTTTCTATAAGTTTCCAGTAGGAAGATGGCTGTATCTTTTTTATTTACGTTGGATGATCACGTTTTTAGCGCATATAACTATACCTGGGAATGTTTTCTATATCTTTCCAGTGGGTAGATGGCTATATCTTTTTTATTTCCGTGGGATGATTTATACCTGGGAATGTTTTCTATATGTTTCCAGTAGGAAGATGGCTGTATCTTTTTTATTTACGTTGGATGATCACGTTTTTAGCGCATATAACTATACCTGGGAATGTTTTCTATATCTTTCCAGTGGGTAGATGGCTATATCTTTTTTATTTCCGTGGGATGATTTATACCTGGGAATGTTTTCTATATGTTTCCAGTAGGAAGATGGCTGTATCTTTTTTATTTATGTTGGATGATCACGTTTTTAGCGCATATAACTATACCTGGGAATGTTTTCTATATCTTTCCAGTGGGTAGATGGCTATATCTTTTTTATTTCCGTGGGATAATTTATACCTGGGACTGTTTTCTATACGTTTCCAGTAGGAAGATGGCTGTATCTTTTTTATTTACATTGGATGATCACGTTTTTAGCGCATATAACTATACCTGGGAATGTTTTCTATATCTTTCCAGTGGGTAGATGGCTATATCTTTTTTATTTCCGTGGGATGATTTATACCTGGGACTGTTTTCTATACGTTTCCAGTAGGAAGATGGCTGTATCTTTTTTATTTACGTTGGATGATCACGTTTTTAGCGCATATAACTATACCTGGGAATGTTTTCTATATCTTTCCAGTGGGTAGATGGCTATATCTTTTTTATTTCCGTGGGATGATTTATACCTGGGAATGTTTTCTATATGTTTCCAGTAGGAAGAGGGCTGTATCTTTTTTATTTACGTTGGATGATCACGTTTTTAGCGCATATAACTATACCTGGGAATGTTTTCTATATCTTTCCAGTGGGTAGATGGCTATATCTTTTTTATTTATGTGGGATGATTTATACCTGGGAATGTTTTCTATATGTTTCCAGTACGAAGATCGCTGTATCTTTTTTATTGAAGTGGGATGATCACGTTTTTATCGCATATAATTATACCTTGGAATGTTTTCTATATGTTACCAGTAGAAATATCGCTATATCTTTTTTATATAGGTAAGATGATCAAGTTTTTAGTGCATATAATTATACCTGGTACTGTTTTCTATATGTTTCCAGCGGGAAGATAGCTATATCTTTTTTATTTAGGTGGGATGATCATGTTTTTAGCTCATATAATTATACCTGGGAATGTATTCTATATGTTTCCAGTAGGAAGATGGCTATATCTTTTTTATTTAGGTGGGATGATCACGTTTTTAGTGCATGTAACTATACCTGGGAATGTTTTCTATATGTTTCAAGTGGGTAGATCGCTATATCTTTTTTATTTACATAGGATGATCATGTTTATATTGCATAAATGTATACCTGAGACTGTGGCCCTCATTCAGAGGCGGTCGGAGGATGCAAGCGGTCGCTCAGAAACTGGGCGGCCGCTTGCATCCTGACTGGCCGCCTCTGTTTCGATCGTTAGGCTGTGGGTTTACACCCACAGCTCTAACGACCGCTAGGGTGATGGTCGTGATGGTCATAGACCATCACGACTATCGGGGCTTACGACGAGACCCTAGGGTAGGGTCTCACTTGTCGTAAGCCCAGGAGAGCTTCTGGCTCTGTCAGAGCCGGAAGCTCTCCACTGACATCACTAGTGATGTCAGTGGGGCCTCCCTTAAATGGCAGGCATTCCCATGGGAATGCCTCCGTTTGGGCTGCCACCCCCCCAGCCCACCTTCCAAATGGGGCGAGCTGTCAATCAACATCGACAGCTCGCCCCCTTTGGAAAGAGACCCGCTATGACCGGCGCTGTCAGTCGTAGCGGGTCTCACGCATGCGCATGAAGGAGCCGGCTCCCTCGTTCGCATGCGCACTGGACAAACATCAAGGCGGCCGTGCGGTCGTAGACCGTACGGCCGCCTCTGAATGAAGCCCAGTTTTCTATACGTTTCCAGTAGGAAGATGGCTGTATCTTTTTTATTTACGTTGGATGATCACGTTTTTAACGCATATAATTATACCTGGGAATGTTTTCTATATGTTTCCAGTAGGAAGATGGCTATATCTTTTTTATTTATGTGGGATGATCACGTTTTAAGCGCATATAACTAACTATACCTGGGACTGTTTTCTACATGTTTCCAGTAGGAAGATGGCTATATCTTTTTTATTTAGGTGGGATGATCACGTTTTAAGCGCATATAACTAACTATACCTGGGACTGTTTTTTATATGTTTCCAGTAGGAAGATCGCTATATCCTTTTTATTTATGTGGGATGATCACGTTTTTAGCGTATATAACTATACCTGGGAATGTTTTTTATATGTTTCCAGTAGGAAGATGGCTGTATCGTTTTTATTTATGTGGGATGATCACGTTTTTAGCGCATATAACTATACCTGGGACTGTTTTCTATATGTTACCAGTAGGAAGATGGCTATATCTTTTTTATTTACATGGGATGATCACGTTTTTTGCGTATATAACTATACCTGGGAATGTGTTCTATATGTTTCCAGTATGGAGATGGCTATATCTTTTTTATTTACGTGGGATGATGGTGTAATAAGTGCAGATATATAAATTTGGAACTTTTTTCTATGTTTTTCAAGGAGTATTGGCTTTTTCTCTTTTATTTACAAAGGATGAGAGCATTTTAAGTGCAGATATTTACAATACAATCCCACATGTTTCTATAAAATATACAATAATGCACACATCCAGTGTTAAATAATCAATATCCAAGGCATATTTCATCTCTTTCTAATTTATGCTCTAAATCTACAATGCTACCCTCTCCCTTTTTGATCACTTTTATTTCAAGAACCTCATTTCCACCTTTTATTCTTTTAGACACTTTCAAATCCCTTTTTGCCCCGTCCACAATCTCTGGCCTTGACTTTGCCATACACTTTACATCTAAACTTCATGGGGTTAGTTTATTTTGGCATGAGGTTTAGAGATGTAAATAATTTCATGTGCCTTATGCATAATTTTGTATTACTGCATTTATGTACACTCCCGATACCATACCTCACAACTTTCAAAGAAAGTGAACAGGAATATTATAGGGTCTGGCCTATCAATAAGGGGTGTGGCCTCATGGGAAAATCTATGCTCCTGTTTTCATCATGATGGGTTCTTGCCCTGCACTCCTGGAGCTGCTGGACTGTTCCCCAGCCTCATCCAGACTCGGCATATTATAGATGGATGATGCTCACATGCTGTCAATGGTGAGAACCGCAAAGGAAACTAGGTTACTTTCGCGGATGTCACCATTAAAGTCAATGGTGGGAACTGTTCATTGGCTGAGATTGAGCTCCAGCTTCCAGCTGCTGCAGTGGGGAGGGAGCCTGGTGCCCGCTGATAACAAAATCTCAGTGGGTGCCTGGCAAATAGAGCCTCCCTGCGGTGCTGGGGTTAGGTAGGCTGGAGGAGGTGGAACTGATTCCGACTTCCGGTCCGACCCACTTTAATCCAGGTGGGTGTGGGGGCCCTTAATGTGTGGGGGCCAAGGGACAAATGCCCCTGTTGCCCCGCCCCCATTAATTCGGTTCTGCATCCGTAGAGGACGGTACTATTGTCCAGTGACTTCGCAAACTTCATTTTTGATTTTTGGCCATGTCCAGGGATTGCCTATATGGAACGGGAAATATGTCAGGAAGCCGACGGTCAAAATGCCACCCGCCGGCTTCCCAACTGTGCAATCCCAACTGGGGACTAATGATAGTCAGCGAAATCCCGATGCCTATCATTATCCCTAAACCGGGAGCCCAACCCTCGGCATACCGAATGAAGGTAAGCTGGGCGGCAGGCACGGACAACTGCAGGGGTGAGGGTTAGGTTACAGGCTCCCGGGGAGGTCTTAGGATCAGTCACCCCCCCCACCCGGGAGGGTTAGGCTTTGGGTATAGGCTGTGGGGAAGGTGGGGTTAGGTTTAGGCACTTACGGGGGGTTAGGGTTAGGTACTAGAGGGGGTGGTTATGGTTAGGCACCCCTAAAGATGGGTTAGGGGGGGAAGGTTAGGGATAGTTACTCACTTACCTTGTCGGGATCTTCACTGCTGCCGGTCTTCCAGCCTCGGGATTTGAAAATTCATACTGATCCCCATGGAACAAAGTGGTCCCGAACTTAGTATAGGAGACGGTTAGTGTGGTATTTTTTTTTAAAGGTACAGTACTCTAGGATTCTTCTTGGAGAAAAGGACAGGGATACATAGTTGAGTATGTGAGATAGTGTGTGTACATGTATGTGTGCATGTATGTTTAATAAACTTTTACTTTGTATGGTGTGTGTGTCCTGTGTTTATTTCAATATTACTTTTGCTGTGGAACTACAGGTACCAGCGAGCCTGTAATGCCCCACATGCTGGTCCTTGTGGTTCTCCAAGTACATAACATGTGGGGGAGGCTTGCTGGGACCTGTAGTTCCCCAGCAAAAGAAAAAAAAATTTCAGGTTCCATAGGGTCCACAGGGATACCATGGGGTGTATGGGTTGGAGTGATCCAGGCACCAAACAGTTAATGCTTTAGCTCCCAGCTTTAGCTCACAGGATGTATCGTTCCTTCTCTATATATACCCCATCCATGGCTACAGGTACTCAGTTTTTTGTTTGGTGCAGCAGGATTCAGACGCACCTTTTATAACAGAGAACTGCTCAGGCAGTCCTAAGCATTGATTTTATTTATGTTTTTCTACTAGAGTTAGCAGCACTGGGTGTCCAAATAAAACTTCCCACACTTCGACTCTGTCTACCTCCTCCGGCGCCGTGACACCAGTAACATCACGTGACTTTGGCGGGTCACAGCAGAGCTTGCTAGCGGCATCGCTAGGGCCCTGATTGCAGGCGGATACCCTGGGATGGCAGGTAAGGTGATTCCCCGCTTTTCAGGGAATCGAGTGTGGCAGTCCTTGCTTCTGGCGCTGGAGTTGCACCGGAAGCCGCTGTAGTTGAGGAACCGGGGTCGTTCACTCCACCACTAGACCACAGGGATCTGATCATCTGACACCGGGGAGAATCATGAGACGCACGTCAGCGTACCCGGCTGGTTGATACAGCATAGGGGAGATAGGCTCCTACCCGGCAGCCCTTCAATCGACCCAGACGCTGATTCGCTAAAGTGTTTACCACGTGGGTCACTTCTCCTACCCTCCTTGAGCATATGATATGCTCACAGACCATTATCAGTGCTCTGCTGAAGCTGTTAGTCTCAGGAGGTTTTGGGTCTGGTCTCCCTATATACCTCTCCCCAGGGCCAGGTATATACCAAGCCTCGCATTTTGTGTAGTTGATCCAGAGCCTATTGCAAGTAAATTGTATATGCACTGCATGTGAGTTTTGTTAGTTCTGCTGCGTTATTTTACTGCCTTTAATTCTATACTGTCAGTTTATAACTATCACTGCTTTTTCTCCTCATCCCGCTGTACAGGTGTATGGGGATTTTGTTGTACTTCACATTTTCTAATATTTGTTAAGTGTCACATTGTATTTTTACCTTTGTGCTATTGATATGCCTAAAGCTAAGAGTAAACAGGTGGTTGAAGCCCCAGTGCTTTTTACATGCAAATCCTGTTTGTCGGGCTTGTCATCTCAGGATTTCATACTGGATGGCCACTTCATGCCAGTATACCAGCTCCTGTACAGGACCCACCCTGGGTGTCTTCCTTGACTTAGTTTATGACGCAGCTAGTGGACCACTTGTCTGGTCCCACGCTGCCCCCCCCACAATGGGGTACCCACAATGGTTTCAGATTGCTTTGTTTATACCACCCCTACGTCCTTCCTGGATGGATGTTTATGGAGACTCAAGTCAGAGTATGGCTCAATCATCTGTAACTGGTCAGCAAATGTTGCAGACTAACAGACAGGTAGCCAATAAGGCTCATAGTAGGATGGCACCATCAGATCAGTCTGCTCAGATGGGGAATTCTGATTTATCATCAGAGGAAGAGGGCTCTTCTCAGGAGTCTATCTTCTGGGAGGAGGGCCTTCTTTCTGCAGTAGTTGTTCCTTCTCTGGTCGGGGTGGCCAAATCTGTCCTTAATTTTAAGGAAGATGGCCAGCCCCTAGGTATAAGGCTCAGGGCCTGACTCAACAAGGAGCACAAGTGAGAGAATGCATGCACTCCGCCAATGTTTCTGCACTGCGCATGCGCAAACTACCAACTGTGATGGGAACTGCGCGAGCAAAGGCTATGCAGACCCAAGGCAGAGTGATTGAAAGGAAGTGCCGTTTGTGGGTGGTGACAGGGTGGTGGTTCGGCAAACGTAGGTATGCCAGTGCATTGGGACGCTGTTACAGGAGAGTGCATAATTAAGGCAGTGCAGAGGCATACGCAGCCATACCGTAAGCTGTACACAGGTACTGGCTAAAATCTGGCAGGTTCTGCGTTCTCTCTTGTGCGTTCCTTGCTGAATCAGGCCCTCAGTTGTTTAAATGCCTGAAGGTGGTTAAGACTGAGTTTTCCTGAGTCTGAACAGCTCACAGAAATTATGAAGGAAGCATGGACTACACTGGATAAACGATTCCACGTTATCAGTTTAGCATCCGTGTACCCTTTCCCATCTGGTGGATGTACTAAGTGGGAAGTCCATCCTAATGTAGATGCCCTTGTGGCACGATTAGGTAGGAGTTCAACATTGCCCATTCCATCTGTTTCCTCTTTTAAGGATCCTACAGATAGAAGACTTGAAAATTGTCTTAAATCGGTATTTTCTATGTCTGGAACTGTGACTCGACCAGCTAAAGCTATAGGCTGAGTATCCAGAGCCATGGAGGAATGGATTAAGGCACTGGAAGACTCTTTGCCAGATGATACCAGAAAACAGCTGATATATGTCATATATATATATATGTATGTGTATATATATATATATATATATATATATATATAAAAGAAGCTGCTGCTTCTTATTTGGGAGAGGCTGCAATAAATGCAGGTCTTTTGAAGCAAAATTGGACAAGATAGGTGCGACTCTGGCAGCCTCAAAATCTGCAGGTCTGCCATCTATAGCTTCCTCTGAGAGCCGGTATGTTTTCCCTGGACATTCAGGATGCGTATATCTACATGTGCCTAATTTACCATCCCGTCAACGATTTCTACAATTTGTGGTTCTGCAGAAGCATTAACAATTTCAAGCACTGGCCTTTGGTTTGTCAATTGCCCCTCGGGTCAAAATAATGGCAGTTATGACGACCCACCTGGCTTGTCTACAGATGCACGGCTGGATCATCAGTTGGATGAAGTCATCCCTTTTTCCAATACAGCAGACGGTATATCTGGGGGCACTTCTGGATTCATGGGCACAAACAGTATTTCTGCCAGTGAACAAGATTTCTGCCTTACAATTGCAGGTGCGCAAATTTATCTTACAAATGGTCTCCATTCATGCAGCGATGCAGGTCCTGGAGTCAATAGTATCCACTTTCAACATGGTGGAATATGGAAGATGGACAACCCAGCAGAGTCACCTCTCCATTAACATCTTGGAGCTTAGGGCAGTGGTCCCAATTCAGACCTGTTTGCTAAGCTGCATTCACATGCTGCTGGCCGATTTTCGTGATCTGTACATGTGTAAAAGAAGCAGTGTGCGTGCGCGAACCAGTCATTGCGATTGGGAAGAGAATGCAGTGAGTACATAGATGGCCCGCAAGATTGAGTGACAGAATGTGCAGTTGTGGGTGGTGACGGGGAAGTCGATGGAAACAGGGGTGTGGTGGTGCAAATGCAGGCGTGCCTTAGAGTTAATACGCCGTTTCTAGGGCGTGCATAAATAAGACACAGCATCATAGTACACATCACATGTCTATTTAAATCACTGCAGCACTCGCAGTGCTTGCGGTAGGGTATGGTCAATCACAAGCACTGCGTATGGCTCCGATGGTACTCGATGTTAACGATTGTTGCATACACTTCCTGGAGTGTTATGAAGGGAAAGTGGGAGTCTTAAGACAGGTTGGTGGACATCTAAATACACACCACAATCACACGACAAGATATAGTGGAAGTGCTAATGCCTTGCAGTGCGATCGTGGGATTTGCATACTTTGGAAGCTGATGGCTGCGTGCAAACGCATCTAGCGAACGGTTCTGAATTGGGCCCAGTGTATGAAATGCTCATCCTGGCACAGGACATCCTCCAAGGCCTACATAAATCATCAACGAGACACGTGAAGTCACGCAGCCATGAGGGGAGTGGCAAACATTCTGGTCTGGGCAAAACATAGTTTTCCAGGCAATCTCGGCAGTATTTATTCCCGAGTCCTCAACTGGGAAGCGGACTTCCTAAGTTGTCATACATGCCAGACAGTGGGCTCTTCACCCGGATGTCTTTCAGCTCCTGGTGGACAAATGGGAACTTCCAGACATAGACCTGATGGCCTCTCGTCACAACCACAAGGTCCCCTGGTATGGGTCCAGGACCAGAGACCCCTCAGCCACTTTCATTGGCACTCTGGCAGTAAAATGGGACTTCAAGCTGGCATACCTCTTTCCACTAATATCCCTCCCACCAAGAGTCCTCAAGTTTCTTCTTCCTCTATGGCCGGATCTGTTAGCGCAGGGTCCCCAGGCAGCATCCGGACCATCCTCATCTGTCTTTGGCAGAGTGGCTCTTGAGCTTTCCATCTTAAGAGCCAAAGGTTTTTTTTGCTCTGTGATTCAGACAATGCTTCCATCTGCCCGCATCTATCACAGTGCTTGGTATTCTTATTTTCAATGTTGTTTAACCAAGGGTTTTGACCACACTGTTTTTAGGGTTTCCCTGGTACTTGCTTTTCTCCAGGTTGGGTTATACTTGGGTTTCTGCCTTGCCACTTTGAGAGTTCATGATTCTGCGCTGTCAGTCTGGTTCCAACGTAGGATTGCCCCTCTGTCTGCTGTCAGGACATTTTTTCAGGGTGTTCTCCATGTTCAACCTTCTTTATTCCTCCGGTAGCACCGTGGGATTTGTCTTAGGATGCTACAAGCTCCCTCTTTTTGAACCACTGGACTCAGTAAACCTCAAATGTTTGACAGCGAAGACAATTTTTCTCCACGCTATCTCCTTTGCCCATAGGGTCTCTGATTTGGCAGTGCTCTCCTTTTTTGATTTTTCACCTGGATAGAGCTGTTCTTCGTGCCCGGGCGGGTTATCTGCCTAAGGTAGTATCCCGTTTTCATGTGAATAAAGATATTGTGGCTTCAGCCTTCCAGTTTTCAGATCTTTCTGCAGGTGAAGCTTCCCTGGATGTGGTTCATGCTCTCCGGATCTACGTGGAGTGTACCAACACCATCAGGAAATCAGATTCTCTCTTCATGTTCTATGGCTTTCACAAGCAGGGCTGGCCATCCAACAAACAGACTCTGGCTAGATGGCTTTGTATGACAATCTCTCATGCTTACACACAGGCCATCTCCCTGTTACTAACACAGTGACATTCTACTTGGTCTGTGGGACCATTGTAGGCTTTTAGACATGGTTTCACTGCTGATCAATTGTGCAAGGCAGCCATGTGGTCTTCTGTTCACACCTTTTTAAAGTTTATGCTTTTGATTCTTTTGCATCTTAGGAAGCCTCCTTTGGGTGGTGGATTCTCCTTTCTGCTCAGGAGCATCCTCACCCTTAGGGGAAACTGCTTTGGGACATCCCAGTGGTATCCCTGTGGACCCTATGTAACCTGTAGAAGAAAATAAGAGTTATGGTAGACTTACCTTAGGTAACTTTTTCTTCGAGGTTCATAGTGCCCACAGGGCACCCACCCTGACTCACCTGGCTTTATTGGATAATCTATTTCCTCATGTTCATTGATTCCCTCTTCTGTATGAGAGTGTTTCAGATGTACATTGTTATTCCTTCTCCTCTTGTCTTCTCCTGCCTTGGGCTTGGTTACAAAAGTGAGTACCTGTAGCCAGGGGTGGGGGTATATATGGAGGAGGACAGATGCATCCTGGGAGCTAAAGCTTTAACTGTTTGGTGCCTGGATCACTCCAACCACATACACCCCATTGTATCCCTGTGGACCCTATGTACCTTAAAGAAAAAGTTACCCAAGGTAAGCCTATAAATTATTTAATCCATTTTTTACAGGTCTTAACACACAAGCAGCTTACACATATCTCACTGATATGTGTAGGATGCTTGCTCAGGTGAGTTTGGAAGAGAGAAAACACTGCAATCTCGGGTGAGTAATCTCCTCTAAATTCACCTCTAAACTCTCCTCTAAACTTGCAATTTGGAAAAACCTCGATCTGCTTCACCATCGAAAAACTTACTTTCACCTAAACTCACTTCTTAGTAAATTTGCGAGTTGTTAAAGGGAAAACTCATCCAAGTTTTGGTGAAGTAAAGTGAGTTTAAAAACTAAAAAATCGACCAAACTTGATTCTTAGTAAATTTACCCCTGTCTGTGTGTATGTATGTATGTATGTGCATGAGAGTGTGCGAGTGACCCAAGGTGTGTGTGAGACACCCCCTGTGTAGTGAATTCCCCCCAGATGCAACAGTTGGGAGATCTACATCTCCCAGCAGTCCTTGCACCACCCAGCAGCCTTTGCACCTCCTAGCAGCCCCCAAGACTTCCAACAGCCCACTCCCCAATGTAAAGATGGGAGAGAGACACCCAGAGACAAGGGGACAGGTAAGTACCTTTTTTTTCCAACACTGCAACCATTTTATTAAACTAAACAGCACGGGTATCACATACCTCAAACTGTCTTGATTTCAGCGGGACAGTCCCGTTTTACAGGCACTGTCCCACCCGCAGGCAGCAGTGTGAAATACCTGGGAAGGACACCTCACAACGCTGCTCTGCACAGCTAGATGCTGAATCTGGATGAGGCTAAGGGACAGTCCAGAAGCTCCAGGAGTGCAGGGCAAGACCCCATAATGAAAATAGGAGCCTGGCTTTTAAAGCAAGGCCACACCCATTATTGATAGTCCACGCCTCTGTTTTCAGGAACACAAATGTTCCTGTTCACTTTTTTTAAAAGTTGTGAGGTATGGTATCTGGAGTGTACATAAATGCAGTAATTCAAATTAAGCTTAAGGTACATAAGGTTTTTTACATATTTTTTAAACCTCATGTCAAAGTAAATTTACTTCATGGAGTCAATATTAGATGTAAAGTATATGGCAAAGTCAAAGGCAGAGAGTGAGGAGGGGGCAAGAAGGGATTTGAAAGTGATCAAAGAGGGAAAGGGTGGTACTGTAGGTTTAGAGCTTAAGGGCGGGATGTACTAAGCATTGCTTCTGTGATGCGGTACATCCCCCCTGACTTTGCATACATAATGTGGTTCATTACTGTGGTATGTACCAAGGATTTCACAAAAGACAGCTCTCCCGATAAGAGCTGTCCTTCGCAATGCTGCCGGACAGAGGGACTAATGGGTTAAACACCCAGGAAACCTTCTGGCCGCGGGCCACGGAGGCTCATGGGAGGGATCCGATCGGATCACTCCCAGCCAGGAGTGTCGCGTTAAGAAGCCCATAGGCTTCTATTGGGTAACGCCACCTGAAGATGGCATTACCTAGCGTCGCGAAGCAGTAGAATGCATCGCATTCTGCTGCTTAGTACAGTCGGGGAATGCGGTAAAACCCCAAACAACTGCATTTACGGGGGTTTTACTGCATTTTTGCCATTAGTACATCTCTCACTTATTTAGAAATAGATGAAGTATTCCTAGGTTATCGATTTTTTGACACTGGAGATATGCATTATTGTATACTTTATAGAAAGATGGGTTTATAAATATCTGCACTTAAAACGCTATCATCCTTTGTAAATAAAAGAGAAAAATCCAACACATCCTCCTAGAAAAACATAGAAAAAAGTTCTTTACCGCATTTCCATATGTACTAAGCCCCGGCCGCACTTTTATCGGTGCAGAGGGTAACGCCAGAAAAACCTGGTTTTACCATATAGAAGCCTGTGGGCTTCTTACAGCGCCCTGCCATCGCCCAGCACTGGCCCCCAGTTACCTGCTTTCCATGGTCACCGTCCCGCACTCCTCCTCCTATTCTTCTTCCGGGTGCAGGGAGGAAGAGGAGGAGTCCGGGGCTTCCTGCACAGGTGACCAGCAGGAAGCTCCCAGGGCTCAGAGGGGGCGGGGAGCCCGACACCTGGCGTCGGCTGCTTCGCAAAGGGCAGCTCTTATCGCAAGAGCTGTCCATTGCGATACTAATCGCATATGTTAGTACATATGTGATTAGTTAGGTTGCGGTGACAGGCGGAATGTTCACCGCAACCTTAATACATCCCTGGCCAAAGTGCCAAGTTTACATATCTGCACTTATAACTTAATCATCCCACGTAAATATAAAAGATATAGCCATCTTCTCACCATAAACATATAAAACACATTCCCAGGTATAGTTATATGCGCTAAAAACGTGATCATCCCACATAAATAAAAAAGATATAGCGATCTTCCTACCGGTAACATATAGAACACATTCCCAGGTATAAATATATGCGTTAAAACCTGATCATCACACGTAAATAAAAAAAGATATAGGCATCTACCTACTGGAAACATAGAAAACAGTCCCAGGTATACATTTATGCGCTAAAAACGTGATCATCCCACGGAAATAAAAAAGATACAGCCATCTTCCTACTGGTAACATATACAAAACAGTCCCAGGTATTGTTATATGTGCTAAAAATTTGATCATCCCACCTAAATAAAAAAGATACAGCCATCTTACCTACTGGTAACATATAAAAAACAGTCCCAGGTATAGTTATATGTGCTAAAAACATGATCATCCAACGTAAATAAAAAGGATATAGGCATTTTCCTACTGGTAACGTATAGAAAACAGTCCCAGGAATAGTTATATGAGCTAAAAACGTGATCATCCCACCTAAATAAAAAAGATACAGCCATCTTCCTACTGAAAACATATAGAAAACAGTCCCAGGTATAGTTAAATGTGCTCAAAACATGATCATCCCACCTAAATAAAAAAGATATAGCGATCTACCTACTGGAAACATATAGAAAACAGTCCCAGGTATAATTATATGCACTAAAAACGTGATCATCCCACGTAAACAAAAAAAGATATAGCCATCTTCCTACTGGTAACATATAGAAAAAATAGAAAACAGTCCCAGGTATACATTTATGCGCTAAAAATGTGATCATCCCACCTAAATAAAAAAGATACAGCCATCTTACCTATTGGTAACATATAAAAAAAACAGTCCCATGTATAGTTATATGCGCTAAAAACATGATCATCCAATGTTAATAAAAAGGATATAGGCATTTTCCTACTGGTAACGTATAGAAAACAGTCTCAGATGTAGTTATATGAGCTAAAAATGTGATCATCCCACCTAAATAAAAAAGATACAACCATCTTCCTACTGAAAACATATAGAAAACAGTCATAGGTATAGTTAAATGCGCTCAAAACGTGATCATCTCAAGTAAATAAAAAAGATATAGTGATCTACCTACTGGAAACATATAGAAAACAGTCCCAGGTATAATTATATGCACTAAAAACTAGGGGTGAGCGGGTTCGGATTTCTGAAATCCGAACCCCCCCGAGCCCCCCCGATCCGAGGCCGATCCGAGTCAGGCTCGACTATTCAGCCCTGACTCGGATCTGAAATCGAGGCAAAAAGTCATCCCGCCTTCCGGGTCTCGCAGGTTTTGGATCCTATATAAGTCGGCGTCTGCACCATTTTCTCACTCGGCTGTGGACAGTGAAGAGGGAGGGTGGGAGTTAGGGCTGGCTGGGCTGTGTAGTGTAGTGTAGTGTAGTGTAGTGCAGTGTAGTGTTGTGCTGTGCTGTGCTGCACTGTGCTGCTGTTGTCCATAAGGGCTGTGTCCACTCCTCCAAAGTCCATAGGGGCTGGCTGTGTTGTGCTGTGCTGCTGTTGTCCATAGGGGCTGTGTCCACTCCTCCAAAGTCCATAGGGGCTGGATGTGTTGTGCTGTGCTGCTTTTGTCCATAGGGGCTGTGTCCACTCCTCCAAAGTCCATAGGGGCTGGCTGTGTTGTGCTGTGCTTCTGTTGTCCATAGGGGCTGTGTCCACTCCTCCAAAGTCCATAGAGCTGGCTGTGTTGTGCTGTACTGCTGTTGTCAAAAGGGGCTGTGTCCACTCCTCCAAAGTCCATAGGGGCTGGCTGGACTGTGTTGTGCAGTCAGTTGTCCATAGGGGCTGTGTCCACTCCAAAGTCCCCTGCAGAGTCCCAGTCCTAAAGGGGTGCTGTAGTGTTGTCCAGGGGGTGCTCTGTCCATCAGTGGTGCTCCCCCCAAGTGCAAAAAAAAAAAAATATTTTCTGTGATTGTGAATTGTGTGCGCAGTAGCCGCACGTGCATCAACAAAGTAGTGCCAAGCGTGCGCCTGTGTCATAAGTAAAGGGCCAGTTGGCTTGACCGTTAAAGGGTGCTGTAACCCCCAAAGTACACTCCAAACAAAATAAAAAAATATTTTCTGTGTTTGTGAATTGTGTGCGCAGTAGTCGCATGTGCATCAACAAAGTAGTGCCAAGCGTGCGGCTGTGTCATAAGTAAAGGGCCGGCTGGCCTGAACGTTAAAGGGTGCTGTAACCCCCAAAGTACACTCCAAACAAAATAAAAATATATTTTCTGTGTTTGTGAATTGTGTGCGCAGTTGCCGCACGTGCATCAACAAAGTAGTGCCAAGCGTGTGCCTGTGTCCCATAAATAAAGGCCCGGCTGGATTGACCGCTAAAGGGTGCTGTAACCCCCAAAGGGCACTCCAAACAAAATAAAAATATATATTTTTTTGTGTTTGTGAATTGTGTGCGCAGTAGCCGCACGTGCATCAACAAAGTAGTGCCAAGCGTGCGCCTGTGTCCCATAAATAAAGGGCCGGCTGGATTGACCGCTAAAGGGTGCTGTAACCCCCAAAGGGCACTCCAAACAAAATAAAAAAAAAAAATTTGTGTTTGTGAATTGTGTGCACTGTGGCTGCACGTGCATCAACGAAGGAACAGCGCCAAGCATGCGCCTGTGTCCCATAAGTAAAAGGCCAGCTGGCTTGTCCATTAGAGGGTGCTGTGACCCCCAAAGGGCACTCCAAACAAAATTAAAAAAATATTTTCTGTGTTTGTGAATTGTGTGGGCTGTAGCTGCACGTGCATCAACAAAGGAGCAGCACCAAGCGTGCGCCTGTGTCCCATAAGTAAAGGGCCGGCTGGCTCATTTCTTAAATGGTGGTGTAACCCACAAAGTGCACTAATCTTCAACAAAAATAAAAAAATATTTTCTGTGTTTGTGTGCACCTTAGCCGCACTTATATATCAATATAACATAAATGGAGGACCAAACTTTCTCCGATAAAAATAAAATAGGGAAAGATCAAGAACCACTTCCTCCTAGTGCTGAAGCTGCTGCCACTAGTCATGACATAGACGATAACATGCCATCAACGTCGTCTGCCAAGGCCGATGCCCAATGTCATAGTAGAGGCCACATACAATCCCAAATGACAAAGTTCAGGAAAATGACCTTGAAAAAAACATTTAAATCATCTGATGAGAAGCGTAAACTTGCCAATATGCCATTTACGACACGGAGTGGCAAGGAACGGCTAAGGTCTTTCCCTATGTTCATGACTAGTGGTTCAGCTTCACATGACGATGGAAGCCCTCCTCCCGCTAAAAAAAAATCAAACGAGTTAAGCTGGCAAAAGCACAGCAAAGAACTGTGCATTCTAAGAAGATATCACAAATCCCCAAGGAGAGTCCAAGTGTGGTGGCGGTTGCGATGCCTGACCTTCCCAGCACTGGATGGGAAGAGGTGGCTCTTTCCACCATTTGCACGCCCCCTGCAAGTGCTGAAAGGAGCACCCACAGTCCACTTGCTGTTATGCAAATTGAAGATGTCACTGTTGAAGTACAACAGGATGAGGATACTGGTGTAGCTGGCACTGAGGAGGAAGTTGGCGAGGAGGATTCTGATGGTGATGTGGTTTGTTTAAATCAGGCTCCGGGGGAGACAGTTGTTGTCCGTGGGATGAAAAAGCCCATCACGGTCATGCCTGGGCAGAAGACCAAACATTCCACCTCTTTGGTCTGGCAATATTTCTATCCAAATCCGGACAACAACTGTCTTGCCATATGTACCATATGTAAAGGTGAAATAGGTACGGGTAGGGACGATAACCACCTAGGAACATCCTCCCTTATACGGCACCTGCAGCGCGTTCATAAAAAGTTACTGTCAAGTTCAGAATCTTTGGCTAAGACCGTAAGCAGTCCAGGGACACCCAAATCCCTTTTTCCTGTTTTATCAAAGGAATCGGTGGATGAGGAGGATGAGGATGACATCTTGCCTCCGTAGAGCCAGTTTGTGCAGGGACACATTAATTGCCAGCTTGTTTTGTGGGGGCCCAAACGAACCAATCATTTCAGCCACAGTCATGTGGCAGACCCTGGCGCTGAAATGATTGGTTCGTTAAAGTGTGCATGTCCTATTTATACAACATAAGGGTGGGTGGGAGGGCCCAAGGACAATTCCATCTTGCACCTCTTTTTTTTCTTTGCAGTATGTACTGTTTGGGGCCTAGTTTTTCAAACTGCCATCCTGTCTGCCACTGCAGTGTCACTCCTAGATGGGCTACGTGTTTGTGCCGCCCACTCGTGTCGCTTAGCATAGTCATCCAGCTACCTCAGTCCAATCTTTTGGCCATAAAAACAATATTGTGAGGTGTTCAGAATAGACTGGAACTGAGTGGAAATGAAGGTTATTGAGGTTAATAATTGCATAGGAGCAGAAAAACCCACAAATTCTGTGATTTAAGCTGTTTTTATACTTTTTTTAAAACAAAATACAGATCCAAAACACAAAACCCAGAACCCAAAACACGGAAGTGTGGTTTTGGCAAAACAAATCCAGATCCAAAACACGAAGAAAAATCCAGATCCAAAACCAAAACACAAAACACGAAAAGTGGCCGGTGCACACCCCTACTAAAAACGTGATTATCCCACGTAAACAAAAAAAGATATAGCCATCTTCCTACTGGTAACATATAGAAAATAGTCCCAGGTATACTTATATGCGCGAAAAAAATGTGATCATCCCACTTAAATAAAAAAGATACAGCCATCATACCTACTGGTAACATATAAAAAAAACAGTCCCAGGTATAGTTATATGCGCTAAAAACATGATCATCCAACGTAAATAAGAAAGATATAGGCATTTTCCTACTGGTAACGTATAGTAAACAGTCCCAGGTATAGTTATATGAGCTAATAACGTGATCATCCCACCTAAATAAAAAAGATACAGCCTTCTTCCTACTGAAAACATATAGAAAACAGTCCCAGGTATAGTTATATGCGCTGAAAACTTGATCATCCCACGTAAATAACAGATAGAGCGATCTACCTACTGGAAACATATAGAAATCAGTCCCAGGTATACATTTATGCGCTAAAAAGCTGATCATCCCACAGAAATAAAAAGGATATAGCCATCTTCCTACTGGAAACATATAGAAAACAGTCCCAGGTATAGTTATATGCGCTATAAACTTGATCATCCCACGGAAATAAAAATGATATAGCCATCTTCCCACTGGTAACATATAGAACACATTCCCAGGTATAGTTATATGCGCTAAAAACGTGATCATCCCATGGAAATAAAAAAAGATACAGCCATCTTCCTACTGGATTCATATTTATGGGCTTGCTGTAGTTTGTTAATTGTCAGATGGTGTAAAAAATATAGTGACATCTATAGCTGCGAATGGGAATTGCAGGCGATCATCCCGATCATCCCTTTTTGTGATCATCCTTTAGTACATCCCGAAGATGATGTGTCCTAGTATTTATAAAAAAAATAATTTTCTTGCTTCTTATTGTAGTAAAGCTGTGTCTGGTTATGTATTGTGATCAGTAAAATCATGTAGACTTGTTCAGGGTACTCTTCTGCTTTTTTCCACACTAAAGGTAAAACATGTACACATAAATTAGTAACAAGGGGATGGTACAAATAATAACAGATATACACACAATGTGTTCATCAATTCTCTAAAAATGCAAACCTGACAGTGACACATTAAAAAGCAGAAGATCTCTATGTATCCTTATACATGGATATTAACTGTAACAAGTATGATAATGGGCGCTCAGTATCTCAAATGAAATTAAAGAACAGTGTTCGTGCCAAGTGGCAATAAGAATCTGTAGTGGATAGCGGTGTACCGCTCCACTGTTCTCCCTCCTCAGTCACAGTCAGATGAGGACATGGGGCAGTCTTAAGCTACCGATCTGTACATTATGCCTGGAACCAGACCCATGTAAGTGGTGGGCTGCAGCTGGAGTTCGGAGTAAATTATGTCAGTCTTCCTTGCAGGGGACGCAGCAAACGGTGCACTTTTGTAAAGGTGTTCCACTAGGCATCAACCGCTGCTTGGAGCCTGTGGTCAGAGTGGCATTGCTGTGGATTGTCCTGGTAGGGACTTGCCGCGGGGGTCCTTTCCCTTGCTCTCCTGCTAGTATGTTGTTCACACTTGCCTCATTGTCTTCCTCTGGTGAAGACCGTGAGGTTTAAACATGTTGGTTGCACTGCACTATATCCAGATCTTAACCAACAGTAAGAACGCCAAGCAATAGCATCAAGTCCCTCAGCCAAGTCACGTGACTGGACTAAGTGCTCATCACCCGGAAGTGAGGGAAGGTAGCGGCGATTCCAGCAGAGGTGAGTGTGACAGCAACACACTCGCAGGAGAGGAAGGAGAAGGACCCATGTGGTGAGTCCATACCAGGACAACCCGCAGCAATGCCATATATTTCCCACTCACCTACCAGACATATAGGGGTGAGCGCAGTAACCTTACTAATTTTACTAATTTCATTATTGGTTTGCATGACTGTATCATTCAGTATCTCTCATTCTTTTGGAGATTTTGTAATCAGGGTAGGTCCTTTGGGTCCAGGCACAGTATACATATACGTAAAAAAATTTCATCTTTCCACTCGACCTGTAATTTTTTTTGGGTGCAACAATTATATTTTTGTAGTTAGTTTTCCCTTTCAAAATTTTCTGTACGGGTGTCACAACTGGATTACCTTTTTCAATATGAATATTACTGTTATCATTGTCCTTCCTTTTAGCTGATTTCTGCCTTTTTAACCTTTTTGTGATGAGCTAAAACTTCATTACTAGATTCTATGCTTACTTGGGACTGATTCTTATTGCAAGCTACTGCAATGAGGTTCATCAGCCAGTACCTTGGCCTTAGACTAAAGGGGGGTATCCACTTAGCGATTTAGCCAAGCGATTGCACGATAATGGCATCGTTATCGTGCAATCGCTTGCAAATCGCGCATGCATAGTGCATGCATCGGGCATGTTTTGGTCGGAAGCAACCAGCAATGCGTGTGCCCGCTGGTCGCTTTTGACATCTGACATCGCCCGTACATGCTGGTCAACCTGACGATCTCGTCAGGTTCAGCATGTCCGGGGATGAGGGATGTGCCGGGACTGAACGAGTGAACGTTCAGTCTAGGCACATCACTAGCTATACATACGAGAGCACGATTGCAATGTCGTAATCATGCTCTCGTTTGTATATCTACAAGTGGATACCCCCCTTTAGGTTCATGAGAGTTATAATCCTTTAACACCATACCTAAAACCTGGGTTATTGAAGGGTTAACCTGGGCTGCTCCCTGGTGTAAAAGGGGAGAGGGTTGGATCGCCATGTCGAGTGAGCTGGCAATCCAACCCAGGTAAATAGCAGGGTTTAACACGGGCATAGCCCGTGAAACCCTGCTGTGAGAACAGCGCAATCTGGGTCATGATGACCTGGAGGGCGCTGCAAGCCAGCCAATTGGTCCGGCTTCAGTGGCGCTTGGAGATGACGTCATCTCCAAGCGACCACTTACACGCCGGAAAAGCCGGGTCTATGCAGACCCGACTCCAGTGTGTGTGTGGCGCCGACTCGAGAATATCCCGAGTCGGCGCCGGCAAAATTCCTGGTCTGATCCGGATAGGAACCCTGTTCCAACTCTGGGTCAGACCCGGAAGTTTGGTGGAAAAGGGTTATAATTATCATTATTTCCACTTTCATAGTCAGTAGATGATAGAGCATGACTTTCCACACAGTTTACATCAGGAATAGACTGGGGCTGCTAAGCAGCTCTGGCAGTCCTCCTGTACAACCCCTGTGCCCATAAAATGGGTGTGGCCTCCCCAAAAAGGGCATGGTTAAGCCTCATGGAGGCATGCCATGAGTCAAGGGGGCATAGCCTTGCTGCATAAATACGATCAGAAACCCAATGCGAGGGTTTATTTGATAAGCATTTTCTAGAACTCAAACCCTATTACATTGTGAGAGTTTTAAAAATATGTGAATTTGACTCAAAACTCTCACTTTCTAAAAACTCTCTTCAGTTTTGCCACTGAAAGCATACAACTCGCCCATATGTCATAGGGTGCGAGTTTCAAACTCACCAAAATTTTGTGTCCAAAATCTCTCCAAAAAAATGACCTGGGTCAGATAGGCGAGTTAAATTTTTTCAAACTGTATTACACATCTGAGCCATATAAAAACACAAAACAACAACATTAGCAGTAATTGTAAGGCTATGTAAACCAGACCTACATCCATTTCACGTGTGTGTGTAGCAATGCATTTTTTCAGACTGCATTTGAGCTGTATGTCTCTGGCATTATAACTTTGGAGGAGCTGCATAGGAGGAAGGTGCAGGAGCATTTCCAGATCCAGGTCCCTATTAGTGTACGTGACAGACCTACCTATAGAGCGAGGATGGACCTGCACTACCTCTCAGATCAGGAGGTGTTTAGCTTTTTAGGCTGAACCGCACAAGCCTCCTTGCCTTTACAGATGACAAATTTGGGTCAGGGTATGCTGGGATGTGTAGATCTACAGTAGCAGGAGGCCGCTTAATTGCCCCCATTGTTGTTAGGCTTAAGATTTGTTTGTTAATTTGTTCTATTTAATTTTTTAGTGTAACCAATAGAAGGTTTAGGGGTTTGTGGATGGACAGGGTCCTGGATGTGTAGATTCCTTGGTGCCATTGTGTGGTCAATAAAAAGTAATTGTTAGAAGTTTTGAACCATACATTTTTTTCAAAAATATGTAAAAATATACATTATGTAATTATGGTAAACCATTTCCACTCATTTAACCCATTAAATGTATGCCTACATGTATGAGAATTTTAATCCAATACACAAAATCATTACCTATAATGTCCCCCATATATACTGTAGATAAAAGTTTTAATAATAAAAACACATTTGTGGTGTTATTGGATAAAAATATTATGCAAAAATATTTTGCTATCTACTTTACACACATTAGAAAGTAAGACAGACAACATTTTTGAAAAATGTACCTTACTGCGCTAAGGTGTCACAAAGTCAATAATATTTTTAAAATACACTTTACATGATTTAAATAGACTACATTATTCTCTGCAGGGATACTGGCACATATGTTTTTGGGTGTAAATAATGTCTACTTTAAAATATTTAATTAAAATTATTTTCTATCTGGAATTGTGTACACATTGGTGATTGTAAACAATATTACAAACTCTTTACAGACAAGACAGTATTTTTAAACATTAAAAAAAAAAATATAATACATGGAGGCAACTTTTTTTTCTATAGATCAGGGCAGCGTAATGTAGCACTACAAATGTTCTAAAACTACAAGTACAAGCATGCCCTGATGCTGCTGAACTACAACCTCCTCCTCAAACCTCTACTATCTCCTGGAAGCCATTGCTGCAACAAACACCACACTATATCTGTCTCTAACCAAATACACCTCTCCTCTTCTTCAAAAAATGCCTCACTACCTATCAGAGGACAAAATGGTGGATCAGGGGTTAATATAGGATTTGTCGTCAGTAGACTTTTGGGGGCCAATGGGTGATTTTGTTTAAAACTCTTAAACTCCCAAAATGGAACTTGCATTCTGGTTGGTCAAAAAACCTGCATGCTTTCTGGTGTGAATTCTCACAAGAACTCGCATGCCAGTTTGGTTTTTGCCAGAAAACTCACACCCTGTTACATCGTAAAGAAAGATACAAGAATGGTCAAGTTTAAAAATGCGAAAAATCTTTTATTACATCTCACACTTGTAGTCTGATTTTAAATGTGCTTTTTGTATAGACTCTAGAATATTCTCTACTTTGTCAGTTGGGGCTAGTAGGTTTTGTATTTGTTTTTAGTTATTTAACATAAGAAATGTATATATATATATATATATATATATATATATATATATATATGGCTACTTAAACCACACCCACATAGATAAACCTCTCCTGCAAGATTTTTGTTCATTTTTTCCACCACAGTTTGCTGTAGAAAAGCTGGGGCCACATGCCTGTGTTTGACTCCTGGGCTGAAAGTTGCTTTCCAGCCCCTGGTTATCTGGTTATCTGATCCAACAAGATTGAGAAAGCTAACTATCCCCCTAGTGTCTAACCAAGACCCATCCCATGTACAGCCTAAATCTAACCCTCCCCTCCTGCAACCTAACCATAACCCTTCCATCTGCAGAATGTCATCATTTCACATGTCGACATTGTGAACATATTGACATTCTGCAGATGACATAACTGCCAATATTGTGATGTCATCATTATGAGGGTCAACATTTTGTATGTTCACATGATGACTGCTCTCAGTAGTGGAGGGCGGGGGGCAGTGCAGATTTATAGATGCGTCCATCACAGAATTCTACTAGATGTTCACATGGGAATTCCAATTGTACCACATTATGTGCAAGTCAAAATCAGGCCTTATATCGACACTATACTTTTAACTCTAAATAAGAGTAAACAAGGGTTTGCGCATATACAGTGGGGCAATATGCATTTTTATGTTGCACAAATGGACTAATGTCCAATTCTAAATGTGGCCTTAAATGCTCAGTATATAAAGCATCTTGTGGAGGTTACAGCAAGCAATGTAGCATCTCTATGTTTAATCTATACACTTAGATCTGACTGTATTCTGCTTACATTCTCAGAATTTACCACGCATTTTATGCCATAATGGTTGTATTGAGTACACACTCTCTGCATGGCCTTAGTCCAGATGTAGGTATAACTGTCAACATTTCCAGAATGTGTACGACATTAGGAAATGTCACATTCATGGATATAACTTTATCATGTCAATGTATTCTGTGATTGTCAGGATAGCATGACTCCTTAAAAACAGAGAAGGGAAGAGAAATTCTAGGTCATTGGATGAAAAATGATTTTAGCAAAACCTTTTTAGGAAATAGATGCCAGCCCAATTTGAAGGCATTTTGAGTTTCCTTTTTTTGAAGCTGGTTTATTCTATCTAACCTTGCTGACCTAACTTACATTTTTCTATAGTACCCGAACAACCAAGGTCTTTCCATTTATTTATTTTTTATGTTCACACTGAGTTAAAAGAGGATGTAAAAGCACATAATATAAAAACTCTGTCCCTTGCACATGTGATGTTACTTTTGTATACAATAAACACTTTTATATTTTATCTTATTGAATGCATCTGTGGTGTTACCAAAGTATTACTCTGCAAATAGTCAGGTGCTTTCATCTAATGCAGGGATCTGGGACTTATCAGTGGTGTGAAAGGCATTCATAAGCAATAAAAATACCCATCATTATTTACTGTTTCATGTGATCACATAATGTCCACTTTTACTAAATTCACTTTACAATATATCTATATTTTTCAATAAAGAAACTTCACAAAGTATTTTATTGAAAATACAAACTATGAGCAGTTTTATCCTACTACAAAATATATTTTTAAAAGTATTTTTAAACTACCCATGAAACCAATAATATATCAGCGGCTATAATAGTAGTTGCTTGTGGAACACTGATAAATGATATTCAAGCTATTCTATCAAGTTATTGTAGAATATGAAGGTATTGTAACTAGTGACTAGAAATAAGTGAGCTATGACAATGAGTAAAAATGTAGTTGACCATTCGGACCTCAATTTTGTTGTATGGTACTGGGTATGACTGCAGAAAAACTCTGCTCAGAAGTGAGACGTGGTGGATTACCAAGTAACATCATTATTATTATTATTAATTATTATTATTATTATTTTTATTATTTTTATTAGCAGAACATAGACAAGGTTTATTAACATTGCTGCAGCAGCAGTCATAAAACCCCAAAAAGCAGTGGGGTGATCGATCCCAAAGGTTTGGTGCTGCTGTTGACAGTGGAAAAGGAGATGAAGGAAAAGCGCAAGAGGGAAGAGGGCCCTGCTTGTGAGAGCTGACAGTCTAAAGATTAGAAAATAGAGGGGGTAATTATATAAAGATATAAAACAAATCAGGTGCTACTCTGATTGTTTCTTCCAGGAAGCTGAATAATGGAGAGAGTCCGTCTCCACAATAGGAATACAATAATACAAACAATGATAAACAGCGTACCAATGACCTCAAGGCCTCTAAACATTAATCAATTACTGCGGAGATGAAATACAAGAAAACATTTATTTGAAAAAAATAGGTAAGATAAAATATCATAAAACAGTTAGATAGCAGTATACATTTATAGGTCTTAACGTTAAATAAATCAGCAGCTAAAGTAAGGAAAAAGTAAGCAGATAAAGTAAGGAATACTGTGGAAATAAGTTCTTTATCCTCCAATTATACAAAAAATAATACATTTAAATGTATACAGTAATGATCGTATAGTGCATCTGCAACTCTGTTTTTTGTATATGTCACTTAAAATCTCAGCATGATGGCACCTTTCATTACTATTAGGGTGTGTAGTCTAGGGCCCCTCCTTATCCTCCAATTATCCTGTTAATTGATAATATAAATGTTCCTAAAATATTCAAAAGTTATCCCTTGGGAAATCTGCCAGTAGGAGCAGGGAAACGATTCAGCTGTCCTACCCTGCCAGCAACACTTGCACTATAAGGACTTCTGTAGTATCTTCAACCACACCTACTTCTTTAATAGGAAATACCAGCAAATTTGCTGTTTCCAAACGGGAGCCATTTCCTGTGCATTAATCTTCATCGCTATACCAGGACCCCAATACTATCATCATGGAACTGGTAACAAATGACCTTATACTGGATAAATTTTTAATAATAAAAGGACCATACAGCTAATTTACAGGCCCATTTACATTATAAATTAACAGGACAATTGGAGAATAAGGAACCTATTTCCTCAGTATTGCTAACTATATCTACTGACTTATTTAACTTTAAGGCCTTTTAATGAATTCTGCTATCTAACTAGTTTATACTGTAGCTACGCTATGTTACCTATTACTTATTAATAAATGTTATCTTAGTGATATATGTTTACAGAGTTCAAATCCTGACAGCGGCAGCCCGGCAAAGGGTGAAGATCCCGATCGTCCCTAAGGTAAGTATCGCAAACATAATTCTACCCCCTAACCCTCCCTTAGGGGTGCCTAACCTTAACCTTACCCCAAGTGCCTAACCTCTTCGACCCTCTAAGAGCCTAAACCCACCCCCCCTTCCCAATGCCTAAACCTAAGTCCCTCGGGGGGGTGCCTAACCCTAACCTCCCCCCAGGGGTGCCTAAACCTAACTCCCCCGTCCCCTAGCCTAAACCTAACCCTCCCGGGGGGGTGCCTAACACAAAGTCCACCCGGGAGCCCTAAACCTACCCCCCCCCGCGGCTGTCTGCGCCTGGCACCCGGCTTACCTTCGTTCGGTATGCTGGGCATCGGTCTTCCAGTGTATGGTTAATGACAGGCGTCGAGTTTTCGACACCTGTCATTAATACCACACCGGGATTAGAGAGTCTGGAAGCTGGCTGTCGGCATTTAGACCGCCGGCTTCCAGAGTACATCCCATTTACAGGCCTTGAGGCAAAATCACAGAGTCTAATACTCAAATGTATCTTATTGTAATTAATTTCTCTTTAGTATTTAAAGTGTTCTCCGGCATTCTTATTACACATACAGGGGAGGATTCAGAGATGGGAGCAAAGCAAACAAAGTAGCAACTTTGCTCCTGAGCAAACCATGTTGCAATACAAGGGGTGCATGCAAATATTGTCTTCCTTTAATCCACTAAGCAACATTAAAGTCTTAATGTCTAGCGATCAAACCTTCATGTCGCCGAGGTGCGGTGCCCGCACTGAACGTCATTCAGTGAACAAGCCCAACCTCTTATCCCTGAACATGTCAAACCTGATGAGTGTCGTCAGGTTGACGGGCATGTTCAGTAGACAGCCGGGACGGCAAGGACCCAGCGTGCACGCACATCGCTGGTCCTTGCCAGCTATCCATTACCCGACTTTGTGAACAATGCGACCAAAACCTCCTGGTTTTGGTCAGATTGTTCACAAAGTCGGTTAATGGATAGGCTCCTTAAGAAAATTTGTGCAAATGTATTCTTCTCTAGTCACACTCAAAAACAGTCACATTATCAGATATTTTGTAACAGAAACATCCCACAAGATTGAGTGCAAGGTGGACTGCTAGCTCCTTTTACAGTATAAGATTACCTTATATTAATTTGACATTTGTTCATCCATTCAGGTTACACAGTACGTATAAGCAGCCAGTATTTTGACTGCATACAAAAACAATAAATACATTTGAACACCCCTTGCATTACAACATGGTTTGTTCCATGACCAAATTGCACATTTTTTTCTCCTTTATTGTTCTTGTATGAGATAATGACTAAATTATGGTCACAGCAAGATTTATAGGATGAATTTTGTGCAGTACACAGTAATGTCAAGTTCCATTGGAGAAATGTGTAGAGTTTCACAGTTGCATTAGGCAAACAGGATCTGATTCAGAGCTATATGGTATTGCAAAACCACAGGGAAGCAGCTGTGCAATACCGTAAAAGTCATATGCAAATGCAGCAGGAGGCCTCTGATATATAACGATGCCCCCTGATTACATCACAGATCCGAGTGCTGCATCCTAAAAAAACATCCTCAAATGTTTTGATTTTGGATTTCTTTTAAAATTGATATAAACAGCTAAAATTGTGTAGTTTGGACCTATTTTTGTTTCTATTGTATTATTAACATCAATAACATTAATTTTCAGTCATTTTGCAGTTAATTTTGACCACCTCACAGCTCACAATATTGTTTTGAACAATATTGGCCAAATGCTGCAACGAGCAAAAGAGCAGTGGCACAAACAAATAGGAGTTCAAATTAATATAGCACATCTACTGTATGAAACATAGTGACACAGCAGTGGCAGACAGTATGGCAGTTTTATAAACTATATGACCCTATAGAATGTTTTCATTAACTAAGAATTAGATGAGATGCCTGAGTCCGCACCAGTAAATGAATATAGAGTATTTAGTGGAAGACAGGTAAAGCATTGATTGGTTGATTAATTGATTACTAACAATGATGACTATAAAGGAAAGTAAATTGGAGCCATGAAAAAACTATTAAAAAACAAAATTCCAATATCCTGATGAGATTTTTAAAATGGAAACTGAATCTAATGAGCAAATCAAAGGCCTAATGGCAATACAAGAGATTCAAGGCAGAATAACAGCTTAGTCAAAGTTGATAATTATTCATTATATGATTTGATTATACTAATCTGTATCTGTGAAGAAACTGCAGAAAATGACACCTATATGCCTGGATGAGAAGCTGGTGATGGATGGCCTTGCAAATTACAGAAGAACATGAACGCCCCAGTAAAGCACAGTAATATATATGATGCCTGCCAACACACGCATAATAAAGGCTGGTAAGGAGGATGATACTGTATGGAGAAGCTGCCAGAAATGAAGCCTATACACCTGGATGAGAGGCTGGTGAAGCATAAGCTTGCAAAACACAAAAGAATGTGAATGCCTCAGTAAAGTACAGTAATATACACTGCCTGACAAACACACACAATAAAGGATTATAATAAGGATGATCCTATATCTGTGGATAAGCTGTCAGAAATGAGGTCTATAGGATGATAAGCTGTCCAAGGCCCCATGCAGCACTTACCTCTCTTGTGCTTCTCATTGATCCTGCAAGGGTCTTCTAGGGTCTGTGGTCAGCTAGCTGCCAACTGTTCCTTCAGTGCTGCTCACTGTCAATGCCTGCATCAGTGCACTGCAGTTTTTCCGGCACTTCTCTCATGCTGTTCCCACCAGCTCCTTCTCCTGGGCACCACCATCTTTCTGGGATCAGGTCACCACTGCACCAACAATGGTGTGCTAACCCAGGGATACTGATGCAGTCTTCCAATTGATAACCAGCAGCCACTATAAAAGCACTTACTGGAGGGCAAGCTGTTTGCCAGTGCAACGTTGCTCTTTGCCAGCAATCAGTGGCTTAGCAGCATTTATTCCAGAATTAATCCATGTCTGTGTTGCTGCTTGCTAATTCCACCACTTCCAACATCACTGGTCCCAGTCCAGTTACCAGCATTATCAGTGCCAGTTTGGTTACTAGCATCAGTGGTCCCAGTCCAATTACTAGTATCACCAGTTCCAGTCCAGTTACCATCAGCTTCAGTGATAGTCTGGTTACCAGCATCAACGGTCCCAGTCTATTTACCAGCATTATCAGTACCATTCTGTTTACCAGCAACACCAGTTCTAATCCAATTATCAGTATCACCGGTCCTAGTCTGGTTATCAGTATAACCAGTCCCAGTCCTGTTACCAGCATCACTGGTTCCAGTCCAGTTACCAGCATCACCTGTTCCAGTCTGGCTATCAGAATCATCAGTTTCAGTCCAGTCACCAGCATTACTGGCTCCAGCCCGGTCACCAGTGACACTGGTTCCAGTCTGGTAACCAACATCACCTGTCCCAGTCTAGTTACCAACATAACTGGTCCCAATCTGGTTACCAACATAAACACACAATGTAGTACTTAGTGCTCACCAGAACAGATCACTGTTTTGGCAGCAACTATGCAGATACAGCTCCCCAGTTTCCTTTACAACGTGTTGATATAGATCAGAAATGTCAGTCGCACCTGAATGTATACCTGTCTCACTATGTCTATGTAGACCAGTGATAAGACTGGGAATAATGAAAGCAGTACTGTTTGTTTGACAATTTACTCCTATGTTTAAAAGTACACAAAAAAGTAATGTGTCACAAGTATAACAAAAAAGTCTTGCAGGTGAGATACCATATTGCAGAATCCAATACAAGAAACTAAACTTTGCACTAAAAATACATTGAAAATAAACAAAAAATAAATCAAATTAAAAATGGAAAAATAAAATAAATATAAACAGAGAAAATAAGAAAAACTAAGAAAAATAATGAATGAAAAAGGAACTCATGGTAGTCAAATATGTAAAATGTTTGTCCTATAATGGTTACCAACATAACCAGTTCCAGTCCAGGTACCAACATCACAAGTCCCAGGCCAGCTACCAGCATCACCGGTTCCAGTCTGGTTATCAGCATCACCGGTTCAGACAAGTTGCCAGCAATACTGGTTCCAGTCCAGTCACCAGCGACACCAGTTCCAGTGTTATACATTACCTGTCCCTGCCCAGTTCCAGAGATTCACATTATAGGCTCTAGTCATATGCAATAACAGTCCCAGCCCAGTCCCAGAGATTCACATTACCAGACCCAGGCCAGTTCTAGAGATATGCATTAATAGTCTTAGCCAATTTCCAGAAATACACATTACAGGTCCCAGCCTGGTTCCAGAGATATGCATTACCAGTCCCAGCCCAGTTCCAGAGATATGCATTACTGGTCCCAGCCCAATTCCAGAGTTACACTTTACTGGTGCCAGCCAAGTTCCAGAGTATATCATTACCATCTCCAATCCAGTTCCTAGTGCTGCTGAACATAATCTGATCCTTGCTCCTCTTCCATACACACAAACTTCTGGAATACATTCTGATCCTGATCTGACAATACACTGCCTGACAATTTTGCAAAGCCCATAATGAAAAGAGGTGCTCAATAAAATTGTCCATGGACCATCTAACCTACCCTTATTTTGTATAATAAATAGGACATGTACAATTTAACAAACCAAGCACTTCAACAACAGGGGCTGCCAGTTGTGTGGCTGAAGTGCTTAGTTTGCTTGGGCCCCTACAAACCAAGCTACCAATAGGCGTAAGACAGCTAAAAGTGTTGTTGATCATCGTCACAATTGAAAAATTTCATTATCATCCTGTCATCATCCTTATCACTGTTGTTAATAACAACATCACACAATATTAGGTTATCCCCACTGGAATCCACCATTACTGTCTCAGTTTGTTGTAATTGGCAGCAAAGGTCTTCCTTCCTAGATTTTGTAGTTAATTTTGATGAAC
The DNA here is from genome assembly GCA_031769625.1 of Taudactylus pleione. NCBI lineage: Eukaryota > Metazoa > Chordata > Amphibia > Anura > Myobatrachidae > Taudactylus > Taudactylus pleione. Next base: position 27,846,604 of record JAUIMM010000115.1, read on the forward strand.
ATCAGTTTTTCCACATTTTTTGAAAGAAGCTACCAATTGCTCACAAGGTTCCTGGCTGTGTTAACCATTTTTTTCCAAGTGCACACTATGTAGACAGCTTAAGCTAACCAACAAAAGGGACTGTGTGGCATGCTAATTTGTACATAATCATTAAAGTAATCCTCCACCATTATATTGAGTCTTACTGTTTCAGAAAGAGTCATGGTAGTGGGGTAAATATATATGATAATTTATTTTAAGCCTGACCAGATGTCATAACATTTCACTATGGTACACTGAGTTGACTTATCATAATCATAAGCATCATCAGCAGCATCATAATCACCAGTGGGTCACTTGTAAAAGGTCAGATTTTCTCTTGGCAGCAGAAATTTCAATAGAAACTGAAGCAGGAGGCATCATTGTGTCATGTGCCACTTACGTAAATGTTCTGTTTCAATTGCAAGATGTTGCAAAACCCTTTGGTCCTAACAAAACAAATAAAGAACTTGATCTATAAGTCCAACATACTTAGAAAAATTGCTGAGTTTCATCTCCTCCTTCAGCTTCTCTAGCTACTTTTCCAGTAGTTTATTAAGTGTATGACCTAATTCAGACTGACAGTGACTAAACTCAAGTTATCGGTTGCAATTTAAAATGGTTTCAGAAGCTTGTATAAACATCTCTATTGTGCTGTAGTAAGGTAACATGTCCCCCTCTTAATATGCACAGCACTGATCATAGATGTGTCCCCATATCCAAACAATACCACCACTGTTGCTGCTGTTCCAGTGCTGGGATCTCATACTTGGTCCCAGCATTGGGACACTTCTCCAGACTGCAGCAAAGATAAAGTGGAGGTATGTCATACCAAAGTATACTGCCCTACGTTGAGCACTGATTACAATTATAGGACTACATGTTTCCCAGCATCTACTGGGCACCATTGGCCATGATCCAGCATATGTAAACAGATAACAGCTGTCAAGGCTTGCTGGGAATTAATGTACCTTTGCAATAGTTTAGGTCTCTAGGGTGGCACATTTTCAATTCTGGTGGTCATTATTTTTGGAATTACTTTTACATTGGCACCAACCACCTCAGCTGTTTTGGCATCAGTTATTGAGTGAGGTCACTTGCTTCTATTTTGTGGACCCCAACCTATAGACTCCAGACTCATGCTCAGAATGCTGGAGCTCCTTACCTCATAATCCTTATTCAAAGACAAAGTCAACACCATTTAACAAGATATCACTTCATTCAAGAAATATCCTTAACTCTCTAATCCAATATCAGTTAATTCTCCCCGAGAGCAGAGCATGAAGTCTCTGTACTCAATCCATCATTTCACATTATAGCCTGCCCACTGACTCTATTGCTACTCAACTTGTGCACTCTTTCTCCCTCACTACATACTCACCTTATCAACCTATATCTTTCTACTGTCCCATTGCCATCCTACTTTAAACATACACTGATGTGACTAAACCTAAAGAATCCAGTTATTGACTCACCAAACACACTCTATTTCTGTCCTTCCCTTAGCCTGTAAACTACTTGAGTGACATGTGTATCACCTATTTTGCTTTCTATCCTTTTTTAAAACTATGCAATTGGGCTTCTGCCATCAACATTCACTGAGACTGCCATCAGAAAAACGATAAAAGTTATACTTTAGCCAAAACAAGTCACTTTTTCATTCTCAGCAATTTGCTGCTTTCCACACCATTGATCACCCTCTTCACCTACATATCTTTCACGTCATTGATCTTGGTGACACAATTCTTTCTCTGTTCACTTCCTACCAATTCAACTGGCAATTATTTGTCTCTTTCCTCCATTGCCATTATCGGTTGCTACCCCACAAGTCCTCTGTACTATGCCCTCTGTTTTTCTGTGGGCCTGATTCTGATTTGGGAGTAAAGCAAGCGGTGAGATTTAAAATGTGCAAAAATATTTAAAATGGGAGTTTGCCCAAACTGAAATTTTAATTGCAGTGTAAAAAATAATCTGTCCAGCATTTGTGGGCTATATGCAAGAGTTACCAGCATTTACCCTGCATGCGAAAGAAAAATATAAGTATTTGCACCCCTTGCATTGTAACAAGGTATGCTTGTTCAGTTCCAGTTCTCCCCTGACCTCCCCCCTTCAATATTATGTGACCAACTGTTGTTCTGCTGTCTTTGGATGTATTTTTGCCCACTCCCCAGAATGCTCCTCATTATCCTACCACATCTTTCTCACTCATCATGATAATGTATCCACCAATCATGTTTCTGTAATATGATGTATTGCATTGTAATTATGTACACCCTTTTCATTAATTATTGTTATTGGAGTGCATAAAATGTAGTACATGGTCCACGTCTCTTTGCACAATATTATGGTTGGACCAATTAAATAAAATTTACCTTTGTTTTCACCACAAGCTGTCTTGAGGAAGATTTAAATCTTACAATTGAGGGCTACGTCCTTATCTTCTCCAGGACCAATCCACGTATCCCAGATGATTATCCCAGTCGACAGAGGGGGTGGACCTGCCTGGGCATCCAGGTAATATATTTTCATATATTATACTACTTTTTGTACTTTTTTGGGTCTTACATTTTTCTGTTGATGGAGAGACTCTTGATATGTGTATCCCTGGCAAGAAATAATGAACCTGTGTTGGGTGAGTGCTTTTGCTAAAACAAACGTATGTGGTAAAATATATCAAGTATAGATATATGTATAAGTAAAGTCACTGTTCACTATGTTACTTCTCAAAAGTGCTACTGTTTACTCATACTGATAAAGATAAGACCGGGGAAGATCCCTCACTGCTCTACATGTGATGATTTGTGTGACAGTATTGGTTCATTCAGGGATTTGTGTTTTATGGTACAAGAGTACAAAGGGCTGGACTTGTGCTGTTACTTCAGTCAGGATAGTACTGAATATATGTGTGTTAGGTTTAAAGGACTGGTGATTACTGCAGATGCACAGAAATATCTACTTTCCCTGCTAGATTGCCAAAGTAGGCAAGCAGAGGGGTTGTGGTTTATATAAATATATCTATTATCTGGTAGAGGCCAATTGAGGCAATCAGAAATCGTGAAATAGTAGAGAATATATCTATTATTTGGTAGAGGCCGACTGTTGTCTAGTACAGATGAGGACTACAAGTTCCAAGTGTCCCAAAGGGACGGCTATTAGCTGTATGCTTGCTAAATATGGTGAGGCTTGTGTAAAAAATGTGGAAGAATGGTGCGTCATCACAAGGAACAGTGAACACCCATTCCCTGAGACGGGCAGTTTTGACCCACTAGTCATAAAATGCCTTGAGAATCAGATAGTGACTCAAGTGAAACCAAAGAGTAAAGACAAACATTTGCAATTGTTACGGTTGTGGAAACAAGAAATAGGAAACTGTAAAGAAAATTCTGATCAGAAAACAGAAAATCCACCTCCCAATAATGATGCCCTGTCCAGGAGCCGGAAAAGTCCTTATATCCTGTGCTCACCAGGTGTGGTTTAGGTGAGGGTCTTGTACAGGAGGATGATTTTGACCATACACAAGAAGAGGCTTTATTATACCAAGTTACTTCAAGCATCCAGCAGCAGTTAGCAAAACCAAGTGCCCCGGTACTAGAATCCTGTGTAGAGACCCCTCGCACCCAGGAACCTATTGACTTACAGTTAAGAAAAACCCCACATGACGCCCCTCCCAAAGTCACAACTACATATAACCCCTATGATGTTGCTTCTAATCTAGATTTACCCCAGTGACGACGCTCTTCAATTTCAATCCCTAGTCTGACTTATAGCCCTTATGTTCAGTTATCCTCCCCTGCCTGTACTCATCCCAAATCTGTATCCAAACAACAGAAATAGGTAAGGTTTTCCCATGTACCACCTTTTCTCCACAACAGTTACGTTCATTAATGCGGAATGTATTTAGTGCAAACTATAAAGTTTTAAACCATAGAGAAAGGTTATATACAAACAAACACAGGAAGGTGGCTCTAAAATATACTCCGATGAAGCCGATTGCGATCAGGCAAGTGAGTATACCTTGGTAATGGGAGACACAAGTAAGTAGAAAGATCAAGGATCTCTTTTTCCTATGCGTACTATGATTCTCCCAGGAAGAGAAGCAGTTGTCAATGATAATGGGGATCAGGTAATACCAGCAATTCCCCAAACAGAGCTTGAAGTGTATCACCCTTTTACCAAGGCTGATTAAAAAGAAATTGCAGCTGCATTTCCAGATCCTAGAAAAGATGTCACTTTAACTTGTGATTTTATTTCTAGAGAACATAGAATCCATCAGTTTACTACTAAGGATTAATACAGGTGATAAATGTTTGCTTTACAGAAGATGATGCCAACAAAATAATAGCAGAAATAACATTTAAAGATGGACCCGTAGAAAAGAATGAAGTGGATGTGGCAGTAGCAAAATGTATTCAACACCTAAGACTTAAGTACCCCCCTGTGCCACAGTGGGACAAACTTTTCTCGGTCTCTCAGAAGACAAATGAAACTGTCTCTGAATATTTTGACCGCTTCAAGGCGGAAGTCCCGCGTTGCACTGGTGGTGCTATCAAAGCCAATGATGCTGCGGTAAACCGAGCACTGTTGGTTTCCTACTTCAAGATGGGACTAAACCCTAAACTGAAACAATTAGTGTCTAGTACCAAATTAGGATGGAGGGATGCTAGCCTTCAGGATGTTGTGGGTGAAACACAGGGGCATGAGCGCAATCTAGTCAAACTGCAAGTGTGCTCATTGTAGAACCTGTTAAACCAGCCCAGTTTAAGCCTTCCCAGAAGTCAAAGGGGACCTGACAGGTGGTCAAATTCTGCATTTATGGGAAGCAAGCCACAGCAGATAACTTGTTGCACCTGTGGTATGCCTGCTCATATATCCAGAAACTGTCAACAATCATATAGAAATACCAGAGAAAATTACTCTGGCGCTTTTCAGCAGCCCCTAGCTCAGGACACAGTCACAGCAATTAATTCCAACTCAGCTACCCTCAACCAAATTTCCCAGACACCCACCTTTAATGGTAACCATCGCTCTTTTACCAGAGAAGGGGAAGACGTTGGGACCAGCAGTATTGATGGTCTGGCAATCCTGTGTCTGCTATCTGTAGTGCAGTGCCTGTGAATGCAAAGGAACCTACGGAGACATTAAAAGTAAATGATGTCCCTGTGGAGTTCCTGGTAGACTCCGTGCCAGCCAATCAGTCATGTGCACTGCACTGCCTACCGAATCGCTTACCGGACACAGCGTTGCAGTTGTTGGTGTATTGGGCCTGGTTCAACAGTTCCCTGTATTAACAAACAGCCATGTGCAGATTTGTCCGCTCTAGGATACTCATGCTTTCCTGCTGGCAGCAAATGCACCTCAGAATTTGTTGGGTAGGGACCTGCTGTGTAAAATTAATAGTATAATATATTGCACACCGGATGGTGTATTTCTTGATGTCCCTGTACCGCATGCCACAGTTGCTCAAGCAGCCCTAGATATGCCCATACTCCTCCTCAGTTTGCAGGCAGTACCAGATACTCAGCGTATATTGTCCCCAGAACATGAAGCATTACTAAAATGCGTGCCCACATCTTTGTGGGCAACTCACAAGGATGAGGTTGGATTATTACAAGATGTTACTCCTGTTCTTGTAACATTACTCCCAGTTAGGAAAGCTCCACACATTGCCCAGTACCTACTGAAGCCGGAGGTGGAAGTATACTATATTAGTCCATGCGGACTCTTATATATTGGTAAGATGACACACCAATTGAAAGAGTGAATGGCCCTCCATTGTTCAAGCACCAGGGCAGCTTTAGATGGCAAGCCAGTGGATCAACCAGTAGCAAAGCATTTTCGGGTTTACAAACATGGATTGGCCACGAAACATATGTTGGATTACAAATAAATATTGGTGATTGAAGACACGCCTTGTGAGTGCTGCCTTTTGTCTACTCCTTGTATCTGTGGCATTTATCCCTGAGGAGGGCACTGGAGCAGTTACTTATTTTTCAAGCAAAGAGTGCTGGGTTTACAGGACTGGTATGTATATATATATGAATAGTAGTCTACTTTTAGATTATAGATGAAACTACAGTATTTTTAACATATAGTTGTATAAAACAATGTTGCTCTTTAATAAAAAGTATTAAACAAGTACATATAGTGCATCACTGAAATATAACTTATTATTTTATGCTTTTCCAGAAGGAATAGTTTTTTAAAGTACCATTATTTTTAGGGGTTTGGGGGTTAGCATTGCTCTCAAATGCATTGAAAAATGTGAAAAATATTTTAATTGAATGGTGAGATGTGATAAAAAGTTCAAGCTAATTGAATCACTCCTATGCTGCATAGAGTGTTAAGGGGAATCAAATTTTCACCAAGTACCAGTGTCTTTCTCATAAACAAAATCGAAAGCAGCAATAATAATTTGTTATTCTGCATAAAAGATATTCATAATGTAATATATATTTGAAAACAGTAAAATAAGCTTCAGTACGAAACAATTTGCAAATAATAAAATGTTTCTTCTGTATGAAAATAAATGATTCTTCTTATAACAATCAATTAGTTACAATCCTAAACTATTATGAATTGTTTATATAAATATTATAACACATTAGGTTGATATTCTGTATTGGCAAGAAGGAAATTTAATTAGTACAGGATAATGTGATTATGTTAATGCAAAAAGAAAGCTTGACACATAATGGATTTTAAATTCATTTGAAGCATTATTTAGCCTATTCAGCAATGTTTAAATTATTCCTGCAATGCTTTCAATTAGTCAAAATGGACATTAAAAATGTGTGCAGTTATAGTGCTTCTTGATAACTAACTGAATTTGATTACTGACATGATAATGTATGGATATACTATTCACAACACCATTAGGTGAGAATGTGGTAAATCACTGATTTATATTTTATTGTAATTCTCAATTAATATATTTAGTTCTAACTCTACAATATATTGAGCTGGCCACATATTAAACAATTATCATTCCAACCAATGAAGTAGTTGCCTAGTTGGAACAATAATCATGTAATGTGTGACAGCATATGAAAATTGTCTAAATGCCAAAAAATGCTAACTAACAACTGTTACCAATTGTTCCAATTTGTTGGTTAACTCAAACTTGTATGCTTTAACCAACCCAACCAACCAATGATTTTTCCAGAGTAGGGGAGAACTTGGCTGATTTCCACAGGTCAGGCCTGCAAAAAAGGTTTGCAAGTCCAGCCGCTAGTGTTTTTACAGTTTCATAACACCGGCAGAGGCGGAACTCCCGGAGACAATGGAATCAGTTGCTGCTGGGCACCAGCACTGAAAGGGGCAACTCCTGCATTGTCACCCATTCCATGTCCTGCTGTGCCTGTGCTGGAACAGAGGAGCCACCGAGCTGAGCCCTGTTTAGCATCAGCGGTGCTCCTCCTGTCTGGACTGCTCTGATGGTGGATGTTGTCACATAACATGTGACCTCCACCCTCCCTGAGGCTGAACCTGTCTGACTGAGTAGCTGGGAGGATGACAGTTTGGCGGGCTTGGGCGTGTAAGGGTTGCGCAGCAACAGTCACTGTGGGGGCACTGGAGCATGGATGGGAGTCAGAGCGGCTGGCGGATGTCACTGGGGAGTGGATGGGAGTCCAGAGAGGCTGAGCAGTGGCTACTGTGGCTGAAAAACATAGTATGTGCAAGCCCTATGGGTTGGGGGGAGTGTGAGTGGGAGTGTGTGTGTGCATGTGTGATGGGTGATGTGTGTGTGGGGGTGGTCTGTGTGAGATGGTTGAAGTGGGTGGGTGGAGTCCTGTGTGTGTGGGAGCTGGGGAAGCTGAGTGAGGGGGTGGAAAGCTGTATGTGGAGATCTGAGGCAGTTGTGTGTGAGTGTGTAGGGGGAAGGGATCTGAATGAAAGGGGAGAGCTATGTGAGGGATCTATAAACTGAATGTTTTTATATACAGATTGATCTGGGGCTCCAAATTGGCATATTTATTAATTACTAGGTCCTAGTCCCGATAGTAATAATTTTGTATCGCCGCTATTCGCATGTGCGCGTATATATATTGATACATATATATGCACTTTATTTATTTTCCCTTTTCTCGGTGGGGGGTGGGGTACAACTCTAACTTGCCTCCGGGTGACTGCAAGGAACTTACGCCACTGAACACCAGTAACCCCTTTCAGAGAGGAAAGTTCCCCTTCTAGATCTTAGACTCTAGATGTAAGTCAGTCACATTTAATAAATCCAACTTTTGACAGAAAAAAATCATCTTTATTTTGCAGGAACGGATTAGTAGATGTCCCTGATGTGCTATATTTTCCACAAAGTAAAAGCTTAATTCATACAATGCACATATCAGTACAACTTTAGAATTCTACACAAATAAATTAACTTTATTATTTCATTAAAGTGCATGTCCAACATCTTATAATATAACATACATAACACGTTTCTTTAATATGCTATGCAGAAAAATGTCTAGCACTTGACAGTGAACCAAACAACTTTAGTAATGTTTTTATACTGCAGTATAATTTATTTTAATAGAATAAATTGTCCCAGAGCCTGCAGAAGGTTGAGTAGTAGATAACGCTCAAGATTGTTTATGTCTATATGTTGTGAAACTGTGCCACTGTGATTGACAGTATGAAAGCTAACCCTTTGTACTTTGCACATTTGTCAATATATGGCGACGGTCGTTTGACCCCGAAACGTTGTAGTAAAGCACTGGCTATTACTTTACCTTACCAGTCCTGGAGTGCCGCCTATTTCTTATAAGATAGGTAGATAGATAGATAGATAGATAGATAGATAGATAGATAGATAGATAGATAGATAGATAGATAGATAGATAGACAGATAGTTTATGCGCTAACCAGTCCTTTTTAAAATGAAATCCAGGAACAACTGTCCCAATAAATGAAGATCTTGTGACTAAACCAGTAGCGATGTGGCCTGGCACATTCCTGCTCCATTGTAATGGAGATCCTTGCTGTGCCTTTGTGATACATGGTATTCATTACATTTATGCTGAGGAACTTGTGGTATGCAAACTGTTTACCTGTACTGTATGTTTGCACATTAAACATTTATTTTAAGGAACTATGAGGCGCCCCTGTGTTTCTTCTATTTATTAGCTATAAATATATATATATATATATATATATATATATAAAACAATACGTGGATACGGCGCCTAAGATACAGAGTGGTAGATCTATCAATGTATCTAAGAATAAATCAAACCTCTAATATGAATTTGAGCAACCTTAGCCCTAGATAAAGAGCATCGGCCTTAAGTCAATAAAAGTGAGCTAAGGGTGTTTAGTTACCATAAAATTGAGAAAATAAAGTGATTGACAGAAAAGCGACCAGTCTAAATAAATCAAATAGTAAAAATACAATAATACATAATATGGAGGTTGAGGAAATAAAATACAGTTGACAAAAATATATAAAAAATATGTAAAAACAATAATGGGTAAAAAGGAGGATAATGGCTTATCCTGAGTAAAAGGAGTCAAGGTTCATGGGCTAAGAGACTGCTACTCCCAGTGCGTTTTGTCCAGAGACTTCTTCATATATATAGTTTTATTGGGATGTAACATCTATCGAGTCTGATTATCTATACCCATATTGTTTAATGTCTCTCTAAACCCATGTTGCATAGTCATTTTGATGTTGTATAAGTATGGTTTTAGGTGCTGAGGCTGGATAGTAGCCAGGACGCTCATGGTTGTTATGGTGATGGTTTTTTCACAGCATAGTGATGATGGAGCAGCGTGACTAGCGTGATGACGTCATCAAGTGGCGACCACGGGCGGGTGACCAGTCCCGCTCCGGGAAGCCGGTGTGATTCACGTGGGGTGAGTAAAGCTGTACAAAAGTATGTCAGTGTTTCACGTTTGTTGTAACCTGAAGACAGTTGTAATAACTGAAACGTTGTTGACACTATACTCCAGTCTGTGTTTTATTTCTGAGTCCCGAGTGCCGCACCTTCTTCCGTATATATATATATATATATATATAATCCATAATGAAAGGCGGCACTCAGAGTCTTATATACAGGTCTGCATCAATAAATCCCTCTGGTGAGGGTATTTGGATGTATAAGATGCTGACTGCCGCCTTTCCTTATGGATTATATAGATTGGGGCATTAACCCCATGAGGAGGGTACCAGAGCCTGTTAGGCTATATGCCTTTCGTTATTGTAGTACCGGAGGATTGTATGATGTGTGTGTATATATATATATATATATGTGTATATATATACATATATATATATATATATCTGTATATATCTATATATATATAAATATTGGATACTTGGCACTCTTGCTTGACGTAACTAGCTTCACTGGGTGCCCTCCTTTATGGATAGATACAGAAAGTGGCAATGAATAGGTTGCACCCGCAGCTACTCAATCAATCAAAAATTGGAGGCCCCGCTCCCCTCGAGTTCAACATTTCAAATTTAATGTAAATTTTTCAACGTTCCTGATGAAAAGTTTACATTAAATTTGAAACGTGCAACTCGAGGGGAGTGGGACCTCCGATTTTTGATTAATTGTGTAGCTGTGAGTGCCGCCTACTCATTTCCACTATATATATATATATATATATATATATATATGTGTGTGTGTGTTGTAGTCAGTTTAATATCAGTTTCTAGGTAGGTATTATTCTCCAAGGCCCAGTGTGATCCTCACATGTGCTCATTATATATGTTTACAGTTTAGAGAGGACTTTGATAATGAGGCTAAAGGCCCTCATACATCAGCAATCTGAAAACCACAATTGAACAATTTGAAGATTTATTGCCCGATTTTAGGATTTCCAAATCTAGCAATCTGCGCCCCTACATTTTGGATCTTTTTTAGTGATTTGCAGATCATTTTCAGCAAACACAGATCTGCCAATCTTGAAAGGCCCATCATTTTACTAGTAATGGTCTGCAAATCTACTGATCATGTCCATACACTAACAATCTACAGCCCCAATAGATCTATGAAACCCAACATGTTGGACAATCTGATTTAACAACTCCAAACACTTTTCGGTTGCAATCTGCGATCTGTGAAGCCCATACATTGCAGAGTTTTATACACAATCTATTGCAAATTGCAGAATTGCCACAATCGATTGCTGATGTTTAGGGGCCTTGACACAACTGTAAGGAACTCAGATAAATTAGTTTATGTGGGCAGAGTTAGTAACTGGATATACAGTGAGGGTGTTGTTTCACTTCTAAATCAGTAAGAATGTTCACTTGCCAAAGAGGCTGAGTTGTTTCACTTCTAAATCAGTAAGAATGTTAACTTGCCAAAGAGGCTGAGTTATGCCTTTTATTCTGGAAAATCTGGCAGCTCCCTCCCACTACCTGCATTGCCAGTACTACAACTGGTGGGTGGAGTGTGCAGGGTAATAATTTTACCTCAGCAATGGTCAGCAGAGTTCAAGATATGGTTATGTGCTTACTCCTCAGTTGTCACTAGTCAGCTGGGCACTGTACTCCCTCCTCAGCACTGGCTCTCTCTCATTCTCTTTCTTAGTCATTGGATCTCCTCAGTTTGCTTAAAATATTGCTATGTGCAAGTGCAACTAGTCTCTTCAAATGTTTTATATTCTGAATACAGGGGCTGCAGTACTTTAGCCAGCTCCCTGGGTACCTGTTAAGTAAGAATCAGATGGGCCTGCCATATTCCCTGCCTCTGGCATTTTACAGGGTTCCTCAGTGTTCTCTGTCAGCCTGCACCAGCAGTTATGACCAACTCTACCCCCTCAGCTGTGCTTATCCCGCTGCCTCTGCAGGTACTGCAGCTCCACTTCACACCATGCTGGCTTCCTCAAGTAGGCAGAATTGCACTGCATCCATCTACCTCTCTGACCTTTACTTTTAGACTCCCTCCAACCAACTGCTGCTCAATTCCAACTGTCACATGCCTGACCACCTGACATCGCCCATGTGACCTGCTGCTGACCTCTTCAGCAGCTGCAGAGGCTGCTGGAAATTGTGGTGTGCCTATATAATGGCATCCACATGTACTGCAGCATGATGTGCAGTGTAATACGTAATACTTTGCATAGAGGGGTATTACAATAACCAGTTTTGGTGCAAGAGCATCAGGGCTCTTCCTAAAACCTACTGTATAAAGAGTTTAAATGGATTTAAAAAAAATTTAATTGGCAAACTACATGCCTTAACATTGTTCGGTTACCAAACATGACTGTCATCATGGCACCAGGGCCAGCTAGGTCATGTAGTTTGCCAAAGAAAAATGTAAATAAACACACAAATCTCTGTCCAGTCACCTAAGCTTGCACATGTTTGGACTTTAGATCTGCCAGCCCGAGCTTGGCAGTAATATCACTTTACTATTTGCTCTCTGCCATTACAGGCTTATTATGTCTGAAATTTAATTATTTACTGCAACAACAGGCAGCGGTAATGAGAAATAATTATTTCAAGTCCCCCTCTACCACCAGTGAGATATGGGCCTCATTTATCAATGAGTGATATTCTTGTTATCACTTGTTACTAATCTTAATTGGTGCTCCAACCAATCAGCTCCTGTCATTTTTAAAACACATCACTGAAGTTGATTGGTTGGAGTACCATTTAAGATTTGTAATGAATGAAAAAAGAATATCACTCATTGATAAATGAGGTCCTAAATCCCCTAAATCATCTCCATACTGCATTACTTTAGATTATATGGCTCTCCAAACAATTTGGTAATAGATTGGTGGTATACAATAATACATAGGTAAAAAAATATTAAAAGATTTTAGCAGTGATTATATGTGTCATCTCAGGCTCAAAGAAACATTTCTAACATTTAATAATTCTGAATAGTTTAAGTAAAATATAATACAATTACATGCACATCTATCTTCTCATAACTATGGGTAGGAAGCTTTTGGGTCCATTTACTAAGCCTTGGATGGAGATATAGTGAACAGTAATAAAATTCCTGCCATTCAGCTACTAACTAACATGTCATAGGCTGTGTTTGAAAAATGACAGTTAGGAACTGGTTGGGTGGCACTTTATTTCCGTTCACTTTATCTCCACCCAAGGCTTAGTAAATTGACCCCTTTATTACAGATGTCTAACCATACATTTTCTCAATCTTAATCTATGGAAACAATGTTCTTTGTCCTGCAATTTTTTTTGTTTTTGTATTGTTTTAATTTTCAATGATCTCATACTTAAGTCAACGAATAAGTTTAATTTTAGATGAAAACTTTTTTTTTGTTAAGATATTAGCAATAACACAGAAGTTGTCAAATTTGATGCATTTTTTTGAAGACTATGTAGAAATAAAAACAAATCTTCTTTATTCTCTATGACTTTTTATTGTATAAAAATACCTAATTCAATAGTTCTTTATTCCAAATATAGCAATAATCTTCTAAAATCATCCTTAAAATGTAAACATCAGGCATAAAATATACCCATGTCATAATGACCCACCTCAATGCCTGTGTAACAACTTTCCACCACAATGACATCAGCTAAATATAAATTAAATTGCTAATTTATTCTAAACATAACAATTGCCAGCATAAAAGCAAGCCTATCTGATATGATACGAGCACAAAGACAGTCAGATTTAATATGACAAAATGTCACAATTCTTATGGAATAAAATAGTAATAATCTGACATACATAAATATACAAGCAAACATTTTATTTGAATACAACAGAAATGAAACACACTCACCGAGTGGGAAGCACAGATGTATACCACTATGATTCTTCTCCTTCTTGTCCATATCCTTGGTTGCTATGGACACTTATGAACAGCTATGTGGGCAGTACAGTGTGATCACATAAGTTCATTGCAGCAAATCAACATTATTGGGAGCAAGGGTCACTATGAGCCTCCTGGCTCTTTATAGTGCAGAGAGCTTACTAGTGCTGTGAATTATAGGGGGTAAATTTACTAAGAATAGGGATTGACCCAATTGTGCTCTACCACAAGGTTAATTGTGGTGAGCAGTAGATACAATGTCATGGTTCCCACCACAGACTTCAATGGATATTTCTCCCCATTGAAGTCTATGGGGAGACACGTTGACCGCACACAGGGCCTGATTCAGAGCCGCTGGTAAGCGGCCGCTCGTACGCTCCGAGCGATGTTCGCACAACTGCGCATACGTATGGATCATAATTAGGGATGTGCAGGCTCGGTTCTACTCGGTTCCGTTTGTTTTTTTTTACCGAATCTTATTGGGTTTCAGCTGTCACGAGTTTTGGATAGCTAATAAGATTCAGTAAAAAAAAACGAACGGAACCGAGTAGAACCGAGCCTGCACATCCCTAATCATAATGCACATGCGCCAACCAGTCAGTGCGGTCGGAAATCGAGCGCTCGCAAAATAGCGAGTGCCTGCTAATTTGAGTGACAGGATGAGGCATTTGTGGGTGGTAACAGGTGAAGATGCTTGAAAACGGGGAGTGGTGATCCGAACGCAGGCGTGCCAAACGGTCAAAACGGGCATTTTAAGGGTGTACATAATTAACAAAGCAGCGTCATCGGCCACGTCACTTGGTTGTCTCTTAGCCTGAACTGTTCGCATGATTGCGGTAGAAAAATCCTAGCACAAGCACTGTGAGCAGTTCAGACGCCATTCGATGTACTCGATTAATCTAATAAATAGCGGAGATGACGTAGGATGCGTGCGGCCAGGGGGCGTCTTTACAAAATAGTGAGCGCATGTTTCGTTCGCTCGCTCAGACATAGAGGCGTCAACAGACCGCAAAGAGCGAGCGCTCAATTTAAATATCCGGCTCCTTTTTCTGAACGAGCGAGCGCAAATAGCGTCCGGCTCTGAATCAGGCCCTCAGTCCATTACTTTGAAATATTTTTTCTTTTTTTTACTGTTTTAAGACCTCAGAGAAGGATGTATGTTGATTCAGTATACAGATCATCTTATACAACTGATTTATTGCCCTATTGTGCAGGAACAGTTCTAGTAATGGCTCATAAAAGAGACAAGATATGATTTCCAGTATACATGGTATAATTTTCTGCATATGTACTGTATATAGGAAATATGATTTTGTTATACTGATTCATAAGGGAGATACGCATTTATACAGAGGTCTTCATAAATAAGTAATAGAAAAAGTATTGCTTTGATCCAATCTGTATACTATAAGTTATACTGAATATAATGAACTTGAATTGACCCAGATTTTTTTTTTAACTGAGCTATAAAGATTCTTAGAACTATTAACTATGTAATTAAAATGAGTTGCTTGCTCTTCTGCAAATCTGGAATCTCTTAGTAAATAATCAGGGTAAGGTCTCAGAAAGCAGACCTCTGAAATGCCTGTTTCCTTCATAGGAATACATTAGTGTCTGTTTGCTTAGAAAGTGATTTGCTGGAAAACATTTCAAACCAGTAAATTCATACAGTAAATTAGGATTAAACAAATGGCAATACACATAAATATTAGGACAATAAAGTATGGTCATTCTCCACCGCTGGCCAGAAAAAAGTGTTTAAATTATTATTATTATTATTATTATTATTATTATTATTATCCTTTATTTATATGGCACCACAAGTGTTCCGCAGCGCCTTACATAGTACATAGGACTATTAGGTGAACAAGAAACAAGTAACTTACAGTACATTACAGTGCAGGACAAGGACACGACTTATATACATTGCTGAAATAGTGATTAAAGCACTCACAATAAGCTGCCAGGAGGTGGTAGTCCCGTGTTAGGTGCCCTAATGGGGAGTAGAGAGTAGAAGAAAATGTAAAGAGAAGCACATGAGGGAAGAGATCCCTGCTCATGAGAGCTTACATTCTAAGGGGAGGGGCAGACAGACAGGCGTGACACAGAAGGGGAAGATAGGAAGGAAAGAGCATGAGGTGGGTTAGGATGAGTGCTGAAAGGCCTTGATGAAGTAGTGGGTCTTGAGAGCCCGTTTGAAGATTTGCAAAGAGGTGGAGAGTCTGATAGGGAGAGGGAGAGCATTCCAAAGGTAGGGAGCAGCACGGGCAAAATCTCGGATGCGGGAGTGGGAGGAAGTAATCAGTTGGCAAGAGAGGCAGCATGCATTAGTTGAGCAAAGTGGACGGGCGGGAGTGTGAAGGGAGAGAATGTCAGAAATGTATGATGGGAGAGGATTTGGTGAGGGCTTTGTAGGCGAATGTAAGAACCTTGAATTGGCATCTGAAGGGGAAGGGGAGCCAGTGTAGGGCTTGAAGGAGAGGGGAAGCAGATGTAGAATGTCTGGAGAGGAAGATGAGCCGAGCAGCAGCATTGAGAACCGATTGTAGTGGAGAGATGTGAGAGACTGGGAGGCCAGCTAGGAGAAGGTTACAGTAGTCCAATCTGGATATGACCAGTGAGTGGATGAGGGTTTTAGTGGCATCCTGGGTGAGGAAGGGTTTAAAGGAGAGAGAGGAGTCTAGGATAACTCCAAGACAGTGCACTTTGTGGCTAGAGGAGATAGTTGTGCCATCAATAGATAATGAAATTGTGGGAAGTGATGTAGTGGAAGAGGGTGGGAAGATGATCAGCTCAGTCTTAGACCTGTTAAGTCTAAGAAAGCGCTTGGACATCCACGAAGAGACAGCAGAGAGACAGTTGGAGATATGGGTAAGGAGCAAGAGGGAGAGCTCAGGGGTGGAAAGGTAAATTTGAGTATCATCAGCATAGAGATGATATTGGAGGTCAAAGGAGTTAATGAGTTCACCTAAAGAGGATGTATATAGGGAGAAAAGGAGAGGTCCAAGAACAGAACCTTGGGGAACTCCTACTGTTAGTGGAAGTGGGGGGGGAGAGGAGTCATGAGAGGACACAGCGAAGGAATGATCAGAGAGGTAGGAGGGAAGCCAGGAGAGGGCAGTGCCATGTAAATCGAGAGAGTAAAGGATTTGCAGGAGGAGAGGGTGGTCAG
Organism: Taudactylus pleione; assembly: GCA_031769625.1. Taxonomy (NCBI): domain Eukaryota; kingdom Metazoa; phylum Chordata; class Amphibia; order Anura; family Myobatrachidae; genus Taudactylus; species Taudactylus pleione. Next base: position 27,863,540 of record JAUIMM010000115.1, read on the forward strand.
CAGAGAGGTCAAGGAGAATGAGCAGAGAGTAGTGGCCCTTGGATTTGGCAGCAAGGAGGTCATTGCTGACTTTCGTGAGGGCAGTTTCAGTGGAGTGGAGAGATCGGAAGCCAGATTGAAATGAGTAAAGGAGGGAGTTGGAGGAAAGAAAGGTGGTAAGGCAGTTGTAGACAATACGCTCAAGGAGTTTGGAAGCAAAAGGGAGAAGTGAGATGGGTCGATAGTTGGAAAGTATGTTAGGATCAAGGGTAGGTTTTTTAAGAATGGGGGAGACAAGAGCATGTTTGAATGCAGAAGGGACAGTGCCAGATGATAGGGAGAGATTATGGAGGTGAGCCAGATGGGAACAGGCAGAAGGAGACAGGTCAGACACACTTGTATTTTTATAACCATCCCCCATTACCTCCCCTATGCTAACTATCTGTCACTCACTGTGTGAGTGAATCCTCTGTATGTGCGTGTTTGTAAAACAATCACTACACATGCGCAGTACGGCTTTCATGAATGTGCAATGGCTAATAATCACTCAAACTGCTTAAATATCGACACTGAATACTGACCTGAATCACGTCCTGTGACAGTACAGTCCAAAACAATTCTTATCACTAATCTTTCAAACATCCAGAAATATTTCGTAAATATTCACAACTAGAATTACACTTTCACATAAACAACACATACTGGAAAGCATAGTAGAATTATTATGACCTATTAGTAAATGATCAATTATTGTAACTGGGAAAGGTTCCTAATTGGACAGATATTAATCTTTTTATGAGCAATAAAACATTTTTTTTTCCCAGTGGATAATAGAAAATCCTGTAAACCTTCTCTTTTGGAAAACATCCCAGAATCACATTGGAAATTGTAATAATGCTCATCTTGGAAAAATAATCTGCCATGAACTGCCTGAAAATGGAGATTGCAGAAGTGTTCTTATGTCGATTGAGACTGAGCCAAACACATTGAGTTGATGGAGCCTACTTATTAAAGATATCATTTTGCAAGAATTTGGCATAAGTGGAAAGGGCTATGCCTTGGCAGGGAATAACCTATTTATCCAGTGCATGCTGAAGCAGAAATGAAATACTGTACATGAGTTACAAAGAAGGTTGGTAATGACACTTTTTTCTTCCAATCAAACCAAGAAGGTTATACTTTGCAAGATCATTGATCATGTTAATCCAGTTAAACACTTCTCTTTAATGGAAAGTAAATAGAGGACTTTGGGCACAAGAATTACAAACGACATGCCTGCTAATAAAAGCTAGCACTTGCTAGCTTGCTTGAGAAAACAATAGCATAGCATATTATCATGGTTTACATCAAGATATGTGCCATTCCAGTGTAAGAGGAGTAAATGTTAAAATCATATTACTCAATGTAGTACTGCAAAATTAACAAAATAAACTCTATTAAAATATACACAAATACAAAAGCAAAATGCAAATTGAATTTAACTACTGTATATACAAAAATATTTTTTTTCCATAAAAAAATTAATAGGAATATTCTAAGCTATCACAGTCCGAATGTGAATCCAAATATCAGCAATGGAAATTAATGGCTGCAACTCCATGTAAAGAGCAGCCATAGCCAAGATTTAGAGTGTCAAGATGTAATCAGCTCATCAGAAACAGCTGCTGATCATTATCTTCATCAGTGTGTGTTTTGCAAGAGGTGTCAAGCACCTGCAAGAGAAATACTTCCTGACAGACACATTCTGTATGTATCAGTGTATACAGTAAGTAAGACTCAGTCAATGTACATGAGCACAACCTTACTGTATTCAGCGTTCTTATTTCCATAAATGCAAAATCCCTATAAAAGTCATTTCTGACACAAGTTGGAGCCTGGAACCCAATTACTGGGTTCAACAGTATCACTTATATCACTTTTATACCAAAGTCCAGGTCTGACCATGGGGTTGGAACAGGGTTCCAATCCAGATTAGACCCGTAACTTGTCCCTTTCATACTGCGGCGCCATCCCAGCATATTCCCGAGTCGGCGCCGTTCACACCAGAGCCGGGTCTGCAGTGAGCCAGCTATTCCAGCGTTGCAGTGGATGCTTGGATCGGGGTCATTGTGACCTAGATTGCACCGTTTACACAGCAGGGTGAACGGGAATGACCCATGGCCAACCCTGCAATTTACCCGAGTTTGATCCGTTAACACCCACAAATATCCTGGGTTGATGCACATCAACCCGGGATTTTTAGGTCAGTGTAAAAGGGGTATGAATGTCCATTTGAGTCCCCACTGGCTGCCTGCAGCATCCCCAATGTTTATAGTTACTTATCCGAAATGTGGCTGCCATGCCAGATGTTGCTGCTGTTCTGGTTCATGGGCACCACCATTTTGGACAGTGTCACATGATCTGATCTGCCAGCCAGCTTTTGGAAATTCCAGTGACATATTCTGCTTAGCCTATCAGCACATAGGGTGTCCTATTTGAACCAGGAAGTACTGGCATTACATTGCCAGTAAAATTCACCTAGAGAACCTAGTACCCTGGCTCCTGATTATGGTTTGCCTCATAGCATTCTGTTCCAGTATATATCTGCAGCCTTCTTCAGTTGTGCTCAAGCATCCAGTGCCAATATATTTCTGCAACCTGCTTTAGCTGTGCCTCCAGCATCCAGTTCCAGTATATTTCTGCAGCCTGTTTCAATTATGATTCAGCACCCAGTACCAGTATATTTCTGCAACCTGCTTCAGTTGTGCTTCCAGCAGTGGCTGGAGGCAAAGAGGAAAAGGCAGCACCGCTGGCCAGGAAGGTCCAGTGGCAAAAGAATGTGGCTGGGACTGGTGAGGACTGTGAGGGTGGAATGTAAAAGAGCTAACAAAGCTCCCCTCTGCAGCCTCTCCAACCATGCAGGTAGGCCCTCCATGAGGTCTACCATTATCCCCTCCCTAGACCACCAGGTGCCAGGCACAAGGCCTGTGGGGATAAAGTCAGGCCTCTGGCCTATGCCACTTATAGACGAGCACTAGGCCCGAGTTCAATTGAGGGCACTAGGCCCAATAGAAGGTAACTACCCCCAATTGGGTGTGAGTGACCTGGGTATTAGGCTCAGGTCACTAATTGAGAAAATAGGTGGGCAGTCTACCCATGCCCACCCTAAGTGAATAAAGTTGCCCTGGGTATTAGGCACAGGCCACTAGGTGAGCCTCTCAGTTAGACAGGCCCATAGTTCTTAGCCCTCAATACAGTGGATCTGGGCATTAGGCCTAGATCACTGAAAGTGTGTGCCCTTCATTAGGCAGGCCCATAGGCCTGAGGCATTAATGAAATGGGACTCTGGGCAATAGGCCCCAGTCTTTTCTCTGTGGCCTTAGGTAGGTAGGCTAATAGCCTGAGCCACCTATAAGACCCTGGGCATTAGGCCCAGAGCACTGAGTCCTTAAGAGTGACTGGGCAGTAGGCCCAGGTAACTAAAATTATCATTGGATAGGTGGGCCAGAGGTGTGTCATCAGCTCTGTGGCTCCCAACCTCTGGTTGGACACCTTGTGTGGAGGAGTGGCTCAGCTCTCCACACCCATAGGAACCTGATACACCATGGAGAGCTGTCAGGCTCCCACTAAAATAATGTGTGTTTCCCAGTCAGATAGAAGAGGAGCTGGCCAGCTTTAGTTAGGCAGGTAGCAAATATTTAAAGAGACAGTACCGTGATTTACTCTTGTAAAATTCCCATCTTTTTTTTTATTGTTATTCCGTGCAGGGCAAATATGTTAAAATTGTTAGATTTTAAATGTTGTGCTGCACTCCACACACAGTACATTGAGGGTGATGTTATTGTAGTTAGTGTAGTGGTGTGACACACTAAAATTAGGTTTAGGCCCTGCACGGCTGTGGTGTTTGGTTATCTCCTTACAGGGACCTGTAGGTGAGTGAGCAGATAAAGAACAAGAGTGGACATGGTGAGAAACATATGTGTGTGTACTGGCTCTTATTGTCTGTTTGACTCTTCCTGTCTTTCTTCTTTCATGGTGTACAGTGGACCTTCCACTCCATTGCAAGGTCGAGTCTTCACCTGGTGCACAAGTACCTATAGGAGAAACTTGGGATCTGAGGCCAAAAGTGCCAGTGATGATCTTCACTTAAAATCCAAATTCCTGTTGTGTGTGGTTCTCGGTCCAGTACGGTATGTTGGTCTGCATAGAGGAAGGACGGCTCTCACTTCATCTCCTTCCTCCTAGGTCATCGTGTTCATGTCCAGTTTGGTTTTCCAGGACTGTCTGTTCACCATACTGCCTGAAGGTGAGAGGGTGTGATGCTAGGTAAGCCATGAGAGTACACCTGCATGGCAGCAGGCACCACACCGCACCCCTCTTACATCTGGTCTATCTGGTCTCTGGGTCTGTTCTTTAGACTTCCTCTGTAGTATCAGTCTCCTACTGCTGCTAACAGCGGCCTGCAATGAGAGTAGAGTAGCATTTTTAGGCCATCCAGCTTCACTCACATTCAAGCACATTCAGCTAGCCCAAGGGGTCCCAACCTGAATCTCAATCCTCCTTTTCCCATCATATTTTCATTTAAGTTTCTATATTCTACAAAAATTAGGTTTACCCAGTAGTATTTTTGACACTCAATTTCATTTGCTTACATATATTAATGTTTAAAACATTTTTTTTATATCGTGACTCCTTTGGTTACTATGTATTTGTAAGGTACTTCAAACACTATCCATTTTAATTTTTTAGCTATTCATTAGAGATGGACAAATCATTTTTTTGATTATGAAATTCATTAGAAATGCAAAGATTAACATGCCTCAAATAATTTGATAAATATTCAGTCAATAAATAACACCCAATGGTGTAACCAATGGTAGTTTTTTCTGCTTTACAATAATATCCTATGGGGCAGCTCCTGCAGCAATATTGGCTCCAGCATACCCCCTGTGAAAGTCAGCCAGCCTTGTAATGAAACATACTGGAGCTTTCTTGACTCCTTCAGGTTGTTGTTGTTGCAAAATCCAGACCAGTAGAGTGGGAACTTTTAAGGAAATATAATTGAATAAAACAGTCCCAAAATACTCATGTACCATTGTTTTATATTTACAAAAAGTTAAATGGTAGTATAAAATCTTTTTGTTTTTAGTCTTGAACCATCATAGTATAATAGAAAAGAAAAATCACCCTGAAATATCTACATAACATTTTCTCTTTCACTAGCTGCCAATTACAAGCATTTTTCCATGCTGACTTGCTGGTATCCTCATGCAGTATCAGGGCTATCCTCCCTGACACTCTTGCCCATTATATGGCATATCCAGATATCTATCCACTCTCTACTGTCCCCATCCATTGCAAGTTCAGCAAATTCCTTTAATATTCTCAGTGAAACTCACATTTTGTGTAATGATACACTAAAACTAGCCCTTCTTTCTTCCTAAAAATGCTACAGTATACACCCTAATGCATTATCCAGGTATGCAACAGTTTAATCTATTTTTACATTATTCCTATTATATCCCAATTCTCCTCTGACATCAACAATTAACTAAACCTTTTTATATGTTTTATCATATAGAGTTGTATGCCTTTTCAACTATTAACTCCTTCTTTTTGTCTATTTTATTCACACCTTTCCCAGTTGGCTTTACTAAGCCCCCCAAAACATTTTTAAACATTTCCATCAAAGTGATATACAATTCCTTTGCTATTTAATCCATATACCAATGTAATGTTACTTTAATGCAGCAAAGAGAAATGATCATTTTGGAAAAATTGTGTATGCGGCACAGTTGTTCTGGTCCAGCAAGGGTTTTTAGATTATTTTGCTTTCTTAAAGCTACATATGGTGAACTGTAATCACAGTGGTGCATAATGACTCCCTATTGTGTCCTACTGAATTCGTGAGCTCTTATACAGTACATTAAAGATAGATAGAGCACTCTTTTTTCCAAAATCCGATCAATCTATTTGCCTCTCAAGTCTGAATATGGTTACACTATCAGGTCTGGTCTCCTGATATCCCAAAAGTGGACCACAAGGGTTATTTTATCTTTATAGTTTCTAATTGTTTATCTTGCCAGTTCTGAAGAAAGTTTTATTTTATTTTTTATAATAAAGATATTATAACTTATTATATTTCTTCAATGGCCTGCATACATACATCTTCAATTACCCCATGACTTTGCCTCAGCACAATCCCCTTCTTTGATTTAACCATATTTTTTAATATCTGAAACCTTTTTTAGATTAAATATTTTAACATTTAAGTCATCTTGTACTTTATGTTATTATATTCATGGAAGTTGTTCAATTTTGTTACTTATAAATAAATACATTTCTATGGAATTACCTCCTTGATGTATGGTCACCCCTTGCCTTCACTGTAAGTCAGCTACTGTACAAACTTGAATTTACATTTTCTATGAACATTTTAAGCTTACTGTTATAACCTGTTTATGTTTTTTGTATTTGTTAAAATAAATATAGCTGAACATATATGCAATATTCCCTTTATGTTGCATGTACTTCCAAAGGACCCATGCACTAGTAAGTACTGACCACTATTACATTTGAACATTCCTAATATGGACTGTGCATCAAAATCTAATTAAGGTACACTTGTTAAAAGTAGACAGTTCAATGTTTCTTAGTTTTTTCAGAATATAAATACTACTGATTATGATTTCTTCTCCAAAAATTGTGCAATCTGCAATTTTGCACAAGCCAAGAAGCAGATTTTCTTTTCCATTTGGTAGTTGTGATAATCATATCTTAGTTTAGGACATAAATGGCTATGTTTTTTTCATAACTGGGAATAGATCAACATGAAGTTAAAGAAATCTTTATAAAAAACAACTATAAATTAACCCAATTTTTAAGAAAAAAAGTGTAATGAATATAAAACTAGATTAATTAAAGCAAATAGTTTTCTATTAAAATATAAAATATGGTTTAAAAGAAATGGCTCTATAAAATGAAAACAAATGGGGAAATGTAATGGATTATGGGCTTGATACTGATTTGAAAATCACTGTAAATCGATAAAAAAATAGCTGTCAATGTAATACTATCCAGCGGCTTCAAGGTTTAAAATGCAATTTTTAGGGATTTACAGTAATTTGTAGTGGGTTTGAAGCCACTAAATCACTAGTGGTGTAGCACAAACAGCTGCCAGTTTAGTGAAACCTGGGACCCGACGTTTTATAGATGAGCAGCCAATAATGATTCAACTTTTTTTGATGAGTGCTCCTGATTTTCTGTCCATTTATAAAGTAGGCAGGCTTACCGATCTTATTTGCATCTGGGTTTGAGTTTTTGTCATCTACTTGGACTACGGTGGATCAAAAAGAAGATCTAGAAAAGTATTTATAAAAGCCACTATACTACAGAAAATTGTTAATAGGATTATTTTTTAAATGATGAAACAAATTTTTAGTAGTGGTTATGTGGACAAAAACATTACAGAAAAACATACAGATGTATCCTCAATAATACAGCTATCCCTCTCATGATTCCCATACTGCATACTTTCTCCTCGATTTTACTACATTTTACTCAATTTCTTGTCTTAGAATGCAAAAAGTGTACTTGAGGCCTGATTAAGAGTTGTACGCTATGCCAATGTTTTCACAAATGGAGAAATTTTTTGCCAATGCACATGTGTCTGAGTCACACTGCACATGCGCCAAAGTACATAATATACACATTGCTAAATAGCTGCCATTCTGAGTGACTATAGACTCACACAAGGAGTCGCTGTTTGCCTGATCTGTGTCCAGTGTTGCTTACAGCTGTAATGGCTCAGGTGGACATCTCAGTTAAAGTCCCAGCCACTGCTGCATTAGGATATTTTTACACATCCACAGCTACAAAAATTTCAGTTGTGGGAGCATTAGCGTACAACTCTGAGTCAGGCACTAGGATTAGTTGTATTATCGCAAATAAATTGGTAAAGTATAAAGTTGCAGATAAAGCTTAAGGATGTATGTCACTAGTATCAGATCTGTATTGTGTACTGTACTTTTACCTCAGCTATGCCAATTTCTTTCACCATTATGCTACTTTTTCCTAAATTTTACCATACAGTAGTTTGTTTATAGAATACTGCAGTGATTCCCAACCTTGGACATCAAGGCACACTAATATTCCTGGTTTTAGTGATATCCATGATTGTTCACAGATGGTTAAATCAAAATAACTAAGGTACTAATTAAGTCACTTGTGCTCTAGTATGGCTATCCCTAAAACCTGGACTGTTAGTGTGCCTTGAGGACCATGGTTGGGAACCCCTGCTATACTGGGTACTTAGGATTAGTGTTTTGATGTAGCTAAATAGAAATTGGACTATTTAATGCAATTTGAGGAAAGGTGTATGTGGACTCATTTGTAAGGTTAGTGGAGAGTTAAAATGTTATATTTGACATACGGTACAGCGGTTGGCAATTTACCCAAAAAAGTTACAAAATCCATGATTTTCCTAAATCACAGTCCGTTACATTTCAACTAGATTGTAAGTATGAACAGAGCCCTCTGCATTTATTGTTTCCACATGTGTGTGACCATCGCCATGGGTTCCGGCCATTCATCAAAGTCACATGTCATGACTGTATGTATTTTGTGTGCCCAGGGCAAAGTGTGAGTATTATTATAATTTCTCTAAAGTATATATTTCAGAAATGGCTGCTTGCTATGAATGGGTACAGTATGCCAAAACTGGATTGTATAAGCTAATCAGAACAAGTGGCCAGGTGACACTAGGTCTTTGAAGACAAAGCTTCATGGATGTAACATCTGCTCTCACCCTAGGTGGCCATGGCCGAAGAGCAGTGTACAGACATACTGGCTGCTAAGAGGGTCATTTGTAGAACCTTACGTTATCAGGTTTCCTACAAAAATTCCTACAATAAAATATCTCCAAGCCCAGAGTGATATATGAGGTTTAGGTTTTGTAGCTGTGCTAATTTACATCTACACAGACCCTGGGAGAACAAAGGGCAGTCCTTTTGAGCCTGGGAAGGGTGGGGGCTGCTGAGGGAGAGGGGGCTGTGGAACCATAAGAGTCAGCTATTCCTGCCTGTCTGGATTCACTCTGCAAGGGAGTTGCTGCATGCTAAGAGTGCTACCCCATCCGCATCTTTTGTGGTCTCCCTCCACACAGATTCCCTAAAGATCTCAGCATAAGACAATTTAGGATTCTGAATCTTTATCATTTACTTTTATCTGAAATCAATCTGTGCATTTATAACTGTATGTCTTGTTTATTTACCTGTTTTTCCTTGTAACTTAACCCTGGAGATATTTTCTCAATAAATCCTAAAACTTTATCAGCGTTCTCTCTATGCTCTAATAAATTCAAATGCTGCATTTGTGTAATAATTGTGAGTTTAAGTTAGATTTAAATGTCTGGTGAACATAAGAGTGCTATTTTAATACTCTTTGTGATGGCAGCTTATGTAAATACCACATCACAACCACCCAGCTGTGTCAGATTGGCATATCTGAGCGTAGGCTGGGGCATGGTGTCGTGACAAACTGGTGGCAAGTGGTGGGATTTGATATATTTGTTGTTATCATAAGAGCTTAAGTGAATTAGCAGTGTGTGCTTTTTAGAAAGATAGCACCTTAATTCGCCAGAGAGTACACTCAGGGTTAAAATTTTAAAAAGACATACTGTGCACAGTTGATCTCTGTTCCCTCCCCTCTCTCTTGTTTTTCTTTTTCTATCTTTTTATTTGGCAAAAAGTTTGAGGTCCAGAATGACCATAGAGTACATGCAGCTGAGAAGGGATGACCTTGTGGTCATGTGTATGCAGAGAAACATTGCCTGGACTGGCCAGAACAAAGATCGACTGGCCTAAGCACTCAGTGAAGAAAGGAGGGGGATTTAACCCCCTCCTTTCTCTACTTAGTATGACCCCTCCCTTTCATGCACCTGATTAGTACTGCTAGATTGATTGAGCAGCTGCCATTTTTGTTTCTAAGCACTCAGTGAGGCTGATCAGAACCATGCTGCTGAAGGTAGCCAGACAATGGACAACCCTGCTGCAGAAGCTCAGTCTGGACTGGACCTTACAATGGATGCTCAGTGAGGATACGATACCTCTGCTGGGCCAAGTGAGTCTGCACTAGAGAATTACCTTCAAACTGCTGTCAGGCAAACTGTATGAAGGACATGGACCCTTCAACAACTCTGCAGTTGGTGCAGCACTACCAAGCTACTACAGATAGGGTAGCTGCAGCATGCCGAGCTGACCAGGAAGCTGAAGCTGCCAAGCGTAGGGCAGACCAAGAGGCTGCAGAGCACCAGGCCGAATTTGAGTTCCAGCTGGAGCTGGCCAGACTCCACAGCCAGAACACCACCTTTGACCTGGGTAGGAAAAAGGAATGACATGACCAATTCCCTGTGTTGGAGAAAGACGGCGACCTCAATACATTACTGAGGGGATTTGAAAGGACTTGCTGACAATTTGCGCTGGAACAAAGTGAATGGGCCAGATATTTAACATCAGGACTGAGAGGGAAAGCATTGGAGGCATTTGCTGACCTTCCTCCAGAACTGGATGGCAATTACCATGCCATTAAGGTAGCACTGCTAAAACGATTTAACCTCACATCGGAAACTTACCGCAGAAATTCAGAAACTCAAAGCGGAGTCCCTCTTACTGGAATGCTGGAATGTTAGTGCAATTGTCAACCCACTGAAGCATCAGGTTGACAATTGTGCTAATAGTCCAGCATACTGTATGTATCAGGGAGATTGAAAGTGACAGACTTTGATACACTGAAAGACCTCATTCTGCAGGAGCAGTTTCTCACACTGTGCGGACCGTGACTATAAGTCATAGCAAGAAGCTGCTAGCCTGGCTGACAAGTACATCACGACCAGGGCTCCAGCAGCAAAGAAATCATTTAGGAAGTCCATGCCAACTGTCCTGTATGCTGGGGGACCCCAGGAGTGACCACGGGACAATCTGCAAGAAGTACAACAAGGTAACCATTGACATGCATTTCTCTGGGGCTGATGTGACTTTGATACATCCCAAATTGGTGCACCCCGAGAATATTTTGCCTGGGAGGACAATGTCTGTGCAGGGGGTGGGTGGAGTAGACTTTGTGGTACTCCTAGTGAGGGTTTATTTAGACTGGGTGACAGGTTGTGGAATCCGTGATGTTGGGGTACTTGCGGACTTGCCCACCACAGTCTTATTGGGGACAGATCTGGGTAAAATGTCTGCCATATATGTAACTGATCAAGATGTGGCCCCTGATGTAAAATTTCATGTCAATAATTTTCCTCCACAGCTAACACCAATGCCTATATATACTGAAGAGTCAATATGTTCTTTGAATAATGTTGTTGATACCACAGGGAATAACTCTTTTCAACTTCACAGGACAGAGACTGAAATGTGTACTGTATGTCCTAGCATAAAACAGAGTAATATACAGTTGGCTAATGATCTTGCAACTGTTGCAGCAGTGACTACATGCAGTGCTGCACTAAGGGAGAGTGTGCTTTAACCCCTGCTGTCGCGGAGGCAGCAGCACTGAAATATTGTTTTTTAACCCCTGCAGGTGTGGAGGACAGTTCACTGGAAGGCAATCCCCCCTCCTCTTCTCTCCTGTGAGGGCTGAGGATGGGGGGCAGCCTCCCAGTCTACTGTCCCCCACTCAACAACAGAGAGTGTTTAAAGTGTGTCTCAACACAGACCCGACTGTGGAGTCTGTAAGGGCTCAGGCTAATCAGATGTGTGCAGAAGGTGACTCAAATAGAATATTTTGGGAGAGTGAGCTTTTGTATAGGGAGAACAATGTCAATAGTGAGCATTCAAATGTAATTATTGAAAAGCAATTGATCGTGCCTAAGTCTTACAAGGACAGTTTGTTGAAAGTGGCTCACAAGATTCCCCTGGCAGGACATTTTTTTGTGTCAATAATCAAGGCCCAGCTAAGACACAATTTTTATTGGCCTGGCATGATGACCGACATAGCTAACTATTGTCATTCATGTCATGCATGCCAGGTGGTAGGAAAGTCTGGTGATGTGAAAAGGGCACCCTTGATACCCTTGCCAGTTGTCTCAAAACCCTTTGAGCCAGTTCCTGTAGACATTGTGGGTCCGCTAACTATTCCCAGTAGCTCTGGGAAGAAATATATTTTAACGGTAGTAGATTATACCACCAGGTATCCGGAAGCAGTGGCTCTGTCATCCATCCAGGCAGATAAGGTTGCTGATGCCCTTATAGCCATCTTTTACAGGATGGGGTTCCCAAAAGAGATGTTAACGGACCAAGGTACCCAGTTCATGTCAAACCTGATACAGAGCCTCTGTAAAAAGATGCATGTGGATCACCAAATTACGACCGCATACCACCCCCAAGCAAATGGACTTGCAGAGAGACTTAATAGCACCCTAAAACAGATGTTGCGGACCTTTATGGAGTCCCAGGGAAGAGACTGGGAGAGGTTCCTACCACACCTCTTCTTTGCATACCGCGAGGTGCTGCAGGAATCAACCGGATTCTCACCCTTTGAACTCCTATATGGGCACCGCGTGTGTGTCCCTTTAGATTTGATCAGGAAAGAGTGGGAGGGTAAGCTGGTCACTCCAGTGGTACACTATGTAGTACAGTTCAGGGAGAAGCTGCAATCCCTGATGAGGATGGTGCAGGATAACCTGAAATCTGTGCAGGCAAAATAGAAGAGGTAGTACGATCGCCACACAAGAGAGCACATACTTGAGGTAGGGCAGAAGGTTCTGGTCCTAAACCTGCTGCAGCAGAACAAGTTGCAGGCTGCCTGGCAAGGTCCCTACTCCATAATACAGTGCATCAATTATGTACAGTAGATTATGTAGTGGCACATGAGACTGGCCAGAAAAGATATAAAATCTACCACATCAACATGCTTAAGGCATATCATGATAGGGAAGCGTGTGTTTCAGTTGTGTGTAGCTTGCCTGTGGAGGAGCAGGAATATGGCCCCTTGTTAGACCTGGCAGTTGCTGCCCAGGGAGGAGGGTCTCTGAAAGATGCTCACCAAGGTGAGATGCTGTCTGCAGTAAAGCTAGGTCAGCTAGCTGACACACTACACCCAAATCAGGCACATTTTACAGGGAAGCCTGGCAAGACACACCTAGTGACACATCATGTTAATACTGGCACCCAAACCCCATTGTGACAGGCAGTCTACCGCACCTCCCCAGAAGTTTTAGCATCCATGAAAAGGGAGATTGATGAGATGATGCAGCTAGGAGTGATTCAGAGGTCTCATAGTTCATGGGCGGCCCCTGTAGTACGGGTCCCCAAGAAATATAAAGGTACCCAATTCTGTGTAGATTACAGGAGGTTGAATGAGGCCACAGTGTTCCATACTTACCCCATGCCTATGATAGATGAGTTGCTGAATCAACTGGCCCAGGCACACTACATCACTATCATGGATCTCAGCCAATGATACTGGCAGATTCCATTGTCTCCTGAAACCCGTGAGAGGTCAACATTTATCACCTCATTTGGGCTTTTCGAGTTTCTTGTCATGCCCTTTGGGATGAAAAATGCCCCTGTGTCCTTCCTGCACCTGGTCAATGACCTGCTGGCAGGCTAGGAGTGACCTGCAGTGGCCTATTTGGATGAGATTGCTGTGTCCAGCCAAACCAGATAGGAAATCACTGGAGCATGTCTGACTATCAAGCCAGAGAAATGCCAGCTTAGCTTGAGTAAGGTGCAGTACCTGGGACACCATGTAGGGGGCAGTACTCTGCGCCCAGAACTGAGAAAAGTGGAGGCTATTACAGCATGGCATTCCCCTTGGGATATGAAACATGTCAGGTTTTTCTTGGGGACTGCAGGGTACTACCATAGATTTGTACCCAATTACGGTGCCCTTGCCAAATCCCTAACCGATCTAACCCAAAAGAAGCATCTGAATCTGGTTGCATGGACAGCAGACTGTGAGCAGGCCTTCAGTTCCATGAAGTCCACCTTGGCTCAGTCTCCTGCACTGCAGGCCCCAGATTTTGAACACAGGTTCATCTTTCAGACTTATGCCTCTAACTACGGTCTAGGAGCTGTCCTCAGTCAAGTAGATGGGCAGGGAAAGGAGCAGCCAGTCCTCTACCTGAGTAGGAAACTGCTCCCCCGTGAGGTGGCATATGCTACTATTGATAAGGAGTGCTTAGCTATTGTGTGGGCATTGCAAAAGCTGCAGCTGTACCTCTATGGGAGATACTTCACTATAATTACTAATCATAACCCACTTAGCTGGCTGAATAAGGTTTCTGGGAGTAGCGGTAAATTGCTGAGATGGAGTCTCACTCTGCAGCAGTACACATTTACCATTAAACACAAAAAAGGGGCAGAGCACAGGAATGCATATGGACTCTCCCGGCAAGGTGACGAGGTAGATGCCGTGGCACAGGGAGGTAGGTGATGGATGCTCACCATCTCCCTGCACCATTTTTTAGGAGAAAGGTGTGACCATCACAAAGGGGTTACGCGATTCATCAAAGCCACCTGTCATGACCATATGTATTTTGTGTGCCCAGGGCAAAGTGTGAGTATTATTATAATTTCCCTAAAGTACATATTTCAGAAATGGCTGCTTGCTATGAATGGGTACAGTATGTCAAAACTGAATTGCATAAAGTGGCCAGGTGACACCTAGCCTTTGAAGGCAAAGCTTCATGGATGTAACATCTGCTCTCACCCTAGGTGACCATGGCCACAGACACACTGGCTGCTAAAAGGGTCATTTGTAGCACCATACATTATCAGGTTTCCTACAATAAAATATCTTCAAAGCCCAGAGTGATATATGAGGTTTAGGTCTTGTAGCTGTGCTAATTTACATCTACACAGACCCTGGGAAAACAAAGGGCAGTCATTTTGAGCCTGGGAAGGGTGGGGGCTGCTGATGGAGAGGGGACTGTGGAACCATAAGAGTCAGCTATTCCTGAATGTCTGGATTCACTCTGCAAGGTAGTAGCTGCGTGCTAAGAGTGCTACCCCATCCACGTCTATTGTGGTCTCCCTCCACACAGAGGGCCTGATTCAGAGCCGCTCGTAAGCGGCCGCTCGTTTGCTCCGAGCGATGTTCGCACATCTGCACATGCGTATGGGTCGTAGTGCACATGCGCCAACCAGTCATTGCGGTCAGAAATCGTGCGCTCGCAAAACAGCAAGGGCCTGCTAATTTGAGTGACAGAATGAGGTGTTACTGGGTGGTAACAGGGGAAGGTGCTTGAAAACGGGGAGTGGAGATCCGAATGCAGGCGTGCCAAATGGTCAAAACGGGCATTTAATGGGTGTGCATAATTAACAAAGCAGCGTCATCGACCACGTCACTTAGTTGTCTTTAAGCCTGAACTGCTCGCAGTGAGTGCGGGAAGTAAAACCTACCACAAGCACTGTGAGCAGTTCAGACGCCTTTCGATGTACTTGATTAATCTAATAAATAATGGAGATGGCGTATGATGCGAACGGCCAGGGGGCGTCTTTACAAAATAGTGAGTGCATGTTTCGTTCGCTCACTCAGACATAGAGGCATCAACAGAGCGCAAAGAGCGAGCGCTCAATTTAAATAGCCGGCCCCTTTTTCTGAATGACCGTTCGCAAATAGCGTCCGGCTCTGAATCAGGCCCAGATTCCCTAAAGATCTCAGCATAAGACAATTTAGGATTCTGATTCTTTACCATTTACTTTTATCTGAAATCAATCTGTGCATTTATAACTGTATGTCTTGTTTATTTACCTGTTTTCCCTTGTAACTTAACCCTGGACATATTTTCTCAATAAATCCTAAAACTTTATTAGCGTTATCTCTGTGCTCTTATGAATTCACGTGCCTGGAGAGGCCCATGCTACATTTGTGTAATAATTGTGAGTTTAAGTTAGATTTAAGTGTCTGGCTAACATAAGAGCGCTATTTTAATACTCTTCGTGGTGGCAGCTTAAGTAAATCCCACGTCACAACCACCCAGCTGCATCAGGTTGGCGTATCTGAGCGTAGGCTGGTGCATGGTGTCGTTACAATGTGCATTACATTTACTAACCTTATATATTCTATTTTTTCATATGCTGCTTGTCCCACTGGCAAGCTTTGTTGAGCATAGTGACGCTATGCAAATTAATGACATTGATTACCTTATTTTTCTAAAATATTATCTCAGTAAAAAAATAGTTTTTGTCATCCTTGTCATTTATCGAAATGTTAATTCTTATCTTCAATAATCTGTGGGGTAGACTTTGAAAGTTACTCACTTTACTCTTATTGCAAGCCACAATGGCTAGGGAAAATGTGCCTGAAACTTTCTATGTTCATGAGTGTGTATTATTCAGTTAATTATTTTTCCAGTTTTGTTCACTCTTACCCTCATTCTTACCCTCTGTATTAAATACTCCTATATAAAGTAAATAGTGTGCATCTACAAGACAATGCCAATTAGGAAATTTGTATGCTCCTCCCGTGTTTGCATGGGAGTCCTTTTGTTCCTTCCACATTCCAAAACATACATCAGTGACAATTCTCAGGTAGAGATTTTTGAATGACAGCATGAATAGGGCAGCAGCTAACGTGAATGGCTAGTCTTTGTAAAATAAAATGAAATATATAATTCTTATATCAATAAAGGTTAAAAAAAATAATAATGAATGTTTCAAAATAGAATGAAGCAAGAAAAAGAAGTGAGCTGTAGGACATTAATATAAATTAAAATTTTACAATGAGACTAAAATCCAATATAATTTTCTATTTAATGCAATTAAAAAATCCACAGGTAACTAATTAATTTAGCTTTCACTTGGCCATGAAAGAAATATGTCTAGATAAATATATAAAAATGTGTATATAATTGACAGAGATTTGTGTATAGAATTATGTGCTGGAAAGAACAGTCCATTAATTGCAAATCTTAATTAAAGCAGAGATCATTGAAAATTATTTTACTCTATCCGAGCAACACATTGGTCAAGTTAGTCTCACTTTTCTCTTAATATTTGTAAAAATATGAAATTACAGATTACCTGATTTCTGAGTTCAGTCGGTGAATTGCGATAAGAATTAGCTGTGAACTGACAATTCATTCACGAACAAATGCAAATACTGTACATACATGTGTTGATCTGAGTTATTTTGGATTAGGATAATTATAATGGATTGGAAAAGGGATATACAGAATAGGCAATTTTATCGAGTTAAATAATGATTAGGATTAAATTTGTTATGGAGCAATTTGGATAAATCACAATTTTTCCTGTGTGTTTTGTGGGAGGAAACTGCAATGGAGTGAAGGACTTCACCATGGGGAAGCCACAGGTTGTGCTTTTCAGGCTCTCTTTACTAGGAAGTTACTGACTATCACAAAGGTGGTCAAATAACAAACTGAAGTACAGTATCTTATAAGTCAGTAGGACACAGTGAAATTCAAGGGCAAACAGTACAAATTAGTGAATGGCAAACATGATTGTAGTCTTGGTCACTGGTAGACAGTTGCAGTTAGGACAAGCTTGATGGGTATAAAGAGAATTAGACTACATATATATATTTTTGTTGAAAAACACAATGTTGCGTCACCTATTTTTGAGGAGTCTCCGGAGTGCAGCCATTATTGGTTTATATTATAATATATATATATATATATATATATATATATATATATATATAGTGTATACAGTAGAGGCATATATATATGTGTGCGTGTATGTTTATATATATATATATATATATATATATATATATATTAGGGGTGTGCACCGGCCACTTTTCGTGTTTTGTGTTTTGGTTTTCGATCTGGATCTTTCTTCGTGTTTTGGATCTGGATTGGTTTTGCCAAAACCAACCTTCCGTGTTTTGGGTTCTGGGTTTTGTGTTTTGGATCTGTATTTTTTTGAAAAAAAGCATAAAAACAGCTAAAATCACAGAATTTGTAGATTTTTCTGCTCCTATGCTATTATTAACCTTAATAACCTTAATTTCCACTCATTTCCAGTCTATTCTGAACACCACACACCTCACAATAGTGTTTTTATGTCCAAAAGGTTGCACCGAGGTAGCTGGATGACTATGCTAAGCGACACGAGTGGGCGGCACAAACACGTGACCCATCTAGGCGTGATACTGCAGTGGCAGACAGGATGGCAGTTTGAAAAACTAGGCCCCAAACTGTACATAATGCAAAGAAAAAAAAGAGGTGCAAGATGGAATTGTCCTTGGGCCCTCCCACCCACCCTTATGTTGTATAAACAGGACATGCACACTTTAACAAACCAATCATTTCAGCGCCAGGGTCTGCCACACAACTGTGGCTGAAATGATTGGTTCGTTTGGGCCCCCACAAAACAAGCTGGCAATTAATGTGTCCCTGCACAAACTGGCTCTACGGAGGCAAGATGTCATCCTCATCCTCCTCATCCACCGATTCCTCACCCTCTTCAGTGTGTACATCCTCATCCTCACAGAGTATTAATTCGTCCCCGCTGGAACCACAGGTCCCTCTGTACGTTCTGGAGGCTGGTCTCCCTGGAAGAGTTGATAATTCATTTTATGAACATCATCTTCTCCACATTTTGTGGAAGCAACCTCCTACGCCTTTCGCTGACAAGGTTCCCGGCTGCACTAAACACTCTTTCGGAGTACACACTGGAGGGGGGGCAACTCAGGTAAACTAGAGCCAGTTTGTACAGGGACCTCCAAATTGCTTCTTTTTCCTGCCAGTACAGGTACGGACTGTCTGACATGCCTACTTGGATGCTGTCACTGATGTAATCCTTTAACAGACAGACGCGCTTGTCGCTGCTGCTTTGAGGATGCAAGTGCGGCTACAGCCCACACAATTCACAAAGACAGAAAAAAAAAGGAATATTTTTATTGTTCGTGTAGCACACTTTGAGGGTGTCACCACCCTTTAACAGACAGACGCACGCTTGTCGCTGCTGCTTTAAGGATGCAGGTGCGGCTACAGCCCACACATTTCACAAAGACCGAAAAAAAAAGAACAATATTTTTATTGTTTGTGTAGCACACTTTGAGGGTGTCACCACCCTTTAACAGACAGACGCACGCTTGTCGCTGCTGCTTTGAGGACAGTATCATATGCAGTGACAGTAGACTTGTCAGAAATTGTTGGCACGTCCTTCAGTCCGGACCAGATGTCCAAACCAGCCCTTGACTTATGACACAGGCGCACGCTTGGCGCTGCTACTATGTTGATGCACGTGCGGCTACATCACACACAAGTCACAAACACATTAAAAAAATAGTTTTTTATTTTTTGGAGCACTTTGAGGGTTACACCACCCTTTAACAGACAGACGCACGCTTGTCGCTGCTGCTTTGAGGATGCAAGTGCGGCTACAGCCCACACAATTCACAAAGACAGAAAAAAAAAGAACAATATTTTTATTGTTTGTGTAGCACACTTTGAGGGTGTCACCACCCTTTAGCAGACAGACGCACGCTTGTCGCTGCTGCTTTAAGGATGCAGGTGCGGCTACAGCCCACACATTTCACAAAGACAGAAAAAAAAAGAACAATATTTTAATTGTTTGTGTAGTACACTTTGAGGGTGTCACCTCCCTTTAACAGACAGACGCACGCTTGTCGCTGCTGCTTTGAGGATGCAGGTGGAATCTAGACGGGATTTGGAACCGGGGACACACTACCTCTATCAATTGTCTAAATCCCACTGCACTAATGGCGGATACCGGACGCACGTCTAACACCAACATAGCAGTCAAGGCCTCAGTTATACGCACACAAACACAGAAAATATTTTTTTATTTTTGCTGGAGAGTAGTGCACTTTGTGGGTTACACCAACCTTTAAGAAATGAGCCAGCCGGTTCTTTACTTATGGGACACAGGCGCACGCTTGGCGCTGCTCCTTTGTTGATGCACGTGCAGCCACAGTGCACACAAGTCACAAACACAGAAAATATATTTTTTTGGGGTTTGGAGTGTACTTTGGGGGTTACAGCACCCTTTAATGGTCAAGCCAGCCGGCCCTTTACTTATGACACAGGCGCACGCTTGGCACTACTTTGTTGATGCACGTGCGGCTACTGCGCACACAATTCACAAACACAGAAAAAATTTTTTTCCTTGGTTTGGACTGGAGTGTACTTTGGGGGTTACAGCACCCTTTAACGGTCAAGCCAGCCAGCCCTTTACTTATGACACAGGCGCACGCTTGGCACTACTTTGTTGATGCACGTGCGGCTACTGCGCACACAATTCACAAACACAGAAAATAATTTTTTTTTTGGTTTGGACTGGAGTGTACTTTGGGGGTTACAGCACCCTTTAACGGTCAAGCCAGCCGGCCCTTTACTTATGACACAGTCTGACTGACGTGGTCCGACCAGCGGCGGCCTGTTGTCAGTGTCCAGAGGCGGGGTGTGTGCACCCGATGGATCCTGGTACGCGAGTTGGAGATTGTCCGGTAGAGTATTCTTGTTTACACCACATGGTAACCAGCCCACACTGTTTTTTATATGGTACGAGCGGCACCATAGTTGATGAGTGCTTGTAACTATTTCTGTGTGATATTAAAAAGTGTTTTTTATCTGCACAATGGAGCGCTCTCTTTCTATTGTATTCTGACATATATATATATATATATATATATATACACACACATGTAAACAGTATCAACTACAGTACAAAGATACAGAAAATACTGCACAGGCAAATCAAGGTTGAATAGGAAATACCACTCAAAGAGTGGTACAAGTGAGAAGCATAGCAAAAGGATGATCTGCATTTAAATTGGCAGAATTACAGGTTGCTTGCAGTGACATGCTATCCAATTTGTTAAAGTAGTAAACAATATGCCTTAAAGCCCTCATACATGGCATGATATACATGCCGATCTAACGGATTGGCAAGATATAGGTGCTATATTGTGTCCTGTATGGGCACGATAACGTACCTGATATCGTGCTGCACGCTCCCGCGGGATCGTACATCACATCCCCAGGTCTTCCTGCAAAACCATCTGATCTGTGATGCGATGTACGATCCCATTCAGGTGAAGGAGGGGGAAGCCGGCATATTGTGTGGTCTGCGGGGACCGCACGATTGTCGGCGGTGACAGCACAATCCGTCTACTAATGGATCGGCAGTCGCCCTACACGGTGAATCGAACCGTGTATGGGCACCTTTACTCTGCCACTCTCTGGTCATTGAGTATTCTTATACAGGGCTGAGATGACCTGTTGGCTTTGTCATCAGATTCTACAAAACTAAATTAATTAGCCCTGTAATTTGCTTAGTTTTGTAAAGCTGGGTACACACTATAAAATTATTAGGAAATTCAGCCAAAATTTGTATTATCGGCCTGATTGTATATTGTGTATGCAGAAGCCTTAGCCGATAAATGGCTTCAAATGCTCTTGCAATGTTAGATTGGGAGGCTAGGATTTTATGTACTGCTCAATATTGCAACTCCTGCTCTCCTTATCCTTTTGAAGAAAGCACACACCGAGCTAAAAATATGTCACTACCAGGGTTTCTCGGCATGGTGGTCAGTGGGTGTTACCTATGAGATTGCTGTGGCGGGGGGCGTCTGGAAGTGGTGCTGGTGCCTGGCGGGGAACATTGGCTGTGCATGGACCTGTTTGGGCATATTGTCACTCTGTGCTGGGTAGGCCTGGTGGTGCTTCCGTTCTGCTCCGGCATGGGTGCCGCCATCTTGCTTTCAGCCATGTGACCTAGTCGGCCAATCCTGGCATGTCACATGCTCACTCTCTGACCAGTCACGGCTTAGCACTGGGTATTTAGGAGAGTTCAGAGCTCCCTTGCATTACCAGTGCAATGTGTTTCTCAGCGCAAGCTGAGAGAGAGTTCCAGAGCTTGTCCCTCTGCCTGTTGGATCTTTGCCTTAGCCTGCTTACCTGACCTGCTCTATACCCTGCTGGAATCCTCTGACTCCTCCTATTGCCTCTCCCTTGCCTGAGTACCTGTATCAGCTGTTACCCTGCACCCTGCCTCCACTTGCTAATCCCCTGGACATTATCCATTCACTTCAGTCTGCAATTCACTACAGCCTGCAATTCACTTCAACCTGCAATTCATTACAGCCTCACAAGACCCGGATTACTGGACTGCTCCTATCTGCCACTACCTGGACTTTTACTCATTGCTTCACCTCAGTTCCCATTTGCACTTTAGTGCCATCCCTGGACTTTATTTTCTCCCATTGTTCATGTCAGCCAAACCACTTATTAAAAGTTCCACGTTTTGTTTTAAATCTGCTTTTGTGCTTGTTCCTATCACCACCCTGTGCCCACAACAAAACCAGAACATCACAGTTTGCAATGGCCCAATGGACTTGGCCACTGGACAGGAGTCTGGAGTGGATTTATTCCGATGCATCGCAGGCCGTTTGGAAAACCTGGAAGCTATGCAGCACCAAAAGGCTCAGTTCAGCAAGAAATAACTAAACGACAGGACAATTTGCAAACTTCTCTATCCACTCCTAGTGCAACAGTAGTTACACCTGCTCCTTTGTCTGCAAATACAGGTTACAGGACATCCCCCCGCTTACACCTTCCTATGACAAGTAAATTTGATGGCAATCCCAAGCTTTGTCGTGGATTCCTGAATCAGTGTGATATACACTCACCTTACAGCCTGATGATTTTCCCCCTGAAGAACTAAAGTGGCCTACATCGTGTCTCTGTTGTCCGGCTCAGCCTTGGATTGGGCTTCCCCACTCTGGGAGCATTCAGATTCTCTGCTGGATAACTACACTGACTTTGTGACATCATTCAGGAGGATTTTTGATGAGCCTGGACATACTGTATCAACCTCATCTAGTATTATGACACTGAAACAAGGAACCCATCCTGTCAGCCAATATGCCGTACAGTTTAAGATTTTAGCATCAGAACTCAAGTGGAATGAGGAAGCCCTCACCTCAGCTTTCTGGCATGGGCTTTCTGATCGACTAAAGGATGATCTGGTCACCCGTGATCTTCCTGCTAACCTAAACAATATGATTTCTCTCTGTAATAAGATTGACCTATGCTTCAGAGAATGTCAGGCTGAAAAGCACAGAACTGACCGGAAAAGGTCTTTTACTCCTCCCTCTACTACCCGTCCATCTCCTGTCTCTACTACCCGTCCATCTCCTCCTTCTACAGATGAAGAGCCTATGCAGGTGAATCACACCCATCTCTCCAAAGAGGAACGACAGAGATAAATATTAAAAAACCTCTGCCTATACTGTGGAGATGCGGGTCACCTGGTGGCCTTCTGTTTCCATAAATCGGGAAATGTACATTCCTAACTGACCCTGGGGACATCAAGTTAGGAGTAATGAGTCCATCCCCAACCTGTAAAGATTTTGTATTAAACCTAGCCTTAGATTTCAAGTCGAAGCCTGTCTTTGTTGCTGCTTTGTTAGATTCTGGAGCAGCCGGAAATTTCATGACTTCCAGTCTAGTTGACAAACTACAGATTCCTTGTTCTTCTCTCAAGCATTTGATTTCCTTGACCTCTGTAGATGTGTTCCCTCTGACTAATGGAGTTGTTACCAAAGAAACTCTGCCAGTAGTGGTCCATATTGGAGCATTGCATTCTGAGTCTCTGAAATTCCTAGTGATTCCTGAAGCCTCTCAAGACATCATTTTAGGGCTACCCTGGTTATGCCAGTACAATCCCAGAATAGGTTGGTGCTCAATGCAAATCCTTTCATGGGGGGCTGACTGTCAAATATCCTGTCTTCCCAAGATACAATCTGTAAGGAGAACAGTCTCATAAATACCACCAGCAATTCCCAAAGAGTATCAAATGTTCATTGATGTTTTTTCTGAACAGCAGGCAAATATCTTACCTCCTCACACAGAATGGGATTGTCCAATCGATTTATTGCCAGACAAGATGCTTGCTTGTGGTCATACCTATCCTCTATCCTTGCCAGAGACCAAAGCTATGTCCGAGTACATCCAGGAGAATTTGGAGAAGGGGTCTATCCATCCTTCCACCTCTCCTGCCGGAGCTGGGTTCTTTTTTGTTGCTAAGAAGGATGGAGGCCTAAGACCATGTATAGATTATCGTGGTCTTAATGATATAATGGTCAAGAATCGGTACCCACTTCTGTTATTCAACAGAGTCAAAGGATCCATCATATTCTCAAAACTAGATTTGTGAGGGGCCTATAACCTTATTCGTATCCACACAGGCGTTGAATGGAAAACCGCTTTTAATACCAGGGATGGTCATTTTGAATACCTTGTAATGCCCTTCGGATTATGTAATGCCCCTGCTGTCTTTCAAGGATTTGTAAATTAAATTTTTCGGGACTTACGATTTATCTCAGTAGTTGTCTATTTGGACAACATATTGATTTTCTTGTCTTCTCAAGAAGAACATCATAAACATGTGAAGGAGGTGTTATCTCGATTAGGGAAGAATCATCTTTACTGCAAACTGGAGAAATGTGTCTTTAGCATACCCAGTGTGCCAATCCTTGTGGTTCTAGTCTAGAAATGGACCCCCAAAAGGTTCAGGCAATCCTGGATTGGTCCT
Organism: Taudactylus pleione; assembly: GCA_031769625.1. NCBI lineage: Eukaryota > Metazoa > Chordata > Amphibia > Anura > Myobatrachidae > Taudactylus > Taudactylus pleione. The sequence goes on from JAUIMM010000115.1 coordinate 27,888,031, forward strand.
GACCTCAAATTCTGAAAGCCATTCAGAGACTGCTTGGATTTGCAAATTATTACAGATGTTTTATCAAGGGATTTTCTTCTTTGTTGGCTCCCATTATGGCCCTGACTTGTAAAGGCACTAGTTGTGCTCTATGTTCACCTGAGGCAGAGACAGCCTTCCAGCTGTTGAAGCAAGCATTTATTACAGCCCCAGTTCTAAGACAACCAGACCTGGATAGACCCTTCTTGTTGTAGGTCGATGCTTCATCAGTGTCAGTGGGAGCCATCCTATCCCAGTGCTACGAAGACAACCGGGTTTACCCTTGTGGATTCTTCTCCAAAAAATGTCCTCCTGCAGAGAATAACTATGCCATAGGAGAACAAGAGCTCTTGGCTGTAAAGTTGGTACTAAAGGAATGAAGATACCTCTTAGAAGGGGCCAAGTTTCCCTTTACTGTCTTCACCAACCATAGGAACCTCCTCTTCCTCAAAAATATCCAGTGTGTAAGTCCTCGCTTGGCCCGGTGGGCAATATTCTTTGCTCGCTTCCAGTTTACTCTGACCTTCCGTTCTGGAGCTCTCAATCAAACAGCAGATGCTTTATCAAGGTCTCTTTCCTGCAACAACAATTCTGAAATTCTGCGCAGTACTCCCATGCTAGAGTCAAGGGTGTTTGCCACCATACAAATGCAACCACCTACTGGGAAAACCTTCGTGGCCCCAGAGATAAGGAAGCAGCTTCTCACCTGGGTTCACTCCTCATGCTTTGCAGGCCATTCTGGTACTCAAAAGACTCTGGAGCTCTTGAAGAGAGCCTATTGGTGGCCATCGATGAAAGCTGATGTCTTGGAATTCATCTCATCATGTACCTCATGTGCCCAGCACAAATCCTCGCAACAAGCCCCAGCTGGTGAGTTGTTGCCTCTGCCTATCTGGTTGAATCCATGGACACATCTCTTCATGGACTTTGTGACTGATTTGCCAAGTTCCAAGGGTTATACTACCATCTGGGTCATGGTAGACCAATTTTCAGTAATGGTCCATTATGTTCCCCTAAAGAAACTTCCTACTGCTTCAGATTTGGCTCATCTGTTCGTCCAACATATATTTTGTCTCCACGGACTCCCTACAGAAATTGCGGAGCTCAATTTGTGGCAAGGTTTTGGAGAGCTCTGTGTTCCGTTCTGCAAGTAAAGTTAAAATTCTCTACAGCTTACCATCTGCAAAGTAATGGATCCACGGAGAGGGTTAACCAGGACATTGAAACCTTCCTAAGGATCTTCATGTCATCCTCTCAAGACAATTGGTCTGAATTATTGCCCTGGGCTGAATCTGCACATAATGCTTCATATTATTCCTCCACAAAGCAAACCCCATTCCAGATTGTATATGGTCTCCATCCCCGAGTTCCCGAGTTCCAAATCCTTCCTGCCTTTGATGTTCCAGCTGTGGACGATACTGTATGGAGGTTTGCATCAAATTGGGCTCAGGTATGTGCTGATTTGGAGAAGGCGTCCTCTCGCTACAAAAATCAGGCTGCTAAAAAATGAAGAAAGATGCCCTGCATGCAAGTTGGAGATTAGGTTTTGTTATCTACCTGGTACCTGCGGCTCAGAGTACCCTCTATGAAGTTTGCTCCACATTTTATGGGACCCTTCTCCATCATTTAAATAATTAATCCTGTGGCTTATCGCCTTCAGCTCCGTTCATATTTGAAAATCCCAAACTCCTTCCACATTTCCCTACTCAAACCTCTGATCCTGAACAAATTCCACAATGGTCTTCCTGTTCCTCCTCGTGTTCAGACAGAAAGAGGCGTGGAATTTGAAGTCTCCAAGGTCCTGGATTCCTGTGTCCGCAGGGGTTGTTTACAGTATCTCCTAGATTGGAGGGGTTACGGCCCGGAAGAACACTGCTGGACCGATGCCTGAGACATCCATGCTCCCGCACTCATCAGGAAGTTTCATACTGCCCATCCTGAAAAGCCTGGTGAGTGTCCTGAGGCCACCCATAAGGGGGGAAGTACTGTTATGACCAGGGTTTCTTGGCACGGTGGTCGCTGGGTGTTACCTGTGAGGATGCTGTGGCGGGGGTGTCTGGCAGTGGTGCTGGTGCCTGGTGGGGAGCATTGACTGTGCATGGACCTGTTTGGGCATATTGTGCTGGGTAGGCCTGGTAGTGCTTCCGTTCCACTCCGGCATGGGCGCCGCCATCTTGCTTTCAGCCATGTGACTTAGTCGGCCAATCCTGGCGTGTCACATGCTCACTCTCTGACCAGTCATGGCTTAGCACTGGGTATTTAGTGGAGTTCTGAGCTCCCTTGCATTGCCAGTGCAATGTGTTTCTCAGGGCAAGCTGAGAGAGAGTTCCTGAGCTTGTCCACCTGCCTGTTTGATCTTTGCCTTAGCCTGCTTACCTGACATGCTTTATACCCTGCTGGAATCCTCTGACTCCTCCTATTGCCTATCCCTTGCCTGAGTATCTGTGTCAGCTGTTACCCTGCACCCTGCCTCCACTTGCTAATCCACTGAACATTATCCATTCACTACAGCCTACAATTCACTTCAACCTGCAATTCATTACAGCCTCACAAGACCCGGATTACTGGACTGCTCCTATCTGCCACTACCTGGACTTTTACTCATTGCTTCACCTCCGTTCCCATTTACACTTTAGTGCCATCCCTGGACTTTATTTTCTGCCATTGTTCATGTCAGCCAAACCAATTATTAAAAGTTCCACATTTTGTTTTAAATCTGCTTCTGCATTTGCTCCTATCACCACCCCGGACCCACAACAAAACCAGAACATCACAAAATAGCTCAGGTGTGTACAGATAATAGCTCCATTTCTTTTATCTTACTTTTTTTTCTTATCAAACAATTGGAGAAGAAGCATTTATAGTATACAAAGGCATCCTATTGCGTAAAGTCAAATAAACTCCACATTATCAAATTAATCTGAAAAACTACCATAAACAAGATAGATTGTGAGAAGCTGTGTTTAACTGAAAGGGTTTTGATCCCACTTAATAAACCAAAGTAAAAATCAAATGGTGATAAGCTTCAGAAACATGACACAATAATACAAATGGGATGCGGTCAATATCCCGATCACAGGGATTCTGGCGATCAGAATCCCAGCACCAGTATCTCAACACTTGTCAGAATCCTGGCGCCGGCATCCAAACCACTGTAATCCTGAAGGTAAGTAGCGGGGTTGGGGGGAGGGTTATCATTAGGGGTTAGGGTTAGGCACTAGTGGGAGGGTTAGGGCTAGGCACTAAGTGGGAGGTTTAGGGTGCGGGGAGGTTATGTTTAGGCACTAGGGGGAGATTAGGGTCAGGGGAGGGAGTGTTAGGGTAGGGAGAGGGGAAGGGTTAGAATACTGACCAACAAGTGTCGGTATTCTAACCCTGTGGGCATCCCGTACCCAACAAACATGTAGTCATGCCTACAGTATATCAGATCTATTTATAATAACATTGTCAATTATACTATAGAAAACATGAGCATTTTAGGGAGCTAGCTTAGCATAGCAGTACATAGCAGGAACATTATTTCTTAACCATCAAACATAAATTCCAGAGATCGAATCAGTATAATTGAGGAATAGTCTTTAAAACAATTAAAAAATTTAATGTTTATTTGCATCTTGGAAATTAGATGGTATAAAAAATGCTTTCTTAAAGTTTTCCCTTTCAGACCATTTTGAGTCTATGTATTTTTAAAACAGTTTTTTAAAACTTTTTAGCAAAAAAATGAAGTTAAAGATTGTGGTGTAGTTGTATGAACCACTGGAGTTGTATTAAAGCATATTATGTGCACTGACAACGTTTCTCCCCCATGTTTAAATGTGGGTTTGGGTGGTAAATGACAGGGGCACTATGCGCCCCTGTCATTATCGGCACTGCAATTTACAAGATAGCAGTGACAATGTGCAGGCAGATTTATGACTGGTCAGTGGCACTGATGCATAAGAAAATAAAGTTTGAGCTGTGGGTGCCGCTGGGGGGGTTTCTGACCAGCGCATGCGCAGAGCGCCGGTCAGAAGCTGAAAGAGAGAGTGTAATTCATCTGAGAGATGAGTAAACACTCTCCCTCTTCGGGCAACATATACTGCTTTTCCACAAAAATTCTGGGTCTTTCCAGGGATTTTTTACCCGCCATTTTCCCGGGTGATACCAGGCTTAGACCCCGTTTCCACTGCACCCTCATCCAGGGTTTTTCCCGGGTCGCCTCCATTTCCACTGAACCTGGGTAAGCCCAGCAAAGCCTGTGGATGTCATAAAAAATTTACTTTTTTCAGGCCATTTTAATGACATCCGGATTTAATGACATGTTAAATTACATCCTTTATTATTATTATTATTATTATTATTATTATTATTATTATTGTGTATTTTTTATATTATTTATTTTATTTCATTATTATTCTTTATTTTAATTATTTATTTCATTTAATTACATTTTTAATGGCCTCCTTGTTAGGATCTGTGGTTAGCAGATCATCTTGCTGGCAGTTCCCAGTCATACAGTAGTTGTTACTGGGATACTGCATCATGTCCTGTCCTTGTTCTGGCTTTTTGCAGGTAGCTGGAAATCCTGTCTTGTCTGTGTTTAGATCATAGCCTGTCATTCATGTCTGTCTGTGTGTTTTGTGTCATGTGCTCACCAATTACCTAGCTGCCTGTGTGCACAGCAGGTGCACACATGTTTGATTAGGAATTGCTCTCTCCAGGTATTGGTTCTGATTGGACCCTGTTTTTGTTAAATTTCAGCCCTTCACTCCATGCCAGTTATACTGTGTCATTACCAGTGTATGTTTGCTGTGTTCAGTTCTTAAGTGCTTGCCAGTCTACTAAGTTCTTCTGTTATTGAATCTGGATTCTGTCATCATTCAGCCCTGCAGTATTATACCACAGTCCTGTCTGTCTGCATTCAGCTTGTTACCTGCAGTGTCTCCACCTTGCTGCCTCCAGTATGTGTTACTGCAGCATCTGCATCCACCTGTCTGCTGTTTAGGACCCTGCCTAGACCATCTCAGCTGCTCGTGTCAACCCGGCGGCACAGGCCGCACTACAGCTTCAACTGCTTGTGTCAACCCAGTGGCACAGGACGCACTACAGCGTCAGCTGCTTGTGTCAACCCGGTGACACAGGCAGCACTCCAATGACGTTAGTGCCCTATCCGGCGCACCAACACCAGTGACTTTGTCAGCTGCACCTAAGCCTGCAGGCTGCTTCTTGCCAAGAACTACCCGGCTCTCAAAGCGCACCTCGGCTGTCCCAGCCGCACCTCAGTCCACAGGCTGCTTACTCAGCCCAGTATCACCTGGCTCTCCAAGCCGCATCCCGGCTGTCTAAGCTGCACCATGGCCTCTAGTCCATATTTAGTATCCTGTGTTTATTTTGTTGTGTCCAGTCCTTGTCTGTTTTTCTATCAGTCTATTCTTGTCTTGTTATCCTGCTATTTATACTACAGTCCTGGTCATTCCTGCCCTAGTCCCAAGACATACCCAGACCATTATTTGTTGCTGCTAATGTACCCTATCTATTCTTGTAGTGTCATTTACTACAACCACACACCAGCTAGCCCTAGTTGTGAAAGGTCTGCCACTCCTCCATCATACCTAGCCCTGGTCAGCAGTCCTGCGATCTCTCCTGTGTGAGAGAATCATAACACTCCTTTATTCAGGTGTCTCCTCTATTCTCTGGGTGATTACATCAGCAGCCAGAACTCTGGAGGACCAATCAATGGCTTTTGAAATTACCTGTGTCAAAAAACCCAGGTAAGAGCTGTTTCTACTGCAGTGTTACTGGTTTTTACCTGCTTAAAACCCTGCCTGATACTAAGGAAAATATCCTGGGTCAGTAGACCTGGGATTTGTTTCTTGGAGCCATTTATACTGAGCCAAGTCCTGGGTAGACATGGTAATTACCCAAGTTTTTTAGGCAGTGGAAAAGGGGTATACAACAATATTGCATGCCGCTGATAAAGGGACGAAGCAGGTCCTGGCAAATAACGTCCAATGTCTGCCCATGCATACATTTCCCCCTTTTTTTTTAAAACTAATAGAAACTCCACAAGTTCTAACGAGTATCAAACTCTCAATTAGCATATACATTTTAAACACATTCAATACTCTTTCTATAAAAGTGTACTACTTTGAACATCAATTGCAGTTCACAACACAAGCCAATTTCAATATTTTATTTTCCATTACATAAATGTAATCTTTTTTGGAAATATTGAAATTATTTATTTATTTATTAATTTTATGACCAATTGAAAAGTTACATGAACTTCAGGTTACCAAAACCCACCCTACATCCATATGAAATGCCTATTCAGCAGCATTCAAACTCATCATTCCCACAACAAACCAACAAAATAACTTCTCTTTCTAACTAATTAAACATGTAATCACCACAATGTCCTAACAAAACAAAGGAGACAAAACTGTTTTCAAAACAAGAAAAAAAGTTGCTTTACTCTAAAGGGGCATACACACTAGATAATTCACTCCATGAGCGACATCGTTTAATGTGTCCCCAGCAGGGGTGTGCTCAATGTCGTTAAGGACATTGAGCACACACACTGAACAATATCATTCATGATATCGTTCAGTACCGGGCACCCTCCCTCATCCCCAAGTATACAACAACCTGACAATATCATCAGGTTGGCCTGCATGTTCGGGCAATGACCGACAAAGACCAACAACCTGCGGGAGCGTGCATCATTGGTCATTATCGTTCACTGTTTTTGCATACAAACTAGAGATGTGCACTGACCCCCGTGTTTTGGTTTTGGTTGTGGATTTGGATCTCCCCTGGTTTGGGATCTGAATCTGGTTTTGGATTTTTTTCCTTGGTGTTTTGTTTTCTGGTTTTGGTTTTGGATCTGTATTTTTTCCAAAAAATTATATAAACAGCTAAAACCAAATAATTTGGGCCTATTTTTGTTTCTATAGTAATATTAACCTTAATAACAATCATTTTCAGGCATTTCAATGCATTTGTAACCACCTCACAGCTCACAATATTGATTTCACTATTTTTCACCAATATAGGCCAAAGGCTGCAACGAGCTGGCTGGCTAAAGTAAGCAACAGAGCAGTGGCACAAAAGCATGGCAGTTTAATAAATATAGGATATCTATGAAACATTGCCACATGGCAGTGGCAGACACGATGGCAGTTTAATAAACTATAATAATGTCAGTCGGCAATGCCCCAAATTGTGCAAAATGTAAGAAAAGACATGCAAGATGGAATTGTCGCTCCCACCCATTCTTATGTGGGATATTGAAAAGGGCATGCACAGTTTAACAAACCAAGCACTTTAGCCACTAGGACTGACACTTTCATGGCTGAACTCCTTGGTTTGTTTGGGCTCCCACAAAACATTTTTTGGAAGGACTACCTTCAATTATTAAGGAGGAGGTTGATGATGAGGGTGTTGGTGGTGGAGATTGTATGTGCTTGTCCAAACTGCTGGTAGCTGATATTGGACTGCTTGGTATTAATTTACACAGTATTATAATTTTGTTAAACAAATTGCATGAACTCGCTGCAAATGATGTAACAGAGTGGAGGTGCCTAGATGGTTAACATCCCTTCCTCTGCTAACTTTGGCTTTACAAATGGAACAGATGCCTTCACAACTGTTGTCAGAATTTAAATTAAAATAATTCCACACCCAAGATGAGGCTTTTCTTGATTCCTTTTGTCAAGAGCAAGAACTGCTGCCACTGGTGGCTGATTTACACAAACATCCTCATCATCCACATCCTCATTAGCGTCAGATAGGACACAAATTTCCACCTCATCCTCCTTTTGCACTTCCTTCACACTAACATCCTCATTTTCTATAATTTCACCATCTAATACTAGTACAGCCGTCATGGCATCAGTGATCTGCTGTGAAACTGGGTGACAACTGTTATACTTACTTCCTCTATCAAAGGACTGTTTAATAGTCAAATGTTTTTTTTAACTTACTACTAGTAATAGACTTCTTGGTCCCTTTCTGGGATGAAGATCCACCCCCAGCAACAACAGACATGGCCCTCAAGGATCCTTCTGAGTAATCACGGATAGGAGAGGAGTCTGTCATGCTTTTGAAATTGGATGCAGGACTACTTCCGATCACGATTGAGGATGTTGATGATGATGCAGATATTGGTGGTGGAGATTGCAGGCACTTGGATCCAGATAGAAGGGAGCAGCTAGGTGACACTGGACTCATTGTTGTTAGGTTTTTTTGTCCCCAAAGTTTCTGAATTTGAAATACCTTTCATAGATGACGTTGATGGCCTTGCATTGTCATCATGACTGCTGCCGGCAGCTACAAGACTGGTATGTTGATCCTGCTTTCCGGTCATGTGACTGTCCTCCACACTCACTACGCACACAACCACACACAATTTTTTTTTATAACACTGGGTTGAACCCCTGAAATAGGCAGCAGCCCCTTAATAGACAGCAGCACAGCACCCCTGCGCACCTACACTGATGACAGGTATGGCTAGCACGAACACAAAAAAAAAAATATTTATTTTTAGGGCAGCAGCCCTTTGACAGACAGGAGCACAGCACCCCTGCACACCTACACCAATGACAGGTGTGGCTAACATGCACACAAAACAAATTGTTTATTTATTTTTTTGGGCAGCAGCCCTTTGACAGACAGGAGAACAGCACCCCTGCGCACCTTCGCCGATGACAGGTGTGGCTAACATGCCACACAAAAGATTGTTATTTTTTTTAACACTGGGGTGAACTCGTGAAAGAGGCAGCAGCCCCTTAACAGACAGCAGCACAGCACCCCTGCACTGATGACAAGTGTGGCTAACACTATTTTATTTTTTTCACACTGGGGGTGGGTGAAGAGCACCCCTGAAGGATAGAGCATCCCCTGGACAACACAGCACTACAGCCAGCCAACCCTTATGGACAGGACAACAGCCATCTCCTATGGACAGGACAACGACAGCCAGCCATCCCCTCTATAGACACAACAGCCAGCCATCCCCTCTATAGACAACAGCCAGCCAGCCCTTATGGATAACAGTAGCCAGCCCCTATGCACAGCATTAGCATGCAATTAATATTATAATTATAACAAGTTAATAACAGCACAGTACAGGTCCCAGCTCCCTCCCTCCTCACTCTCCACAGCCGGAATGAAAAATGGCGGCGATCACGAGACCTTTATAGAATCCAAAACCCTTGAGATCCGAGTCAGGTGGGAAAACCCGAGCCGACTCGTATCTACCTCGGATCCCCGAAGTTCGGGTGGGTTCAGTTCTCAGGGAATCGTACCCGCTCATCTCTAGTACAAACTGGCCGATATAGTGAACGACTGAATGATAACGATATTGTTATTGTTCAGTCATCCAAAATATCGGAAAGTGTGTACGCACCTTAAGCATCCTGGCCATGATGTTATAGATTAAGGTAGAATAGCACAGACAGATGAGTAATTTTCCTTCTGATAGTGGAAATCCAGAGAAAAAGTAACATGGGAGATTAATCAAAGCTTGGAGAGTGATAAAGTACCAACCAATCAGCTTCTAACTGTCATTTTTCAAACACAACCTGTAAAATGACAGTCACTGTAGGAGCTGGTTGGTTGGTGCTTTATTCATATCCACCTTATCTCTCTCCAAAATTTGATAATCTCCCCCAATGTTACATTATCTCAAAGTATTATTAAGAAAGCAGATGACATCCAAAATGCCATAACAGTAAGAAGAATATGCTCATAGTTGGCACAGTTTTCTATGCAGATTTAATAATAAAGTTTTAAATTCATTTTTTCAAAATGACCTGACATGTGACACATACAAATTATAATTGACTTTTCCTGGCCAACACTAGAATCACTGCCATAGTGGGCCATAGGCAAGAGATTTATTTATGGCAGGTAAAACCACCAATGAGAAACCAAAATGTCTAATGGAAACCAAAATGTATACCATACATTGGTCGTAATACAAAAAGTTATATAAAGTTGTGACCAGGCCACATGTTGGAAGAGCATATTTGACTAACAAATATGTATTTGACAAATGTCAATCAAAGCATGCAAAGCAAGTTGGTGCAATGAAAACAGGCAATCAGGAGCATCACACAGACAGCATTGAATGGTGGTTGACCAAGCTTACCAAGCTGTGGGCAAGCATAATCTTTACCCATGTCTCTCTATATACAGTAGTAGACTATAATTTTGTTAGGTGGAAGAACTGTGTAATACACCACCAATGGTAATACTACAGATGTGTCTTCTTACATCCTTGCCGATCACGCTACAAATGTGCGCACGCATCCCGCCATGTGATAACCGACAGCAGCGTACACGATCGCACCATGCGATGGAGTACGAGTATCCACTAGCGGATGCACGCCTCGCGCCATGCATGGCACGATATGCTGCAAACGCAGCAAAGATGCAAGAGAACATATCTGTATTTTAAATGTATAGTAGCAGTAAATGGACACACAAATATTAAAAAGTGAAAATAACGTAAAAGTGTATACAACATCTCTCTTTTAGTAATGTTTTACAGGTATGTCTTCAGTTACTTTAATTTTCCTTTTTCTTGGTTTTGAAAGCCTATCTTGTGAATGTCAACATTTTTCTTGTAATTCCCTTTGTGCTGGTTTTGATTTTTGGAAGGTCTCTCACATAGTTAGCTAGAACATGCTGATAAATCTTTTCCCTGCAGTAAGTCCTCAATCAATCTATTTAGGCTTTTTCCAAGAGCTGTATTTCATAGAGCATGTTGTATATTAAGATGAAAAGTCATTCCTCAGTGCCTATCAGAGGTGAATGGTGTGCCATAAGGATTAGCAGCTAGCACACAACATTTTTACTATATGAATTATAGGCTCTTTGCTACAATATATAAACATTCACTTCTTTTGAACTGACAGTGTAATCTGTAATCTTAAATTATTAGAAAGATGAGGCTATGAAAGAAAATGTTTCCAATTCAAATGGGTGAACATAATGTTTAAGGGCTTATATAGCTTTTGCAACATTACTTTTTCATTGGTATTTTTGAAAGACCTGTTTGGCACATAAATATACTGTAGCAATACATTATTTTCATTTTTTACAGTTTCAGGAGAAAAAAACTGCAGCTAATTTCTGGAAGATGTCTGTTTAGTACAGTGGTTCTCAAACTTTCTTGAATAATCACGGCGCCCTAGAGTATCAGTATTTTTTTCATGGCACCCCTAGGCCAAAATTTCTTATTGAGAAATTCAGAAAAAAATATCAAATTAAGTAAGTTGTGCTTATCTGTCATCCTAAGGTTCAGCTGTGGGGTGATGGACAGGGTTACTCTTCTGTTTGTACACATTTTTTTAATTGACAGCCACAGGCACTGGTTTTATCTACAATCTGATTTGTTCCTGGACCACCAACTTGTATCACCCCTGAAAGTGCCCTGAGGCACCCTAGGGTGTCATGGCACCCAGTTTGGGAAACACTGGTTTATTACAAAGTGACATCTTTCTTCATTCTTGTCTTTTAAAATGGCCACTAAAATACAAATACATTAAATGGCAGAACAGATACAAGGACATTTAGCAACACATGTTGGACATATGGCCATATATAATTGACTACATAAATATCTTTACCATTTTCCTGTGTCCCCTAGTGAACACATTGTCACAAGAACTTTTAGAATTTCTTAACATTTTTGTTCCAAACATATACCCTTCCATGAGCTGATATCAAAGTGACTGCCTCCAAAAGTGTGCATAATGAGCTCCACTCATATTTATTAAAGAAGGTAAATACTGTCCTTTGCAACTGCTCAATCCAGGTAGCTCTTGACATTATTTATCTACAGTTATTTATATAGTACAGTACACACATATTCTGCAGCACATTACAGAGCATGTATGGGCATTCACATCAGTCCCCGTCCCAGTGGAGTTTATAATTTATATTCCCTGCACTTAGGTTATTTTTTTTCCTCAGAGTCCAGTTAACTTACCAGTATGTATTTGAATTGTGGAATAGGAAAACAGAGTACCAGAGGAAATCTCCATAAACACAGTGAGAACATACAAACTCCACACATCTAGGGCATAGGTGGGAAACATACCCAATACTTCAGATCTACGAGTCAGTAATAATAAAAATCACACCAATTAAGAAACAAAAACTCAACTGGACTTATGTTTTAGTTTTATAAATCAGCTCAATGAATAACAGGAATTCCTGAACACTCAATTTTACTTTTAATGGTATCAAGGGATAGGATGGCATTTTTGATCTTAAACCCCTAGACATCTACAAATAAAGATAATACAAAATTATTATCAAGTTAGCACATTTTCAATTATATTTTACTGGCAAAACATGGATATACAAGTATTTGGTACATACATAATTGCTAATCAGTCATGAGGAAAGATGTAGATCAGTGATAGTTCTTTAGAGATCATGTGAGAATGGAATTATGCGATGTATAAATGGTTGTTGTAGTTGTTGAGGGTTTTGTAGGTGCAGGGAATTCATTTGAATTGGATTCTAAAGGATTAGGGGAGCCATTGTTGGGATTTGCAAAGTGGTACAAAAAAATGTTGAGAAAAATCAGCCTTGCTGCAGCAATTAAAATGGATTGAAGCAGGGACTTATGGGGGAAGTTAATTACAGATTAGTTGAGGTTCAATAGACACAGCAGGAGATGATAAATTAATGGATAAGAGTTTTGGTTGTATTATAAGTAGGAAAAGGCAATATTCAATTAAAATTTTAAAGATGGAGGCAACAGGATTGGCTGAGAGACTGGAGGTACAAGGAATTAAGCAGAGAACAAGGATGACACAAAGGCAAAGAACTTGGGATAATGAGAAAATGGTAGTGTTGTTGGTAGTGAGGAAGTATGAGTGATGTTGGGGACCATCTAATCACTGTCAATAACTAAAATGATCTGTACTCACTTGAAACTGTGTGATGTATGTGTGATACAGGGTTAGTGAAAAAAATCCAACTGGTCTGTATAAGAATGATTACACTCCTCAGTATTTCACACACTTAGGGGTATATTTACTAAAGTGAGAGTTTTTAGAAGTGAAGATGTTGCTCATAGCAACCAATCAGATTCTACTTAGCATTTAACTAGCACCTACTAGAAGATAATAGCTAGAATCTGATTGGTTGCTATGGGTAACCTCTCCATTTCTACAAACTCTCACTTTACTAAATGTACCCCTTACTATTAATTACTAAATAATGACATCAAAAAAGTTAGGTTCAGTCCCAGGTATCAGTACGTAAATAATAACATGTAGTACAAATAAGTATCATTGATTAGTCGAATCCAAACACCAAGCTTATCACATGAAGTTCAATATGAAAAAATACAATGCTTAAAGAATATACAAAAACAATTAATAAAAATGACATACAAAGATAGTCTTAGACAATAAATGATTTTATAAACAAAAAGTAAGAATGAACATACATGTTTCACTTACATAATTCATAATTGTTTGCGGGGAGATGCAAGAAGTCTGGACCAATTCCCAATGTCAGATTGGCTCCGACAAACTGAACACATTTTTATATGTAGGACATGGTATTTTTCCCTGTCCAATGGCCTCCTCCATTCACACTATCATCGGGTTAGGATTTGTGACTCTTTTTGAAGAACAAGCAACTTGATTCAAGAACACTTAAAACATATTATATCTCTACATATTTAGATCAGAGAAGCAAAATATTAGATTCAAATAATAGTGTCTCATTATGTACAAATAGATGGGGGACCTGAATATATTTGTAATGTGGTCTTCAAAGTCTAAGATATCAACCTATTTATTCCTATTTCCTGAGCTGAATTTTTCTGGTTGGTGGGGCTTTTGAATAACATCAGGCTCTGTGAAGTTTCATAGATCTTCAAGGAATTTGGAATGGATTAATATGTTACATGAAAACTGACATATTAGTAAGAAGAATTAGTATGCTTACTGAAGCATTTATAACCTTAATCTAAGCCATTATCTGTTCCCTGATCTAAGAATCTCTAAAAAAAACTTCTCTCTGCACCTTTTTTCTGTATACAGGTCATAGGAGAGAAACAACAATTTTGAAAAGCAAGTGATCAAATAAATACACATATTCCAAGGTGATACACTTTTTCCCTGAAAATTAATATGTAGTTTTTTTATTAATAATCCTTGAATCATAAAAAAAGTTGTAAATTATTATTATTAATTGTTGTGTTTCTTTCTGAAAATAAAAGTAAAATAATTATAATACAATATTGCTTATTTATTAGATATTCAACCAACTTGGGTCTAATGAATTTGTAAAGAAATTGGTCAACATTCACTAAAACAAAACTTTATCAGTCAACCATGACAACTACTGTTGATGTTATGATTTTTAAAAAATAATGTAGGATTAATACTGTATTTTTTTAGGTCATAAAATGTTTTATTTCAGTTAAATAAACTGCCCTTGTTAGTGAAATTGTTTAAACTATGACTTTATGACATTTGGATTAAGAAAAAAAAGGTAAAACCCAAAACACAGTGAACTAGATTTTTTAAGCAACGGCTTTTGCAAGCTGATGATTCATTGTGGTTTTGATCAAAGAAATTTAAAAATACACGTTTTGCATTTAATATTATTGCTGTTTTTAATATTGGGGTCAAAGCCACCAATAATCGGAGGCTTGCAAATGCTGCTGCTTAGCACATCTAGCCCAACATCTATACTGCAATGTAGCATGTTTATTGGATGAGGGCATGGTACATTACTGTCTCCTAATGTCAGTTTTCATTCCAAGGACATCCTCTCAGAAAATTAAACACACCGTATGTATGCCTTAAATTAATGACTGATACTTAATTCTTTATGAATGATGTAATATACGGCACTTAAGAGTTTATATTTATTATACACATTTTAATGGGATATTTTTGGCAAAAATACAAACCTGGTTAAACTGAAAATATATGCTTAATATTACAATTTTGATTCAGCACCTAAAAATATACTTCAATAATATACAATAATATATCTCTCTTCTCTTCAATCTTTCAAATATATCTGGGAAATAAAATATATATTTGTCCATTTTTTTAAATAACTCTTTATTATTAATGAATTATTTAAATAAAAACATACATAGCACATCCATAAATCAGCATGAATATAAAAGACAACCATTATATAGATGTGTAAACAGATAACAAAAAAAATGGCCTCAGTAAAGCATCCTGAGACTAGTCATGTGTGGGGTTGCTTCTCAGCCAAGTGAGTGGGATCACTCACAATTTTGCCTAAGAACACAGCCATGAATAAAGAATGGTACCAAAACATCCTCCAAGAGCAACTTCTCCCAAACATCCAAGAACATTTTGGTGACAAACAATGCCTTTTCCAGCATTATGGAGCACCTTGCCATAAGGCAAAAGTGATAAATAAGTGGCTCAGTGAACAAAACATCAAACATTTGAGTCCATGGCCAGCAAACTTTGTGAAAACCAATACTTGTGTCACTCTCAAAACTTTTGGCCATGGCTGTATGATTAATCAATCATATCAAAGAGGTGATAATGATCATCATTTTCATATGTAGGTTGAAACACAGTCATTACCTGAAACAGAAATAGCTGTGCATGAGTCTTAAAATTGGGTGAGGAGCAGTCAAGCTCTACTACAAAGGTGAGATTGTGGAAGAGAGTTTCATGTCAGAGGTCATACACCATGGCAAGACTAATCACAGCAATAAGACACAAGATAGTAATACTGCAACAGCAAGGTATCTCCCAGGCAAAGATTTCAAAGCAGACTGGGGTTTCAAGATGTGCTGTTCAAATTCTTTTGAAGTAGCACAAAGAAACGGGCAACATTGAGGACCATAGACGCAATGGTTAACCAAGGAAACTTAGTGCATCAGATGAAAGACACATCATGCTTACTTCCCTGTGAAATAGTAAGATGTCCAGCAGTCCCATCAGCTCAGAACTGACAGAATCCAGTGGGACCCAGGTACACCCATTTACTGTTTGGAGAAGTTTGGCCAGAATTGGTCTTCATGGAAGAATTGCAGCAAAAAAGCCATACCTTCCATATGGAAACAAGGCCCAGCTACTCAGTAACTGGGGTGTAGAAAAATGTCAGCAGGTGCTCTGGACTGATGAGTCAAAATTTTAAGTACTTGGCTGTAAAAGAGTGCAGTTTATTCACTGAAGGCTGGAGAGTAGTACTATAATGAGTTTCTGAAGGCAACAGTGAAGCATGGTGGAGGTTCCTTGCAAGTTTGGGGCTGCATTTCAGCAAATGGAGTTAGGGAGTTGGTCAGGATTAATGGTATCCTCAATGTTGAGAAATTCAGGCAGGTACTTATCCATCATGCAATATCATCAGGGAGGCGTCTGATTGCCTCCAAATTTATTCTGCAGAACGACAATGACCCCAAACATACAGCCAATGTTAATAAAAACTATATTCATTGTAAAGAAGAACAAGGAGTCCTGGAAGTGATGATATGGCCCCACAGAGCCCTGGTCTCTATATAATAGAGTCTGTCTGGGATTACATGAAGAGACAGAAGGATTCAAGCAAGTCTACATTCACAGAAGATCTGTGGTTAGTTTTCCAAGATGTTTGGAACAACCTCCCAGCTGAGATCCTTTAAAAACTGTGTGCAAGTGTACCTAGAAGAATTGATGCTGTTCTGAAGGCAAAGGGTGGACACACTAAATATTGTTTTGATTAGATTTCTCTTCTGTTCATCCACTTTTCATTTTGTTAATTCATAAATATAAACTATTAACACTACATTTGAAAGCATTGTTACTTTGCAGCGTTGTGTATATATATATATATATATATATATATACATACATATATGCATAAACTAGAAGGTTAAATATATAAAGAAATGCATACAGCATAAAAAATGGAAGATGGTGGTGCCTAAATTACACTTATACCCCTTTTTCACTGAATAAATAACTCAGGTTATTGGCGGTTTTACCTGGGTCGATGTTTGGTGTAAAAGGATCTTTAAAAAATGACCCACATCAATTTTCTCAGGAATCCGACCATGGTAGCTACCAAGGTTAAACCTGGGAAGGACCCATGTAACGGTATCTTGCAAAAGGGGCAACCCGGCTTATCTGAACTGGGTGACACTAAAAAGAGCTGATTGGAGAATCAGGTGCACTCAGAGATGATGGACACCACCCAATCTTTATGACCTTATCTTTGTGAGCCTGAAAAAAGGTCATATCTAATTACACAAGATTTGCAGGAATAACCCAAGTCCAGGTGCAGCATAAAAGATGTCCAATCTGCTTCTGACCATACAGGCTGATGTTGGCTCCATAATGGTGTGGAGCGTGTTCATGTTGCATGGGTAGGCCTGTTGGGCCACTTGTAAATGTCATTGACTGGTAACCGCAATGTTGCATTGCTTGATGACCATTTGCAGCTCTTCATGGACTTTATGTACCCCCACAATGATAGACTATTCCAGCCGGGTAACCATGTCATCAGTCCAAAGTTGTCCAGAATTAGTTTGAGAAGCATTCTGGAGAGTTCCAAAGAAGGGTGTGGCCCCCATGTTTGCCCAACATGAACCCAATAGAGCATTTATGGAAAGTGGTGGAGAGGTCCATTTGCACCTGAGATCTTGCACCTACATATATCAGGGAGCTGATAAGCTACATCTCTTCAGGGGTCTTCCATCCACTTGTGGAATCAATGCCACATCGAATTGCTGCACTTCGCCAGGCTAGAGGGGGTCCTTTATGAAACTAGGCATCTATCCCATAAGTTGCGGCACTATTTGTTCTGCTATTATCCTATGCACTTGTACCATTTGGTTATTTCCTTAGTTCAGGGGTGGCCAACCCATGGCTCTCGAGCTGCATGCAGCTCTTTAGGTTTTGTGATGCGGCTCCCCCCACTGGAACTGTGAACGCTGGCCTCTGAAGCAATCAAAAGTTAAAGAAGCCTCTGATCACTTCAGAGGCCAGCGTTCCCAGTGATGCAGTGCACAGGTGACTTCATGACATCACCCACAATGTGAGGAGCTTTCCCTGTGCACCTACTGAATCTATCTAGATCCAGTCAGAGGCAGCAGCAGTGGCAGCAGGAGAGGGAGCCAGAGCCAAAGCCAGAGCCAAAGCCAGCACGGTCAGGTAAGTCCTGGGATGGGGGCACTGCTTAAGGGGCACAAATACAAGGAGCACTGCATAAGGGGAAAAACTGCAGGGGGCACTGCATAAGTGGCACAAATACAGGGGGTACTGCATAAGGGGCACAAATAGAGGGGGCACTGCATAGGGGCAAGACTATGCGGGCACTGCTTAAGGGGCACTATGTTAGGTGGGCACTGCATAAGGGGCACAAATATAGTATATTCAATGTGCTGGGCTCATCCCCAGTGTGACTAAAAACTGGGGTATAACACAAGGTCATGCTCCTGCAAATGTCATACCAAAGGCGTGCTCACAAAATTGGGGCATGGCCTTGTGACAGGCCTCTCCTCATGCTATTGGCTCTTTAGCTTGACTACAGATATTTTTTGGCTATTTACCTCTGTCTTGTTCGCCACCCCTGCCTTAGTGCATTCCTAGATTTTCTTGTATTATTCGCAGTGCTTTCTGAGTATTCATTCCTGAACTGGTTCCATGACTGATTTATTTGTATCCAGTTTATTCAGTCTGCTTCATGTCTACTTAGCTCAGCTTTTTTCTGCACTATACCTTGTGAGATTACGTCAGAGATATGTGATTGAATTGAATTTTGTGTTGGAAAAACTGGAAATTAAATTCATGAAATGTTACGGCAAGCATATGGTGGAGAAACAATTAGCTGTACTGCAGTATTTTGGTGGTGGAAGCACTTCAAAGAGGGTAATACGTGAGTGACTGATGAAGCGTGATCTGGGAGCCCATCCACCATGGTTACAAATGTCAATGTTGCCAAAGCTGTGGAGATGTAGCAAAATGACAGAAGGTCAACTTTACCCAAACTTTCGGCTGCCCTTGGCATCTCATTCAAACGGGTTCAGCATATTGTAACAAAGGAACTGAAAATGCATTTCATATGTGCCAGGTGGGTACCCAGAAATCTCATAGAAAAGCAGATGCAAAGATGAGTTGAATCGTGCAAGAACACTATTCGAATGTCCACAAGGATACCCGACTTCCTGACATTGATTGTGACTTGTGACGAATCGTGGATTCGTCATTATGATCCAGAATCCAAACAACAGTCCAGTGTATGGAAACATGCAAATTCTCCTCCATGCGTGATTCCTTTGGCATGTAAAGTCATGCTTCTGCTGTTCTTTGATGCTCACGGTATGATTCTACAGCACTGGGTTCCCCATGGACAGACAATTAATGGTGACTACTATGCAAACATCTTGAAAACCCATTTTGGTGGAGGAAGAAATGGCCACATTTGCTGAAGAAACAGTACAATGCCCAACCACATGTTGCTGCTGTTGCATTGGCAGCACTGACTGATATTAATGGGACATCACTGGAACACCCTCCATATAGCCTGGGCTTTGAGCCCTGTGATTTCTGGGCATTCCCAACTCTGAAAACAACTCCGTGGAAAGAAGTTCTCGACAGATTATGAAGCAAAAAATGCCACAGCTGCAACACTAAAATTGATGTCACAAAACAGTCTACTGCACGCAGGGGCGTAAGGAGGCCGGTTCCACTGGAGCATGAACTCCAGGTGCTTTAGTTACCAGAGGGCGCCCTGAAGACTCCGGAGCAGCTGTCAAGTAGCTGAGTCTGTGTCTGGTCCGCAGCAGCAACAGCAGCTCCTGTCCTGCTTTCCTGCTCTAGTGAGAAACTCCTGGTCACTAGAGGAGCTTGTGCTGAGCCCTGATTGGTGGAGCTCAGCACATGTTCATCTGACCCAGCAGGGGGCGGGGCTGCAGCAGCATGTCGACGAGTAAGAAGCTGCAAGTTAAGGCAAGAGAGGTTATACCCCAGTTATCAGTACAGTACTTTTCCTGAATCTGACTTTTACTCCAGAGGAGCGCGGGAATTGCAAGTATTGTACTGATTTGTGGTTTATAGGGTGTAAGTGGCCACCCAAGCACTTCCTGCAGCACCATTGAATTGGTGCGCTCATTTCATTATATAATATTTATACCCCAGTTATGTCTATCACTCTCCCTGTCTGTATGTACTGTATTTGTGTATGTGTGACTCTTCCTGCCTGTATGTGTATGTATGTATGTACAGTATGTATGTATGTGATCCTGCCTGTATGTGTGTGTCTTTGTATGTATGAATGTGTGACACTGCCTGCATGTGTATGTATGTCTGTGTGTATGTATGCATGTATGAATGTATGACCCTGCCTGATGGATGTGTGACCGTTCCTGTATGTGTATATGTTTGTACATATGTGTGACCCTGTATGTATGTATGTATGTAGTTATATTATATAGCACCCACTTTTTTTGGGGGGGCACGGTAGCATGCTCGTGCTCCAGGCACCCTGCCCACATGCTACACCTCTGACTGCACATCTTTGCAACGTTGTTGAAATGCTGCAAAAATTTAATTGAATTTGAAGGATGCTACTTTGAAAATAAAAATGTTCAGATCCTGTGGAGTCATCTGATTCTGAATAAAAAAGTCTCATTACTTTTCAATCAGCCCACTCATAGACACACACAGCATTGCACTGTATAACCATTCAAACATTTAATGCATGTGTAGCAAAGAATATAAACTAAAGGCAGCACATTCTGGAAACTCAATCAATGATATAAAAAGAATTAGTAATGTGGTTTTATAATCTCCCTGCTTACCAAGCTGAACTTGCAAATTTAAAGTTCACATTTTCTGAAATTACTTGACTGGGTTTTTCAACTTCAGCAGAAATGAAAATGCTAAAACGTATTTAGGAGTGTGTTCGTTTTTTTTTTTTTAAACCAAAATAGAAGCATGATAAATTGTAGATTTTATTTTTGACTCAAGAATCACAATTGTACTGTCTTGTTGTTCTTGTAATTTTTTTTATTTGCAGTTTATGAATTATAAAATAATGTTTTATAGCCATAAGTTGGGTGTTTTGCATCAACATATCACCAGACAATAATTTCTGAGATGGCACATTGTTTGAAAAAGGAGACTCTAGGGGGTAAATTTACTAAAGTGAGAGTTTTTAGAAGTGAGTTTTAGAAGAGATGTTGCCCATAGCAACTAATCAGGTTCTAGCTATTGTCTTCTAGAAGGTGCTAGTTAAATATTAAGTATAATCTGATTTGTTGCTATATGCAACATCTCTTCTAAAACTCACTTCTAAAACTCTCACTTTAGTAAATTTACCCCTAGTTTATCAAAGTAGAGTGCCACCATGTGTGTGAGGCCCAGAATGGGGAGTTACGGAACAATGAACCCATCTCCCCCATCTATGGATGAAAAAAGTGACCGGGTGAAACATGTTGCCATAATATAGTGTCTATTCTTTTTACTTATTTTAAGGTTTATTTTTCAGTTTTATATTCGATGTTTTATCAAAATTACACAAATTTTTCATGTGATACTTTGATTCCTATAAATGTATAGCTTTTTATATTTATTTTTATATTTATATAAATTTATGTATTTATATATCTTTTTTATGTTCATTGTTTTTCTCCATCAAATTTCATTAACAGCATCCGGCAATACACATCAAGGGATATTGTACAAAATGTAACACTCCTACACAGAGAAGAAACCTGGAGAACATAAATAGGGTTGATGACACCTAAACAAAAATAATGGGACTTTAGCTAGAAAGCTATAAAAAATCTAAGAATATAACATGGTACATGTTGAAATTCCCCCAGTCATAATGCTCGTACAATATTCGCTCTGTTGCCAGAAACGACAAATACTAAGGTAAGCCATTTTGCTATAGCAGTCCTGATTTTACTGTAATATAAATGTTCAGTCCGCACTAGTGAGGTAATATAAGGAAAAGATTAAAGTTAAACCAACATAGAGGACTGTTATATTAATTGTAAGATGGCACTGGGTTGGTGGTGCTCCCAGGGTATTGTAGGTACAGAGAGATACTGTACTATTATGCAAAGGCAAAAATAAATAAATATAAAATGTAACTTTTAATAGGATACCCTTACATTAGGTACACTAATAAGCATACTTTGTGGTCTGAAAATGGTATTAAATAAATGTAATATTGACGTAATTAATGCAGAAGTGCATATAAAGACAAGTCGAAAATATACAGGTCTCTTATGTAGAAATATAATTGAAAGCATACATTTTTGTTGTGCAGCTGACAGGGACACCAAACCCAGTAAGTGCAGTAATATATGCTACTTCTCAAAAATACACAATATTCCCCTGAAATATGTTTTAAATTGAATTATAAAATACTTTTTTAAATAGGAAAAGAGGTCTTCGGGCGGTAGCTCAATCAGACACATCTCAGTATTTTTTGGACAGCTAAGCTTCAAATCACACTGCCCTCATGCACAAGTGACAATATATACTGCAGTGTAGATAGATATCCTTGTGAATAAACAATTGTAAGAAAGTGCAGCTCACTTCAGTACATCTAACAAAAATACAAAAGAGCCTTTTTACACTGGATTGCAGTTACTACTAGTGTTTGACAAACATACAATTACTGTAATAGTAGGCTGTTTGCATGCAGACTGCAAGTGCTGCTAGCTAGTGCCTGACAAACATATACAGATGCCTGCAGTCTGGTACACCATCCCTCCCACCCACTACATCTACATACAACTCTATCGAAGGGTGTCCTAATGGCATCTCTTTGAAGCACAACTACAGCCCTTACCCTCTCCAATCACTCTACAGTGTGAAATTGAACCTGATCACATGTTGCAATCCAAAACATGTGAAATGCAAGATTTAGGTTTTGCCTTGTTTCAAGATCAGTCCTTGGTGGCAAGATCTGAGCAAGATCTGCTGGTGGAAATTATTTGCATGCGCTAGAGGTATCTGCATTATTCACTGGAGCCTTTCCAATTAATTTTACAAACAAGCCAGAGGAACATTAAATAATTATTATCACAATCACATCTTGCTGCATGTTCTGGCATATAAACATTTTATTTATCCAATAGAGGATTTGATCCCCCTTTTTTTCATCAATCCGGAGCATCGTGTATGTGTGGTCGCTGTCTCAGGTGTATTAGAGACACCTATTTATGTATGAGACACCTATTTATGTGTTTTTTGTAACATGTCACATTTATTAGATTAATATTACTCTTGTACTTCATATATGTTTCATTAAATTGTGTTTTATATATTTTTTTCATACGTCTGTGGTCATATCTTATTATTTACCCAATTTTAAATATTCATTATATTGGTATTTTTACTTAGAGATTACTATTCACTTTAACCAAGCGCTGCTGTGTTTTCCAATTCTAGTTTTTCTCTTTGTATAGGTGGTAGCCACTGGATAATTGTCTATTTTGTATATTGTGCTCTATCTTTTGATCAGTGCCAAGGGAAATTATACGAAGATCTGAGCAAAGACTTGGCTTCCCTGGGAATCCCCAAGTTCAGGTGTGTTTGGTTTTCTGCCAAGCCGAACCGCTCATCTATAAGAAAAATTAGACTGTTCTTTAAAAAATAATGCCCAGAAAGTTGTGTCCACTCCCACTGGAAGGATGGCATACTCCTAGTGTGATGTGCCCATGCCCCTCATCTAGTTTTTAGACTTACCATATATTTTTACTTTTTCCACCATGACCAATTCCAGCTAGAGCCACATTCCTGAATAATCAGGTGCATAATGATTTAACGGTGGTCTTGATGTTGTGTGATATATACAAATAGGACAATTTTTGGATAATAAATTATTCCATTGGTTCACTTATTTCCAGTTTTGAAATGACACCCTATGTTTTACTAAAGATAAAAATGCATACAAATTAATGAGTTTATTTTCCTTTTAATATTTCTGACATTGTTTGATTTATTTTATTCAATTGTGTTTTGCTGTAAGTCTAGTCAGAAGTGTACAAAATCATTCAGTTCCAGCCTTTAATATAGTAACTTGTCAACAGGAAACATATGTAGTTCTATGTGAGGCTTTTCAGGTTAACCTAGTTTAGTTGAAAACATGTTGTTAAGTGTTTGCTCACTTTGTTATTTTCTGACAAGCAAACGATGTCAACAATCAGACATGACAGATGTGAAGTCTAAATATGACAGTAGCCTGTGAGCTTCCAGCTGCAGTTTATTGCTTTAAAATAACAACTCTGCACATGTCACAGTCAATTAAAGCCATCTTTTACCAGCAATTTTGGATGGCAATGTCACAAAATCTAAAGGTTCAGGATGGATCAAGCTTGGAAACCGAAATGTGACAGTTTGGAAATGTGAATTGGAAACTCTAACTTTTCACTTACAAATAAACAGAAGGTACAATAGGTCTCCATAGCGTCCAATATATGATATATTTAATTAATCTGAAATAACTCATATATAATGGCTTATTTTAGTGAGGAAATGTCAGTAAAGGCCAGTAAATATATGATGCATTTTAAGAGCTTAGAATCAATTGATAATGCAACTACAGATATATTAAATTTAAATTAAACAATTTCTCTGGAGATATTAGACGATACACAGAATGGAAGTTGCTCAAACTAATTTCCAAGCCCTACACAGGTGCATGTAAGGGATGACTTAATCTAGACAGGAAAACAACAGATTCCCCCAGTACACTGCAAAAATGATATACATGCTACCTGATAATAGTAATGTAGAGATATCAGTTGCATACTGTACATTTGCAAATATATGATAAGTCACTAGCCATGATAAGGTGTCTCTGTTCTAGTGGTCGCTACTCTACATGATAATACAACCATTACTGGATAATATGATTAAAGTAACTTACATGTCAGTACCCCTTGATCCTCCAAAATGGCACTACAAGGACCAGCATACCCTCCTGCCATATAGTTGCTAATGTACAGTATGGAACTTAAATCTGGAAGTGGTATGTGTTCCAGAGGTGAAACGCATACACCGGTGTCCACCCACTGCATGCTTTTTAATGATCCATGAGGATAAAAAATAGTGGCTTCTTTAAGGAACTAAAGTAAGTGTTTCTAAACCACATATATTTATATTATTTGTGATGTTAAATGAACAAATGGGAATGTTATTTAAAATAGAAACTTTATTGTGGTTATCATGTGATTATGGTAAGCCTGCCTCCTTACAGTGCTAATGAGTGAGCAGAGCATAAATAGAGAACCAGCCTGCCCCATAACAAAAACTTGAAGAAGAAACACGTTGGCAGTAACTGCTGGTGACAAAGACTGGAACATTGTGAGAAGACCTGGAATTCTAAAGGCTTCTTGATTCATCCCAGGTAGGAGGTTCCAATACAACTGTGAATTAAGGCTCTATATCACTTATAACGGATACGCTTGCACACCAGCCTCTGGCGGATATTGGAATCGGTATGAAATCCCAGTACACAGGATGCCTGCTGTCAATATAGCGGCATATCAATGCTCCAGATCCTGACAAAGGTGTGGTAAGTATGTTAACCGCCTCCTTCTCCCCCAACCTTAACTCTCTGTTCCTACATCCTAACACTAACCTCTCCACCCCCCACTCTAACCCTAACCCTCCCCGTTAGTGCCTAAACCTAACCCTCCACCCTTGGTGCCTAAACCTAATCCTCCCCCCTTAGTGAATAACCCTAACCCTCCACCAGTGGTACCAAACCCTAACCTCCCCTAGCCTAATCCTAACCTCCCCCCGTGACACCTAAACCTAACCCTCCCCCCACAGCTAAGACCTATACAGCCCCTCTATACTTATGATTGGCATCCTGGCTGTCAAGATTCCAGTGTCGGGATGTCCACTACTGTCTGTATTCCGGCGCCGGTGTTCTGGCCAGGTAGTGGCATTCCGGCCCCGGGATTTTGTCATTCCCAAAGGAGGACCTTACCATTAAAGACCCCATATATGCATCTATACATCAAAGTATCTTGTGAGTAGTACCAGTACTGTACTCCATACGGAATACTCAAAAACTCAGCAAAGCCTGGGCCTCTGGTGAGTAAACACTTTCAGAGTTAGTCCTGCTCACAGTCCACTACGTGTACAAAATTCTGAAGCATGTCTTCATATCCATATTACAAATTACCAACTTAACCTGTGCAAACCAGCTTAAAGAAAGGCCAGGAAAGCCAGTAACATTTTTATCATCTATCTATAAATTTGTAAATGTTTGTATATTTTGTAATGGTGGTAGCACTCAGGACATTATGTTGGTTTGTAATGCTGAATGTCTGACACTCACAGAAAAAACATTGCTGAAACTGATGTACACCATCTTCTTTTTGGAATGGCAATTTGGTTAATTAAGTCTTGCATGTTTCTCCCAAAGGAATGTAGGATGCTTTTCCATTTGCTGTCCAGACAAACTTCCCCAGATGTATTTTCTGGTGACAATAACATGTTCTTTGTGCCATGTTATCCATGTCACACTGAAAATAAACCCCAAACCAATCATTTACAGCTTGTGCTTGAGCCTGCCTTTTACATAATTTATCTATGGCATTTACTTTTGTGCTGGGACTATTTTGTAAAATGCAATTTTAAAACAACACATAAAAAAACTTCAGCATTTTAATTTCATAGGATATAAATGTAAGCAAGCAATGTTACCATGTAGTAGGAAAATACAGGAGAATACTCTCTTGTAATGGAATATGTATACAGTAGGTACATTAGCAGGTAGAGGGGGTTATATTGTTACTTTATGGGTTACTTGCAAAGAAAGACGCTTTCTACAAAAAGACATTTATCAAATAGAATCAAACAGAAAAACACAGAGAAGGCCTACTGATATAGTACACGGACTGCATCGCAAACCATATCATGAAACACTTCAAAAGCTGATTATGTACCAGCTTAAAGGGTAAAACAGACAGATGTCATCATAAAGACATTCAATTATATCAAAGTATTAACAGAGTCCAGCATTTTTATAAATAAGGGATTCTTGAATGGAGGTTGGAAGACTGAAAGGTAACAAGAGGAATTATGGAGGAGACCATAAGATAAAATATTTAAAAAAAATGTATGACATATTGTCATTGTTAATTCTTAAACTAAAAAAAGTGAAAACTCCCTCTCTCCCCCAAAAATTCAAACAAGCAGTTTCTGGTTCTTTTCTGACATCAAAATCAGTGTTTATTATGTCCTTTTGTGAAGATCTGAACTACAATATTAGACATTAAAGACATATTTGACATTTGTCTTATAGCAATAAAAATATCAAAAGTGGAAATATGAAATACTGTACTTTACTTGACAGTATGAGTCACTTGATGTTAGCTAGTTATTCCTCAACACAAGTTTCAGAGTTGAACTATAAATATAGCTGTAAAACTACTTTTAAAGAGCAAAAATAAAATTAAAAAACTATTGTAATGACTAGGGCAGAGGTTCCCAAATACGGTCCTCAAAACTCCCCAACAGTCCAGGTTTTTGAGATATCCATGGCTGAGCACAGGTGACTTAATTAGTACCTCAATCAATTTGATTTAACCACCTGTATTCAACCATGGATATATTTAACACCTGAACTGTTGGGAACCTCTGGACTAGGGCCTAATTCTGAGTTGGGAGCAGAGCAAAGAGAAAAAACTTTGACTGGAAAAAAACATGTTGCAATGCAAGGGGTGCAAATACATTTATTTTTTAGCATGTAGGGTAAATACTGTCTGCTTTTGCATGTAACCCACACATTCTGCACAACTTTATTTTTACACAGCAATTTAGATTTCAGATTCACCTCCCTCCAAATCTAAATGTATCTGCACATTTTAAATCTACTGCACTTGCAGTGCACCATGTTTAACTAAGGTGCATGGGGCCTGATTCATAGAGCCATATTCAATTTGAGCCGAGCCACGTTAAGTTAACGCAGCCCGGACTTAACGCCGACTTCGCCTGTTTTGGAGGTGGAAAAGTATTGTGCGCGTGCACGCTTTAACAAGTGGAAAGTACTGTCAGTTTTGGGGAAATCATCCTGACACCCCCCAAATGATTCTCTGACATGGGGGTTCACTATGGTACCCCCCGATTTGGCATGCTGAAGGTATTTGGTGTTTTTAAATGGGCTCAATAGCTGCTAATTAACATTTTTCTATACCTGATGCAGAATAGCATTTAGGAGTATTTTATCCAGTAAATAAGTTATTCCAGCAAATTTGGGGTACTTGAAAATTGGGGTCAGCATATTTTAAAGTTGAAAAAGTGAAGTTGAAAAAATCGTGAAAAATCCACCTGGCGCAAACACCTGCAATCAAAAAACACTTTGGGACCCCCCCCCCCAGAGTCAAATTCTCTAGTTTTTAAGTTTGTACCCCAACATTTTTTTTCGCCCCCTTTTTCAAAGTTAATTTTTGGGGTGTCCTTAAGTTTTTTTTCACATTTTTGACAGAGATTACCTTTGGGGGACTGTCTGAAGGCTGCACGGAGGTTCCCGCAATGTTGCACCGCAAAACCCCAATTCTGCACTTTTTTCCACCTACCATTTATAGGCGAAACTTTACCGCCTATTACATTGCATTGAGGTGGAAAGTCTTTCAAATTGAATACGGGGTAAAACCAAAACAGGCGATAATGACGTCATCGGCGGTAACTTAACATGAATCAAGACTTAACGCTTCAAATTGAATACGGCCCATAGGTGGAAGCTAATCATGTGCAACTATGATCCCGTACAAACTAAAGTGGTTGTGTGAAAATATGCAAATGTTGCAGCCGCCAGGATTTGTATTGAAATGCCCACCAGCGATGTCTCAAATTCTGGTCTCTTGCGTACACAGAGGGACCGTTGGTTGTACAACGGTCACAGCTTGAAGTTCTGAGCAAGCCTATGGTTGCTCAGATCGTCCATTAGAAGTAAGCCACCACAGCCTTAACCACCGCATATGAATTTGTAGTTGCAGGTACAGACACATCCACAAAATGGTCTCAGCACACTTGCGCCAACCCCATATATGTTCCCTGTCAATCATTCACACTATGTCCAAGTCCACATGGTGACCGTCACCGGTAATGAAACTTGGGCGCATGCACATAGCGACTCATATGCGTGCTGGACTGCTGATAGGTAAGAAGGAGGGGGGTGATGTTGGACTCTGGCCCCTGCCAGGCCCCTCCAAAAAGCCCGGGCCTGGGTAATTAGTAACTGCTGCCCCCCTCTCCACACCCCTGTGTGTGTGTATGGTGCTCCCAATATAGGAAGAACCTCTTTGCCCGGGGACACATAGAAAAAAAAAAAAAATCCCTGCTACTCGGGGGACATAAAAGCAAATGATCAATTCCAGGAGGTGATTCCTTTAGCCACATCTGGTGGCACTGTCATATAATATTTGCAGCCAGGTCAATTATCAATTAAATTCTGGTTACCTTTTCACACAGAATTTTCCATCTTCCTCTGAACATCACATTCTGCAATTGCCTAATGATGACCCCTGCCTCTCTAAGCAACAAATGCAAATGAAGTGACTATGCAGCAGGTGCTGACTAAGGGCCTGATTCAGAGATGGACACAAACCCGGTATTGTTTTGCATGAAATCGCTTATATTTTCTCAATACAAATCTAGGTGGCTGCGACATTTGCATATTTGCACAGTTATTGCATCAAAGTAGAAACAGGATTCGTCCATCTCTGAATCAGGCCCTAAGTTGCTCAGGGTTGGACATGAACCATTTTGGGGGGGAAATATGCAGTTCCATGTTGTACATTCTATATGCATCAAAAGTGTACATAATGCATATTTGCCCACATGTAACACTTCTTACTCCTTACGAGGCAGAATGAAGATGGGAATGGGCTAGCAAGCACAGGTGTACAGGAAGGGTACATTCATGTAATTGCAACACATATAGAGTTTATGCTTGTATTAAATTGTTGCAATCTAGATTCTTTCTTACTAAGACAAGGTGGACCAATATTTCTGATTATTAGAACTCAAGACAGAGCTGTAGGGTTATGGTGCGGATAGAGGTGTGAGGTAGGGGTGTGCGAGCAGTGCTATAAACCAGGACATGATACCATGGCTTTCCCATGGCACCTGCATGTCTTACTAAATTTATATGTAGTAGATTATTTGAATACAAACAAAATAAAACTTAGTATGTGTCTGTCCATGAGGTAAGGAATATAATCTGTAAACTCCACAAAATCAGGGACTGATGTGACTAAATAACTAAAAAAATAACAATTCCATGTATCAGTTGAGCTTAGAATCTAATTTCTGAACTTCATGTCTACATACACACAAAGGGTTATTAGCCACCTATCATACCAGCAGGACTGTAACTACTGGTTTGTCAGGATGGTACTCACTGGGTGCGCCATTCATGTGCTGCCCAAAATAAATAAACACAAACTTTAATTTCATTTTTTGAATGTATTTATTGAAGTGTTAATTGTACTAAAAATGTGGTCCATAAGTGTAGAAACACCCTTATAATATGGAAATGAGTAAGGAAAGATTAATCCAGTGTCTACACTTATGACATGGAAGAGGGGGAAAACATTTTAGGGTATGTCATCAGTATCGTGGCCATCTAGAAGTCGGTCATCTTGGATGCAACTCTATTTTTTTAATTAGGAAGGTAGTCTTGTGACATAGCAATCAGATGCAGAATTTAAGAAGAAAAACAATGGTGTGTTTTGTTTTAATGTATATTTATTCATTCCTGAGTTGCCATTGTTAGGATCTGTGTTTGTTGTGGACCCGAGGTGGTGACAGGAGCATACACTGGACCAGATTTAAAGTGAAAATCAAGTTGTTTAATGTAAGTACTAGTAGACATGTACAAAAATAATATTGATTAACATCTGTGACTGAAGGAACAATAGTGATGCAATGAATGAATGTCCAGATCAGTGACAGAACTAAAATAAAGTCTTGATTTACTGACGTAACTGTGGAGCTGAAGGAAAAGTCCAGCAAGTCAATGGTAATAGCAGGGTAGGGAATCCGGGAATACTGTGATAATAGCTGAAATGGAAATCAGGTAATGCTGAGATGATGGCTGAACAGGGTTATCCAGAAATGCTGTAATAGTTGCTGAAAGGGAAAGAAGGTAATGCTGAGATGATGGCTAAACAGGTTAATCCGGAAATGCTGTAATCATTTCTGAAAGGGAAAGCAGGTAATGCTGAGATGATGGCTAAACAGGGTAATCTGGAAATGCTGTAATAGTTGCTGAAAACTCAGGTGCAGGCAGGAGTAGGTAATTGGGAACTATAGGTACAGGAAATAATGGGTAGGTTTGGGAACTTCAGGTTCATGGAGGAGTGAGTAGGTAGAAGGAGTAGGACTTGATCCACAGCATGGAGCAAGGCAGAGTAGAGTGGTGTAGGTCTACTGGGAGCTGAGGCAACACCGGAGCTACGGTCTGGTTCATGAGCGCAGAGAACTCTTTCATAGTTGATGCTGAAACATGTTGCACTGGCCACCACAGTAGAGTGTGCATGGCTGGAGAGATCACCTGATGCATCTGGATAGGCCCACTATGTCACATGACCTAAGGCAGAATGGACATGCCCATGTACCTGTGGTGCTGAGATACTGCTAGATGTCTTGCCAGCATGGCCCAACACTGGCATACCCACTGCCCATCTCCATGTGCCAGCTCCCTTGCCAGAAGGACCTTGTCACAGCACTTCACTGGTAAGGACCTCAAACCTCCATGCTGCAAAACCCTGGTCATGACAATACCCGCCTCCTTATGGGTGGCCTCAGGACACTTTCTAAGCTTTTCAGGGTGAGCCAAGTGGAATTTGTTGACAAGTCTGGAAGTGTGGACATCCTCAGCTTTGGTCCAACAGGAACTGGAACCTGAACCTCCTCCTGGGGTACGAGACTTGAAATCTCCTCTCGAGGTATGAAACTGAAAACCCTGTCCTGGAGCTGGACACTCAGAAATCCTCTATGGAGCAGAGGCTCTGGAGACCCCCTTTGAGTTTGAAACCTTAGAGACATCCTTTTGGGTTGAGGCTTTGGAGACCATTCTGGGGCTGAGGATCTGGAGACCCTCCTTGGGATTGAGATCCAAGAGACATCCTCTGGGGTTGAGGCCTTGGAGTCACTCCTCCTGGGACTACAAAGGACTTCCCAACAGGTGGTTGCAGTTGTATCATTGCCAAAACTTTTGACCCAAGCATGGGTGTATTCTGCAGTGTTTCTGGACCACTATCAGGGGACAGTGACCATGACAAGGCGTCGGTCTTCGGAAGGCAAGACTCTTGACATTCCACACTCCATGACTGAACCTGCATAGTGTTCCAATCAATTCTGGGGCTGTGCATACACAGGCATTGGGTATCTGAGTATGACTTCATAGGAAGCCTTGGGTATGATAAAAAAAACTTATATGTTCAACAAGGAGGGCTCCAACATGAACTAAAACAGGTTAAGTTTTCTTGGACACAGTTGCATTACAAAGGGATTTACCATCAATAGAGGTCAATGAGACAGTATGATCCAAGGTGCTGCAGGGAAATTGTAATTTATCTGCCAAGTGAGATGACATGAATTCCCTGCTGCCCCCAAATCCAAAAGGGCAGACACAAACACAGGGCTAGAATAAATGTCTAAGTCTATGGACAAGACAGAGTCAATACATTTAGAGGATGGAAGAATTGCTCCTAACTGAGTGCACCCAGAACTAGCAACTAGCAATACATTTAGAGGATGGAAGAATTGCTACTAACTGAGTGCACCCAGAAACGGGATGTTCCCCGGCTTGTGGGTACAGGAAGCCACCAGGTGACCCGAGTCTCCACAGTATAGACAAAGGTTCTCTTTAAAGTGTCTCTGTCATTCTTCGTTATAAAAATGAGAATGATTTGCCAGCATGGGTTCTTCCTCGGAAAGGGAGGGAGTGGGATGGGTAGGGGAAGGGAAATGCTTAGCTCTGTGCTTTTCATCTTGGCGCTCTCTAATGCATATATCAATTTTACTACAAAGGAAAATGAGATCACTAAGACTAGAGGGTAATTCACGAGTTACTAGATCATCTATTAAATGATCTGATAGACTTTGCCAAAAGTTCCATTTGATCTCAGATGCCAACGTCTGAAACTGAATGAAATACTGGCTGACAGGACAGGTTCCTTGTTTTAACTTCATAATACTAGAGGAAGCAGAAGAAGTTCTTCCGGGCTCGTCAAAAATCCTCCTGAATGTTGCTAGAAACTCTGGGTAATTATCCAGAAGCAGATCTGAACGCTCCCAGAGCAGAGAAACCCATTATAGGGCAGAGCCAGATAACAAGGATACAATGTAAGCCACTTTGGTTTTAAGAGCAGGGAAATTAGAGGGTTTCAAAGTAAAGTGCACATCGCACTGGTTGAGAAATCCACAACACAGTTTTGGACTGCCATCAAACTTATCAGGTATGGGAAGATACAAAGGAGGAGTAGTTCCAGAGGCAGAAATTACAGGAGTGGGGATAGGAGTAGCTGCAAGCATACTAGAAGCAGTTGATGTAGCTTGTGCAGTATCCAGACAGAGTGCAATGTCTTGCACAAACTGTGCCATCTGTCGCTGCATAGTCTCAACACTCTCCAAGCAGGTTGCTATGCTCTGATTAAATCCATTCTGGACTCTTGTCCGGTGGCCGAGTCCATTGGGCCAGTGCAAACTGTTAGGATCTGTGTTTGTTGTGGACCCGGGGTGGTGACAGGAGGAGACACTGAAACAGATTTAAAGTGAAAAGTAGGTTGTTTAATGTACATACTAGTAGACATGCACAAAAATAAAACTGATTAACATCTGTGACTGAAGGAACAATAGTGTTGCAATGAATGAATGTCCAGATCAGTGACAGAACTAAAATAAAGTCTTGATTAACTGAGGTAACTGTGGAGCTGAATGAAATGTCCAGTAAGTCAATGGTAATAGCAGGGTAGGGAATCTGGGAATACTGTGATAATAGCTGAAAGAGAAATCAGGTAATGCTGAGATGATGGCTGAACAGGGTTATCCAGAAATGCTGTAATAGTTGCTGAAAGGGAAAGCAGGTAATGTTGAGATGATGGCTAAACAGGGTAATCCGGAAATGCTGTAATAGTTGCTGAAAACTCAGGTGTCGGCTGGAGAAGGCAATTGGGAACTACAGGTTCAGGAAGGAATGGGTAGGTTTGGGAACTTCAGGTTCATGGAGGAGTGGGTAGGTAGAAAGAGCAGGGCTTGATCCACAGCAGGCAGCAACGCAGGATAGAGTGGTGCAGGTTTGCAGGGAGCCAGGGACAGGCAAGGAGCTGATGCAACACCGGAGCTAAGGTCTGGTACAGGAGCGCAGAGAACTCTCTCATAGCTGATACTGAAACATGTTGCACTGGCCACTACAGGGAGCTCTAAACCCCCTTAAGTGCCCAGCAGCAGAGCGTGAGTGGCTGGAGAGATCACC
Source organism: Taudactylus pleione (assembly GCA_031769625.1). Lineage (NCBI taxonomy): Eukaryota > Metazoa > Chordata > Amphibia > Anura > Myobatrachidae > Taudactylus > Taudactylus pleione. The sequence continues at coordinate 27,922,504 of JAUIMM010000115.1, forward strand.
TGATGCATCCGGATAGGCCCACTATGTCACATGACCTAAGGCAAGATGGACATGCCCATGTACTTGTGGTGCTGAGACACTGCTAGGCTTACAATTGCCAGGATGGCCCAACGCTGGCAGACCCCTGTGCATACCCACTGCCCGTCTCCATGCGCCATCTCCCTTGCCAGAAGGACTGCGCCACAGTGCCCTCGCTGGTAAGGACCGCAAACCTCCATGCCACGAAATCCTGGTCATGACAGCAGTTGTCCTTAATGTCACTTACTGCAAAAGAAAACTCAGTTAAAACTTGAGAATGAATAAAGATAAATTAAAATTATGAACACCACCACTGTTTTTCTTAGGAAATTCTGCATCTGGTTGATATGTCACATGACTAGTAGACACTGGCCCTGATTCAGAGCCGGACGCTCTGACCAGAGCGCTCGCTCTGAATCAGGGCCCACCTCCATAAATATGGAGCGTCCTCCTGGACGCTCGTATAGCTGTGGGTCACCACCCACAGCATATACGAGCGTGCAGGATGATGGTCGCGATGGTCTTGACCATCGCGACCATCGCCACTGCGAGCAGAAGCCTGCAGTTGAGTTTCTCAACCGCAAGGCCAGGAGTGATTTTGGCTCTATCAGAGCCAAAATCACTCCCACTGACATCACTAGTGATGTCAGTGGGGCCGGCTTCTGACGGTAGGCGTTCCCTTGGGAACGCCTCCGTCTGGGAGGCACGCCCCCTGGCACGCCCACCAAAGGGGGCGTGCTGTCAATCAACATCGACAGCACGCCCCCTTTGATCAGACACTACGAGCGAAGGAAAGTCCTATGCTCATCGCGTCTCGCTCATGCGCACGACGGAGCTCCCTCCGGCTTGCACATGCGCAGTGCAGACCATCGACCCACTTGCGAGCGGACAGCCGCTCACGAGTGGGTCTGAATCAGGCCCTCTGTTTCCACACTAATGGAGCACCCAGTATTAATCCAGTGTCTAGCAGTCATGTGACATATCACACAGATGAGGAATTTCATAAGAAAAACAATGGTGTTCTTTGTTTTAATGTATCTTTATTAATTCGCGAGTTTTAACTGAGTTTTCTTTTGCAGGTAGGGACATTAGTGACAATGAAAACTCGATAATTAATACAGATACTTTTAAATGAAGAACACCATTGTTTTTCTTACAAAACAGATGCAAAATTTCATATGTCACATGACTACCTACCCAATTAAAAAATATGAGTTGCATCCAAGATGGCCAATTTTAAGATGGCCACCATGCTGGTGACATACCCTAAGAAATGTTTCCTCACTCCTTTATCATATGTGTAGACAATGAATTAATATTTCCTTACTAATTTCCTTTTTATAAGGGTGTTTCCACACTTATGGACCACCCTGTACATATTTTAAACATTCAAAGTATAGGTCGGAAAAAGTACATGAACCCCTAGGCTATCAACTTCTGACAAAGCTAATTGATATTAGGAGTTGACTAATTTGGAGTCCAATCAATGAGACATGATTGGATGTGTTGCTTAGAGTTGCCCTATAAAAAACATTCACAAATTCTGAGCAAATGAGATCTCAAAAAATTTTAAATTTGTTGAAAGGGCACAGTGCATAGTATCTGAACCAGCAGCATTAAACATTGATGTTGTATGAAAATATTTATTTATTTGTGTTTTTCATACATACATCTATATATATATTGTATATATACACACAAAGATAATTATATACTGTAGCAAATATAAAACCATTCAAACATTTTATTTACAGTCCATGTCACAATGTAAACTATTTATTAGCTTTTTTTAACCAAATTAAATATATATTATTTTTATCTTCAGTTATAAGGCTTATCACTACCCTCTGGTGGACAATTTCAGTTTATAACACAAGTTTGGAAAACTTTTTACATACACAATAATTTTGTGTATACAAAAATATGTGTGTATTGTGTAAATGATCCACAAATCAAAACTTAACTATTACTACAGACAAAATCATAACCTAATGAATGATTTACAGTAAGCTTATCTTTAACATTTGTCATTGTATCAGACAATTTAGTTCTCCTAAATAGCTCAGAGTTGAGACTTCTACATGCAATTATATGTTTTAGTTTTGCTTAGTTTTATATCACTTTGGGGCATATAAATTGTAAGAATTTTGTAGGAAATTCCCCCAAAATAACTGTTTTCAGGGGATACCCACAAAAAATAAGTATCTCCAGAAAGTAAATAGGGGGTGATGGCAGCAAGTATCTGAGGTTTCTAGATTTCAATGAGTACTGCTAAATTGTGAAATGTAAAAGCTCCGGAAAGCGTAGCTAATGTGAATTAAGAGAAGGCAAAGAGTTTCCAAAAATGCTGAGAAGGCAATAAGTTTCTGAGAGGGATCTGCAGGATCTCTTAAAGGTAGTTGACAGCTGCAGGAGAAGGAGCAATAGGTATGGGTTTTTTTTTCGTTCTGGTGCAGGAGAGCTTTATCTAGGTTGAATATTTCAACCTCATGTCTCTCAGCAGGAATTGCCTGAAAAGCTTACAAATGTTGGCTATGCTGCATATGTGATCAGAACTCAAAAATAAAATGTAAGGGTGTGTGAAACAGTACTGTGTTTTCATTATCAAACATCCTCTTTTATTAAAGAGAAAGTAATGATAAACACTCCTGCAAATGTTGTTGAAAAATTACACCTTAATTTACACAATCTTTAAACCCAAATATTGTGACTCAGTGATTAAATTAGGATCTCATCATAACCAGTGGCGCAACTAAGGTATTTGGAGCCCAGGGCAAGTTAAAAAATGGACCTCCCCCTCTAAAGTATGTGCATGGTCACTGGAAAATGGGGTGTCAACATGATGCACCACAGTTTCTCGTCACTCTGGGAACATTCCTTTACATTCCATATGCACCTTAATGTCTCCAGAAGTAGTGCCCCTCTTAAAATGCCCACTGTAGTAGTGCCCCTTATGCAATGTCCCCAGTAGCAGTGCCCATTATGCAATGTCCCAAATAGCAGTGCCCCTTATGAAGTGCCCCCTGTAGTAGTGCCCCTTATACAGTGCCCCCAGTAGTGCTCCTTATACAGTGCCCCCAGTAGTGCCCCCTTTTACAGTGCCACTTATGCAGTGACCCTTATACAGTGCCCCCAGTAATGCCCCTTATACAGTACCTCTAGTAGTGGTCCCCCTATGCAGTGCCCCCAGTAGTGGTCCCCTCTATGCAGTGCCCACAGTAGTGCCCCTTATACAGTGCCCCCAGTAATGGTCCCCTCTATGCAGTGCACCTTATACAGTGCTCCCAGTCATGGTCCAGACATATGCAGTGCCCCTTATACAGTGCCCCAGTAGTGGTCCCCATTATACAGTGCCCCCAGTAGCAGTCACCCCTATGCAGTGCTCCCAGTTGTGGTCCCCCTATGCAGTGCCCCCAGTAGTGCCCCTTATATAGTGCCCCCAGTAAGAGTTCCCCCTATGCAGTGCCCTCAGTAGTAGTCCTCTCTATGCAGTGCCCCATTGGCTGCCAAAACAAACACACCGCCAACTGATCATAACTAAAAGGAAAATAAAAACATGTTTGTACACAAATTTGATTAACTAATAAAAATTGATATGGGTTCAGAAAGTACCTTAAAGTAGAAAAAGGCATCAATCTAAAGTTGATTAAACAGGTCCATCCAATTTAGGATACTTGTGCTGTGAAATAAGATGTAAAAAACAAGATTCTTACAAATTTAAATAGCAATTAAAAAAAGAAAATATATAACTTTACTATACAAAAAGAGTATGAAATGCTTTTTTAACTCACAAATGACTCTTTGCTGCATGACTAGTAAACACATTTGATTGTTTATTTATGTGTATTTATTAAGGTGTGACATAAAGCAAGTATTAGTCATACTTGTCAACATTCTGCAAGTGTTCTTCGGGAGAGGGAGGTTTAGGCTGGTTGGGGGTAAGGTGCACCAAATTGAATCATCACAGTCCTGCCCATTCTCCCCCAATTTATGGTAAAAACATCGCTGATGGTGGGGCCATGATGATGTGTTTTATACTGAATTGTGTGATCAGGCCCCTTTCCTCATCTACTTTAGCCAGAAAGCATGCGGGTGTGGCAGACTTGTACACTATCCTCTCTCCCCAAAATTCAGGAGTCTTGAGAGTGGGCTAGTACTATATAACATCAGTATAAGTTTGCATGGACATATGAGGTCATAAGGCTGCCTGATTAATTGGTTTTTACTACAATATATGCCACATACAAAACAATTATTGATTAATGCTTTGTGTCCTGTAGTGTGGTCATGGTTCTTGTGGCAATGGGTGGGCCATGCCTCCTTGCTACATCCCCCTTCCTGCTACCATTCCCATACAATGTCTCCCCTGTCTTTTAGGAGGCATCTTCCCCTAACTTTTACTCCTTGCTATTGCAAGCTAGGTCCAGACAGACACTATCCAGGATTCCCACAAAGAATCCTTGTGCACTAGGACTGCTGCTATTTGGGGTGAAACTTCATCACAGAAGGGGACCAAGAAGACTAGTAGCTTTAACAACAATTGACTGTGAAATAATCATTTGCAAGATTAACCAATTATTAATGAAACCATGAATGCTATGATAATATTAGATCTGCATTCAATGTCCGCCATCACTGCAGCTGGTTTTAGCCGATTACTTGAGGTCATGTATCCACAATACTAATTTCCATCTTGATTACATTTCATTAGAACACCAGAGGAGCAATTCCTCACCTGTACTGGGACATGAAACAAAACATTATTCTTTGTCTAGAAAATGCTACTTGTACTGACTTTCCACTTAACTACAAATTTGTGGACAAGCAGTGCTTGTCAAACTAAAGATTAAATAACCGTGACAGCCCACTGGGTGGGTGTATCACTTTCAGCAGCAGTATCTAACACACAACCCCAGTTCATTCACAGGCAGGCTACTCTGTGAATCACTGGCTTCACTAAAAAGCATACCAGAGTCAATCTGTTGGAAAAACTCATGGATGTGATAGCAAAATGGCCTACCCTGCCAAGACTCTCCATAGGATGTATTATTTCTGCAAGCAACATTCAACAAGCATTACAACTGGGTGAATTTGAAAATAAACCATGTTTTGTGCTTACAACTTGGTGGTTCCATTTTTTTTTAAACGAAAGGTGTGTGCAGGAGATGCTGTCTGTGGTCCCAAAAATTTCTGGACATTTTCAGCATTCAGCAACTGGATGTAGAAGATTGCAGCAGCTGAAACAACAGTTCCATTTGCCATACCACCAACTGAAGCAAAAGGTAGTTACCAAGTGGAATTCCACCTGAAGAAACAGCAACAAGCCATCTAAATGAACACATCAAGCCATGATATAGGGTTAGGGGGGACATGTTACCTCACTGCTGCACATTGGAGATTACTCTCAGCTCTATTCAAGCTACTGAAACCATTTGAAATTGTAAATTATGAAGAGAGTTTAGAAACTGCCAGTCTGAGTCAAGTCATCTCCTTAATTAAACTACTAGAAAAGCAGCTAGAGAAGATATAGAAGAAGGAGATAAAATGAAGCAATTCTGCTAAGTATGTTGGACTTGTAAATCAAGGGGTTGTTTTTGCTTCGACCAGGACCAATAGGTTTGCAACATCTTGCAATTGAAGCACAACGCAATAATGCTTGATCCTAGGTTTAAGTCCTATGTAATGATCTTAAGAGTTACACATAGCTCATTGTGAGCAAATTGTCAGCTCAAATGGTCAGCGCTGTTTTTACAACGTCTCTTGCTTCAGTTTCTTCAAATGCTGCTACCAGGAAAAAACTGACCTTTGCCAAAAAACCCACTGGTGATGATGACAAGTCAACTCAGCACACCAGAGTGAAACTTTATGACATCTGGTTAGGCTTAAATTAATTTCCCACATATATGGACACCTCTACTGCACAGGTTCTCAAACTTGGGAAAATTCTAAAATAATAAGCGCTAGTTCTACTAATTTATCCTCATATGATAAATATGACTGCAAAAGAGATGATGGGTGCTAAAGAGATGATGGGTGTAACCTCATCAAAATCATGAAACGAAAAAGGTGGATAGAGAAGCGTTGACCAAAAAGAGCACAAATGTGAAAAATAAAACACAAATATTTTAATGAATTTTATAGATATCTCTGTAGGAGATATGACCACTGTGTATTCACAGCTAAAAAAGTCAATATTGAGCACACGTGACTTAAACACAATATCGATATACCATCGAATAATCACATACATTTAAAAAAACTATAAAATCCCTAGTCTGCAGAATCACAGTGCACAGTCCAATAAGGATCTACAATGAAGATCTGAAATGTGTATAAGCTGTCAACTTAAATGGGTACCATTGTATCCCACTGCACGGTTAGGGTACTGATTATGTATATAGAGAAGGATGTTACTGTATCCAGATAAAACTTAATCACACCAATGTGGTGAACACCACCAGTCCTCATCCAATAATATGGTATAAGAGATGAAAATGAGACCATGCAGCGCCCTGTATGCAGCTACCATCCACAGTAGTGTCTAGTATTGTCAGGTCATGCACGGCTTTCTGGAATTGTTCCACAGAATGAGTACTCACGGGGCGCAGTGCTGCACTCGCAATGGGGAACTGTGCAGGCACACGTGTCATACAGTAATCCTCACCGTGCCTGGGTCCGAGTGTCCTATGTGTGTGGTGCCACACTGCTGTGTTGACAATCCGCAAATGGACAGCCGATGTCCGGGCACGTGACTGCCGACGTGTTGGTGTGTCACTTGACTGAGGAGTCCCAGGGAATCCCACGGATGGAGACAGTAGAGCTGGTGGGTCAGAGCTAGGATTCCTGCCAAAGCATCACTGATGCAGGCAAATGAAGGGAGAGTATCTTGGCGCGTTTCTCAGCCGTATGGAGCAGGCTGTTTCCGCAGACATAACACCCCCTATGTTAGATATCCATTTATACTTTGTCAGACCAATCTCGAATGATCTCATTGATGAGACCAAAGATTACTATTAACCCCTCATTACCTAATACATAGGTTGTAGCTATAATGGCAATATATTTACTAATTCTTACATATGAGGTAAGTAAAATAACCATGGCAAAACATATTGAAAAATATAAATATATAAAAATATATATCACAAAAAACTAACAATATATAAAAAAGAAACATAATGAAAAATATTATATATATATATATATATATATATATATATATATATATATATATATATATATATATAAAGTCAGGTGCATAAATATTGGGACATTGACAGGATTTTCATATTTTGGCCTTTATTCATCACCGCAATGGCTTTGAAATGAAACAAACAAGATGTGCTTTAACTGCAGACTTTCAGATTTAATTTGAGGGTAATTACATCCAAATCAGGTGAACAGTGTAAGAATTACAACGGTTTCTATATGTGCCTCCCACTTTTTAATGGGCCAAAAGTAATGGGACTATAAACTCAAAAGCTATTTCATGGACAGGTGTGGGCTATTCCCTCGTTATTTCATTATCAATTAAGCAGGTAAAAGGTCTGGAGTTGATTCTAGCTGTGACATTTGCATTTGGAATCAGTTGCTGTCGACTCTCAATATTAGATCCAAAGAGCTGTCACAGTCAGTGAAGCAAGCCATCATTAGGCTGAAAAATCAAAACAAACCCATCAAAGAGATAGCAAAAACATTAGGTGTGGCCAAATCAACTGTTTGGAACATTATTAATAAGAAAGAATACACCGGAGAGCTCAGCAACACCAAAAGACCCGGAAGACCACGGAAAACAACTGTGGTGGATGACAAAAGAATTATTTCCCTGGTGAAGAAAAACCCCTTCACAACAGTTGGCCAAATCAAGAACACTCTCCAGGAGGTAGGTGTATATGTGTCAAAGTCAACAATCAAGAGAAGACTTCACAAGAGTGAATATAGAGGGTTCACCATAAGATGTAAACCATTGGTGAGCATCAAAAACAGGAAGACCAGATTAGAGTTTGCCAAACAACATCTAAAAAAGCCATTACAGTTCTGGAACAACATCCTATGGACAGATGAGACAAATATCAACTTGTACCAGAGTGATGGGAAAATAAGAGTATGGAGAAGGAAAGGAACTGCTCATGATCCAAAACATACCACCTCATCAGTGAAGCATGGTGGTGGTAGTGTCATGGCATGAGCATGTATAGCTGCCAATGGAACTGGTTCCCTTGTATTTATTGATGATGTGACTGCTGACAAAAGCAGCAGAATGAATTCTGAAGTGTTTCGGGCATTATTATATGCTCATATTCAGTCAAATGCTTCAGAACTCATTAGACGGCGCTTCACAGTGCAGATGGACAATGCCCCGAAGCATACTGCAAAAGCAACCAAAGAGTTTTTTAAGGCTAAAAAGTGAAATATATTGCAATTGACAAGTTAATCCCCTGACCTGAATCCGATTGAGCATGCATTTCACTTGATGAAGACAAAACTGAAGGGAAAATGCCCCAAGAACAAGGAGGAACTGAAGACATTTGCAGTAGAGGCCTGGCAGAGCATCACCAGGAATGAAACCCAGCGTCTGGTGATGTCTATACATTCCAGACTTAAGGCTGTAATTGCTGCAAAGAATTTGCAACAAAGTATTAAAAAGTGAAAGTTAGATTTAGGATTGTTTAGTTTGTCCCATTACTTCTGGCCCCTTAAAAAGTGGGAGGCACATATAGAAACCGTTGTAATTCCTACACCATTCACCTGATTTGGATGTAATTACACTCAAATTAATTTTGAAAGTCTGCAGTTAAAGCACATCTTGTTTGTTTCATTACAAAAAGTCATTGTGGTGGTGAATAGAGGCCAAAATATGAAAATTCTGTCAATGTCCCAATATTTATGCACCTGACTGTATATATATATATATATATATATATATATATATATATATATAAAGTCAGAAATCCACTGCACTCGCCACTCCTAGATTTGGGGTGCAGACCTGCACTCGCCATTCCCAGGACTGGGGTGTAAGTGGCCTGTGACCACTTGGCTTAAATAAATAAAAACAGAAAACCCAGCACTCACCATGTTTAAACACTCACAATGATGTATAAATAAGTAAATAAATAATGGGGATTTAGTTCATGGATTGATCAATGCATTTAAGCCCGAAGCCCACATCATGGGACCCCACTTTCTGCAGGTCCTACACTATCCGTCACACTGATGGAAACCTGTTAGCTGCTATCACATAGTTTAGACTGAAAAAATGTTACCTGGTTTAAAGCTCACCTGCCAGCTAATGGCTTTTAAAGGTAAGGCAGTCACCTGACATAGCTTCTATCACACTACCAAAAAGACAGCTGACACAGGTTAATATAAACGAGTTTGCACATAGGGTGCATGGGAAAGCTATGATCACAAAAGGTTAATAAAAATTAACCGCATAAACAAAGTCAGAAATCCACTGCACTCGCCACTCCTAGATTTGGGGTGCAGACCTGCACTCGCCATTCCCAGGACTGGGGTGCAAGTGGCCTGTGACCACATTGCTTAAATAAATAAAAACAGAAAACCCAGCACTCACCATGTTTAAACACTCACAATGATGTATAAATAAGTAAATAAATAATGGGGATTTAGTTCATGGATTGATCAATGCATTTAAGCCCGCAGCCCACATCACGGGACCCCACTTTCTGCAGGTCCTACACTATCCGTCACACTGATGGAAACCTGTTAGCTGCTATCACATAGTTTAGACTGAAAAAATGTTATCTGGTTTAAAGCTCACCTGCCAGCTAATGGATTTTAAAGGTAAGGCAGTCACCTGACATAGCTTCTATCACACTACCAAAAAGACAGCTGACACAGGTTAATATAAACGAGTTTGCACATAGGGTGCATGGAAATGCTATGATCACAAAAGGATAATAAAAAATAACCGCATAAACAAAGTCAGAAATCCACTGCACTCGCCACTCCTAGATTTAGGGTGCAGACCTGCACTCGCCATTCCCAGGACTGGGATGCAAGTGGCCTGTGACCACATTGCTTAAATAAATAAAAACAGAAAACCCAGCACTCACCATGTTTAAACACTCACAATGATGTATAAATAAGTAAATAAATAATGGGGATTTAGTTCATGGATTGATCAATGCATTTAAGCCCGCAGCCCACATCACGGGACCCCACTTTCTGCAGGTCCTACACTATCCGTCACACTGATGGAAACCTGTTAGCTGCTATCACATAGTTTAGACTGAAAAAATGTTACCTGGTTTAAAGCTCACCTGCCAGCTAATGGCTTTTAAAGGTAAGGCAGTCACCTGACATAGCTTCTATCACACTACCAAAAAGACAGCTGACACAGGTTAATATAAACGAGTTTGCACATAGGGTGCATGGGAAAGCTATGATCACAAAAGGTTAATAAAAATTAACCGCATAAACAAAGTCAGAAATCCACTGCACTTGCCACTCCTAGATTTGGGGTGCAGACCTGCACTCGCCATTCCCAGGACTGGGGTGCAAGTGGCCTGTGACCACATTGCTTAAATAAATAAAAACAGAAAACCCAGCACTCACCATGTTTAAACACTCACAATGATGTATAAATAAGTAAATAAATAATGGGGATTTAGTTCATGGATTGATCATTGCATTTAAGCCCGCAGCCCACATCACGGGACCCCACATTTACCTTTTGTTAACCTTTTGTGATCATAGCTTTCCCATGCACCCTATGTGCAAACTCGTTTATATTAACCTGTGTCAGCTGTCTTTTTGGTAGTGTGATAGAAGCTATGTCAGGTGACTGCCTTACCTTTAAAAGCCATTAGCTGGCAGGTGAGCTTTAAACCAAGTAACATTTTTTCAGTCTAAACTATGTGATAGCAGCTAACAGGTTTCCATCAGTGTGACGGATAGAGTAGGACCTGCAGAAAGTGGGGTCCCGTGATGTGGGCTGCGGGCTTAAATGCATTGATCAATCCATGAACTAAATCCCCATTATTTATTTACTTATTTATACATCATTGTGAGTGTTTAAACATGGTGAGTGCTGGGTTTTCTGTTTTTATTTATTTAAGCCAAGTGGTCACAGGCCACTTGCACCCCAGTCCTGGGAATAGCGAGTGCAGGTCTGCACCCCAAATCTAGGAGTGGCGAGTGCAGTGGATTTCTGACTTTGTTTATGCGGTTAATTTTTATTAACCTTTTGTGATCATAGCTTTCCCATGCACCCTATGTGCAAACTCGTTTATATTAACCTGTGTCAGCTGTCTTTTTGGTAGTGTGATAGAAGCTATGTCAGGTGACTGCCTTACCTTTAAAAGCCATTAGCTGGCATGTGAGCTTTAAACCAGGTAACATTTTTCAGTCTAAACTATGTGATAGCAGCTAACAGGTTTCCATCAGTGTGACGGATAGTGTAGGACCTGCAGAAAGTGGGGTCCCGTGATGTGGGCTGCGGGCTTAAATGCATTGATCAATCCATGAACTAAATCCCCATTATTTATTTACTTATTTATACATCATTGTGAGTGTTTAAACATGGTGAGTGCTGGGTTTTCTGTTTTTATATATATATATATATATATATATATAATCAGAGTAAAAGGGAACACATTTTACAATAGAAATCACATTGCATCTACCCATTAAAATTCAGTATTCTTATAAATATTCTAAAGTATCATCCTATAATGGACAAAACCCCATTTTAGTTGGATTTATTAACATATATAAAATTGCAATAAAAAGAACCCCAGTAGAAGAATAAATTAACAGATTTCTCTACCCATATCATATATGTTTATAAAGGTGAGATCCAACATCTCTGTCAACATATGTTTTACCAAATCCTATTTCATGGTTTATATACATATGAAAAAGAAATAGAAAATGGAAAATAAACCAGAGAGAGAGTGACAGATAAATAATATATTGGCTTTGTACTACACATAGTGGCTAGACATCCTATACAGAATAGATACGACAGCAGGAGAGTACTGTTAACTAATGGACTTAAAATGGATATTTGTATAGGGATGGAGAGGAACCTCTAGGTAACAGATGTTATTGTCTATTATTGGTCTGTGTGGAATATCACTGTTGATCCTACAGGGTCCTGGAGTGTCCACCAATAAATTACCCCAGATAACACCCCCCAAAAAAATGTGTGCATATATATATATACACACATATATATATATATATATATATATATATATACTAACATACACACACATAAAAATAGACATACAAACACACACAATGAAACTGCGTGAGTGCATGCACATAATATCTCCTATGTATTACCCCAGAAATCCTATACTGAAAATGGATTAAAATCCATTTAATTCAATTTGGTCATTAAGACCACCTGGGACTAACATTCCTAGTCTATATATTCAGAAGGTCTCTTTTCTACATAAAGCCCGAAATCTGTCTCCTCCTCGAACCATTGGTTTAGTTTGTTCTATGGCTAATACTTTGATGTTTTTAATATCACCAGAGGGACATGTCGAGATGTGGTTGGGAATACTGTATGATTTTAAATTTTTTAACACACCTCATCTGTGCTCCAGGAATCTAACATTCAAAGTCCGGGTGGTATGGCCTACATATTGCATCCCACAGCCACATATAATAATGTATATCACATAATTTGACTGACAATTTAAAAAAGATTCAATCTTGAATGTACTCTGGTCTGTGAATGATACTATAATGTCTCTTTTATGGAGCGCATGTGGGCATGTGAGACAGTAGTTACGTCCACATCTGAAAAAACCTTTTGGTTTGGGAGCCAACCACATAAGACTAGAGTCACCTCCAGGCGTGCTTACTTTTTTTTAATGTAGGCTAGGTGCTAATTTAGTTTTTAAACTGTCCGCTTTTTTGAAGACTACTTTGGTACCTCCTTCAAAATCTTTTGCCAGTAATTTATCTCTTTTAAGAAGGGAGGAAATTTTGTTAATAATCCTTCTGATTTCTTGGGCACATGTATTATATTTTGTTATAAAGGCCATAGACTTATTGTTTATGTCCAGAAACTCATAATCTTTATTGGTTAATTGCAGAGTCCTATCTTTCAAAAGTTCAAATCTATCTGCCTTCATGGCTCCCTCTAAAGCTCCATCTAATAATTTCTTAGGGTAACCCTGTTCCAAAAAAGCCCTATATAGAACCTTGGATTGCTCGTGAAAATTTGCAAAATCCGAGCAGTTCCTGCGTAAACGCAAGAATTGCCCCTTTGGAATATTTTGTTTCCAACATTTGTTGTGGCAACTTTTGTAGTTTAAATATTTATTACAATTGACATTTTTAGTGAATGTAGAGGTGCATATTCCTGCTGTGAGTCCTGCTGTATCTTCAGTCTTAATAGTGATAACCAAATAATTAATAGAAGTGTCACTCCAAATGCTCGTGAATTTTAAACCAAAATCATTAGTGTTCAAGTGATCAACAAAATGTGTAATCGGTTGTGCGTCACCATCCCAAATAAAAAATAAATCATCTATGTATCTGTCGTAAAGAACCAGGTTCGCCCCGAATTTGCATATTCCTGCTGTGAGTCCTGCTGTATCTTCAGTCTTAATAGTGATAACCAAATAATTAATAGAAGTGTCACTCCAAATGCTCGTGAATTTTAAACCAAAATCATTAGTGTTCAAGTGATCAACAAAATGTGTAATCGGTTGTGCGTCACCATCCCAAATAAAAAATAAATCATCTATGTATCTGTCGTAAAGAACCAGGTTCGCCCCGAATTTGCCACCCCAAATGTACCGCTCCTCGAAGCGCCCCATGTAGAGGTTGGCAAAACTCGGAGCAAACCTGGTTCCCATCGCCATGCCGTGTGTCTGTAAATAAAACCGTGAATCAAAACAAAAATAATTGTGTTGCAAAATAAACCTAACTGCCAACAAAATAAATTCACGTAAGGAATCCGATAATAAAGTCCTGCTGTAAGAAATACTCTACCACTGATATGCCTTGTTCATGTGGAATATTAGTATATAATGATTCTACATTGCATGTTATTAACTTATATGAATCTTTCCACTCTATGTCAGTGATTATATGTAAAAAATGCATTGTGTCCCTAGTCAATGATCTTAAATTAATTACAAAATCTTGTAAATATGAGTCCACAAAATATGACAAGTTGGTCGTCATCAATCCTATCCTTGAAATAATCAGTCGACCGGGTGGTGCGGACATGCATTTGTGTATTTTTAGCAAGTGATAGTATATTGGGATCACCGGGTGCGCTGTGAATAAAAATTGCCTCGTATCTTTGGATAATACTTTTCTTTCTAGGGCCAGATCTAAAAGATCATTTAACTCTCTTTGAAATTTCAATGTAGGGTCACCAGAAAGATTTTTATAAAACATTTTGTTACTCAGCTGTCTATTTGCTTCATCCATATAATCTTGCCTGTTTTGTATTACAATCCCCCCTTATCTGCCTGCTTTATGATCAGATTTTTTTCTGCCATTAATTTCCTCAAAGCCAGACTCTCTCTACTAGATAAATTGTCTCTCACCTTATTCTCCTTCTTTTTTTGTTCATTTTTTCTGCAAAGATTCCTAAAGTCTTCCATAGTGGAAGTGTAAAAACTCTCCACAAATGGCCCCTGGTATTGGAGAGGATAGAACTCCGAGGGGTTCTTAAATATATTTCCCCTTCTTCTTACATCATAAATCAGTTCAATATTTTCGGGTTTCTTTCCAATCTCCACCCTCACGGACTCCAAAATTTCCATAGGTACTTGATCAGTTGAAACTAATGTAATAGGTGAGCCTTCAACATCTCTCCTTCTCATATTTTTTAAAGCAAAATATCTTTTACGACTTAAGAAACTTACATATTTATTAAGATCGACGAAAAGATCAAACAGATTTGGTTGAACTGAAGGGGCAAATTTAAAACCTTTGTTAAGGAGAGACAATTCATCTGCGGAGAGAATCCTGTCTCTAAGGTTGAAGATACCTCTCACTTCCACCTTATGTTTTTGTGTGGATTTCTACATTCGTTTTCCTCCTCGATTACCTCTCTTTATCCTCCTTCTTCTCTTATTCTTTGAATGTTAGATTCCTGAAGCACAGACGAGGTGTGTTAAAAAATCTAAAAGCACACTGTCTTCCCAACCACATCTCGACATGTCCCTCTGGTGATATTAAAAACATCAAAGTATTAGCCATAGATCAAATTAAACCAATGGTTAGAGGAGGAGACAGATTTCGGGCTTTATGTAGAAAAGAGGCCTTCTGGATATATACTAGGAACTAGGATACTAGGAACGTTAGTCCCAGGTGGTCTTAATGACCAAATTGAATTAAATGGATTTTAATCCATTTTCAGCATAGGATTTCTGGGATAATACATAGGAGATATTATGTGCATGCACTCACGCAGTTTCATTGTGTGTGTTTGTATGTCTATTTTTATGTGTGTGTATGTTAGTATATTTCTACATATATATATATATATATATATATATATATACATGTGTATATATATATGCACACATTTTTTGGGGGGGTGTTGTCTGGGGTTATTTATTGGTGGACACTCCAGGACCCTGTAGGTTCAACAGAGATATTCCACACAGACCCATAATAGACAATAATATCTGTTACCTAGAGGTTCCTCTCCATCCCTATACAAATATCCATTTTAAGTCCATTAATTATCAGTACTCTCCTGCTGCCGTATCTATTCTGTATAGGATATCTAGCCACTATGTGTAGTACAAAGAAAATTTATTATTTATCTGTCACTCTCTCTCTGGTTTATTTTTATTTTTCTATTTCTTTTTCTTATGTATATAAACCATGAAATAGGATTTGGTAATACATATGTTGACAGAGATGTTGGATCTCACCTTTATAAACATATATGATATGGGTAGATAAATCTGTTAATTTATTCTTCTACTGGGGTTCTTTTTATTGCAATTTTATATATGTTATTGAAACCAACTAAAATTGGGTTTGGTCCATTATAGGATGATACTTTAGAATATTTATAAGAATACTGAATTTTAATGGGTAGATGCAATGTGATTTCTATTGTATAATGTGTTCCCTTTTGCTCTGATTATATATATATATATATATATATATATAAAATATTTTTCATTATGTTTCTTTTTTTATATATTGTTAGTTTTTTTGGTATATGTTTTTATGTATATTTTGTTTTCAATATGTTTTGCCATGGTGATTTTACTTACCTCATATGTAAGAATTAGTAAATATATTGCCATTATAGCTACAACCTATGTATTAGGTAATGAGGGGTTAATCGTAACCTTTGTTCTCATCAATGAGATCATTCCAGATTGGTCTGACCAAGTATAAATGGATATCTAACACAGGGGGTGTTACTTCTGAGGAAACAGCCTGCTCCATACGGCTGAGAAACGCATCAAGATACACTCCCTTCATTTCCATGCATCAGTGACGCTTTGGCAGGAATCCTAGCTCTGACCCACCAGCTCTACTTTCTCTATCCGTGGGATTCCCTGGGACTCCTCAGTCACGTGACACACCAACACTTCGGCAGTCACGTGCAAGGACATCGGCTGTCCATTTGCCATTGTCAACACAGCAGTGTGGCATCACACACGTAGGACACTCGGACCCAGGCACGGTGAAGATTACTGTACAAGGAGGGCATGGAGATGGGGAGACAGGATGGGGCAGCGGTTCAATCAACCTGCAAAGACACGTGTGCCTGCACAGTTCCCCATTGCGAGTACATCACTGCACCACGTGAGTACTCAGTCTGTGGAACAATTCCAGAAAGCCATGCATGACCAGACAATACTAGACTGTACTGTGGATGGTAGCTGCATACAGGGCACTGTATGGTCTCATTTTCATCTCTTATACCATATTATTGGATGAGGACTGGTGGTGTTCACCACATTGGTGTGATTAAGTTTTATCTGGATACAGTAACTTATCCTTCTCTATATACATAATCAGTACACTAACCCTGCAGTGGGATACAATGGTACCCATTTAAGTTGACGGCTTATACACATTTCGGATCTTCATTCTAGATCCTTATTGGACTGTGCACTGTGATTCTGCAGACTAGGGATTTTATGGTTTTTTAAATGTATGTGATTATTTGATCTCAAACTCGGGGCCTGATTCACTACGGAACGCAATTCTGCTTATATCCAAAGCACCGCAGTTGCTAATATCAGCGGTACTATTTACATGTGTGCATTCACATTGCGAACGCAGCCAGACATAAGGGTGCCTACTTCCCCTTACATCCGTAAACTAGGGCAACATAGCAAAACAATTGGTAACATCGAGTAACAACGTACCTATATGCACACTTGCACAAGCCCTGACCTGGCTGCTTATGCCCATGTAGTGGCTAATTTATGCACACCCCTGCAAAAGCATTGAAACGCGATAGCACGCCTGCATTCGCCCGACCACCTCCCCATCACCACCCACAATTGGCACTTCCTGTCAATCACTCTGCTCTGGGTCTGTGCAGTCTCTGCAAATGCAGTTCCTATCGCAATTGCTAGTTCCTACACTTGCCAAAGCCAAAACACAATGATGATTTAGAAACAAAACCAAAACAAAGGGGTCTGCTTACATCTCTAATATGATTACCATTGTTTAATGTGTATTATATAGATTTTAATGGAGATTGATAAATTTTATAACTTTGTCACTGTATTTAAGAGACTCCGGGTTATGGAGACTGTACTCTAGCAAGTGATTTAACTGTCTCATATGGCAGCTGACAGCACGGAGAATATGAATTCAATAAAATTGGAGCAAAAATGCTGTTCATGGTCAGCAACAGTTTGGCCTTGCATGTCTGAAGAGGCACTGAGCAGTGTGACATAGACACTAAGGGGAGAGCTATGTGCCTCTCCGCTTCTCTGTGCCTAGCTGACCTGCATGTCAACATATGTAATGATTAATGAACTCCTACATGGAATACCTTTGACAAGCTGCTCTGCCTCCAGGAGACAGCAATAGGAAGCCATGTGCTGCTTGTATTTACCATGGCTTCCACCTCCAATTGGAACAGTACCAGGAGGGAAGGCAATGCTGATGTGAGAGAAAGAGAAGGGTGACAGAAAGCCTAGAACTATATCCAAAAATAGATTTATTTACCAGGTCTGTCAGACAAAATTTAAATACACATACAGGTTATGGCTTAGTTTGGAGGTGTGCTGTCAGGTAACAAACTTTGCTTAGTCCCTCAGTCCCTGTTCTGAAAAAAGTTTGCTATGTTAAGGTAATATTAAAACAATAACTTCACCTCCTTTTTAATACCACAATGGAATAACTGGAGGTAATAATAATACTGTATAAACATATGGAGAAAAGTAAGTTATGACTTTATCCAATAGATGGCAGTATAGTCATGTCTATAATATATACGTGCAAGAAAATTATATATGGTGGCTTCTTAGATAATGAGCAAGAAACCAAAAATCAATTATAGGTATAGTGTCACCATTTACCATACAAATAAGACAGCCACCTGCGTCTGCCTGATATCTACATATATTTGGTTATAAAACCAATTGCTTTCCATAAGCAAAAATATTATTTCAATTCTTATAAAACATAATTTAGTAAAATAAATATTTTATTATTATTATTATTATTATTATTATTATTATTATTATTATTATTATATTTCTGCACTAATTACACAGCACTGTACAAATAATTGATTTGATCATACTTAAGAGAAATTGAATCATAAAAACACAGACTTGCTTTGGCATAAGTAAAATAGTTTATGCATTATTTGCCAAAATATGTCAAATCAAGCTTTTTTTAAATTCAAGTCAGAGGAATATGGCTGCTATTAATTGATAGTTGTAATAGAAAGTATTATGGCCATATTTATAAGACTGTTGTAGGACCCTTGCCATTTCTATAATTTAGGTACAATCTAACACATCAATTTATAAAACAGCTCATCTGATTTGGAGCTGTCAATTAAACTCCCTATAAAAGACTGCATTGAATTGGAAGCAGACTCTTAATAAATAAGTTTGCAAGTTCCATGCATTTCTTCATAAGGCATGTCCTACCGTATGTATCAATTATTGCTTGTATTTATTTCTTTATGTGATGATAAAAAATGACTAAACATTCTATTGGATCAGAGTAACCAAACAACTTGTCTTTGTAGCTAAGTGGTCTACAATACTATGTATGGAAGGATGGCTTTATTATTAATACAGTTAAATTTTATGAAATGTTACAGATCATTTTGTGACAAAAAGTAATTTCCTTTAAATAGCTGCTCATCTTTGAGGTATATACATATTATATGAACTTTTTCTTTAATTATTGAATAAAATTATCTGGCATATTAATTATAGATGAACAAAATCTTCAAATGTGTTCAGCAAAATATTTGTTCTTTTTTGCATATGGGGGCCATATCATTTTGAAAATGAATTTGGCCTTAAGTTTTCTAAGCATAAATACCTATGGTAGTACCAAAATCACACTATTATATGGTATTTACATCATGCACTATAAAGTGCAAAAAGGTAAAGTTAAACTCGAAGCTTGATGGTTAGGTTTAACATAAGTCTGTAACATAGAGCATATATACATTATTTGAATTCCATTATAATGTTTTAGTAGTATATGGTAAATACTACTTTTTAAAAATATAAATAAATTTAGATCTCCGTGGACTAAATATTTTATTCAGCATTCACTTTCAGTATAGTTTTGATAAAACATTTAATTGGGGTAGTTATAGAAACGACACAACTCAGGTCTTAAAAATTTATTCATTTATAAACCTAATATAGAGAATATTCAATGTCATTAAAAATGTATTGTGTTTCTGTTAGCAGCCTCATGTAATTTTTTTGTAAAAAAATAAAAATAAATTGCTAATGCATAAGCAAGTAACACATTTTATTTAATTTCATTATGTACAGCAATTGGATGAGATGATTTGTCCTTAATAAACATCCAAGTCTTGCTCATTTTATGCATGCCTTTTATACAGCACATACAGTTTATATTATACATCTACTCTATCACTTGTATTTATTACGGAAATGTGACTTTTCTGTGTTCTCATTCATTCTCCAAAGTTATGAAATGGTTTTATTGCCCATACTTATTAATCTGAATCATAATTATGTAAAAAAATACATGTACTACTAAATGAACATGTCTATTGTCAGTTTAGAAATAAGAAACCATTTGATTCAATTTATTCAAGTCAAACTAAATGAGTGCAAATTTGTGTATTATATTATGCTACAAACTGAGGATTTGTACTGCAAAGATCTGTATTGGTGTTTTTAAAGCGATACACCACATTTATGTTCTCTCTCTCTCTCTCTCTCTCTCTCTCTCTCTCTCTCTCCCTCTCCCTCTCTCCCTCTCTCCCTCTCTCCCTCCCTCATTACTTCTGACACCGGGTATGTTATTAATTAATAGTCCAATGATTATGTTAGTGGCTGGATCAAAATGGTAAATGGGGCTAATTATAATAATATACTTACAATTAAATATTATATTTACTTATGTACTATACTAACAATAAACGATTATGAAAGGATACAATTGAAAATAATGCTACTTAATCAGTAACTAGTCTGCATACTGCCTTTCATTTTCAAGCCCAATAATGCATAACGCTTCTGCAAAAGCCCTCAGCATTTACAAGTTTGGGAGAAGTATTTCATACCAAACAACAAATTATACTGGAAATACCACTAAAATTTAAGATAAATTAATATAAATTAGATTTTGTTAACACAAACAAAGTAACCCAATTGTATAAAATGAATGAAAAAGCAAGACTGATGAAATTAATGTCAGTATTTCTGTAACAAGTCAAAACACAAAATATGGCCCGTATTCAATTAGAAGCGAAAAGCCGAGATCCGCAAAAAAGTATCGCAGATTGCGACTTTTTGCCTGTCGGAAAAGTATCGCCGTATTTAATTCCATCTGCTTTTTGCATATGCGAAAATGCAATACAATGTAATGGGTAAATAGGCGAAAAAGATTTGTCTCTGAATGGGTGGAGAAAAGAAGTGCAACAGTTTTGTTAGGGGGTGGTGGAGAAACCACTCAGAACCCTAGGAACAGCCGACTAAGGGACACCTGCATCAAAAAATTCCTAAAAAAACCTTAAGAACACCCAAAAATGTTCTTTGACTTTGGGGGTGAAAAAGTGCAAATTGAGGGGACAAGTTCGCAAACTAGCAAAATAAGGTTCTGGGGGTGCACTAAGAAGGGGCCAAGTGTCTTGGGGATTGCAGGTGCATTTTTTGGGGTGCAAAATCACTTTATTTAAAAGTTCACTTTACTGACATTAAAAGATGCTTGCACCCATTTTCAGGTACCCCAAATTTGACAGGACTACTTATTTTCATTTAAAAATACTGCTTTATGCCATTTTTCACCATTTCTGCAAATACGCTAATTAGTGGCAATTTGTCATGGACTGAGGAACTTGGAGTTGTGTACCCGAACTGGGGTGTCGGACAGAGGCACCTGGATCAGTAGATAGTTTGAAACTGGATGGTTATAATTTCTGCTCATACAGTTGAAATAAAAGAAGATAGTAGTTCAAGATGAAATACTAGAGTCCTCTGAGCGGAGATAATGCAACTAGAAGATGCTGAATAAGATTGTAGGAGAAAGTCTCTAATTAGTCATTGAACTTGGAAAAGGAACTATAGACTTGGAACTTGAAATAACTTGAACTTGATCTACGGACTGGAGTATCGTGGACTGAACTGAAGAACTTAGAATTGACTCCGGACTGGAGTACTGTGGATTGAACTGAAGAACTTGGAATTGACTCCGGACTGAAGTACAGTGGATTGAACTGAAGAACTTGGTTTCGACTCCGGACTGGAGTATTGTGGATTAAACTGAAGAGCTTGGATTTGATTCCGGACTGGAGTATTGGGAAGCATAGGTTTCACACCGGGAGCTCAGGAACATAGGTCCTGCTGCAGCAATGGACATTGTTGTACTGGCAGCCAGCATGTGTTACAGGGAGGTCCTTTATAGCACCAGGCTGGAGTGGATTGGCTAAGATAAATAGGGACTGATGCTGACTGGTTACATTGGTATCACCTGACATGGCCCAAGATGGCTTCACCCAGGTCCTGGAGAGCTTGAATGCTGATGCGCCGTGCACGCACGGATCTGCAGCAGTGGGACACAGGCTACAGTGGGGATGTTGCAGCCGATCCTCCAATGGAAGCCCTGCACCGGAGATAGCCAAAGTAGCAGGCCGATGGCACAGCAGAGTGCAATGGCACAGACGCACAGGAATGTACGAGCGTCTGGGGCGGAGGTTTCTGGCATGGTTTGTGATACAATTGTGAGAACTTATGCACCCCAAATAGTTCTGCCTCCTATTTAGAATGTAAGCTCTCACAAGTACTCATATGCTTCTCTTTACATTTTCTTCTACTCCTTACTCCCCATAAGGGCACCTAACTCTTGATGGCAAACTCCCTGCTGCTTATTGTGAGTGCTTTAATCACTATTGCAGCAATGTATATAAATTGTGTCCTTGTCCTGCACTGTAATGTACTGTAAGTTATTTGTTTTTTGTTCACTTATTAGTTCTATGTACTATGTAAGGCGCTGCGGAAAACTTGTGGCGCCATATAAATAAAGGTTATTAATAATAATAGTTTTATTATGGCTAATCGGGCACTACTACTTTGATTCCCAATGTGTCTGCATCTTTTTGGGGTGTACAGACTGATTTCCCCGATTCTGACACCACTTTTCGCCTGTTCTGACTTTGCATGTCTCCGTTTTCACATCTTTTGGAATTGAATGCGGCAAATAGTGGGGGCGTGCACAATAAGTTTCCACTGCTAAAATACACGATGTAGGGGAAAAGTCCAGCAGGTGAAACTTTATAGCAGGTGCGAACTAATTAAATACCGCCCTATGCCTGCTATTATTGAAATATAATTATTTTCTTGTTGATTATAATAGCACACTCAGAAACCTAACTGAAATGCTACGACAGAGTATATCTTAGCAACGTGATACCGTAATGGGACAAAGTGTCATATTCTAACTTCTCACTGCGCACCTTATATATTACCTCCATGAGCAATATATAACTGAAATGTATTAACATAGACAGAACAAACACTAGGGGGCATATTCAGTTAAGTGTGGAATTTTGGGAGCAAAAAATCACTTGGACCTCACAACCAATATAGAATGAATGCGGGTATGTGTGCTTCCGATACCCGCAGTATTCAAATTAAAAAAAAGTTTGCATAGTTGTTTGCGGCCAAAAACCTGCAAAAAAAAAAAGATGTGGCCACTGAAGACCTAACAGTGTGTTCTGGTCTCTCCTGGTCGCATGCTCCACACTCCTGACACACACACTGACAGAACTCACACACCACACTAATGGGGTATCACACACACCAGGGCTGACACACTCACCAGGGCAGACAGGGTCTCACACACTGACAGGGAGTCTCACACTCACACATAACAGGGTTCTCACACACACTAGGGGTCACTTACAACACAATACATGACACCAGCCTGGAAGACATCACTTCAGCATCTTCGGGGAAGTAGGGAAGCGGAGGACAGTGCTGAAGAAGGTAAGTCATTTTGGACTAAGTAAGCTAATTGGAAACGTATAATTGCTAAATTAGTAATTATGGGGGTGCTAGGTGCAAATACTTACAATTTTTCCTAGATATGACAATTTCAGTAAAAACTAGACTTGCTCTGAAGGTGCTCAAAAAACCCATTGAGCAAGCCCCCCAAAAATAATCTCTCCCCCGCTTATTTTTTTGGTAAGTTGGCAACTAATTAAATATGCCCCTAGGCCTAGGAATTCTGATAAACTGATACTTATTTTAACTTGTATAAGAGAACAGTCTGAAGCCATTTATATGTTTGCCTGTCTGAAACAGGGCAAGATCTATTATCGAAATAGGGCAAAATCTATTATCGAATAACTAAATTGAAAGTGGGCTCTTCAAACAAACAAATACTATATTGATCACAAGGAAATTGGTTATGCACTTCATACAAAAACAAATTAATTGAGAAATTATATAGATGTGATGTAGAATAATGATTGCCTAATTATATAGTGGATGGCATTTGAAGCTACTATGAATTATTAATTAGTTTGGTGACAGTACTGTTAAAGGAGGACAACGCAGAGGCTGAGGGATAAAGCAATAAAATATTAAGTGCCTAATTATCAAACAAATGGCTGTAAAAAAAAACACATTCTGTATTATCTGTAATTAGCCATATATAAGCTCCCACTCCTTTTTCCTTTGGAGAAGAAGAATATACAGGGACATTATCTTGTTTCCAACTTTAAATATTAATACAAAACTGTCAAAATGTTAAAATACAGTATGAAATCAGTAACTGCCTAATCAGGGGTGTAAACTCATACCATGAGCCGGGAGACAAGCTAGTTGGTGGTGCCCCTGCCTCTGTTTGAATTCATTACCAACACCCCAATCCCAGCATCATTCAGACACACAGTCACTCCAAAAGACATTCACTTCCAACACCCCAGCAGCACCCAGGCCCCCCCACATTTACTACTACACCAGTAGCACTAAGACACACACTCTCCTTTCCCTACATTAATTTCCAACACTGCTGCAACACCCAGACACACACTCCTTACCCACATTCACCTCAAAAACAGGAGCAGCACCCAGGCACACACTCTCTTCCCTCGGCCTTCACTGCCAACACCCAAGCAGCACATGAAGAGAAAAGGGCACATGAACCAAGTTATATAGAGAAGTACAGTAAGAGCCACATTATGACAACATACAAAAGTCAACAACAGCCAGTAAAATGAGGTGTAACTGTAGAGATAGCATGGGTAAACTTCATAGGAGGTTAGAAGCCTTATAAATAGAGGAAAAGAGGGAGTGAAGCTCTGTGAGGGAGGACTCAGGACTGAGGCAGTAAAAGAGCCCCAAAGTCTGAGGGGAAATGCAGGGTAAAGGAGAGATACATATATGCATAGTTGTGATAAATAAATAAATAGTTGCAGAGCTGTGATAAAAAGAGATGCCTAGCTGTGATACATATATAAAAATATGCAGAGCTGGGATAAAGGGAGGAAGACCTGCAATAAAGATATGCAGAGCTGTGAGCGAAAAAAAGAGATGCAGATCTGTGATAAAGAGTTCTATTTAGCAACAAAATATTTACTTAAGGAATGCGGTAATGGTTGTTTCCACATTTTTAACTAATTTTATAATTCAGCAGAGGGTTAATGGAGAAGATAACACAATTATTTTCTTCATTAAAACCCATCTTGCAGAGTATCGCACTGTAAAGAACAAGCCATTTCTCTCTACTGTGCTTTAATGTTTTGTTTGCCATTCAGCTAACAAAATTTTTTAAAATACATGATAAATATTTACTTTATATAACGCCATCTCAGAATGGCATTTTATGAAAAAAATCCTTAATTACCCCAAAAACTGCAGAGAGGGTAGGAAATGTTCTCATCAGTCCCTGCAGGATCTCGAAACTCCACCCCAGTCTCCTTCCCTGCAGTATGGTGACCGACAAGTGTATGTCCAGCTCCAACCTCCCAAAACTGTCTAAATTGATTAAAATAATATTAGGCTATAAATGTTATCTATAAAAGCACATATAAATGTATAAAGAATAATATAAAGCCTATGTACACATTTTAATCAATTTAGACAATTTTGGGAGGCTGGAGCTGGACATATATTTACCGGTCAGAAAGGAGACTATTTGCATTGTTAAGAAAGTGCATTACTGAGCATGCACAGAACAAGAAAGGGAAAGGTTTGTTTTCAGACTTCAAAATCATTGCCTTCAGGAACATTGCAGAGACAGCAAAGTTTATTGTGGAATAGCAGGTTAAAAATAATAATATAAAAATTATTGTGTTGATGTTGCCCAAAACTATTTGGGAAAACATCAGCACTAATGCTGAATAGACCCCAAAGTGATGCAGAGATATGATAAATAAAGATATACAGAGCTGTGATAAATAAAGAGATGCAGAGCTGTGATAAATAA
The DNA here is from genome assembly GCA_031769625.1 of Taudactylus pleione. Classification (NCBI taxonomy): domain Eukaryota; kingdom Metazoa; phylum Chordata; class Amphibia; order Anura; family Myobatrachidae; genus Taudactylus; species Taudactylus pleione. Next base: position 27,948,619 of record JAUIMM010000115.1, read on the forward strand.
GAGATGCAGAGCTGTGATAAATAAAGAGATACAGAGCTGTGATAAATAAAGAGATGCAGAGCTGTGATAAATAAAGAGATATAGAGCTGTGATGAATAAAGAGATACAGAGCTGTGACAAATAAAGAGATGCAGAGCTCTGATAAAGAGATACAGAGCTGTGATAAATAAAAAAATATAAAGCTGTGAGAAATAGATAGATACAGAGCTGTGATAAATAAAGAGATGCAGAGCTGTGATAAATAAAGAGATACAGAGCTGTGATAAATAAAGAGATATAGAGCTGTGATAAATAAAGAGAAGCAGAGCTGTGATAAATATAGAGATACAGAGCTGTGATTAATAAAGTGATGTAGAGCTGTGATAAATATAGAGATACAGAGCTATGATAAATAAAGAGATACAGAGCTGTGATAAAGAGATGCAGAGCTGTGATAAATATAGAGATACAGAGCTGTGATAAATAAAGAGATACAGAGCTGTGATAAATAAGAGATGCAGAGTTGTGATAAATAAAGAGATACAGAGCTGTGATAAATAAAGAGATGCAGAGCTGTGATAAATAAAGAGATATAGAGCTGTGATAAATAAGGAGATGCAGAGCTGTGATAAATAAAGAGATACAGAGCTGTGATAAATAAGGAGATACAGAGCTGTGATAAATAAGGAGATGTAGAGATGTGATAAATAAAGAGATACAGAGCTGTGACAAATAAAAAAATATAAAGCTGTGAGAAATAGATAGATACAGAGCTGTGATAAATAAAGAGATGCAGAGCTGTGATAAATAAAGAGATACAGAGCTGTGATAAATAAAGAGATACAGAGCTGTGATAAATAAAGAGATACAGAGCTGTGATAAAGAGATGCAGAGCTGTGAAAAATAAAGAGATTCAGAGCTGTGATAAATAAAGAAATGCAGAGCTGGGATAAATAGAGATATAGAGCTGTGATAAATATAGTGATGCAGAGCTGTGATAAATAAATAGATACAGAGCTGTGATAAATAAAGAGATACAGAGCTGTGATAAATAAATAGATGCAGAGATGTGATAAATAAAGAGATGCAGAGCTGTGATAAATAAAGAGATACAGAGCTGTGATAAATAAAGAGATATAGAGCTGTGATAAATAAAGAGATACAGAGCTGTGATAAAAAATAGATACAGAGCTGTGATAAATAAAGAAATATCAAGCTGTGATAAATAAAGAGATGCAGAGCTGTGATAAATAAAGAGATGCAGAGCCGCGATAAATAAAGAGATATAGAGCTGTGATAAATAAAAAGATTCAGAGCTGTGATAAATAAATAGATACAGAGCTGTGATAAATAAATAGATACAGAGCTGTGATAAATAAATAAATATAAAGCTGTGATAAATAAGGAGATGCAGAGCTGTGATAAATAAAGAGATACAGAGCTGTGATAAATAAAGTGATGCAGCGCTGTGATAAATAAATAGATACAGAGCTGTGATAAATAAAGAGATACAGAGCTGTGATAAATAAAGCGATGCTGAGCTGTGATAAATAAAGTAATACAGAGCTGTGATAAATAAAGAGATAAAGAGCTGTGATAAATAAATAGATACAGAGCTGTGATAAATAAAGAGATGCAGAGCTGCGTTAAATAAAGAGATACAGAGCTGTGATAAATAAAGAGTTGCAGATCTGTGATAAATAAAGAGATGCAGATCTGTGATAAATAAAGAGATATAGAGCTGTGATAAATAAAGAGATACAGAGCTGTGATAAATAAAGAAATATAGAGCTGTGATAAATAAAGAGATATAGAGCTGTGATAAATAAAGAGATGCAGAGCTGTGATAAATAAAGAAATATAGAGCTGTGATAAATAAAGAGATATAGAGCTGTGATAAATAAAGAGATGCAGAGCTATGATAAATAAAGAAATATAGAGCTGTGATAAATAAAAAGATACAGAGCTTTGATAAATAAAGAGATACAGAGCTGTGATAAATAAAGTGATGCAGCGCTGTGATAAATAAATAGATACAGAGCTGTGATAAATAAATAGATACAGAGCTGTGATAAATAAAGAGATAAAGAGCTGTGATAAATAAAGTGATGCAGAGCTGTAATAAATATAGTTGCGATAAATAAAGATATAGGGGTCTATTCAGCAATGATTTTTTTAGAAAAATGCGGAAACTATGACTCTGCATTTTTTATGTAAATCCCTTATTCAGCAATGGGATAATGGAGAAGATAACGCAATTATTTTCGCCATTAATTCCGATCTCGCAGAATACTGCACTGTATGGATCATCTATTGATCGCTACAGTGCTTTAACGTTGTTTGCTATTCAGCAAAGCAAAATGTGTTCAATTATTTGAAAGATCATTACTTTATATAATGCCATCTCAGAATTGCGTTATATGACGAAAATGGATTACATTTCCAGAAAACTGCAGGGACAGAGGAAAATTTTCCCATAAGATCCTGCAGCATTCTGTAACACCTCCTCAGTTTCCACCCCTGCTTCTCGGTGACTGCCATGTAAGTAAGACCAATTAGAACCTGTTAAACCTGCCAAAAGTGATTGACATGTGTATACAGGCTTTATATTAGCCAGTATACATTTATATTTATGTGCTATTATATGTAAAATGTATATATACATTTTAAATATAAAAGCACATAAATATAAATGTATACAGACTAATATAAAGCCTGTATACACATGTCAGGGTCGCAACTAGGGGGTGTCGAAGTTGAATAATTGCATGCAACCGCAATTCAACTATTATCAGCGATTTGGTCGTCTGCTGTCCGATTTATGTTGTTATAATCCATGACGCACCATTGCATGCGCACACACCCAGTGTGCTCACGTATCCACACATTCGCACAACACTAAAAGAGCGAATAATATACAACACTCTCACACTGACAAACACAATATTCATGCAGGGTTTAGTTAGTAATGAGAAACAGCTTCTGTATACATGTCTGGGAAAGGTAGTTGAAATATATATACACCAGGATACTGTGAGTGTTTTACATGTGGATTGGGAGGCCCCGCATAAAGACGGGTATGGCTGTGGCAATTGAAATATAACCCAGACACTGACATGCACAATTGAATTTGTCTGAATGAGAAGTTAGGAACAATGGTTGGAGGTTTGCTTAAGAAGTACTGACAAGTGTATTCTAAATAGGCAGAGGAAAACCTTTGAATTAGCTATCAGACGAAGTTGCAACAGCAGTCAGTTGGGGGTATCCATCCTGCTTGAAAGTGAACCTCACTGCTTGTAACACCATGCACTATAGTTTTAAAATATGTTAGGAAGGGATAATATATATATTAAATCCATCATAAATACACTGAATTGCATATCACACACATAGACTTACATGCATACACACATTCAATAAAACATAGAAATATATCAAAGCACAAAACACATAAACGCACCACACATATTAGCAAAATGATGCAATATTCTTACACTTACACATTGCACACTTACATAAAAAGGTTCCCTAGCAGTAAGGTTAATATTCAAGGTTTATTCATTATTAAGTATGTAATAAAGTGACTGTATTTAAGATCTCAGGTTTAGTACATGATAAACAGACCGTGTTTGGTGCTTTTCTAAACTACTGTGTGTTTGCAGACTTCCGGTCCCATCATTGAGGAAATTGCAACATGTGTCTGGGAACTATGGATCATAGAGAGATAGGCATTAAAATGTACTCTGTAATGCAGCCAGGTTAGACTTGTTCTTCAGTGGGAAAATAGACACAAAGAGCTGTTGGAGGCTGGACTGTGATTATACAAACTGACCTATGAACTGCATCATAACTGGAGAACCAGGAAGAAGAACCAATGGGATTATGCCAACTTGTTCTATTGTATTGCCTATCTCTGCAAGGGTTTATATTTAAGCTCCCTGAACCTGCTAGGGAGTCATCATATTCTTTCTGTTGTTGGAGGCTTCACCTTTGATGCCGGAAATCTGGATCCAGAGCGCCTGCGTAATGTATTGACTGTACCTTGTTTATGTATAATCTTTTGTGCTAATTGTATTTAGATCACAGCGTGTAACTGTCTGCTTTTCGGTGAATAATATCTTTTTGTGCTTTGGAACCACAATCCAAGTCTGGAACGCAATTATTTCTTGTGCGACCTATAATGCTATTTAGCAATATTTAGAGTGTATAAATAGGTAGGAATCAATAGATGGGGGCTCATAGTGAAATTATGCTACCATTCACACGGTAACACATAGTTATCAAACTCTCACCAAAAGGGTGGAGGCGTCATACGCAGGCAAGAACGCATTGTGCCTTCGAATGCCTGCTACCACTTTGTTGCTGAGAGACCGCTATCTTTTATTGTGTGAGTTCAAGGAGTGCTGATTAGAATCCAGGGAGAAGGGAGGAATAAGTTAGTTTTCTTTCGTTGATAAAATTTCATGTTAAAAAGGGAAGTCGCACAATAGCGTAAGGGTAATAATACGTTTTGTGTAGCAGTCGCATTATTGTGTAAGTGACTAGTCACACAATAGCGTATATGTATTTCCTGTATTGCTGCCATTTGTTTAAACAAAGCCATTGAGATTGCATTGTGATATTGATTGTTGTAAGTACCTTAGTCGGTGCTGCCGTATTCTGGGAAAATGTGTATTTTTCTGCGCAGGAAAAATGTGTGTAACAGTGAACGTGTGTTGGTAGGGGTAACATGTTCCCTAGCTAGGGGTATCGTAAGACCCTTAGGGGCTAGGCGCCTGGTGTCGGCCTAGTGGCTTGGTAGTAGATATCAAAGTCTATACACACAGCAGGTGTAGTTGTTGTTTTGTTGTAGGTATGGGCTGTCAGTGTGATTGCAGCATCCACTGATCAGTTAGGGTTATTGGGCATTGTGATTGAACCGCACAGTTGTGGCATATTGTGCTTGTGAAATGAGCATTGGTGAATGAAATCACTGAAAAATGTAAGTGTTATTGGAATGCTTAAAGTCTAGCAATGCACAGTACTCAAAAAGGGCTTAGGTGCGTGGAAGCAGCCTGGTCATTCTTCCATAGGTGTGTGGGCGCATCCTGTTAATATCATCCACAGGTAAGTGAAGGTAGGCTTGACATTCTTTCACCAATTTAAATCTCTATTGAAAAGTTTAGCGTTATTTTCCCAAGATGGGAGCCAAGCAAACGGTAGAGATGTTAGATGATGTGCTGCTTTTGGAAGCGCCAATTGGGTTGGCACGGCATATTATGCATACTAGGTACAGTGCTTATGCAACTAGGTACTGTGATGTATGGTTTAAAATGACGAGGAAGAGTGTGAAACCGTTTCCCAGAATTAGAAGCTTTGATAAGGAGGTATTGAACAATGTCCGAGATAGCATCTGTATGGTGCACTCTCGAAAGAAAAAGATAAAATATAATGATTGTTTAAAGTTGTGGCAGTATGAGGGGGATACGTGGCTTAGGAGTGTGCATGCGACGCAAACCAGTGTAGCATGCACAATGCAGGGGAGTGCACACACAGCGCTAAGCAGTGTTGCGTGTGCACCGCGAAATAGCAAGCACAGCAAGGTAGCATTGCGGAAGGTAATGTCAGTAGTTCACGCGCACGACCTCCACCCTATGCGGATGGGGGTAAAGGTACAGTCAATCTCAAAACTCATTAAAAAAAATCGTAATAAGTAACTTATACCCTGGTTTAAGTCACCCACAGGAAAATGTAATTATAGATGATGATGAATCTACCATAAATTCAGCCATTGCCCAAGCTGTTAATCTGCAACCAGCAGGGGCAGCAGTTGAAACCGGTGAGAGTAGTGGAGAGCGTGGCAGGAGGGGGAATATTATTAGCACTTAAAGAGTAAGTCCAGCAATAAAAAAAAAATGTGTTAGAAGTCACCTCTAGGACATTGCACCTCTAAGGAAATGTAATAAGTGTGTGTAAGCCTCAAGTCATTGTCCATGTTGGTAAAATCAAGTGTCCTTGTTTACAGTAAACATTGAGATTAAGAACTGAAGCACACTAACCCCTGCAGTACATCTGCAGTGAAACTATACAGGGCATGTTTTTAAAGCAATGGATCTGATATGTAGATGATTTATTGTTGTGGTCTGATTTTGTTTATGTCATGTTTAATGACACTAAACTGTTGTGCTTCATTTCTCATAAACAGGGCACAAGATTACAAAGGACAAACTACGGCCATGCCAGACCTGTGTCAAATACTTGGGACTTTGTCTAAACCCAGGGGCTACAACATTACTGTTAACAGCTGTTCCAATAACAGGGCAGACAAAGCTGCAAAAAGTGGCAGCAGCATTAAGAATAAATATTGGTTGATCAAAGGGTGGTTTTTCAAACTGGTGATATGCAGAAATTAATTGAGATGCAAAATGTGTGTTCTATTCAGGAAAAGGCAGTCTGGAAATCAAAGGGATGTGAGCCAGAGTCCTCTGGACTCTGGAGAGATGGACAAGGTAAGCCAGTGGCTCCCAAGGCTTATTACCCAACCCTGGCTGAGGCAGCGCATGGTCTGACTCTGACCTGCTTTAGGAAAAATGTTGGGAAAATAATACTGTCCAAGTCATCACACATCCCTCGACAGACAGACCTTTTCAGGTAATACAAATTGATTTAATCCAATAACCACCCTGCAGGAATCTTAAGTATGTATTAGTTTGTGCAGATGTGTTTTCTAATTGGATAAGAGGCATATCCAGCTGCCACTAATGCTGCTGTATTCACTGATGAAAAGGCCGTACTGGAGTTTGTATGCAGATACGGTATCCCTAGAATTATTGAAAGTGATAGGGGTACTCATTTCACAGGTGATGTCTTCCAGAACATGTGTAAGTTGATGGGTACTAATAGCATCAGGACCACCCCCAAGCCACCTGTTAATCTGTCCCCCTTTGAGACACTGTTCGTTAAGCAACCTCAGTTGATTGTAAGTCCACAGGATGATTTAAAGGGCAATAACGAGGTTACTGTGAGGTATCTTATAAAAATGAGTAAGCAATTGAAACAACAACAGCAGAAATTGAAAATATTGTCACCTGATATGCCTGAGACAAACTGTCATGATGTTGAACCTGGAGAATATGTGATGATCCGTAATTTCTTGCACTCAGGTTGTTTGAATGACTAGTGGGAAGGACCGTATCAGGTGCTGCTGACAAGTACGACATCTGTGAAAGTAGCAGAGAAAGATACCTGGGTCCATTCCAGCCACTGCAGAAAGATTAATCACCCAGAGGAGATACAAGGCGGAATCGGGGCAGATAACGTGGACCTGTCGATTGCGAGGCTGTTCCAGGAGAGTTGGTGACTGCAGTGGAACACTTGAGCTAGAGAAATATACAGACCACTATTCCAGCAATGGTGTGGAGGGCTGTGATTTTGGGGGGTCTTTCTTCCTGGGTTTTCTCATTTTAGCTTGTCTTGGGATGTCTCATTTCTGTGACGGAGGACAGAGGACAGAGAGGGGTGCTGATGGTGATATCAATCAATGGAGTGGAGTTGGGAGAAGGAGTGCTAAACCAACAGGGGAGTATCTGCCCAAATCCAGTACAGTAGTTGTTAAGAGATCTGTTATTCTGGAGACTCGGAGACAGTGTGAAGGTCTATCGTCTGAGGATTATTGTATGTGTGAGTTTTGTGGGTCCGTAGTCGATGAGAGATGCATCCAACATTGCCAACCTAAGTATAACCAGTATTGGGGTGGGTATTCTTTAGAGGATTATCATACTATGGTGGGCAAAATTTTAAACCAGACTGACTGTTGGATGTGTTCTCATGTGCCCCAGGTACAGTATAATGTAGGGTAAGTGCCATTTCCATAAAATGTCTCTGAGGTTTTAGAATTAGAAAAAGGGAAGACGCTGGATGAAATTCTGCAGTTAAAAGGGGAATTTCGGAAGAACCATAATGCTTCAGTGGCTGAAGTAGAGGAGAAAGTAGAGGAGTGGGTTTCTTGGTTGAACCCAGTGAAATGGTTCCCCAGACTAGGAGAGTGGGTCTAGGAAATAGTTGCTAGCATAGGTAAACTCCTGATCCTCATATTGGTTGTAATCTTAGTAATTGGCTTATGTGTCAGGTGTGTTCCCATTGTGATGAAGTGTGGAAAAGGTACTTCTAAAACTAACAGGTAGAATGAAATCATGATGGTGGTTAGTAGCAATAATATGGATACCAAGGTAAATGAAACACTGTATTACAATCCTGAACTAGAGTGCACAATCAGGTGATTGCTTAGGATTGGTCATGTATGATAAAATATTGCAAATGTTCCTTTAAACATCCTAGTTAATGTAGTCTCCATTTTCCCCACTCCACTCTTATAGGTTTGATGAGATCCCACATCCTGCCCATGGTCCCGTATAGATCCGCTAAGCACATGTAAGGGTGGTTTTACCCATTCCCAAAGTGCATTACTAACGGTTCAATTACCTAACTGTGTCATATCGTATAGGACATTAGATAATAATTTATTATGCATGACTAACTAGGATAAAATTGTGATAGTGTCTTGTTTGCTATCAATGGGTGGACAGTCGAAGTCGAATAATTGCATGCGACTGCAATTCAACTGTTATCAGACGATTTGGTTGTCTGCTGTCCAATTTATGTTGGTACAATCCATGATGCACCATTACGTGCGCACGCACCCAGTGTGTGCACATATCCACACATTTGCACAACACTAAATAGTGAATAATACACAACACTCTCACACTGACAAACACAATATTCATGCAAGGTTTGGTTAGTAATGAGAAACAGCTTCTGTATACATGTCTGGGAAAGGTAGTTGAAATATATATACACCAGGATACTGTGAGTGTTTTACATGTGGATTGGGAGACCCCGCATATAGACGGGTATGGCTGTGGCAATTGAAATATAACCCAAACACTGATATGCACAATTGAATTTGTCTGAATGAGAAGTTAGGAACAATGGTCGGAGGTTTGCTTAAGAAGTACTGACATTCATACTGTATTCTAAATAGGCAGAGGAAAACCTTTGAATTAGCTATCAGATGAAGTGGCAACGGCAGTCAGCTGGGGGCATCCACCCTGCTTGAAAGTGAACCTCACTGCTTGTAACACCATGCACTGTAGTTTTAAAATATGTTAGGAAGGGATAATATATATTAAATCCATCATAAATACACTGAATTGCATAACACACACATAGACTTACATGCATACACACATTCAATAAAACAGAAATATATCAAAGCACAAAACACATAAATGCACCATAAATAGCGAAATTATGCAATATTCTTACACTTACACATTGCACACTTACATAAAAAGGTTCGCTAGCATTAAGGTTAATATTCAAGGTTATTCATTATTAAGTATGTAATAAATTGACTGTATGTAAGATCTCAGGTTTAGTACATGATAAACAGACCGTGTTTGGTGCTTTTCTAAACTACTGTGTATTTGCAGACTTCCGGCCCCATCATTGAGGAAATCGCAACATGTGTCTGGGAACTATGGATCATAGAGAGATAGGCATTAAAATGTACTCTGTAATGCAGCCAGGTTAGACTTGTTCTTCAGTGGGAAAATAGACACAAAGAACTGTTGGAGGCTGGACTGTGATTATACAAACTGACCTATGAACTGCATCATAACAGGAGAACCAGGAAGAAGAACCAATGGGATTATGCCAACTTGTTCTATTGTATTGCCTATCTCTGTAAGGGTTTATATGCAAGCTCCCTGAACCTACTAGGGAGTCATCATATTCTTTCTGTTGACGGAGGCTTCACCTTTGATGCTGGAAATCTGGATCCAGAGCACATGCTTAATGTATTGACTGTACCTTGTTTATGTATAATCTTTTGTACTAATTGTATTTAGATCACAGCATGTAACTATCTGCTTTTTGGTGAATAATATCTTTTTGTGTTTTGGAACCACAATCCAAGTCTGGAAAGCATTTATTTCTTGTGCGACCTATAAACCTATTTAGAGACCTTTAGAGTGTATAGATAGGTAGGAATCATTAGGGGGCTGGAGGTGCATGTGCATCGGGTGTGCCGCTGCACCCACCACCAGTGTTATCAAGCCCAGCACCGCAGGGGGGCTCCAAGCCGGAGGTGCACTGAGATTTTTTTTACCAGAGGGTGCCAAGCTCCTTCCCTGCAGTGCTGCAGTAACCGGAGGCTGGAGTTCTCACCTGAACTCCAGCTTCTGACTCTCCCCATGGGCACTATGGGAGAGATGTCATGATGTCTCTCCCATAGTTCCAAGGAGCAGCCGGGCGGACCGGACAGCGGCAGATGTAGGAGCAGGGTTTAAGGTACATATTGGGGTTTTTTTTGAGTAAGTGGCACTACAGGGGCATTTATGGTGGCATTACCATATGGGTACTACTATAGGGGCATTACTGTAGTGGAATTACTAAATGGGCACTACTACATGGCTGGCCAGTACATATAGGGGAATAATTATATGGGCGCTACTACAGGGGCTTTACTATACGGGCACTACTACAGGGGCATTACAATGGGAGCATTACTATATGGGCACTACTACAGGGGCATTACTATATGGGCACTACTACAGGGGCATTGCTATTGGGGCACTACTACAGGGTAATTACCTCTGGAGGCATTACTATAGGTGCACTGCTGATGGAGACATTACTATTCGGGAACTGCTGTAGGGGGCATTACTATGGGGGAGTTACCGGGGGGTGCAAATTACTGTCTTTCCCCGGGTGACAAAAGTCCTAGTTTTGGACAGGCTAGAGCTGTACTTAACATTCCGCGGTCACCGCAAAGCATAAATGGATACTGTTCCTGAGCGCATGACTGAGCATGCACAGGAGCAGAAACAGAAGGGAATATTTTCGGAAACCAAAAACAATGCCTTCTGTAACATCGCAAGGACAGTGTGTTACAGCAACCTCTGTCCCTGCAAAATATATTGCTCAATAGGGGCCATAAATATAAATAAATAAATATTTATAATTGATAAAAAATTGGGACGATGTTGCCCGGTAATATTCTAGGCAACACCGTCACTATTGCTGAATAGAACCCATAAAGAGCCATGATAAAGAGATACAGAGCTGTGATAAATAAAGATATAGAGTTGTGATAAATAAAGAACTGTAGAGCTGTGATAAATAAAGAGATGCATAGATGTTATAAATATATGCAGAGCTGTGATAAACAGTTTCAGACCTGTGATATAGTAAAAAACAGAGACATATATATATATATATATATATATATACAGTATATATATATATACAGTGCATCCAGAAAGTATTCACAGCGCTTAATTTTTCCGCATTTTGTTATGTTGCAGCCTTATTCCAAAATGGAATAAATTCATTTTCGTCCTCAACATTCTACACACAATACCCCATAATGACAACGTGTAAAATGTTTTTTTGAGATTTTTTCAAATTTAATAAAAAAAACCCCTAAGAAATCACATGTACATATATATTCACAGCCTTTGCTCTATACTTTGTTGATGCACCTTTGGCAGCAATTACAGCCTCAAATATTTTTGAATATGATGCCACAAACTTGGCATACCTCTCTTTGGGCAGTTTCGCCCATTCCTCTTTGCAGCACTTCTCAAGGTCCATCAGGTTGGATGGTAAGCGTTGGTGCAGAGCCATTTTCAGATCTCTCCAGAGATGTTCAATCGGATTCAAGTCTGGGCTCTGGCTGGGCCACTCAAGGGCATTCACAGAGTTGTCCTGAAGCAACTCCTTTGATATCTTGGCTGTGTGCTTAAGGTCATTGTCCTGCTGATAGATGAACGCTCACCCCAGTCTGAGGTCAAAAGCACTCTGGAGCAGGTTTTCATACAGGATGTCTCTGTACAATGCTGCATTCATCTTTCCCTCTATCCTGACTAGTCTCCCAGTTCCTGCCACTGAAAAACATCCCCATAGATTTGTGCCTCGAGACAATCCTGTCTCGGAGGTCTACAGACAATTCCTTCGACTTAATGCTTGGTTTGTGCTCTGACATGCACTGTCAAGTGTGGGACCTTATATAGACAATAAGGTCCCACACTTCAAAATCATGTCCAAATAACTGAATTTATCACAGATAGACTCCAATTAAGCTGTAGGAACATCTCAAGGATGATCAGTGGAAACAGGATGCACCTGAGCTCAATTTTGAGCTTCATGGCAAAGGCTGTGAATACTTATGTACATGTGATTTCTTAATTTTTTAAATTATCTTTACAGAAAACTAAAAAAAAAAGTTTTACATGCTGTCATTATATAGTATTGTCTGTAGAATTTTGAGGACAAAAAAGAACTTATTCCATTTTGGAATAAGGCTGTTTACATAACAAAATGTGGAAAAAGTGAAGCACTGTGAATACTTTCCGGATGCACTGTTTTTATATATATATATATATATATGTATATATTATATACATACATATATAAAGCCATATAAGGAGAGCTGCAGAGTTGGGAGACTATGTATTAATAATTGCGGTACTGCCGCGATTATTAACGGTCCAACTCACCATTAATATTTACATTTTTTGTGAAAATATCCCGGCTATGTTCTACCGGGAACTCGCAGGGACAACGGTAGCAGTAACCGCTGTCCCCGTGAGTTATATCCCCCGCATTTTGGAGAAGTCTTTCACAGAAGTAAAAGACTGCCCCAGGAGAATCTGAAACTGTGTATGCGCACAACGTCAGATTCCTGGACTGGCCGAGGGCTGCGGGGGATAGATCGAAAGAAGTAGCCCAGAGTAACAATTGTGGAGTAATGTAACTGCATATGAGCTGAGTTTAGGCCTAGTGCCGTCATTTGTGAAGATCTGGGTGAGACTGGTAAATGAATAGGAAGAATGTGAAAAAACAGGCAAAATTTGACGGTGTGGAAGAATTGAAGATATTTATCCTTTATTCATTTATTATTTTGCAACCAAGAAATGTGCTAGAGGATATATATAATAAAGAATACATATTTTCAAATAGAGATGGTATGGCACCTAAGTTATTGTGTTTACACTGCTCAACCCCCATGTAATATCACCTGTGCCCACACACTAATTTACCACACGTTAATGCTAACCAGGGTATAGGAATGCATCAGTAAAGAAATTAGCTGATCACTCACTGCTTGAGCAGACAAATTTTCTGCCATTTGCTTGCATCACTCCCCAAAATGTGACTGCATGATGTCAAACCAAGTATGCAATGCCATAAACACCAAGAAGAAGAGCACTGCCCTGAGTGTCTTTAGGTTGCACCAGGTGGCTCTTCAGGCTGCGGGGTGCATGTCCAGAATTCTACTGTCTTTTTCTAGGAACCCTGCAAGCCAAATGCAGTTGCAGTGAGGCAGAGGCTGTACCACTCCCAGGGCCCATGTCCCTGGGAAGTGGCACTACTTGCACTCTCCTAGTTATTACCCTGTGTCCAGGGCCAGATTTCCCTCTAGGCATCCTAGGCACTTGGCTAGGGCCCGGCGGGACCCAAGGGGCCCATGTACAGGTCCCTTTGCCCGAAGAAATTAGTCCAAGCACAGTGCTCCCAGAAGAGCACTGTGCGAGTACCGCGTGACGTCATGACATCACGTGGTCCCACCTCCACTGGAGAGTCCCATGCTGCTGTCTGCAAAGTGGCCTCAGGCAGACTGTGTCACAGCTGCCTGCCCAGGCACGCCGCAGTGCTCAGTAGAGTTCCCGCCACCGATGCTGCAAGACCTATCCCCCACCATCAGTTCTCTGCTGCCGCTGTTGGAGCCAGCAGGTAACTCTGAGTGTGGGGTGTGAAGAGGGGATATGAAGAGCTGTGATGGAGGGAGACTGTGATGGAGTTGACTGTGACAGAGGTTACTGTGATGAAGGGGTTGGGATGCAGGGCTGTGAAGAGGGGATATGAGGAGCTGTGATGGAGGTAACTGTGATGGAGGTGACTTTGATGGAGGTGACTGATGAAGGCGACTGTGATGGAGGTGTCTGTGATGGAGGTGTCTGTGATGGAGGTGGCTGTGATGAGGGGAAGTGAGAGGGGCTGTGAAGAGGGTATATGAGGAGCTGTGATGGAGGGGCAAGGATGGAGGTGACTGTGATGAGTGAGATGGGCTATGTTGAGGGGCTGTGAAGAGGGAATATGAGGAGCTGTGATCAGGGGGAGTGAGGGGCTGTGAAGAGGGGATATTAGGAGCTGTTCATCTAGTTACACCTACTGGATATATGCACAATTTTTACATTGTCACTGGATGATTTTATATATATATACAATATACATACAACAGAATAATGGGGGACATGGATTATTCACTTTGATGTCACTAGATGAAAAAATATATATATATATATATATATATATATATATATATATATTTTGTCGAAGCTGGATAATTGGCTGAGACAAGATCAGCTTAAAATTAGATCGAAACGACGCCATCTTGCGAATGGAAACCAAACTCCATCTTAAAAATAAGAATCTGCACGACGCCATTTTGGGAATGGCCGCCCAGCGCCATTTTAAGTTACAATTCATGAGCTCAGTACAAATGGCAATGTTTTAATAATCCTTTCAGAAACCATACCCTGATGTATCTTAGGACAACCTTGCATAAAAAAATACCATAACAAACACAGTATTCATGCAGAGTCTAGAAAAACAGCTTCCTGAGAAAAGTAATTAGAAAAGACTATACACCAGGAACTGTGGGTGTTTTTGCATGTAAAGGGAGAGACCGCACATGTGGACAGGTGTAGCTGTGGCAATTGTAATATGGCCCAGACACTTGAATTTGACTGAATGAACAATGGTAAGAAATCTGCTTGAAAATAACTGACACAGGTATCCTAATTAGGCAGAAGAAAGCTTTTAAACACTCTCAGACAGTATGGCACCAGCAATCGGCGGGGGGTCTCCGCCCTGTCTGAGAGTGAAGCTCACTGTCAATAACACATTGCATTGCAATTTAAAAATGTTAGTAAGGAGTATATATATATATATATATATATATATATATATATATGCGAGTACGCATCTGCCCCAAGTTAACTAGCATCTATCCCAAACCCCTAATAGTTACACACTGCACATTCACGTAAAAGGTTCCATAGCTTCAAAGTATAAGATTCAAGTTTTATCCATTTATTACAAATGCTGTGAAATAAAAGATTGTTTGGTATCTAAGGTTTAGTACATGATAAGCAAACAGTGTTTGGTGTTGTACTGATCGACTCTTCCTCAACAGCTTTCCGGTATCATCGGTGAGAAGATCGCAACCTGCATTCTCAACTTAAGAACAGTAGAGAGTTAAAAATGTACTTTGTAAAATTAACAGCTTAGATTTGCATGCAGGGTAAATAGAGGAGACAATATGCTGTCGGAGGCTGACCTGTGTCCATTTGAATCAACCTGTTAAATATCCTGTAACAGATGCACTCACACTGGGAACCAATGAAACCATGCCAAACTTTTATATTGTATAGTCTATTTCTGTAAGTGTATATATATATGTGTGTTCTGACCCCAATCTGGAGTCTTTATGCTGATGCTGTTGATGGAGGTTTCTTGTTGATAATGGAATCTGGTCCCAGAGCGCGTGCGTACGTATAACGGTACCTTGGGTTTGTATAATTTCTTTGCGCTAAATTGTACTTAGATCACAGCGTGTAACTATCTGTACTTTGCTTGAATAATACTTTGTGCTTTGGAAACACATGTTAAGGTCTGCAGGCTTTTATTTTACTGTATGACTGCGTACGCAAATAGCGTCAAATTTAAAAGGTACAGGCAGGTTTTTAGAAGGTATAGGCAGTAGCGTATAGAGTTCAAATGCAGTATCCTTAATTTAAATATATATATATATATATATATATATAGTACATATCCAAAATGCTTGGGACCAGGGGCATTTTGGATAATGGAATATTCCGTATTTTGGAACTTGTGCATATCATAATGATATGTATATGGAATGGGACCCCAATATACACACAGAATGCATTTATGTGTTATGTACACCTTGTACACACAGCCTGCAGGTAATAGTATACAATATTTTCAATAATTTTGTGGCTCAAGCAGTTTGTGTACAAAAATTAAATTAATTTATGTTTCATATACACCTTGTACACACAGCCTGAAGGTAATTTTATACAATATTTTTAATAATTTGTGCCTTAGACAAAGTTTGTATACATTGAACCATCAAAAATCAAAGGTTTCATTATCTCACTCATGCCAAAACTATTCCTTATTTCGGAATATTTGGATATGGGAGACTCAACCTGTATATACAGTCAGGTGCATAAATATTGGGACATTGACAAAATTTTCATATTTTGGCCTCTATTCACCACCACAATGGCTTTGAAATGAAACAAACAAGATGTGCTTTAACTGCAGACTTTTAGATTTAATTTGAGGGTAATTACATCCAAATCAGGTGAACGGTGTAGGAATTACAACGGTTTCTATATGTACTTCCCACTTTTTAAGGGGACAAAAGTAATGGGACAAACTAAACAATCCTAAATCTAACTTTCACTTTTTAATACTTTGTTGCAAATCCTTTGCAGGCAATTACAGCCTGAAGTCTGGAACTCATAGACATCACCAGATGCTGGGTTTCATCCCTGGTGATGCTCTGCCAGGCCTCTACTGCAAATGTCTTCAGTTCCTGCTTGTTCTTGGGGCATTTTCCCTTCAGTTTTTTCTTCATCAAGTGAAATGCATGCTCAATCCGATTCAGGTCAGGGGATTGACTTGGCCATTGCATAACATTCCACTTTTTAGCCTTAAAAAACTCTTTGGTTGCTTTTGCAGTATGCTTCAGGTCATTGTCCATCTGCACTGTGAAGCGCCGTCCAATGAGTTCTGAAGCATTTGACTGAATATGAGCGTATAATATTGCCCGAAACACTTCAGAATTCATTCTGCTGCTTTTGTCAGCAGTCACATCATCAATAAATACAAGGGAACCTGTTCCATTGGCAGCTATACATGCCCACGCCATGACGCTACCACCACCATGCTTCACTGATGAGGTGGAATGTTTTGGATCTTGAGCAGTTCCTTTCCTTCTCCATACTCTTCTCTTCCCATCACTCTGGTACAAGTTGATCTTTGTCTCACCTGTCAATAGGATGTTGTTCCAGAACTTTAATGGCTTTTTTAGATGTTGTTTGGCAAACTCTAATCTGGTCTTCCTGTTTTTGTGGCTCACCAATGGTTTACAACTTGCGTTGAACCCTCTATATTCACTCTTGTGAAGTCTTCTCTTGATTGTTGATTTTGACACTCTAGCTTCTGGAGAGTGTTCTTGATTTGGCCAACTGTTGTGAAGGGGTTTGTCTTCACCAGGGAAATAATTCTTCTGTCATCCACCACAGTTGTTTTCCGTGGTCTTCCGGGTCTTTTGGTGTTGCTGAGCTCTCCGGAGCGTTCTTTCTTTTTAAGAATGTTCCAAACAATTGATTTGGCCACACCTAATGTTTTTGCTATCTATCTGATGGGTTTGTTTTGATTTTTCAGCCTAATGATGGCTTGCTTCACTGACAGTGACAGCTCTTTGGATCTAATATTGAGAGTCGACAGCTACTGATTCCAAATGCAAATGTCACAGCTAGAATCAACTCCAGACCTTTTACCTGCTTAATTGATAATGAAATAACGAGGGAATAGCCCACACCTGCCCATGAAATAGCTTTTGAGTTGATAGTCCCATTAGTTTTGGCCCCTTAAAAAGTGGGAGGCACATATAGAAACCGTTGTAATTCCTACATCGTTCACCTGATTTGGATGTAATTACCCTCAAATAAAATCTGAAAGTCTGCAGTTAAAGCACATCTTGTTTGTTTCATTTCAAAGCCATTGTGGTGGTGAATAGAGACCCAATTATGAAAATACTGTCAATGTCCCAATATTTATGCACCTGACAGTATATATATATTATATATATATATATATATATATATATATATATATATATTAAGAACACAAAATAATTAAGGCACTACTCCATCAATGACAATATAAGTACTATCAAGTATGTAAGAATTGTTTTCACTTTTCTATGATAGCTGGATGTAGTATACAGTATTGGTCTTTTTATTACTGGGTGGTGAAGATTAAAATAACACTGCATGAAAAAGCTGAATTGATGGAGTATTGCCTCTTTTGGATATATCTAAAGTTGTACTGTGAACCGGTACATCTATTGGAGAGCACCCCAGGGATGACAAAGTAAGGAGAGTGTAAAGGTTCTATGAAATATATATATTATATATATATATATATATATATGCATATTTCATCCTTACAAATATGCAAATGCAGCAGGAGGTGTATAACACCCCCTGCTGCATTTGTGATCCCAACACTGTGACCGAGGTCACAGGCTGGGATCACAATCGCACCATCGGTGGTCGATGGTTGCAATGGTGGATGGCTTTGGGCCACCGGCCAGTTGAGTAAGCCTTAGCTTACTCAGGGTGGCCGGCTTGCGAGGCCAGGAAACTGTATCTGTCGATGCAGTCCCTGGCCTTAAAACTCCTGGAAATTAGGGTGGAAACACCCCGTTTCCAGGTACGCCAGCCGATCCCACCCCTGCACCGCCTATTAAAAGCCTCTGCCTGTCAATCACGCAGAGGTATTGAAGGGGCTGCATACGATTAGGCAGGACACATTCTGCACACTTGCAGAATTGGTCCTGCATATGTGCATATTCCCGATAATCGGGAATCTGTGATCAGCAGTGAATCAGCCCCCTCATATCTCTCCCATTGCCACCCTTGTATCTCATAGAGCTTTCGCCTCTGCATCCTCTCATAAATACCCTCAATTTCCTCTTCCAACCTCCTTTTGTGAGGCCATTCTGCTGCTGCCTTGCTGTGTGCACTGGTCCTATGTTGCTCAGACAGGAAGTAATGAAATATGAATACATTTACACTGTAAGCATGGCATTTTGGCATTCCTTGTCATTCCATCTGACATCTCCTTGGAGTGCTAAGACAATAAATGAGGATTCTGTACTGCAGTCAGATTAGCCTTATGCATTTAAAAATGAATGAGACTAATAACTTTCTCAGTGGCTGCATTAACAGCTGAGGAGGGCCAAGAGCAGCCGGTTGGCAGCATAGAGGGTACTAATTGACAAAATAAATCTGAATGGTCAATTTGTTAAACATTATATACTTCTAATTAAAATTAAGAAAGAGAAAACTGCTGAAGTGCAAGAAGATCACTATGAACATATGATCTCTTGGTTGCTGACTGTTTCAGTACATCAAGAATTTCATACTCCTGAAGAAGTTAGCATCAATGCATTGCCCTAGCACAACTGGTGTGCTGCCCGCAACTGGTGTGCCGCAACACACCAGTACACAAGTGTGCCATGACACAGATGGCCTAACTTCCTGAACACACATTAGACTGGTGCCAGACACACTGGCCTTTCTGGGCTAGATGGCCCAGAAAAGACACTGCCCAGCACCACACACACACTGGCCAGGCCAGTCACAGAAAAGACACAGTCCGTGCAGATGCGTACACCATTCCCACAGAGTGAATGTGAGTAGTATGACTGAGCCTAACTGAGGAAAGCAGACAAGGTTAGAGTGGCACTGTTCTGGGGGCACTGAGTGACATAATGTGATCTAAAGGCACCATAATATGGCATATTGTGAACTAAGGGCACAGTAAAGATAAAATATTTGATTAATAAAATGTATGATGAGCCTTGACAATTTTAGCATCTTGTTCAGTTTGCCGTGAGTAGAAAATGGTTGAAAAATCTCTGCAGCTACAGTACTGATAACTGTTCATTGAATGACACAGCACAGAGAAATACACTGTAAGAACTCCCGACAGTAACCAGGTTAGTGTTGGGGTTTCCCTTTCATATACGCAATGTGTTCCAAATTTTTAGCTGATGCAAAAAGTGCTGGATAAACATGGGAGGTCAGAGGTGTCATGAACAAAACCAACGTATGGGAGCTATATGTAGGGCATAGTTTCTCAAACTCCGTCCTCAGAACCCCAAACAGTGCATGTTCTCTAGGTATTCTCACACAATCACATGTGAAATAATTAGATCCACCTGTAGATTTTTTAAAATGTGTCAGTGAGTAACGAATACACCTGTGCACGTGCCAGGAGTCCTGGAAATTTTGAACTGTGTGGGGTTCTGAGGACCGAGTTTGAGAACCACTGATGTAGGGTATAACATTCCCAGCTACAGTGAAACAGACTACAGGTGGTGTTGGAACTGAGTGCTATGCACAATACAATATGCTGTGAAGCAATACTGGAGCAGAATTTCTGAATATCACTGAACAAAATGCTGAGAAGCAATGTTGGTATTGGTTTTCTGGATATCACCAAAGCTGAATGCTGTGAAGCAATTACTGGAGCACATATGCTGGAACACATTGAGGCAGAATGCTTGTGAAATAATTACTGGAGCAGGTGTGCTGCAACAAACTGAGGTATTATTGTTATGAAGCAAAGACTATAGCCTGCTAACTGGAACAAGCACAGAATGCTATTTGCAATACTGGAGATGATGACTGGAACATGCATGATGCAAAAGGAACTAGGCGCCAAGGTAATAAGTAAGCAAGGATCTGCAAATGATTCCGATGCAGATAAGCGCTGTAGTATTGTGGGGATAGTGTGTAAGAGTTGTTCGGCTATCTGTAGTACACATGAAAGGAAGTAACGATTAGTGTGTCAGGGGACAGTGACTGCAGGAAAACGCAGGGTTAAAGGTGGAATTTCAAGACAAGGGAGGTCCAAGGGGCATGGAAGTGGAGGCGACTTGGAATATCTAGGGCTAGAAGTTATTCTGACAATGAGTAGTAATCTGTTCCTGGTTTAAATAGGATGGCCTTAGAAACTGAAAGAATCATGTGACTAGAATTTCTGGAGACTGGTTTGTCAGAGCAGATAATGGGCTAAATGTGATAGGGCGAGATTTTAGAAAATGTGAGAGTTTAGCAGTAAACTCTCACACTTTTTAAACTCAGCCAATGTAATAGAGTCTGAGAACTCAAAAAAACTCACAAGTTAAACTTTTGTCCAGATGTTTTCTCATTTTGAAGATAAAACTCACATTTTGGAAACTCTGACCCTAATACATTTGGCCCAATGTGATACTGTCCAAGATGGTGCCCATGATGCATAACAGCAGGGTTGTGTATAGATCCCCTTCAACTAATGTACTGTACGTGATCTTGAGTGAGGGCAGAAGTGCAGTTCCATGCTCTTAAAGGCCACCAACAGTAGAAATTTGTACCCTCGTGGGCTTGCTTCCCTCATCACACTTCAGGCATTACAATTCTTAGAGTACCACTGTTTGTTAAATCCAGAAACGATGACATGACCCCTTCAGTGAGCGCTAAAGGGGTTATACTTTGTTGATAAATGGAAGTCTGAGTCTTAAATTCATAATATTGCAATAGTTATTTGGCAGGTCACTGACCTGAATAATATAGATTATTTTACTGGTCTGTTGGTTATTTGTCAATTTATGTATACTGTATGTCTTATTGCTGGTGATCTCTAAATACGATAGTATGATAGTTGTTCTCTCGTTCTAATAGTATACGTTATTTATCTCTATACATGAAATATTTTTTCAAAATTATATATATCTGCTGTAAGCACAATAGTTGTGTTGCTATGACTGCGGTTTGAACCGCAACCAGTGACCTTTCAGTGCTCATTGCATTGGCATGACACACAAGAGAAAATTTTGCGGTATGTATGTATCCTTGGAAAAATGTGCTGGCCGTACTGAAATGTTGGAATGAAGATTTCTTTAATTACCATATATATATATATATATATAAACAAAGTCAGAAATCCACTGCACTCGCCACTCACACATATATATATATATATATATATATATATATATATATATTGTGACACAGTCAGATTAGGAGGTCCCTCTCCTGGGTAGGGGACTCCTTCCTTACACACACACACACAGCAGCAGGGAAGCAGCACACCAGTCTGGATGCGAGTACAAGCTGGTCGGCGCGAGTCTTTATTGTACAATGTCAGAAATAACACAAAGAAAACATAAACATAAATCCTAGCCCTGTCGGGGCACTAACTTCACAGGTAGTTCCCTCACTACCAGAACCTGGCAGGGCCTAATGCCCCCACCAGCAACAAAGCACAGCACAGTACTTACAAATAGGGTTTTCAAGTGTCTCTGAGCAAACTCCCTGTCTGCTCTCCCAGGTGAGACAATCAGCCCTCAACACACTAGGCTTACATTGGCCACTCTCAGGTGGAAACCCTAACAAGCCTGTTACCAGGCTGCGAGAACCAAAACCTGGAGTGGCCATATGTGGAGCCCTCCCACTCCTCTCACCCACAACCCCCAGGTCCCAAACCGGCTTTTCAAAAAGCCGAAACTCAAGCCTGCTACACTGCAGACTTTCTCCTGGGGGTTTAAAACACATAAGACAGGAATCTGGGACAAATGTACCTGCTACAAACCACTTTACCAATGATCCTATCACAATATATATATAAAATTGATACTCGGTTTGGCACTTGGATGATAAAGTAAAAAAGAGGTTGCCTTCCCAACTAGAATATAGACAAATTCTCTCCTTAGGAGCAATGCAAGCCCCAAAAAAGAATAGGCAGCACTGAAATTGTTGAAAAGCTTGTTTTAAGCCTGGAATTCCAGGTTTTCACATTTACACAGACCATACTTGCCTACATTGTAGTTCCCTTTTGCGGGAGACTTGGGGAGAGGAGAAAGATCTGGTCATGATGGGGGCGGGGCCTGACATCTTGCGCCATTGGGGCCCCACCCCCTTTGCGGCAAACTGCCGTGATTGGCATAGATTTGCATAAGGGGCGGGGCTAAATGATGTGATTCCCTCAGAATCGTGTAATTAAGCCCCACCCCCTACACAGAGACCGGCGATTGCCGCAGAAGTTCTCCCCATTCTGCCTACTTCACTAGGAAGTGGGCAGAAAGTGGGAGAAATGCCTACCCTAATGGGGGTGCGGGGGGTTACTCGAAAAATCGGCAGCCTCCCGCAAAAACCGGGAGGGTAGGCATGTATGACACAGACCCAGCTGGAATAATCACTGGAGAATAAGAAAGGGTTTAATACTCTCACAAACCTGATGCTGTGGCTTGGCACCGCTCCTCAAGATAAATCAAACGGATGGTGCCCTCTGCAGAGAAGTAAGTACAAGCAGCAAAGAGGCAGCGGCATTAATCAAACAGACAGGGTCACGGATTTGTTATTGCGTCTTCAACGTTTCAATCTGGTAAGATATCCATTAAGATTACAAACAACAACTAAACAACACTTACCTATATACATGTGCAACACACTTGGGGTGATTCTACATTGGTGAATCAGGGAAAACTTGCACGGAGTGCAAACTCGGCCAGACACCATTCTTCATAAATTTATGTGCCATGTGAATCTATAAAGGTATTTGATAGTCCTATTCATATTCCAACTAGGAATAAGTTAATTCATAATCAATTGTTTAAAAAAATGCCCTGATACACTACTGACTGTGTCTGCATGATATGCCCTTTTTTCTAGTCACTCTGGGGGCATGTCCAGCACTACTGGACCTGGTGGGCTACTCCTTGTCACTGACTGTCTCGGGTCCACTTCACCGCAGTGTTCTGTGACTCATTCAGCAGCACAGCTAATGGCACCGGCAGTAAGGTTGTAGGTAGTACCGTATACCAACTGCTTGTTAATGGCATGTCATACCACCTTACTTGCACCACGACATGCCGTGACAAATTTTAGAATTGCACATAGTACATGTGCTGGAGTTTTGGTCACACAGAATGGATGCCGCACTCCTGTGTTATTTGCCTCCATTCCCCGTTACGTCCCTCAAATACTCCCCAACTGTCAATCACACTGCGAGTAAAAAGTCACTGGAAATGACTACAGTAATATACTGTGCACAAATATCAGCATTGCTTACAACTCTGAATCAGACCTATAGCTCCACTATTAAGGTAGGCACTAGCTATGCCCTCCATGGAGATAGCCATAGACACAGGGCACACCCCCTACATAGAGAACACCCACACAACACTGGTCACGCCCCCACATCTCTAATCACATCGTCACACTCCCTGCAGCAGTAAACAATAGGCCCTTCATGAACTTCAGCTCCAGGCCCATGTGGACATTAATCTGGCACATACCCTTCCTCCTGTCCGTGCTGGATTCGGGTCTGTGTTTTTTAACCCATGGATGCCTACATGGACCAAAGAGAATGTGATCTACACTAGGAATAGGTGAGTATGGAATTTTTTTTAGAGGTGTCTTTGATTCTACTGGACAAGGGGACGTGAATGACTACAGCGATTATAGGTGTAGTGTGAATGTGATTGTGCATGTATGCTTTAATAAAACTTTAAATTCATGATGTGTTAGTCTTGTCTTTATTTTAATATTTCTTTTGCAGGTGAACTACAGGTACCAGTGAGCCCTTTATATCCCACATGCTGGTACTTGTGGTTCTCCAAGTACCAGCATGTGGGGGAGGCTTCCTGCGACCTGCAGTTTTCCAACAATAGACAATATTATTAATCTATTTTTGCACAACAATTTAACACAATCCCAGGCTAGGCTTGGGCTATCAGCTGGGGCCAGGGGTACCCTGGAGAGGGGTACCCCCTTTATTGGGGGGTCCCCACCTCCCCAGGGATCCATTGCCTGGACTTACTAGCGGTCAAGTATAATGCTGTGGCATTACACCTCTGCTAGAAAGAGTCCGTTGCTGGTTATGGAAAATACAGGGGACCCCTACTCATTTTGTCCCCTATATTTCCACAACCAGGACCAGCTCAGTAGAGCCCAGTGCTGGTGCTTAAAATACAGGGGACTCCCTATGCATTTTTTCCTCTGTTTTTAAGAACCAGGACAGGCTCAGAAGAGCCCGGGGCTGGTTATGCTTGTGAAGGGGGTATATCTTTTTTTTTTTACGTTTACTTTCATTTTTTACAACACAGAAGTCTTCATGGATCTTACTGATCTGTGAAGGCTTCTGTATAACTCAGACCTTTTAATACTCGTTGCATTAAAAAGTCTTAGTTTTCATAGGAGAAATCTCACTTGGACTCGCATAATAATAGCCTCAAACTCACAAGTTTGCAGGCTATTACATTTGGTGCATTTTGAGACAAATGTGGACCTTAAATATGTGAGAAGGTTCAAGTTCATCTCATACATAAAACTCGCACCCAATTACATCTCGCCCTTAAAGTACATAGTGGGATGGATTATGAATGCCTACTATCAATTATTACTTTCTGAATGTTTATGTTTGTGAAACATAACATCTGATGATAATTTAATTTGGGAACTCAATTCATTACAATTGATCAATGCAGATATAATTTAATTAAAAAAGTAGGAATTGACTAATTTTCAACTTTTTTAACTAATATATATGTAGATTTGAATGCCAGTCTAGAAGAAAACTAAATTTTTATAAAATGATAATGAAACTTTTAAATTGTTTTGCAATTTGTTGTTAATGGAGTAAACACAGTCAATTAGGCATATATCCTTGAAAATGGTATTGTAATTTTTTGGTATAATTTTTTTTCTTTATTGTATGCATGGTTTGAAGTGTCAAACAGAATAAGCATCACATTTAAGCTACTAAAATGAAATGACACAGACTACTTAAATTGATCCTAAAAAATATGCAGTTAAAATAAATATGATTTTCTTGTTACTTTTCAAAATATATAATGCATCTGCTGTCTCTCAGCTTTATAACCCATGAGGATATTGTCAAATAAAAATAATAGTAAATCTATCACTGTTGACACTAAAATAAACACAAACAAATCATAAAATTCCTAATTTGTAAGAAAAAATACTCAGAAACAAATTGAAATAAAATTTTCCTCTTCATTTACTGATATGCAAAGTACATTTTTTTACATTATTAGCATAAAATAGGTAAATAAAAATATTTTACAGGTAGATATATTTGCTTTTATATCAGTGACTTGAACTTCTTACAAAGCGATGTTGTGCACTAAAGCTAAGGACATTAACTCTGCTCTGCATTAGTTTCCTTTCTCCTATTATTACTTTGCTATTCCTGTTACTTTGCACAGTTTGAGCTTTCAGGTCCAGCATTGTGTTGTCTCCTTAGTTCTAAATCTTATCTTTAAATGTAATGGTGACCTTTATCCTGCATATTGGCCCTGATTCAGAGCCGGACGCTCTGACAGAGTGCTCGCTGTGATTCAGGGCTGGCCCTCTTACTATTTGGAGCGGCCTCCTGGCCGCTTGCATAGCTGTGGCTGACCACCCACAGCTATAGCGAGCGGCCAAAATGATGGTCACGATGGTCAAGACCATTGCGACCATCGGGCTTGCGACGAGACCCTGCGGTAGGGTCTCACTGCTGCAAGCCCTGGAGTGCTTTTGGCTCTATCAGAGCCAAAAGCAATCCCACTGACATCACTAGTAATGTCAGTGGGGCTGGCCCCAAACGGTAGCCGTTCCCGATGTTGAGTGCTGTCAATCAACATCGACAGCATGCCCCCTTTGGTGCGAGACCCATAGCGACGGCTTGGCCGTCATTATTCGGGTCTCGTGCATGCGCACGACGGAGCCGCCTCCATCGTGCGCATTCGCACTTGGGCAACATTGACCCGCTTGCGAGCGCTCAGCACTCACAAGCGGGTCTGAATCAGGCCCATTGTTTCTAAATCTTTTCTCTACCAGATCATTTATCAATTTTTTTGTTACAAACCATCTTTCTTGTTTTTGATCATGTAACCTGTCTAATTGTCTGCTCTGGTTCTCAGCCATTGAACTGTCTAACTTCCCATTCTGGCCTATCCATTCTCTTCTTTTTATTAATTTTGGTTTTAGCAAACATACTGCTTTAAACTTCATTACAGATGGCCATGGTAGAATATAAAAATAAATCTTTTCAAAAGGAGAAAGCACGTCTGAGTAAAGCATGGCAGTTATATGAGTCACAGCTCCACTCATTGTGTTATAGAATAAATAATCAGCTACAGTAGTGTGGAAATACTATATAACATCAACCTACAGATAAATCAGTTTTTGCATTCTTGGAATTCCTCAGTGCAGAACTATTTACTTTGGATTCTGTGTGAAGAGATATAGAATCTTCCTCACTAAAACTAGAAGATCAGAGATATTGATACAACTGTTCAATAAACTGATTAATAATTTGATTGGCTGGCGCAGTTACTAAAAGTGCTGCCATGCAATTGAATATAACCAGACATACCTTTGCTTTTGCCAGGACTCTGGAATTGGACCTGTCCATAACTCTTTTCAATGATTTAGTGAGACTATTTTTATTGTTTTTTAAAGTAAATTCCTGAACATGAATTAGAACATTTGCCCTGCACTAAGGCAATAAAAGAAAATGTCCAAAACAGAGCGGTTTATAATAGAGATGAGCCATTTGATGTCCTTAAAAACCAAACACACCTGAACTTAGTGTACCCGAGTGCTTCCGACTCCTACCTCGGGTCTTCTTGTCAAGGTTGAATCCCAAAAACAAGGCAAAATGTCATTCCTGGAATCGGATCTTGTGTGTTTTTGATTGCATATAAAAGTTTGCCATTTCACATAGGAAAGCGGAGGGAGAGTGTGTGAGACTGTGGGCTGAGCACTGTGTTGCAAAACAATTCCATTAGCACACCTTCAGGGCACTATTAGGGTGCCATTAGGATTAGGAAGAGTAGGTAGGAGTGCAAATAGTTTTTTAACTTGAGTAGGTGCCTGTTGGAAAGGATGACTGTAGGCATCCTCATTGTCAGTGTGTTTGTTTTTGTTTTATTTGTCACACAAAGTGACTGAACACTTACACACTGCAGTGCAAACAAACATGCTACTGTCTGTGTATTGTGCTGTTGATTATTTTTATTTTTTGTTTGTTAAAGTGAACCTGCACATTTTTTTTCTATAGGAAATATATATTGTTTATCTGTCCAGAAAATACTCTACTGTGTCTGAGACTGCAGCACCCCTTGAAGACCCCTTTGTTTTGAGTTTTTTTTTACAATTATATAAAAAAATAAAATGATAGATTACATAACTGGGTGGGTGTATCACCTTCAGCAACAGTAGCTAACATACAACACAAGTTCATTATCATGCAGGCTACTCTTTGTGTCACTGGTTTCACTTTGAGCCATACTGGCATCATCCTGTTGAAAAAACACAGGGATGTGATAGCAAAATTACTTACCCCACTAAAACTCTCTGCAGGATTTGTCATTTCCAATAATGCAAGTAACATTATATGAGCATTACAACTGGGTGAATTTGAAGATGCACCATGTTTACACACACAGTAAACTTGGTGGTTTCAAATAAAAAAAAAATGACAGGTGCGTGCAGGAGATTCTATCTAAGGCCCATAACATTTCTAAGGATTTTCAGCATTCAGCAACTGCATTTAAAATATTAAAGCAACTACTAGAACAATTACATTTGCCATTCCACCAAGTGAAGAAAAAAGAAGTAACCAGGTGGAATTCAACCCTTTATATGCTTCAGCAACTGGATCAACAGCAAAAAACCATCCAAACCTACTGTACACAACAAGCCATGACATAGGGAGAGGATGGAGAATATATCTTACTCACCATTTTATATAACATACTGAAACCATTTGAAATAGTAACCAATGAAGTGGGTTCAGACACTGCCAGCCTGAGATAGGTGATTCCGGAAACTAAACTACAGTAAAAGCAGCTAGAGAAACTGAAGGAGGAGAGAAAATGAAGCGACTCTGCTAACTACAGTGGTGCTTGAAAGTTTTTGAACTCTTCAGAATTTTCTATATTTCTGCTAAAAATTTTGTAAAAATACTACCTCAGATTTTCACACAAGTCCTATAAGTAAAGAGGACCAAATCAAACAAATGAGACAAAAAAATTAGAAGTGCTCATTTTTTTATTGAGGAAAATGATCCAATATCACATATCTGTGAATATCAAAAGTATGTGAACCATTAGGATTAGCAGATATTTTGAAGGAGAATTTAGAGTCAGGTATTTTAGGGCCAATAATGGTAACACACTGGATGCTGGCTCAGGACCGGGCTGGTACCGGTAAGGCACTGGATGCTGGGCTGGGACCAGCTAATCTGGTGCTGCCGTGTCCTGGTAAAGACCCACTGGAGTTGTAAGTGAGACAGATGGAAAAGGCCCAGGAGTGGATTAAGGACCAACCAACCCAACAGAACTACAGCTACAAAAAAACAGGACCAGAGTGTGCAAATTCAGAGTTCAGGAAAATAACCTTATAGGTCTGGAGCCACAGGATGCAGATTATAACTAACATTGTGCTAGCAGCTTGCCAGTTCCTGAAAAGCTTTTATCCCCCTCTTCTGCACTGTAATTGGTGGCTGGTATCAGCTGGTTGGATCTTATTGTGCCATTAAATGCCCAGTGGTCAGCTGACACAGAACAAAATGGCAGCGCCCAGTGGATGGAGCTGGCTATATTGGCAGTAGATGAGTAGGGATTGACCTAACTTCAGAAGAGAAGAGTAGTGGGCAGCTGTCAGGGAGCCACAGAAGCATCGGGACCTCTGCTGGAGAAGGACCGTCACTCTCAAATGTAAGTGAAAGGCTGCCACTGGGGGACCATTGGTGTTCAGCATCTGTGCTATTGGATCCTGACAGTATCCCCCTTTTGAGGGTGGCCCCAGGACACCTTGGTTTTTGAGGAAACTTGGCATGGAATGCACAAACCAACTGAGGAGCATGGATATGTGTAGCATTGACCCCAGCTCTTTCTTCTGGGTCATACCCCATCCACTCAAAAAGATACTGTAAATGGCCATAAAAACAACACGAGTCTAAGGGGTAAATTTACTAAGCTGAGAGTTTGGGAGAGTTTGCAAACTCTAGAGAGTTTGGGCATTTTTTCCCACTCTCAAATTTACTAATGTCAAACTCGGGAGAGAGATCTCCTTTGCTATGGGAAAATACTGGAAAGTTACCAAACTCTCTTCCATTTACCATCAGCAAAACTTGAGAACCTTTTCACTGATGAAGATAGGATTCTGGAATTTACCAAGCAGAGAGTTTCTAAACTCTCATGAGATGGGAAAACTCTCCTGTAAAAACTTGTGGAAAAAAATACACCTACCTCTGAGAGTTTGGCAGAAACATACACAGATCGCTGTAAATATAGAAAAAAAAATTAAATATCAGAAAAAATGACATAGGGCCCCCCAAAAGCCTAACCAGCCCCAGGCTTGCCAGCCTGTCCAGGTTTCTAAAATTATGGGGAACAAAATGTGTAGGATTCCACTGTAATTTAGAAACCAACACCAGGCTATAGGGCCAGTCCTGGTTTTAAATATAGGGGGGGGAAATTGTTTAGGGCCCCCCTATATTTAAAACCCGCACCAGACCTAAAAATGGCCGGGCTGTAATGCCACAGCCCGGAGACCATTTCACCAGGGCTCCGGGGCCAAAGCATTATCAGCCCAACCCAGTCAGGCCAAGCCGGGGACCTCACCCTTAACCCCAGGCTTGGTCTGAAGCCCGGGGCTCTTCTCTGAACCCCTGGAGCATTGGGTATGGGGGCAATAAAGTAGGGAAATAGAAGTTAACTATTGTATTTTACAGTGGCACTACAGGTGCCAGCATGCCTTCCCTTTGGAAGTTGTGGTCCCAGCAAGCCTCCCCCGCATGCAGGTACTTGGAGAACCACAAGTACCAGCATGCATGGCATTAAGGGCCCACTGGTACCTGTAGTTCATCTGTAAAGAATTGGTTAATAAAACACACAACACACCATGAAAATAAAGCTTTAATGCATCCATAAACACACTTACACATACTCTCCTGTTTCCAGATGTTCATGTCCTCTTGTCAACGTAAAGTATCCATATGAATTACTTGTAAAAAAAGATCCAATACTCACCTTTATGTCCCTCGATGTTCTCCACAGAAAATCCAATACGGGCTCTGGATACAGTGTAACAACATGCTTCTGCATGGTGTTACACCATGTAAATATCTGCTCATGGGAACGAGCAGACTTCAGTCCTGGGCCGCCGGCCAATCAGCGGCGGCTAACATTAGCGGCCTCTCATTGGCTGGGACCCATGTGGGCTTAGCCAATGAGCAGCTGCTAATGTTAGCCGCCGCTAATGTTGCCCTTTATTGGGGGGGTCACCAACATCATAAACATTGCCCTTTATTGGGGTTGTCACCAACTCTCCAGGGATCCCTGGCCTGGGCTGACTAATAGTCAGTGCTGATGCTGCAGCTGGGGGTCCCAGTGAAAGGGCACCCCTGGCTGTGGCATCAGTCCCACATTAGAAAGGGTCCAGGGCTGGTTTTAAATATACTTTTGAACTCACGTCATTTTTTTCTCCGTATATTTAAAACCAGCTCTGTCCCTGCTACCTTGTGCTGGTTCTTACATTACAGTGGAACCCTACACATTTTTTACCTGTAATGTTAAGAACCTGGACAGGCTGGCAAGCCCGGGGCTGGTTAGCGTTTTGGGGGGGTGGCCTCACGTCATTTAAAAAAAAATCCATTTATCTATTTTTTACAAGTTTGAACACACAAGCAGCAAGCACATATCTCACTGATATGTGCTGGCTGCTAGCACGGGAGAGATTTGCAGAGAGAAAACATTGCAATCTCGGGTGAGTAATCATCTGCAAAACGAGTTACTCGGGAGAGATATCTCATTCTGCTTCACCATCAGCCAACTCGTTTAGCCTCAAATCGCCTGTTGGTAAATTTGGTAAAAGAAAAGGGTTTAAATCACCTGAATTTTGGCGAGGTCCAGCAAGATAAATCACTTTGAAAATCAGGACCATCTCGTATCTTAGTAAATTTACCCCTCTGTCTTTTTTCTTCATCTAAAGTGCTACGTACTAATTGAGTTTTTAATGAAGGTGCTTTTTTATAGATAAAAATTGGGGCCTCAGGAATTACTTTTTTCAATATTGGATCTTGTTTTAATAATTTCCAATTATTTTAAATATCATCTCTATTTCTTTATGATATTTATTAAATTGATGAAGGCCCATTCTAATTTATCAGACTTATTTTCTTTCTTTATTCTTTTCTTCAAGTAAATCATCTCTTTTTACTTGATCAATTTTAGTTTTTGCCTTCATTAAACCCTTACTATGGAATCTAGCACCAGTATCCTTAATTTGTTCCTCAAAAATCCTATCATCAGAGCAGTTTTGTTTTATCCTTGAGAACTGCCCAAATAGTATATTTTCTAACCAGTTTACATAATGTTGGCTGGTTCTCTCTATATAGCTAATTGAATCTGTTTCTTTCCTGTGTTATTTTGTTTTAGTAATCCCATCTTCAATATAAATACATAAATCTAAAAATACCACCTCACTTCTACTCTTTAAAAAAGAACTATATTAAAATCATTGAAATTCAAATCACTACAAAAACCATCTAAATCTTCAGAGCTTCCTCTACAGATAAATAAAATGTTGTCAATAAAACATTGCCGGGATACCAGGTTTGCCCCTCTGGCCACTGGAAAGGCCAGGTAATTTTAAGGCTTAATAATTGTAAAGAATGTAATTTGAAGTCTTTCTTTGGGATACAATTAATTTCACACAAATGGAGAACAATGTATACAGATTTACGATTATCCCAATCTGAGATGAAATGGATCTACCATGCTAAGACATTGGTTCCATGTGGATTAAATGGTGACTTCAAGCTTCAATGCTTCTTAAATAAATTTTATATATATATTTTTATGTTTTTTATTCTATTATTGATTCTCTATATGTATGTATCTTCCTCTTGTTTTGAGGTTTATGGACTTTATTATGGACTTAATGGACCTTAGTATTTGTGTTATATCAGAGGTCCCCAGAATAACCACAGCTCAAATAATGATTATCTCTCATTGGATCCATAGTCTGAATTTTCTAAGTGGAAATAAATGATCAGAGCATGCACAGGAATATTGGAATTTAGATCACTAAACCAGAAGTCACAGGGCGGGTGTATGCAGTGGAGAACAACCTGGAATGCAAAGTGCTAAACCGGAAGTCATGGGACAGGGGCTTCCAGTTATGTGCAATGGACGAAGTATACACGCCGGAACTTATGTCAGCTGTTCCCGCTTCTATAGCACGTGGGGCAGAGTAAAGAGGACGGATGTGAAGCAATTACAGATGACACATGTTCTCTCTAATTAAAGAGGGTATTTTAGTATGTTACCTGTATCACACACACAACTGCTTCTGAGGAAGGACAACTAATGTCTGAAATGTGTTAAGCCTATGTGTGGACCATAACCATTGACAGTTTTTAGAAATTATGGACAACCACCTGGAGACATATATACCAATCCCCAATGGAAGAAACCGTATGTAATAATATCATCTGGACCCTGGGTACGCTTACCCACAACCCACAAAATGCTGCCTGGAGTATGAGTATTGTATTCATATATGAGTACTATATGCCTATTTTTATATATATATATATATATATATTGTGAGTGCATTATTTTTAAATGAAATTTATCCCTTTATAAATAGGTCTCTGCACTAGCACTTTCTTCTGTGTATCTCCACAATTTCACTTCCTGAGGGGTACTTGGAAAGTGGGGGATACATTTTTATTTTTCAGATTGAATTGAGGAAAAAAAATTCCTTTGGAGTGGGAAATATCCAATTGGATCACATGATCAGGACATTGCCTGGACAATTAATCCTTGGTGATTCAAATGGACAGAAAACTCGTTTTTTAGCGTGATTAATATTTTGTTATTTACATACCCCATCAGAATGTGTTTTTTAGTATAAGCGCCCATTGTGACATTTTTACCTTTATTATTAACTACGTTTTTTGAGATGCTTATGAGGAGCCCTTTTAAGTGTTTAGTGGGCTGATGTTTTACTATTATTGCACAAATTTTACCTACCTGTGTAATTCTGTCAGCCTTAATGATCAAAATGTCATTGCCTTTTTAAGTTTGATTAAAATTCTATAGGTTTAGTGAAATTTCAGATCATGTCTAAGAAGCCTTAATGGGACATGTGAAGCAATAAGGTTTTATTGCTGTGGAATACACATATACATACAGTATATACAGTATACATACTGTATATACATACATATGTCTGGTGTGGTGCAGTCAGCACGCAGCCATTCCAGCAACATAGCACCCCTGGCCAGGCTTCTATACATGGTTGGTGCACCCCTTTCCCAATCCCAGGCCAGCAGTGCACAGTCACTCAGCAACACCATCTTTTAGACTCTGACTGAGTCTAAAAGGTGGTGCTGGGGTGCTGCTGAGTGACTGTGCACTGCTGGAGTCAGATCCATCCAGTAGACAGCACCCCTCTCTGTCCAGTGCCTATGCCCATTAGCACCCCAGGCAGCCAATACCGCTCAAAGTCAAATTCAGATATCATCCAGCAGGCAGCAGCAATTATATGCCTAGTTGCCACCCTCTTACAGCTGAGCTAACTTACTTAGAGGCAGAGTGATGCTGGTCTACCTACCTTCTCTCCGTCTGTCTGCCTCTTCTCCAGCCAGGCCTCATGGAGTGGGACCATCCCTGCTGCAATGTAGTGGCTTCTCCTGCATGATGGGTGCTGAGAGGTAGTGGTGGAGCCCATGCAAAGGCCTATGGGAGAAGAGGGGGCAGCTGGGCATGGGTAGCATCCTATGGTCATCTTACTTGTAGCAAGAATGAGCTTCTGCATATGTGCAGAAGCTCATTCTGAATGCTGCATTGCCCAATTGCAGTAGAGCTCCAATTGCGGTAGGGGCAGGCGGGGAGCCGGCCATCACTATGTCGCAGGTGCAGAGCCTTGGGATGCCCCTAAGGCATTCCGGATGCTCTAGGTATTTGCTTATAATGACTATGCCTACGGCCACCTCTGGCTATGGTTACTTGTACCAAGGCCCTGGACTTGGGATCTACTAATTGGCTGCTGCATGCAAGGTACTGCCATTTACCCCAGAGGATGGCAACTCTAATCTGATCTTGCAACACTTTATATATGTAATGATACCACAGAAGTTCTGTATGCACAACATCCCATTGATTGGCAGATTTAACAACACTGTCTGTTAAAGATGAATAGTAGTACTAAATAAATGTAGTTTTGACCTCATATTGTTAGTTATAGAGGAATGCCCCAAAGAACTTAACCATTTCAAGGTTAAATTAACAGAAAACAAACCTATTTTGCTTGCTGACAAAAATATTGACTGGTCAGTGAAATTACAGTACAAAACAAACTGGCAAATTATAAAAGGGATCTTATTTGAATTAAAAAGGACAAACTGATCAAATTGCAGACAGATTATAAAACCAATTAGGTCTACCAGAGGTCTTCTGGTGTGCAATCAAAGGAAATTAAACAGGTTTATTCACATAATTCTGTAAAAACCAGCTTGAGACAGAATATACAGGTCATGGACCAAATGTAATAGGGTGAGAGTTTAGAAAATGTGAGAGTAAACTCTCACACTTTTTAAACTTGGCCAATGTAATAGAGTCCGAGAACATACAAACTCGCATATTTTTCAGACTCAAAACTCTCTCACGATTTAAACTCTCATCCAGATGTTTTCCCATTTTGAAAATACAAACTTGACCAATGTTTAGTTTGAAAGTTTACTGCTAAAGTCTCATATGTTTTAAACTTTCACATTATTACATTCGGCCCCATGAGTTTACATCTAAAAGTGATTCTGAATCAAATACACCAAGGACATCAGTTAATAGAAACCAGCTCCATTTATGGGCATGCACCTGGTCCAGCAATGTCGAGCCAGACAATATACCAGAAGAGGTTTGCAGGGCATGAGGCAGGCAAAGAAGTGGCAAGCCATCTATCCGAATTTTCACTTTATCTTCTTACACAAGCTGAACACAAGGTCCTGTCACGGGGTCTGTCTTTTGACCCTATAGCAACTATTAATCATCTTGAATGTGAAATACAACATTTTAAACTTGATAGACAATTGAAATTGCAAAAGTTATTTAAAGGGGTTCAAAGCCACTAAGCCATCTGCATTGTCTGATGGGAATATAGGGAATGATTCAGAGGCGCACAATATTTGCATGCACTCACTCTGAATCAGGGTGTACCTTTTCTTTTTTTCCCGGCCTCCAGGCCGCTCGCACAGCTGTGGGTGACCACCCACAGCTTGTGCGAGCAGCCTCTCGATGGTCGTGATTATCGCGACCATTGGGCTTATGGCGAGATCCTGTGGGAGGGTCTCGGCTCCCTCAAGCCCAAGTGGACTTCATGCTCTAAGTAGGGCCACCGACAAATGGCAGGTGCTCCTAAGGGAATGCATGCATTTGTGCAGCCACCCCCCCCGCCTACAAAATGGGGCGGGCTGTCAATCAGCATTGACAGTCGCCCTGTCTTGTAGTGAGCCCCGAAACGACAGAACTGCCGTCACTCACTGGGGCTCGTGCATGCGTACACCGGAGGCGGCGCATGCACAGGGTCCAAAAATCGACCCGCTTGCAAGCACGATACGCTTGTGAGCGGGTTTGAATCAGGCCCATAGTACCACAACAATTGTTAAATTCACTTCACAAGAGATTTTGACGTTCGATCTGGGTTCCAAAAAATCAACCAATTAAAATATTCAGCAAAATGCTGGACTTAGAGATCAACACGAATCTGCAAAAAGATTCAATACCCCATTATAGTATGTCTATAATCTGGCTCTACCTTATAGGGACACATAATTGCATTGCAGTGGCTAGTTTATGCGCGCCCCTGTAACAGCATTCAAACACAGTGGCACACCTGCGTTTCGACGACCTCTCCCCCGTCAACACCCCCACATGGTCAATTCCTGTCAATCACTCTGCGATGGGTCTGTGTAGTCACTGCAGTCCGATCACAGTGGAGCCTTCACGCACAGCGATGCATATGCATCCGCAGTACACAACAATCCACCGATTGCATGCGTAATCGCAATAGCAATTGGTAATTAATCAGGCCCTTAGTTACATAGGTAAAACAGAGAGGCTGTTCAAAGAATGCATGGCATTACATAGATCTGCCATAAGGGCTGCCTTAACAAATGAATCCAGTGATCAGCCACTTTTATTCTTTATTTAGAAAGCTCACAGAAACAAACATGAGAAAATACAAATATAATAAGTATTACAAATGAGCTGTTTTGTAAATAAAATAGTTGGCAATAAACCAAAATATAGAAGTTGAACACAAAAAAAGGCATATAACAGGGGTTGGTAGAGGGGGGGTGAAAGTGTAGGGGGGAGAAAACAGGACTACCAAGGGAAGCAAGGTACCATGAAGAATACCAAAAGCTGGGCAGGGTGCAATGGAAAAGGAAAATGTCAGTATGTGGTCTGGGATCGGCCGCTACTCACCTCCGCGCTGGCATCATTGGGCTTATGTGTTCAGTTGCTGGGAGTGGAGGAGAGTGGTGTCTGAGTGTTCTCCCCAGGGTCTGCTAGGGCTTCCATGCATGCGTCCTGGTTTCTGGGGTGCTGGGCATGGGCACAGCCATGTTGGTCCATATCACCTGACTCGTCTCTCCCAATGGTAGTCCTGTGGTCTCTCAGCTGATCCTCTGATCCAATGACCAGCTACCAGGGGTATTTAAGTCTAACTCCAGAAACAGGAAACTGCTGTTCAACTTCGCTGTTCCAGTGATTGTTATGCCATCTGGTGTTTTCCATGAAGCATCTACAGTGTGTTGTTTCAGCCCTCATGCTGACCACCAGTGTTACTTGTATAAGCTCCCATGCTAATTCCCAGCATGTTACTTCAGCTCTCACAGAACTCCAGTGTTTCTTGTAAATCCCCATGTTGTCTTTTAGTGTGCTGCTCTCTAACTGCCTCCCTGTGTTCCTATGGTGTCAGCTTTCATGCTAATTACCAGTTAGCTCTCAGGTGGATCTCTAGTAATTCCCAGTACATGCCTGTATCCAAATTCCTCTGTGTTTCTCTGTGCAAGTCAGCACTTTGATCTCCTGTGCTCAAGTATTCAGTACATTGCTGATCTCATGTATTCAAGTATTCAGTTCATTTTCTGATCTCCTGTATTCAAGAGTTCAGTTCATACCCAGATCTCCTGTGTTCAAGTATTCAGTTAATTTGCAGATCTCCTGTGTTCAAATGTTAAGTTTATTTGCTGACCTCCTGTATTCAAGTATTCAGTACATACCCTGATCTATTGTACTCAAGTATTAAGTTAATTTGCCGATCTCTGTTTTCAAGTATTCAGTTAATTTGCTGATCTCATGTACTCAAGTATTCGGTTCATATCCTGATCTCCTGTGCTCAAGTATTCAGTTAATTTGCCAATCTCATGTGTTCAAGTATTCAGTTCATTTGCTGATCTGCTAATTACCAGTTATCTTTCAGCTGGATCTCTAGTAATTCCCAATACATGCCTGTATCCTCATTTCCATGTGTTTCTCTGTGCAAGTCAGCACCTTGATCTCCTGTGCTCAAGTATTCAGTACATTGCTAATATCCTGTATTCAAGTATTCAGTTGATTTGCCAATCTCCTGTGTTCAAGTATTCAGTTCATTTGCTGAACTGCTGTATTCAAGTATTCAATTCATACCCTGATCTCCTGTGCTCAAGTGTTCAGTTCATAACCAGATCTCCTGTACCCAAGTATTCAGTTCACGCTGATCTCCTGTGTTCATTTATTCATTCTAATATTGGGCCTGATTCAGAGCCGGACACTCTGACAAGAGCACTTGCTCTGAATCAGGGCAGTCCTACCTATTATTGGAGCGGCCTCCTGGCCGCTCGCATAGCTGTGGGTGACCACTGACAGCTTATGCGAG
This sequence comes from Taudactylus pleione, assembly GCA_031769625.1. Taxonomy (NCBI): domain Eukaryota; kingdom Metazoa; phylum Chordata; class Amphibia; order Anura; family Myobatrachidae; genus Taudactylus; species Taudactylus pleione. Next base: position 27,987,459 of record JAUIMM010000115.1, read on the forward strand.
TGGCCAAAAAGATGGTCACAATGGTCAAGACCATCATGACCATCGGGCTTGCGACGAGACCCTTGGGAACGCCTCCATCTGGGCAGCAACGCCCCCGGCACGCCCACCAAAGGGGGCGTGCTGTCACTCACCATGGACAGCATGCCCCCTTTGGTGCGAGACCTGTCCAGAGGGCCGTGACCTGCTCACTTCGTGCAGTGAAACCCATATCCCAACTGGAGGGGTCACTGGTGAAGACCACCAAGTGATTTAGACTCCGTGCCTTTGGGTAGGTCTAGTCAAACCTGGTTTTGGCTGCAATAGGGCGACCTAGCACTGTCACTAACCTGCTTGATCCCTAGCCACCCTAACCCCCTGGCTTTTTCCAATACGGTTCCTGATAGTTTGAACAGCCCAAAACATGCAAGCCGACGGGTCACAGGATCAAGCAAGTTTTCTGCAATTACTTTCCTGAGTGGAAGCTCATGAGACCAGTCTGCAACTCATGAATCAACAACTGCAAGAATTTTCTGGCAAATTAAAAAAAAAAATCCATTCTTGTAACACTATCTCCAGTTGCTTTACAAGTCCCGCCAGTGAAGTCTCCTGTGTCTGTTTCATCAAAAGTTTCATCTACACCTGCAGCAGAAAATTCATCTTTTAGTCCACCGTTTATAAATTTTCTGATACCAGTGTCATTAAACATCTTAGGAGTTTTTCCCAGCTATTAGAAAACTACAACATCTTCTCTCCAGAATTTTTCAAGGTTTCTCTAAGTCTTCTAGTGCCGCCTTTGATTCAGTTACCATCTCCTCCAGTCAAGGTAATGTGAGGCATCAAAGTTTCCTGCGCCCTAGACTCACTGAGCTTGAATGCCTGCGGCGTCGGGAATTACAACTTTGTTTGTATTGTGGTGCTGATGATCACTTAATTAAATACTGTGTTATTCGCTCACCAAAGAATGATGGAAGATGTGAGACCCCCAAAGTTTGCATTTCAGGTTCTTACCATCAATCATCGGTGTTCCTGCATCTCTAGTTTCAGGCGAGGAGGTGAAATCTACTGAGAATAAGAAAATTCAAGTTTTCTATTGGGGTCCAGTTACAAGATGTTATTTCCCTCATTACGGTAATTTAAGAAAAGTACTCTTCTCTATGATGGTCAAAGAGGCATGAGTGTCTAGTGATTCTGGTCCCAAACCGGACAAAGGGGGTCATTCAGAGTTGGTCGCAAGCGCTGAGCGCTTGCAACCGACTCGAAGTTGCCCCACTGGGCATGCGCACGATGGAGCCAGCTCCGTCGTGCACATGCTCGAGACTCGGCTAGCGACGGATGCTCTGTCGCTAGGGGTCTCGCAGCAGACAGGGCGAGCTGTCGATGGTGAGTGACAGAGAAAAGCAAAAGTGGTGTTAACTAATTGCGCCAAACTGGCAGCTTAGATGGAGTGCCCCAAAAGGGGAGTATCTGTGTTCCCCAAGAAGTAAATTAAAAAGCACAACATTTTTTTAAGGTACACCACCCTAGCGCCAATAATGAATCATATCAAAAGTGATACTTATCTTAAATGTATCAATTATTTTTCCTTTTATCCTTGATACATTTAAGATAAGTATCACTTTTGATGGTGAGTAACAGCCCGCTCCATTTGGGAGGCGGGCAGGGGGCGTGCCTGCCCAAACGGAGGCATTCCCGCCAGAACACTTGCCATTTGGGGGTGGCCCCACTGACATCATTGCTGATGTCAGTGGGGAGCTTCCTGCTTGATCAGAGCAGGAAGCTCCCTGGGGCTTATGAGTGCCCAGACCCAACCTTAGGGTCTGGTTGTAAGCCCCGATGGTTGCGATGGTCTTGACCATCGTGACCATCACGCATGTAAGTCACTAGAGCTGTGGGTGTTAACCCACAGCTTAGCGATTGACAAGGAGGCAGTCGTTCAGGATGCAAGTGGCCGCCCTGATTCAGTTTGACCGCTTGCAACTAATGACCGGCTCTGAATGAGGTCCAAATTCTATTCCATACCCTGTACTAAGAATTCTTGTGATACAGTAGGTTCTGGAGGGGCAACTATTTTGCTGTCCACTGGAGGTAAGTCTAACATCACTATGCCAGATGAAGCGGTTGTGCTATCACCTTCAAAGGAGCAATTTACATTGCCCAAAACCAGTGTTCTACCTGAGTTTTTAGTACCAATAAGGGTACGCTGTTCTAAAGTTTCTAGGGGAATTCTCAATACACCTATATCAGCTTCTAGTATGGTTCAAGAAGGGTCTTTGGAACAGCCAGTTCTTATTTCTGTTTCAAGTTTCATAACCCAGGAGGGGGTTTTCATTTTGAGTTTCACACCCCTAGAGGGGGTCTCCATTTTACATTTCACACCCCAACAGTGGGTCTCCATTTTGAGTTTCATGCCTCAGGAAAGGGTTACAAGTTTCACACCCCAGGAGGGGGTTTCAAGTTTTATACCCCAAGATGGGTTTTCTGGTGAGATACCCCGGGAGTGGTCTTCCAGTGTCGTACCCCAGGAGGGGGTCTCAAGCTTCTCACTCCAAGAGGAGTTATCGGAAGTTGTACCCCAGGAGGGGTTTTCAAGTGTCTTATCCCAGGAGGGGGTCTTCTGGCGTTATGGCCCAGGAGGGGTTTTCAAGTGTCATACCCCAAGATGGTGTCTCAGGTCTCTCACCCCAGGAGGAAGTCTCTAGTCTTACATCCCAAGAGGGGGTTTTACATCCCATACCCCAAGAGGGGATGTCACAACTCCTTCCCCAGAAGGGGGTTTTAATTCCCATAGCCCAACATGGGGTCTCAAGTCTCATAACCCAAGAGGGGATTTCAGGTTTGATGCCACAGGAGGGGGTTGTAGTTTTGAGTTTCATACCCCTGGAGGGGTCTTCAAGTGTCTTTCCCCAGAAGGGGATTTCAAGTGCTATTCCCCAGAAGGGGATTTCAAGTGTTATACCCCAGAAGGGGTTTTCAAGATTCACATACCAAGAGGAAGTCTCAGTTTCAAGTTTCATGCCCCAGGAGGGGACCTCAAGTGTTATACTGTACTTCAAGAGAAGTCTTCAGGTACTTAGGGGGTTCCAAGTGCTATTCCCCAGGAGGGGATTTCAAGGGTTGTGCCCCAGGAGGAAGCTTTGAGTGGACTGCCCATTTCAGGTGGGGACTTTCCTTTGTCTACTGTTGAATGTGCTTCACAAGCTTTAATTTTTCAGAAGTTCAGTCCTAAAGTTTGTTGTACCAAGAAAGTTCCCCAAGGAGCAAATAATTGCATGGGAGGTCTAACATTCGTGATTACGGGAGTTTTAGAGTCCTTAAAGAAAAACAAAGCTAAGACATTAATAGAAGGCTATGGAGGCAAAGTATTTGAGAATATTAGCAGTAAGATCAATTACCTCATCATGGGCTGTGATGGTGGAGAGTCCAAATGAAAGAAAGCAAAGGGCTTAGGGACTAAAATTATAGATGAATACAGCTTGTTTGAATTAATAAATGTCTCCTTCAACAGGAAGTCATATTTAAAACATTTAATCTCAGTGGACAACAATTCTATCTTGTCACTGGGTTCTACCCATTCTGGTGCTCTTATAGGTTCACCTTCTCTAGTTCCAACAGTTTGTGATGTCTCCAGTCCCAATTATGCCTCACTTAGTTGTTCTGGGGCTTCTTCAACTAATACCAACTCCAATTCTCCTGAATCTCATTCTGGTTCTTCTATTGATTTGAGTGACGAGCTTCAATCACGTTTAGTTGAGTCACCCAATCTTAGGTCTAAGGAAAAACTAAGTGGTTTTGTCTCTAAAAAGAATTCTGTAACTCAGGACTCATCAGATGCTTCAGTATCCATAGTCTTCGATGGAGAAGTACACCAATACACCTCATTACTTAAGCATTGTGACACACTAATGAGAATTGATCAGTCTTGTGGTGTCACTCCCACCAACCTTGTCAAGTTTATCATCATGAACTTCAGAGGAAGAGCTTTGGAGTGGGATAACCCACTAATTGAGTCTAAGGATCCAATCCTACAAGATGTGATGGTCTTCATGACAGCTCTGATTAAAGAATTTGCTCCTTTGTGGTCATCTTCAGTTACCTTTCCTGACCATTGTTGTAGTTTGACTTCACTACCTTTAGACATCAAACTCAGATATAACGCTTTACTCCCTTTACAAGACAATACAGTATAGGATATATCAGTCCGGAAGAAGAAGTCTCGAAGAAATATTAAGAGCTAACAATGAGACACTATCAAAGTTGGTGTTGCTTCAATTTGTTCATCTCCAAAATCCTCCAAGATTTCTAGTTATGTTGATTCTTCCAATCTTCCATTGGATATGGACTTAGAGTCTGAATTTGATCTTACACAAGGCAATGTCCCATTTTCTGAGGATCCTCTTGTGTCTGAGCTTGTCCTTCCAAGCCATATATTCCTCCAGGAGTTACCTTTGAGAACTACGACTGTGCGGAAGAAAGAACCATCCTTTCATGCAACATATCAACTTAAGATTGGTAGTTCTACAGTTCCTCATATCAAGTCTTGAAACTTTTTTCAATTTTTTCCTGGCATTTTTTACTTCCCGTTTTAGAGGTTTTCTCTAGTTTTTCTGGTGTCTCAAGTTTTTAGTTTTTTTGAAGTTTTTCAGTGCACTTTTTGGTGTCCGGAGTCCACCATGGAAGGGTAGGGTACTGTCAGGATGTGGCCTGGGATCTACCACTACTCACCTCAGCACTGGTGTCCTTGTGCTTAGGTGCTCAGTCACTAGGAGTGGAGGAGAGTGGTGTCTGAGTATTCTCCCTGGGGTCTGCTAGTGCTTCTGTGCATGCGTCCTTGTTTCCGGGGTGCCAGGCATGGGTGCAGCCATGTTGGTTCATATCACCTGACTAGTCTCTCCCAATGGTCATCCTGTGGTCACTTGGCTGATCCTCTAATCCAATGACCAGCTACCAGGGGTATTTAAGTCTGACTCCAGGAACAGGAAACTGCTGTTCAACTTTGCTGTTCCAGTGTTTGTTATGCTTGTCTGTGTTTTCCACAAAGTATCTACAGTGTATTGTTTCAGCCCTCATGCTGACCACTAGTGTTACTTGTATTAGTTCCCATGCTAATTCCCAGCATGTTACTTCAGCTCTCACAGACACCAGTGTTTCTTGTAAATCCCTGTTTGTCGTTTAGTGTGCTGCTCAGCTCTCTAACTGCTTCCCTATGTTCCTGTGGTGTCAGCTTTCATGCTAATTACCAGTTAACTCTCAGCTGGATCTCTAGTAATTCCCAGTACATGCCTGTATCCTCATTTCCATGTGTTTCTCTGTGCAAGTCAGCACCTTGATCTCCTGTGCTCAAGTATTCAGTACATTGCTAATATCCTGTATTCAAGTATTCAGTTGATTTGCCAATCTCCTGTGTTCAAGTATTCAGTTCATTTGCTGAACTGCTGTATTCAAGTATTCAATTCATACCCTGATCTCCTGTGCTCAAGTATTCAGTTCACACTGATCTCATGTGTTCAAATATTCATTCTAATATAGTTCCAGTCTTCCTGCCACTCCCAGGTACCTGTCCAGAGAGTCGCGACCTGCTCACTTGGTGCAGCGAAACCCATATCCCAACTGGAGGAGTCACTGGTGAAGACCACCAAGTGAATCAGACTCCACGCCTCTGCGCAGGTCCAGCCAAACCTTGGTTTGGCTGCAATAGGGAGACCTAGCACTGTCACTCACCAAAAAGCCAGGGGGTTAGTGTGGCTGTGCCCTAGCCACACTAACCCCCTGGCTTTTTCCCATATGGTTCCTGACAGGAAAGAAGTGCCACTTGGAGAACAACTAAGGAAAGTATCTAGTTAGGAACATTTGTCAAGGAAGAGTCGGAACAAGGAGAGCAAGCCCATCCACCACGCATGAGTCAAACATAGGTAGTAAGTGTGGAGATCACAGGTGATGAAGTGCCATTGTACAAAAGCCAAGGAGCCCACACCTGAAAAAACATATGGTCTCTATCGTGAAGATAATATTTTCCATCTCCGCTACAGTATATGCCGGATTTTTGACTTTAGGGCAGAGAGGGACGGTGGGAGAGGGTTTTTCCATTTGCGAGCAATCAAACTTTTAGCAGCGACTAAGATGTGGGATAACAATTTAACAGAGTGCTTACTAAGATCAGGAGGGGGAGAACTTAAAAGGAAGGTACATGGGTCCTTTGCAATCCGGGCCTCAAATATATTATTCAAAAAGAGTATTGGAGCTCACCACTTTTTAACAGCTGGCCATAACCTGTCAGTTTTTAAGTATTGATCGATAGACCATGTCCTTATGCCATTTACAGGAGAAGACAGATCAAAAATGCTTATGCAATGTGAAACTAAATGTATTCACCATTTGTGTACCCTGGCCCCTAGAGGGTTAAAAAAAACCCTGGTTCTTATATGTTTCTTATAAAATAAATATCTTTTGTAGATGTGTAGCAAGATATTTTAATTGGAGTCCTTAATTGGAATTTGCTATTTTTTATTCTGAAAGTTTCCAATAGTATGAAATTGTTATTATGTAATTATTATTGTAGAAAAAATAGACACTTTGTTTCTACTAACAGTATTGTAACATATAATGCTATGTAATCTTTATCTTCAGCTGTAATTACATTTTGCTTTTTTACATAAGCTATATTTTTCTACTGTTTTAGCTATATTGGCTGCTTGATGTAACCAGCTACTTTTTATTTTAATATTGGTATGCTTATACTGTTTTTAGTATGTTTATTGCATGATATCGGACAGCCGGAAGCAGGCGTGTTTTACATGAGGTGTGGAACTACAAAGTGAGTGTTTGTCATCTGTTTTATTGTTTCCATGAGAAAAATATAAAGTAAAACATTGAAACGTCGGCTAAGACTTAGCTATTTGTTCCTGAGTACTGCTACAATAAAAGCATATATATACCGTATATAGATTCCAAATGTCTGACACTAATTTCCATCAGGTGTCATCTACCCAGGCGCCCTTGTAACTATTTCACATTCCAAAGGGTGTTATTTATAATAACACACACAGCACAACAAGTCTTCAATCTTTGTTGTATTTCAATGATAACAGCATATCCAAAAGCATACAGTTACATTTCCAATACTTGCTGCTGGCTGATAACAAACAATACATCAAAGTCCAAAATAGACATTTATTCCAATTTTTGTAACAGTTTACACTGTGACAATTCCAATAAAATCAGTCACAATGTATGCAGTGTAATCCAGCACCTTTGAATCATCAAAAGCTTCTCTGATTAGTTTTTTTGTATAACAGTATATTAATTACAATGCATGTAATCAGCAAAGCATATTCATAAAGTGCAAAAGTGCCTTGATATAGTGCCCAAATTAAAACTCTCACCTCGCTGCCTGCTAGCCCCTGCTTGCCAACAGTTCAGGACAACTGAGCATCCTTCTTCTCAAGGCTGTGGGAGACTAATACCTATGTTTTAGTCTCCCACAGCATTGCATAATTATGTATTATAGAATTTGCATAAAAGTACATTCACCACATTCATAGAGATATTAAAAAAATGCTTAATTACAGACAACCAGTGCTCAAATTGTTTATATTACCAGATGTTTCTGTTTCCATGTGGAACCTTTATTAAGGTTATACAGCATCACAAGATACACCCTCACAGAGTGAAAAAAGGACAAGCAAAAGACAATAATATGAGGTGCTGCTCTTATACCCTTCATGATGACAAACAACAGGTGTGTCATCTAAATTTGGTATCCAAGCAGCAGCGCCATTCCAAAACATGCCAGAAGTACCGCTGGCTAAACAGCCAATTGCAACTGCATTACATGGTCGCATCAGATGTTGTACATGACATCATGATGAACTGTGCAGTGCTTTGCATTCCAAGCTGGAGAACAAGCCAGAAGCAGCTGCCCAGCACAGTCAAGAGGGAAAATAAACCTGTATCCAGTATCAGCATACCACTTCAAACACTATTAATAATAAAAAGACCTTGACATCTGACACATCTGACCTTGCCCACACAGAAGGGTATTCATAAGTGGATACTGGAGCATGGCACATTACAAAACTAAAAAAAACCACTAATAACAATAAAAAGTCTGATAATCGAATCAAAAAAATTGGTAAAAATATTAAGTATAAAATACACAATAATACCATGTAGTATTGTAGTCTGAAGTTGATAATCATAAACAAAACGAATATGTTGGTAGGTGACACACTATTCACTTATTGTAGAAAAATAAAAAAAAGATTTTGTTCATTTAATCCTCTTGCAGATACTGGGCTCTATTTACTACAATCCGCATTGGTAATGCAGATTGTAGTGTGATATCACAGGGATTTACTACAAATCACTTGCAGGGACAGAGCTTGTGAGAAAGCTCTGTCCCTGTGAATCCCCTCTGCACACTAGTCATGGTATTTTGGCAAAAAAAATATCGTGACCAGTGCCCCGCGCATGCGCCGACTGACCATCGCTGCTACCCCCCAGCGCTAAGCCCTGCCCCATCATTAAGCCCTCCCCCCGTGACCGCCCCCTCTCCCTTAATTACGCTTGCCTGCATGATCCGGGCTCAGGTTATGTCCTCCATGTCCTCCGGTCAGGTGATATCCCATACTGCACTGGGACCCGATCACCTGATGACTGGGCCACAGTGCAGCATGGGAGACCAGCTGACCGAAGGGAGGACATCACCCCGAGCCCCGACCACCGGTCCCTGGAGTCAGGTAAGTAATTTTATTTATTTTTTTTACACTGTATCAGCGTGTGGCCTGTTTAGACCACACAGCTGTTTACTGGGGCCGACTCCCGGCTCTGCTCTCGTCATTAAAGCAGGGTAGGAGTCCGGTAACCAGGGGAGACCCTGGATAACGCCACCTCCAGGTGGCGTTATTATCACAGGGCTTTCCCTAGTATTTTTTTACAATTTATTTTTAGTAACTTTGGTCGGATCACATTTGCAATTACAATTATGGGAAATGCGATCTGCTTACTAAAAATTAGCGATACTTAGGGGTTGGACTAGAAATTTCCATATCCTACTTCAATTGCCCTACAGTAACTGTAGGTGAATCTAAATAATGTGAAAAGGGTGTTAAAACACCCTTTTTCACTTTATTTTAGTAAAAATAATGTTAATAAATAGAGCCCACTGTGTCTAACTGAAATATCCACCTTGACTCATAACATCTCAAGGTTAATTTACAATCATCACCTCTCTCAAGGGGTAGTTGCTAGTTTATAATCATACACCGCAAAGTTGACACAGAGTGGCCCTTATACAAAACAATGTTTACCCACAGCTAAAGGTACCACATTTTAAACTCTGTGAATGCCCTTTTTTGCAAATTCTATAATGAACAAGACCAGGTGAAGACTGAGTTCTATTAAGTATGCACCCCAGAAGTTGGTTTCACTGAAGTGAGAGCTAGCATATATTGTACTGTTCATTTTATGTTTATTCAACCTCAGAGTACTCTAGTCATTATCATTCACAAGAGGCAAATAATTTGTTCTAGCACATGACTGACAGACCAGACATGGTCTGCTAATCCTCCTGGCCTACTTTGATCACAAATACCTCACTGAAGATCCATAGATCCAGCATATGTGTCTGACTAGGATCTTTTTATGTCCTTGACCATTTGGTATACAGCCTTTATTGAAAATTGGTGCCTAGCCTGCACTTGAACATGGGCTTTCTATAAAATTACATATCTTCAGTGGTACCTGGCCAACTTATCCTCTAGCAATCACCCTTCTGCAATTTCAAGTAACTCTTCTGCAACCTACCAATGTAATATTACATTACCTCTCTCACCCATCCACAAGCCTCCTCTGTCCAGATTCCCATCAACTCTTACACCCAGTTGCATAACTCCTGCTTTTTCTTTGACTCCTAACCTATATCTGTCCCGACCCATTTCCACTTATCATGTCTACACTTTTGTCTCCCTTTACACTGTGTAAATGCCTTTTCTTTAACCATAATCATCATTCCTTTCCTTGACCCCTACATTTTTAAACTTACTTTTGCCATACCTCATTGCCATTGTTATACCTCACTGTCATTGCAATGCTTCATCTAACACACCTCTCTCATCTTCACTATTGTCATACCCATCTCTCTTCCCTACCCACTACCCCTCACCTCTCTTATCGCTGTCATTTTTTTTCAGGTTAACTCTTCATCCCAATAGTTGGCACCACTGGTCCAAGAGATGTTATCTCTCACCCACAATCTACTCTCACTCCTCCTTACTCTGTTCCTCCATGCTTTGTCCCACAACAAAATATCCTTTAAACTCTACTCAGTTCCCTCCATAATCTTCCTTTAAGCATTCCAGTCCTTACTTACTTCTCCAAGTGTTTTGGTAATAATTCTCTTCTCGGCTCTGCTACCTTTCCCTCACCACTCCCATCCACCTTCAAACATGCTCTTTTCTCCCTTTTGTCTCAGAAAACATGTCTTGACCCATCCTTTATCTCCAACTACCACACCTTTGTCTTCAAAATGTGCAAATGGCTTATCTTCAAACAAATTATCAAATTATTTCCTACTTTTTTTTTGACCTTCTGCTGTCTGGAGTCCATTAAAGTGAACAGATTGATACATTTGATATCACTATTTTTGCCACTAATAAGATGTTCTTGAGTACACAGTGCTAGGTAAAGTTTGCAATCTAAAAAGAGCATGTGATAATGAAACAATAGGCACTAAAACAATCCGAGATAGATGGTACTTACACCAAAAAAGTTATATAAGGTTGGGGTGGGATAGGGTACAGTGAAGTGGTGGCTTTTAAGAGAGTACGTTGGGGGAGAGGCTGATAATGCAAGTTAAGGAGTTCCATAATAGGGGAGTAAAATAGAGAAATTTGGAGGTGGGTGTCAAAGGTAGTACTAGTAATCAGAGAGGAGGTGCATCACAGTTCAGCATCAGATCTAAGAAGGAATGAGAGAGAATATTTTGTGACAAGATAAGAGATGTATGAGGGGAAGATATTTCAGAGAACTTTGAAGTTGATGGTAAGTAGTGGGATTTGCAATATCAAGATTATGGTTAATCATAGTAGTAATTTGCAGAGTAATGCAGTGGATGTACAACAGCCAGAGAGAAAGATACGTCTCAGATTATAATGGTGAAATATTGGTGAGAAGAAGGCCAGATAGCCGATGATTGCCGTAATCAATGCAAAAGATAGTGAATTAATTAATATAGGTTTTAGCAACTTCCTAAGTAATATAATACACCTATACACACAATGGGTCTGATTCAGAGGTGTACACAAATGTGGCCATACAGTATGTGCATCTTTTGCCGCAGCCGTGTCAGCATCTTTATGCAAATGCTGCAACTGATTCTGCATTTGCTGAGATGCCCACTTGAACCTACACTAATCTGTTTTGTGTATCTTCAGATGCCCCATGGTCACACCATCGAAGCCTACACCAGCCCCATGGCAGGTGCAATTTTTCTGTCTTAACATTTTGTCCAGTGACAGTGCTCTTGTCTTTTGATACAGCCCCTGTCAGCAACACACCCACATCTGCCTAACCACCCCCTGTTACCTCCCAGGAATTCCTACAGAAATTCTCAGCTCTTCCATCCAAATTCATTCTGCATCTCCTGGAGGTAACCATCAGGACTCATGCGCTGTGTGACTTTGGTGTATATGCAGTACTTCCAACATCAGCCAACTGGGTGAATATCAGCATTGTATGCAGTTAGCATGCACCTCTGAATCAGGTCGAATGTTTCTAATAATGAGGATCAAGACCGTGAAAAAGACTGGATGGATTTCATTCATGCTGCTGGGAATAAAGCCTGAGCACTGGAGAGAAGCTGAGTGCAGAGTAAAGAATGAAACCTAATCAGTTGGCGTGTAGGACTCAGAAAATTGTGTAGAAGACTAGAGTGGGAGTAGTGATACTAGTCAGGGGAAAGCTGGAGAGCTTAGTTTTGCACATGTTGGGCTATAAGTAGCATCGGGAGATGGTGGAGAGTCAGTTGGAGGAGACATAGCAGGTGAAGAGAGACATACAGTATTTATGAATCGTCTGCATAGAAGTGGCAGTGAAAGCACAACTCATGTATTAGTTCATTAAGATAAAAATGGTATAAACAGGGTAAAGCTGAGTGCCAAGAACAGAGCCTTGAGTTATCAAGATAGATAATGGAAGTAAAGGGAAGACTGTACCAGAAGTAAAGAAGCTAAAGGAGTATTCAGAAGAAAAGGAGGTGACTTAGTAAAGCAAAATTCCTTGATGGACATGGGAGTGAAGAGTGTATATGAGAAGAGGTTGGTCAACTGCATTTAAAACAGCAGGGAGGTCAATGAGGATAAGAAAAGAGTAGTGATCCATCAACTGAGCTTGAAGTGAGAAGTCATTGTTGAAAGGAAATAATAGGAATATGAATGGAGTGGGGTCAAAGAGACAGAATGAGCATGAACTAATTATATAGAATTAGGTAGGCAATGGAGGAATGTGAGTTTCTTGCAGACAGTAGAAGTGGAGGAAAGGAAGATAGATAATGTGTGCATGGATGGGTGGTGAACTTGAAAACAATATGTATTTTTGGATGGAATCAAGTAAAGGGATTGCAAAGGGATATAGTTATTAGGAAGTACAGGGCAATAAAATGGGGCAATTGTAAATAGGATTGCTAATCAGAATTCATGGGGGAATAAGTGGTTATACTTAATACCAATAAAGTATATTAAGGTGCAACATGAGGTCAAAGAGAGCATCTAGTATTAACCTAAATACATTTTTGATAATCAGTTTTAGGAAGAATCGGTAGGAAACAGTTCAATAAAGAGTGTCCAGGCAGTTCAGGAGAAATCAAAATAGACTGTTGGATTTTGTACTAGAAGTAGTTCCAGGAAGATTGTTCAACTTCTGTATAATTCAAACTACACTATAGGACGAAGAATCAATTTAGCTTGAAGTCCCAGTGGATGTGTGGCTGTTCCAGGTATTACAGTGAGTAAAACACATTTTGCCTGCACCTCTATGATGTATGACCAAGAATAAGCAATGCTTTTTTTCTGGAATATCCCAGTGACATTTGTTGATGCTTGTGACTTACTTAAAATACCTATACTGTGATTGACCAGTTTATCCAATTGGCTTTAATAACTTTTTAAAGTTTTGGAGAATATTAAGTAATCTCTGCATTAATATGATCCCAGCAAATTAGTTGAAAACATTTGCTCATGGCTAGTGATACTATTATTTATAAAAAAATAAATAAATAAACTTCAATAGAGCAAATATAATATTTCCACCTAATGTAAATCCATGTATACATACTTACAAACAATAGGGCACAGGCCACAAAAAATATTATAACTATTTTCCATGTTTAAATAAATATTGTAAGAATACAAAACCTGTCTGCAATATCTTAAATACATTTAATACAATTGTTATTTTAAACTATGGATATGTTAAGATATGTTAAGATTTTGATTACTTTCACGTCATCAGTTGGCAAATGTAGGTATACTGGTACTTTCAAATACAATATATTTGATTTAATTAATTATGTATTTAAAAAAATCATTCAATTAACTATAATAAGAAATATCTCAATAACATAAAACAATGTAATAATGGTCAAAGGCTAACATACTATTAATTGCAATAAATGTTGTTTAACATATTAATTTTACCTTACAATATACTCTATTTTTGTGTGTCCAAAATATTTTCTTTTTGTATATTTGATAAAGTATTCCACTGTTTCTATAGTATACTTTCAAACTGACTATGCTTATAAAAATGACTAAGTATTGCTCCAAATGCATTGAAATACAACCTAACTACTCTGAGGAATTGACCATGGCTACTTTCCCAATATTCAGTAATATATAATTCACAATTCCATTTAGTTTCACAAGTTGACATTTTTTGGTAGTGATCCAGATTCAGCTAAGAATGTATTACTGTGTTAAAAGGTACATTGCAATAGTTTATAGTATTTAAAATTTATTGCACCACCGAAACACAAGTCTATATCATATTTGCACAGGTTTTATTGGAGCTTAAGGGTTTAAATAATGGCCTGACCTCTCTGAAATTTTGGTTTGATTGTACTGCTGTTAGAAACTTAATACTCTTTCCAGCTTAACACTCTGCAATTAGTTTGACTGATATGACAACTACAAATTCTCTCCCTAAAACCTTTTGAGATGACATATTTATTTCTTGCTTCTGTCCAAAAGGCCATAACACTAGAAAAGTAATCTCATACAATGCTAGATACAAAAAATGAAAATGCTTGGAAGTTTTAAGAAAATTATATAACATATTTTAATACATTTCTATTTACAAACTTCAAGTAAAATAATGAAGTTGTTGTAAATACATTTGTGTTGAATGGTTTTTTACTATTGTTTTGTTTGTTATTAATCATTTAAATAAACACAGCCTTCTCATCAGTTATGCTGGGCATACACAGCAAGATAAAATGTCTGTCAGACCGACAGACATTTTATCTGGCCGGCTGCCAACCGCAGATGTCTGCGGCATACACTGTGAGAGAAATCTCACAGTGTATAGCCCGACATCTGCGCTCCGCCCCCGGGGGAGGAGACATTTCCCTGTTCCTTCAGTAGGAAGGAACACAGGAAATGTCTGTCTGTCGGCCGCGCTGGGCATACACTGCCCGATGCGGCCGACAGTTACTGGGTAAATATCGCATCGGACGGGCATGCTGGACAATCCAGCATGCCCGACCAAGCAATATTTAACCCTCGGTCGCCCCCCCCACGCTACAATTACCGCGGCGATCTGCCGATATCGGGCGGATCGTCCCGATAATTGCAGCGTGTATGGCCAGCATTGGGGAGGCAGTTCAACCTATCTTTATGAAATTATATTAATCATGGACAATACCGCAAAAAGTCATACACATTCATATACAGTTTGTTAAATGGAAAGTGAGCACTTGGATAAATAAAGTCATAGAGTAGTTAATTGTTACATGGAAACATTAATGAGCTAATCCAACTTTTAGTTAACCTGTACACTACCAAATAGCAAATTCCCATGACTATTGTTCACACTGCTTAGATGAAATGTACATTTACTTGTCTAAGAGTGGCCATTCCCATACTTTGTGGTCCAAAATTTTTCTCGTATCATTGGGCCTGATTCAGAGGTGCACGCTGTGCCGATGTTTGCGTCGTTGCGCGAAGTGTTGCTGCTGTGCATACATGACAAGTCTAGAAAGCCCTTACTGCACATGTGCCAGCCAAAGTGTGCTTTGGCGTGTGCATTGGCATACTACATAGCTATGACTTGAGACAGTGTCTGTGACCCATGAAGGTTTCAGGGTAGAGAATGGCAGGTGACTAAAGTGATCTAAAATGAGGAGGTGGCATGGGCATGTTATGGGAGTGTCAGGGGCATGTATCAGCATGCGGCTGCATTCTCTCTCACAGCACTGCAGCCACAGTGGACAGTGAGGAGGTTAAAAGAGAGGCTGTGCTCAGGAAGTTGATGTTGTGGCCAATGGTGCATAGATGGTGGACAGATCAGCACCAGCTCAGTTGAGCATTGCTCACATATGCAAAGTGGGCTTCGCAGGGCTAGCTAAGTCCATCCCATGGAAGTACACAAGAAGAATGCTCAAGCTGACATTTGCATATTTTTACACTTGCGAATCTGTGATAAATCGCAGCAGCGCATAAACTGTGTGCACCTTTGAATCAGGCCAATTGGTTTTTTTTTAATAATGGCCTCAGGAGGCTAAAATGATCTTCACTCAACTTTTCCAGTGATATCAGATATCCAGGAAGAACTGGAAAGAGAAAAAAAACAGTGTTGACATGGTAGCTATTCTCTCAGTGGGGCGAGTATAGTAAAATCTTATTTGGTTCCAATTATAATAAATTTCAGATTAAGATTGCCAAGTCAGTTTATTCATTTCAACTCATAACCAGAGCCAAATAGGGGACTTCATTTAAAGCCAAATTCTTTCACTGATCTCTATTGCTAACAAAAGTAAGTAGAACATGTCTTTTGGCCAGTCCAAAATAGTTAATTGGATGAGATTCAATGAATTTGGAAACATCAAGCTTTGTAATTAGATTAGGAGTTTAAAAAATAATACTAATGAGAAAATCACCGGCTCATGAATATTCCCTATGATTTCTTAAAAATTGTCTTGTCTATTTATTTCCAGAAATTGCCATCAACCCAACCATCAAATACAATTGTCCTCTTTTGGATACCTCTGTAAATATTTAAAAACAACATGTGTCATTGTTTTCCTTTGTGGAGACCAGCATTTCTGGCCATGTCTACACACCATCCAGTCATATGGTGGAATAAGTGTTAGAAACTGTATGTATTCATTGCAAAAGATGTGCAAAATTAGTTATTTCCCTTTAATTGTATTTTATACTGGATAAATTGTATGAGCACTTTGTCCTACAGTATGGAACAAGTATAGTATTGCAAAACAGTATTTATATTTGAATTATAATATCAGATGTTTTTGTTTTTTAACTCCATGCATGGTACCGGGTTTCATGATCACATGTATGTTAACCAACAATCCACAGCAAAAGCTCTCTGAGTCCTGGGGAGTATCATGTCATCTTGGACAATCTGTGATCCACCTTCAAACAGGTGCAGTGGGCACTGCAATCTTTTGTGGCTACAGACAGCCACAATTGCATGAGATCTGGTCATGCCAATCACAACCATGTTTTTGACAAACGGCCTTTTTAATATCACTGAATCTGCTGCTTAGGGGTAAATTTACTGCGGGGCGAGTTTGTGTGAGTTTGTGTGAGTTTGCAAACTCAGCTGAGTTTAGGCATTTTTTTAATCTCGCAAATTTACTAAAGACAAACTCGAGTGAGTTTGAAGTGAGTTCTCTTTTTTCACTGTTAAAACTCATGTGAGATTGCAAACTCAAAAAAATTCACCATCGGCCAAAATAGGAAGTACTTTAGATGAAAAAGATGCAACTCACAAATTTACTAAGAACCGAATTTCCAATCTCATGTGAGATTGTAGCAAACTCACTGTGAAATAGAAGTTTTAAACACTCACCTCCTGAGCTGCGAGTTTGGCTGAAACATACACAAATCATTGTGATTTGTGTATGTTTTTTTTTTTTTACTTGTTTAAGTAGGGTTATTATTTTTTTTTAAATTAACTGAGGTCCCCCCCAAAAGACTTGCCAGCCTGCCCTGGTACCTAAAATTATGGGGAACAAAACGAGTAGGGTTCAACCATAAATTAGGTACCAGCACCAGGCTGCACGGCCAGTCCTGGTTTTAATTATAGGGGTATAACACTTGCATAGGGGTACCCCTATAATTAAAACCAGCACTGGACCCTTTCTAGTGGGTCACAGCCAAAGGTGCCCTTACACCGTGCACTGCAGCATCAGCCCTGACCGCTAGTCAGCCCAGGCCAGGGATCCCTGGGGAGTTGGGGACCCCTCCAATAAAATGGTCCCCCTCTCCAGGGCACCCCTGTCCTAGGCTGATAGTGCGGGGCTGTCCCCACCACCCCTGGGCGGTGGGTGGTGGGTTGATAGTGTAGGTGTAGTGTTAAAAATGTAATTAACAACATTGTCTTTACAGTAGAACTGCAGGTCCCAGCAAGCCTCCCTCGCATGCTGGTACTTGGAGAACCACAAGTACCAGCATGAAGGGCATTAAGGGGCCACTGGTACATGTAGTTCATCTGTAATTAAATCTGTAAAAAAACAAGACACACGTACCATGAAAATAAAGTTTTATTACATACATACACACTCACATACTCACCTTCTTCCAGATGTTCACGTCCCTTTCTCAATGTAAAGTATCCAATGGAAGTACCTGTAAAAAAAGATCCAATACTTACCTTTTGTCCCATGATATTCTCCGCAGTAATCCAAATAGGGCCCCGGACAAACTTTAAAAAGACGCTACAACATATTGTTACAGTAACGCTAATGACAGCTCTGGCCTTGAGCTATCATTAGTGCTATGTCATTTTTTTTAAAATAATTTAACCTATTTTTACAGGTCTTAACACAAGCAGCTTACACATATCTCACTGATATGTGCAGGTTGCTTGCTCGGGTGAGTTTGGAAGAGAGAAAACACTGCAATCTCAGGTGAGTAATCTCACCTAAACTCTCCTTAAACTCTCCTAAACTGACTTCTAAACTCTCCTCTAAACTTGCAATTTGGAAGAAAAAACTCGATCTGCTTCACCATCGAAAAACTCACTTTCACCTAAACTCACTTCTTAGTAAATTTGCGAGTTGTTAAAGGGAAAACTCACCCGAGTTTTTGTGAAGTAAAGTGAATTTAAAAACTAAAAAACTCAACCAAACTCGAATCTTAGTAAATTTACCCCCTTAGTGTCAGATCTTTGTCTAAATCCTTGTGACCTGACTCTAAATACCGACGCCTTTCATTAGTTCCACACCTAAATCCTGACGCCCAGCATACCGAACGTAGGTAGCATCAGGAGTGGATAGCCGCAGGGGGGTTAGGTTCAGGGACTCCGGGGAGGACTTAGGGTTAGGAACCCCCCTGGGAGGGTTAGGGTTAGGCTAGGGGAAGGGGGGTTAGCATCAGGAACCATCGGGGGGAGGCTAGATTTAGGCATCCCCCTGGGAGGGTTAGTTTAGAGTGCGAGAGGGGGGGTAGGTTTAGGCACCCCTGGGGGGAGTTTAGGTTTAGGCACTAGGGGGGAGGTTAGGGTTAGGCACCCCTAAGGGAGGGTTAGGGTTAGGGGACAGAGAGGGGAGGGTTAGGGTTCTTACTCACCTCAGTCGGGTTCCTCAAGTGCTGGCCTTCCGGCATCTGTATTTTATCCGACGGGCTTAGGTCTGGCAGTAATTCATACTGATTCCTTGCTCTTGGCCTAGTGCTGCATCATGTCTGCAAAAATGACCTGGGAGCTGGGTGGGGCCATTGTGATGCATCATGACTGTAATAATGACTACCTGAAACCTGGGTCGGGCAATTGGGCATTTAACAATTAGGGCAGAAATGTGTCGACCAGTAGAGTGTGAACAGCCTTTCTCTACATTTTATGAATTCTATGTATGAACTTATTAATTTCTGCCTATACCTGAATGAAAGATTTTTTTTATATTTTTTTTTCAATCTTTTTTAACTGCTCATTTCTGTAATTTTATTGGACATTTTTATTTACATCGGCCCACTGGTAGGTGTTTTTTAAAAATTGTTTTCCCTGGATATCCCGTTTGTTTGGGATTTTTTAATAAAGTTTTTTTTTGGTACTACTTACCTTTGTCATACTTTCTGGACTGGAGGGTGGAGGGGAAAAAAAGTGTGTCGGTGGTGGCTAATAGAAGTTTAGAAAGATATGCTTCGAAAGTGCTATAACTACTGTGAGTAGGGTACGCCCTCTATCTTCAAATATTGCATGTTGATTCAAAGTTACCTTTACATGTTTGAAATTTTCTGCACTTATAGTGAGTACAGTATGCTATATCTATACTTTTGGGGCCACTTCATACACGGGTCACATATTGTATATGCATCTTGGAAAAGATACCTTTACATGCTGTGTACCACATTTAGAAGTGTGAAATGGGTACACTGATTGTTTCATACCTGTCTTCAGTGTGGGCATAAAGGATGTAATTGAATTACTTCATGGAAAGGGGAAAAAAACTGTACTACACCTATATCTACTTGTTTCTCTTGCATGATATCTCATATTTGAGTGGAGAAGACAAAGAGGAAAAACTTTCTCTCTACCAACGTAACTACCTCAATCATCACTACTAGGGATGAATTATTATTATTATTATTATTTGTTTATATTCATTTACTGTTAATAGAGTGCCCAGCTTATGAGTCCCATGATTTACTGTTGTATGCATTGTGTTAAGACTAGAGATGAGCGGGTCCAGTTCTCTGAGAACTTTGCGATCCAAGCCAGGATCCGAGTACGGCTTCGATTTTCCTGCCTAACTCGGGTCCGAAAACGAGGCAAAATGTCATCAACCCGCTGTCAGATTCTCAGGGGTTTCGGATTGTATATAAGTCACTCCCCACGCCATTTGCTGTCAGGGCTGTGCTTCGTCCAAGGGGGGCTGTGTTGTCCAATACAGGGGTGAGCTGTGCTGAGCTGTGTTGTCCAATACAGGGGTGTGCTGTGCTGGGCTGTGTTGTCCAATGCAGGAGAGTGCTGGGCTGGGCTTTGTTGTCCAATCCAGGCAGTCTGCTGTGCTCTGTCCAGGTGGCTGTGTTAATTATTATTGCTTTGCTAATCCAGGTGTGTGCTGTGCTGTCCATCAAGGGGTGTGCTGTCAAGGGTTGTGTTGTCCATCTAGTGTGCTATCCATCCAGCAAGCTGTCTGTCCACGGGCTGTAAAAAAAAAAGGTAACTAAAAGTTCTAAGAAAATAAAAAAAATTTTTTAAAAAGTACAAAATTTAGTTTTTTGGGCTGTATCCCACACTTTGACACTGTATGTCATACCCCCCTCCCAGTGTATCCAAAACACTGTGATGCTGCTGGCCATATTGTGAGTGATGCTGTAGATTCATCATACTGTAGTGTACAATTTGTAAAGTATTGTGAGTGACGATGTCGGTCAGTAATACTGCAGTGTAACATTGTAAGTGGTAGCGCAGTGTATTTATAAAATATATTGTGACACTGTAAATGAAAATGCAGTGTAATATTCAACACCTATTGTTACACTGTGAGTGACGATGTCGGTCAGTAATACTGCAGTGTAACATTGTAAGTGATAGCGCAGTGTGTTCATAAAAAAATATTGTGATGCTATAGGTCATTGATACCGCAGTGTAATATTTTATTTGGTACAAGTTGACATGTTTTGTACCCCACTTCATTCGTGTTTGTTGATATGAAGTACTACCAGTTGAGAGGAAAGCTGGAACCACATACTAATGCTGGAGCTGCTGCCAATGCCACCAGTCATAACGATACTAGTCCATTTTCGTCATTTACTAAAGCTGATGCCCAACGGCATACAGGGATTAAGTCAGGGCATCTAAATTCAAAGAAGCAATCTTTTACAGTGTTAAAGAAATAAACTTCAAAGGGAAAGTTAGCTGCAGAAAGGTATAAAATTGACAAAATGCCTTTCACCACACAAAGTGGCAAGAAAAGGCTAAGGCCTTGGCCTTTATTTATGACTGGTGGTTCTGCCTCTTATGATGATGTAAGCCCTTCTTTTTGTAGATGTTTCAAAAAAAATTAAATCGTTAAGGCACGGGAACCACCTGTGTACTCAGAAATGTCACAAATCCCTGAGGAGAGTCTAAGAGGTCAATTTACTAAAGTGAGAGTTTTTAGAAGTGGAGATTTTGCCCAAAGCTACCAATCATATTCTAGCTATTATCTTGTAGAAGGTGCTAGTTAGATGTTAAGTAGAATCTCATTGGTTGCTATGGGCAACATCTCCACTTCTAAAAACTCTCACTTTAGTTAATATACCCCTAAGTGTGTGAGCCTGTCCTTTCCAAAACTGTACTCAAAGAGGAGCCTCCTTCTACCACATGTGCATACTCTGCAAATGTGGGTATGAGAAGCACAAGCCAACATGCTGACAAAGAAATCAAGGATGCTTCTGTGGAAGTGCACCAGGATGAGGAGGATATTTGTGTAGCTGATGCTAATAAGGATGTTGATAATGAGGATGTTGATGATTAGGATATTGTTGATGAGGATGTTGTTTCTGTAAATCAGGCCCCAGTGGAAACAGTTGTTGCCCATGATAAGGAAAATCCCATTGTCATGCCTGGGCATAAAACAAAAAAATCCACTTCTTATGTGTGGAATTATTTGTATCCAAATCAGGACAACAATTGTCAAGCCACCTGTACCCTTTGTAAAGCCAGAATAAGTAGAGGCAGGAACCTTAACCCCCTAGGAACCTCCTCCCTGTTATGTAATTTGCAGCGCATCCATCCAAAGTGTTTGCAAAATTCAGAAACTTAGGCTAAAAAGGAAACAACAAGCAATCCTGCATCAGCTAGGTCCCTTCTCTCTGCTAGATCCACTCATCTGGCATCTTCACTACCAACACCTTCATCAACAATATCCTCAATCATGATCAGAACTACTCCTGCATCCAATTTGATAAGGCTAATTCAGTTCTACACTATCCTAGATTCAACAGAAGAATCCCTGAGTGCTGTGCCTACTGCTGCTGCTGCTGCTGCTGGTAGTGGATCTTCATCCCATAAGGGGACCAGAAAGACTACTAGTAGTAGTTCAAAAAAACAATTGACTCATCTTTTCTTTGCATTATGTGCTGTTTGGGGCATTGGTGTCTGACATTTTAAGTGTATAGTTTATTAAACTGCCATCCTGTCTGCCACTGCAGTGCCACTCTGTGTCACGTTGGAAGCTAAACTACCACAGGTTAGTGCCACCCACTGCTGTCACTTAGTTTATTCAGACAGCTAGTTTTATGCAACCTTTTAGCCTAAATTGGATTAAATCAATATTGTGAGCTGTGAGGTGGTCAAAACTGACTGGAAATGACTGGAAATAAATGTTATTGAGGTTAATAATACTATAGGAACAAAAACAGGCCCAAATTATGTGATTTCAGATGTTTTTATGAATTTTTAGAAAAAATACAGATCCAAAACTTGCATGCCTCCATGCTGCTTTATCTTCCCCAATCCCTACTGCTGTGTGGTCCATGGATGTGGCTTCACCCCCACTAGAAAGAGTCCAGTACTGATTCTAGTGAATACAAGGGGAACACTATGCATTTTTCCCCTTATATTTCCAGAACCAGGGATGGCTCAGAGCCCAGTGCTGGTTGTGATGAATATGGGGGACCCCTATGTCATTTGTCCCCCATATTTTGGCAACCAGGACTGGTTCTGAAAAGCCTGGTGCTGGTTGTGCTTCATACGGGAGACCCCTACATCATTTGTACCCTGTATTTAATCCAATTTAGGTTAAAAGATTGCATTGAACTAGCTGTCAGACAAATGCTCGAGTAGCAGCAGCAGCAGGGTTGCGGAGCAGTGGCAGCAGGTGGGGCAGTGGACACCCATCTATGTATCTATGTTAAAAAATTGTAAAATAAAAAAAAGATTTCCCCCCCAAAGCACAACCAGTCCCGAGCTTTTCACTGCTGGGCCTGGTTGTCTAGCACAACCAGCACTGGGCTAGTCAGAACTAGCCTTTGTTGCCAAAATACGGGGGACAAATGGAACCCTGTTCTTTGAGCAACCAGCACTGGGCTCTGATCTGGTCTGGGTTCTGGAAACACAGGGGGAAAAATTTGTATTATCCAGAACCAGCATTGGAATATTTCTAGCGGGGGGCTAATTCCACAGCCAGAGGAGCCCTTTCACCTGGCCCCCCCAGCTGAAATATTAACCCTGACTGCTAGTCAGCCCAGACTGGGGATCCCTGGGGAGCTGGGGACAACACCAAATAAAGGGGTTCCCCTCTCCAGGGCACCCCAGGCCTAAGCTGATAACCCCAGCACCCCTGAACAGTGGGTGCTGGGTTGATTTTGTGAAGTGACCCCCATTCCCCTAAAGCACAACCAGCCTCAGGCTTTTCATGGCCAGTCCTGGTTGTGAAAATACAGGGAACAAAAAGTAAAGGGGTGCCTCCTATCTAGCACAACTAGCACTGGGCTAGTCAGAACCAGCCATGGTTGCCAAAATATGGGGGACAAACGACATAAGGGTCCCCTGTACTTTGAGAAACCAGCACTGGGCTCTGATATGGTCCTAGCTCTGGATGTACAGGGGGAAAAATATATAGGATCACCCTGTATTATCCAGAACCAGCACCAGATTTATCTAGCAAGGAACTAATGCCACTGCCAGGGGAGCCCTTTCGCCGGACTCCCCAACATTAACCCTGGACACTAGTCAGCCCATACTGTTGATCCCTGGGAAGCTGGTGAGCCCGCAATAAAGGGGTCCCCCTCTCAAGATCACCCCAGGCCTAAGCTGATAGCCAAGGGCTATCGCCAGCACCCCTGGGTGGTGGGTGGCAGGTTGATTGTGTATAGTGTACTGTTAAAAAAATATTGTCCTTTGCAGGTTAACCACAGGCCCCAGTAAGCCTCACCTACAAGCTGGTATGTAGAGAACTTAGAGAGTACTAACATGCAGGGCATAAGGGCCCACTGGCACCTGTAGTCCACCTGTGAAGAAAATATTAAAATAAACACAATACACTTTAATATTGTAGTATTTTCTTGTACTGCATCTTCACCTTTAAGCTGTTTTGCATGGCCACCACTACCCAGGTTCAGCATCTTTGCCTGGTGGGCTCAATCCCCCAGGGCTTTGGCATTTTCACCTGGGGGATGTCAACCTGCCAGGACTTTGGCGTCTTCCTCTGGTGGGTGCCAACCTGCCAGGGCTTCTGGTGTCTTCGTCTGGGGGGTGGCAGCCAATTAGCTCTTTTGCATGGCTACCACCTCCCCAGGGCTTCTGTTGTCCTCTTCACCAAGTGGGCGGCAGCCTGTGTCAGCTCTTTTGCATGGCCACCAGCCACTAGGACGTCTGGTGTCTTCCTTCTTAAGGAGCTCTTCATTGCTCCCTCCCTGCTGTCAGACTGCCATATCATCTCCTCATACTGGCTTATATAAATGGGGAGATGACGTTGCAAGAAGTGATTGGCTCGCGGTGGCCATCTTTAAATTTCAAAAATGGCGCTGAGGTGCAATTTTTTTAATGGGCTTCTCTGCCGAACTCTGCAGAATTGGTAAAGAGCTATATTCAATCAGAAGAATCCATACAGAAATTAACAAAGAAATGGTGATGTTTCTATGCTTGGACTGTCTTCCGTGTAGAACCACAGGAAATGCCTCCACTCATCCAGTTCTATCTTTTAAATCACAAGTCACAGAAAAGGAATATCAAGTAAAACAGGAAATTACATGCCAGACAGAAGGAGTCGTATACTTACTTGAATGCAGTTGCGTTCTCCAGTATGTAGGACAGACTAAACGTAAATTAGAAACCAGGATTGTGGAACATATTTTCAATATAAATAAAGGATTACAATCTCATAGTGTATCCAAACATTTTTGTGACAACCACAATAAAGACCCCACAAATTTAAAGTTCATAGGAATCCAAAAAGTTCCAAATAATTGGAGAGGAGGAAATCATTCAGAAATACTATGAAGGAAAGAAACAGAATAGATCTTTGCTATGCATTCATTACAACCTAAAGGTCTAAATATAGACATAGAAATTAATGCATTTTTATAATACTATAAAATTATATATTTGAACAGCAATTACATATTTTTAATATACAATTTATTGTCATTTCATGTACCTTATCTACACATTTATTTATTTCATTTAAATTTAAACTTACCATCGTAATTAATGTAATGCGCAATTGCTTTTATTAATGGCAGTACCATGTAAGAATTAAGATGCATGGTACCCACCTTTTTAAACAGGAAGTGATAAGCAGCACTTCCCTTTTGACTAATAAAGTTTTTCCTATATAAGAAGGATCAGAGACACTATAAGCTATCCTTGATAAAGGGCTCACAGCCTGAAACGCGTAGGAGCAAGTTACAGTAATGTATCTTTGGGACACCATAAACAGAAATTCTGTTACAATGCTTGTACATTGTGACTAAACACCAGCTGCACAGAAAGATGGAGCATCTATCTCGGCATGCCTGCACCAATACAGTGCAATAAAAACTGCCAACAAGCGACAATACACCATTGCGGCAAATTTCATCTGCCGCACCCTATGAGGGAGTGTGTACACAGATGGATCTCTCAAGTAGCACAAAGGGGACCAGACAGCGGCAGTGAACACAACGCAAGAGACAGGTATGCAGAGACAGGGAGAGTCAGTTAGACCAACCTGCAGCCAAACCTAACCATATATTCCACTGGCATATCTGGGAACCCAATAAAAGAGGTTGCTTTTTTATGGACTGTCCACATGTGCAAAAGAGGCTTAAACATTTGAAATAATGTTTATCTTCTATTCTACAGGTATTGCACTAACATATTAGTTTTACACTCACATTAGTTTTTTTCTTAGATCTCTGCAGAATGGCAGACAAGGACTGGATTCTATTGGATGCAGGCCAGCCGCCAACTCCCGCACCGCTGCTGGTTCCCCCACCGCCACTGGGTCCTGCTGACACCAGCACCAGTGCCGCTAACAAGCGCAACGACGCAGCTGAAAGCTGCGCTGGACGTACTGAGCTGAAATTTGGCATGGACAGGTAGAATTGTCGCTCGGTACTGCATGTCAAATTTCAGGGCAAATAAACCCAAAAAATTAGTAATTGGGAGTAATCTAATGGGGCATATCCACTAGCAGACTTTGAAATGACTGCACAATTAAGACATTGTAATCATGCAGTCGTTTCACAGTCTGTGCTGTGCCTACTCATAACGATCAGTCATTCAGTGTAGGCACATCAATCATCCCCTAACATGCTCAATCTGACATTATCGTCAGGTTGTACAGCATTTTCAGATGATGATTGATGTCAGAAAAGACCAGTGGAAGCATGCAGTGGAAGTGTGCCCGATTCATACACAATTCATGTGATTGAACAATAACAAAATCGTTATCATTCAATCACTCATAGAAATTAGCAAGTGGATGTGCACCTTAAAGTTTATACGGTCAGTTTTTGTCTTCCACTTCCTGTTTGGTCAAAACTGATACTTTTTTGCTTTAGTCTATGAGGGACTTTTGGGAAAGCATTAAGACGAATTAGGAGTTGGGGTTTGTTTTGTTAAGTAGCTCTTTTTCCAGTGTAGGTCCTTTTGTGGTTCAGGTTATTTAGAAAGTTACAGTTTTCAAACTATTAGCCCACAATTGACCAATTATATAGATAGGAAATGTCAACTTGATGGGCATGCTCAGTAGGTGGCTCTGCAGGGTGTGTACAGTGGCTTCACCTGAGTGCACAAACATGGCTGGTGGGACCTGGCGGAGATAGTGGTCATTAGCAGCGGTGGGGAACTGGTGGAGGTGTGGGCACTACCGGGGCGGGACCTGGTTGAGGTGCGGGTGCTACCAGTGGCAGGACCCAGCGGAGGTAGCTGCCAAGGTGGCAGGCCTGGTTCCGAGAGGATCCAGTACCTGCCAGCCGTTCTGCAGAGTTGGGAAGTAGTGCCAATTTCAAAAATGATGCATCAGCACCATTTTATACTTTTACTTTAAAGATGGCCACCACGAGCCAAACATAGCTTGCGATGTCTTTTCCCCTCCCCCTCGGGTGGATTATATAAGCCAGCACAAGGCAGTGGCATGGCAGTCCATTGGCAGGGCGGGAGCATGGGAGAGCTCCTGAAGCAAAAAGATGGCCAAAGTCCTAGTTGGCAGCAGCCATGTAAAAGAGTTTTAAGGCTGCCACCCACTAGGTGAAGAGAACACCAGAAGCACTGGGGAAGTGTCAGCTGCAAAAAATAGCTAAATGGCCACCCCCAGGAGAAGGTGCTGGAAACCCTGGGTGGGCGGTGGCCATGAAAAAGGGCCGCCATCACCCAGGCAAAGACGCCGGAAGCCTCGTTGGGTTGGCGCTGTGTCATGTTTTTATTTTAATATTTATTTTACAGGGGTACTGTAGGTACCAGCGGGCTCTTAATGCACCGCTTGCTGGTACTTGTGGTTCTCCAAGAACCAGCATGTGGGGAAGCATGTTGGGACCTGTAGTTTATATAACACAAGGGGAAAATTGGGGGGTTGTTGGGAAATGGATTCCTGCACATGATATTGTAAAAATATGACTTATGATAAATAAACCAACAATAACATTAGGTAACATTGAAGAAAACTTCTATACTGTAATCAGTCTGTTGGTGGTGCTCCCAGGAATAAATGTGATTCAAATAGAATGTATTTTGCACAGGCAAACAGAAGAAAATAATTCCTTTTTTGGGGCACTCTTTTATGAAAAATAGTTGAAGATATAATTATAATAATTAATACTTAACTTTTATTATCTTATACTTATACTTATATCTTATAATTATAATGATTAATACTTAACTTTCATTATCTTTTATTATCTTATACAAAATATATAGGCAGTGATAAATACCATAAGAGGTATAAGGTATCAAAATAATAGGCAAAAGAATATATATATATACTATATATATATATATATATATATATACAGTATATACTGTATGTATAACAATATTCATGCAAATATGTGCTATGAAAAATGTCAGTTATGTACAAGATTACCTATGGTCACAGATACATGGCAATGTCGCCCTCTGTATGCAAAGTGTCTTCCACTATCCCAGTCTGGTGAAAGAATATATACGGATAGCAATAAGTATTATTATCCAAAATAGGTTATCTTTACAAGTGAAATTGCACATGTCCCATATTGACAGTTACTGTAAATAAGAGCACATGAAGATACGGTAAATTAATTCATACATGTAGTTTCATAAACTTCATCCAACAAATTGCACATGTCCCTTATCTCGATTACTCAGGAGTATACATAGTGAGTTCATGCATGTAATTTCATACCCAATTGCACATATCCCGTATCTCAATGTATCAGGAATATACACTACCGTTCTAAAGTTTGGGGTCACCCAGACAATTTCATGTTTTACATGAAAACTGTCTTTTATTTATCAAATGAGTTCCAAAATGAATAGAACATACATTGGCAAGGTTAGAAATAATTTTTATTTGAAATAATAATTTTGTCCTTCAAACTTTGCTTTCGTCAAAGAATGCTCCTTTTTGCAGCAATTAAAGCATTGCAGACCTTTGGCATTCTAGCTGTTAATTTGTTGAGGTAATCTGAAGAAATTTCACCCCATGCTTCCTGAAGCACCTCCCACAAGTTGGATTGGCTTGATGGGCACTTCTTGCGTACCATACGGTCAAGCTGCTCCCATAACAGCTTAATGGGTTGAGATCAGGTGACTGCGCTGGCCATTCCACAACATACAGAATACCAGCTGTCTGCTTCTTGCCTAAATAGTTCTTGCATAATTTGGAGGTGTGCTTTGGTCATTGACCTGTTGGAGGAGGAAATTGGCTCCAATCAAGCGCTGTCCACAGGGTATGGCATGGCATTGCAAAATGGAATGATATCCTTCCTTATTGAAAATCCCTTTTACCTTGTACAAATCTCAGACTTTACCAGCACCAAAGTAGCCCCAGACCATCACATTACCTCCACCATGCTTGACAGATGGCGTCAGGCACTCTTCCAGCATCTTTTCAATTGTTCTGCAGCTCACAAATGTTCTTCTATGTGCTACAAACACCTCAAACTTCGATTCGTCTGTCCATAACACTTTTTTCCAATCTTTCTCTGTCCAATGTCTGTGTTCTTTTGCCCATATTAATCGTTTCCTTTTATTGGCCAGTCTCAGATATGGCTTTTTTTTGCCAATTTTCCTAGAAGACCAGCATCCCGGAGTCGCCTCTTTACTGTAGACATTGGCACTGGCATTTTGCAGATACCAATTAATGAAGCTTCCAGTTGAGGAATTGTGAGGCGTCTATTTCTCAAACTAGAGACTGTCTTCTTGCACAGTTGTGCACTGGGGCCTCCCACTTCTCTTTCTACTCTGGTTAGAGCCTGTTTGTGCTGTTCTATGAAGGTAGAAGTACACACCGTTGTAGGAAATGTTCCGTTTCTTGGCAATGTCTCGCATGGAATAACCTTCACTAAGAACAAGAATAGATTGTCGAGTTTCACATGAAAGTTCTCTTTTTCTGGCCATTTTGGAGAGTATAATCAAACCCACAAATGTGATGCTCCAGATACTCAACTAGAGCAAAGGAAGGCCAGTTTTATAGCTTCTCTAATGAGCAAACCATTTTCAGTTGTGCTAACATATGTGCACAAGGGTTTTCAAGGGTTTTTTTAATCATCCATTAGTCTTCTAACACGCTTAGCAAACACAATGTACGATTAGAACACAGGAGTGATGGTTGCTGGAAATGGGCCTCTATACACATATACATGTAGATATTCCTTTAAAAAAACAGATGTTTGCAGATAGTATAGTCATTTACCACATTAACAATGTATAGAGTGTATTTCTGATTAATTTAATGTTATCTTCATTGAAAAAAACAGTGCTTTTCTTTCAAAAATAAGGACATTTCTAAGTGACCTCAAATTTTTGAACTGTGTTCATATGCAACAAGAAAGTCCGCATGGAATATACAATCCTTGTGCAAATTAAACCCTGATATAATTGGGATAAAAAATACAGTACTGACAATTGTTACTTATATCAGCACAAATGCACATGTCCCTTATAGCAGCAAAAAAAAATTGCATATAATTTCAAGTAATAAAATTCACAATTAATATCCTAATACAAAAGTATTTTGGATGTATTCCACATATCCCATCGATAGCAGAAGAACCACATCAGATAGATCCACCTAAATACCAAATATTGGTGGTTTTCTGTCAAGGCATAAACAGGTCAGGCTAGGGTTAATACAACAGTATGGTAATGAATAAGTCCCTATATCACCTAATTGATTTCCTGGAATAACAAAATCATATGTAGTATTTGATAATATCTATAGCCAGGTAGCCAGTGTTATCAGGAGGATAGAAGAGTCATGTGATAGAATAATAGTAAGACACTTAAAGTGTCCTATAATTCTACTTTTGCTCATTGTACTATGCCCAGTATTGGACGGTGATTGAGAGAGTAAGGGAACTAGTGTCTAATGAAACAACAGTAGAGAGGTAGATTGTTAAGAACTCTATATCAGGAGTTAGATGGTCCCTGATGCCTTCAGGTCGGGCAGACACTAAATGCACCCAGGTCAGAAAAGAGAAAAAGAAAAGAGAGTACCCGACTGTATTTCCTGCCTTTATTGCTGC
This sequence comes from Taudactylus pleione, assembly GCA_031769625.1. Lineage (NCBI taxonomy): Eukaryota > Metazoa > Chordata > Amphibia > Anura > Myobatrachidae > Taudactylus > Taudactylus pleione. The sequence continues at coordinate 28,018,304 of JAUIMM010000115.1, forward strand.
ACTGTGCCTGGAGGGTGAGATCCTCTGTCAGCTGGACAATAATGAAAGGGCTCCCCATTACCAGTAGTAATCCGCCTAAGGCTGCAATTAGCATGCGGGTAATGGGAGAGCATAATGGGTGCAGTGTCAGCAGCATGTTCGCCAGTCAGCTGAATGGACCAGAAGTGCATTGACGTGCATTTCGCCGTATTGGCTAGTTCACAACAGATTGCCTAATCTCTTGAGACTCAGGGCCTGATTCAGAGCCGGACACTCTGACAGAGCGCTTGCTCTGAATCAGGGCTGGCCTTCTGTGTTTTTAGAGTGGCCTCCTGGCCACTCGCATAGCTGTGGGTGACCACCCACAGCTATTGCGAGCGACCAGGAAGATGGTCGCGATGGTCAAGACCATCATGACCATCGGGCTTGCGACGAGAGCCTTGTGGTAGGGTCTCGTTGCCACAAGCCCTAGAGTGCTTTCGGCTCTAACAGAGCCGAAAGCACTCCCACTGGCATCACTTGTGATGTCAGTGGGGCTGGCCCCAGACGGTAGGTGTTCCCATGGGAATGTCTCCATCTGGGCAGCCACGCCCCCAGCCCGCCCACCAAAGGGGGTGTGCTGTCACTCAACATCGACAGCACACCCCCTTTGGTACGAGACCCGGAGCAATGGATTGCCCGTCGCTATCCGGGTCTCACGCATTCGCATAACGGAGCCGGCCACCATCGACCTGCTTGTGAGCGCATAGCACTCGCGAGCAGGTCTGAATCAGGCCCACTGTGCCTTGGTTAAGTCAAAAACAGCAGCCAATGAAAGTCTTCATCTTTTTGACTGGCAATATATTAAGCTAATCACAGTTCTTCCATTACTAGAACCAATCACAGATATGTAAAAGGAATTGACAGGATGTTCATCCAATCATATTGCTTAATTAGGAGTAAATGTTTATCTCAGAATGTAAATCCCAGCATATAGTTACTTTTATATTATGTGTTATATATAGGCTCATAGGCATATAGAGTATATTGATTGGGAATAGTATGATAGATTTAGTGATCATATGGTCATAACAAACGTGATCATAATCCGAATAAACAAGGTAATTACAAACGCAATAAAATATAATAATAAAAGGGTTTTAGTAAAATAATAAATCGGAGAAATATTAATCAATGTAATAAACTGTTCTTTATAGATACACAGTAGTAAAAGGTAGATAAATAAGAAGCTTTTCATGATATTATACCATCACAGACTTAATCATATTAAAGTGCTGTTGTGCCTAATCTAAAATAAATAGAGTTAACTTAATTAATATAGTACAACTGCCAATTACGAGTGATATATAGTGCTTGTGTGAATATTAATGTGATGATTACTTTGTGACTCTCAATGTGTACAAATAATATATGATGATTTGTGTATGTGATACCATCTATTATTAGTGGTATGTTGTGAAACTGAATAAATAAAATGATTAAAAATATGTGAGTGATATTCACTGGATCTTGATTACATTGAATTCAAAATATTTGAATTCATTGTGATCAATCCATTCTTGGCTTGGTGATGAAAAACAGTGCAAATCAATGTCAAACACATGAAAAAATCCAAAGAAAACAAGAAATAGTAAAATAAAGATGAAAAAAGATTGAGTGATGCAGTAATAGTCTCTCATTGGTGAACATAATTTAATTAATATAAAATTTATTATAAAAAGGCACTAAAGTTAATGTTCTCATTCATACCGTTTGGGTGGGCGGTGGCCATGAAAAAGAGCTTAAAGGCTGCCGTCACCCAGGGGAAGACGCCGGAAGTCCTGGTTGGTTGGCGCCCACCAGGCAAAGATGCTGGAAGCCCTGGTGGGTTGGCACTTGCCATGCAAAGATGCCAGAAGCCCTGGTGGGCTGGCAGCTGCCAAGCAAAGACACTGGAAGCCCTGGGTGGGTGGTGGCCATGAAAAAGAGCTTAAAGGCCACCATCCACCAGGTGAATGTGCAGCAAAATAAATTATCAAAACATTCTGTGTTATGTCTCTATGATACTATAGCTACCAGCAGGCTCTTAATGCCCCGCTTGCTGGTAATTGTGGTTCTCCAAGAACCAGCATGTGGGGAGACTTGCTGGGACCTGTAGTTTACCTGCAAAAGAAAATATTTTTACTTCTCTCTTTGCACTACACTTTTACATAATCAACCTGGTACCCACTGTCCAGGGGTGTCGGGGATAGCCCCAGGTTATCAGCCAAGGCCTGGGTGCCCAGGAGAGTGGGAACACTTTATTGCAGGGGTCCACATCTCCCCAGGGATCACCAGCTTGGGCTGACTAGTGGTCATGGGTAATGGTTTGGCCAGGGGACGAGGTGAAAGGGTTCCCCATGGCTGTGGTTATAATTTGGTGCTCCCCCATCACAGCTGCTGACATTGTAATGTAGCAATTTTCATGCAATCAGGCTATAGATAGACAAAGGCAACAGCTGATGGACTGACATGGAGCTCTCCACTAGTGTATGGTGGCTTCTCAGGTGCCGGGAAAAGGGGTGCCATGTATTGGGTGGATATGATGGGGTGAATGTGTTGTGGACAATGGAGGAGGTACCCATTTAGAGCTTGACCCTGGCAGCAGGTGCCTCCATTGTCTCCCATAGTTCTGCCCCTGGTTATGGATAATACAGGGGACCCCTACGCTTTTTGTCCCCTGTATTTCCAAAACCAGGACCAGCTTACTAAGCCCAGTGTTAGTTGTGCTAAATACATGGGACCTCTATGTCATTTTTCCCCTGTATTTTCACAACCAGGACTAGCTGTGAAAAGCCCAGGGCTGGTTGCGCTTTAGGATGGGGACACAACATTTAAAAAAAAAATTTACTTGTTTTAATTTTTTTAACACAGATGCATGGATGGATCTCACTGTTTCATCCATGCATCTGTGTCTTTTTTTTTTTTTTTTTTAGTAGCATGCCTCATGGATAGCACTGATCATTGCGTGCATCTCTGAATCATTTTTTTACACAGATGCCTACATCATGGACCTCAGTGATCTGTTTATGCAGTCAGCTATCTTTAGATCTTGCAAGATAGTTCTTAAGTCAAAATGTGCTTTTTAAGCACCATATTGTGTCCTGGAGTGCAGTGGAGAGTTCAAAGGAAATTGTTTAGGATATCACTTCATGAGCACATTGTTCCATGTGCAGGGGCCTTAAGAAGCAGTTCAGGGCTGATACCATCAGCACCAGTGAGCCCCTCTGTCCCCCACTGCTGCCCCTGTGCACTGCCCCACTGCTGCCACTTCCCCAGACCTCCGCTGCTGCCCTTGACCCGCATGTCTTCAGCCTGCCCCTGCAGTCTTCTCTCCCTCTGCACCCCCAAAACACCTCCTGTGTGCTGTCCCCTCCACAACCCACCCTAGTGAACCATTTTATTACCCTTCTCTCCTGCAGGTTGCCCGGTTTGCTTCTCACATGCCCGATGGTTAATAAATTATATAAAAAGCAATTAAATTCCATAGACAAAAAGCCTTATGGTTTCACATGTCCCATTTAAGCTTCTTAGACACTCAAACTTAAAAAAGCAATGAAATTCTGATCAATAAGGCTGACGCCTTAATGGACGTATTTCTTGAGCAATACAGATATTGATTTGCCGTCACACTCTGTGGTTAACTGCAGATTCAACACTCCCACAGAGTGAGATTGCTGTCACTCACAAAATAGTGGAGCTGCTAATTCACAGAATTGTGTGCTCATTGGAATACACACATGCAGTATATACAACTGAGGTCTGAGCAGAAGATAGAGCTGTGCAGATGGGATAAGAGTGGTGTAGATGGGGGGAGGAGAGAGCAGTGTGGATGGAGAGACAAAAAGGCATGGAGAGGGGGGAAATTAAGCAGCACAGATGAGGGAAAACATTGGTGCAGATGGAGGGGGAGACAGAGTGGTGCAGTTTGAGGGGACAGAGCAACATGGATGCGGAGTACAGGGTGGCATAGATATGGGAAGACAGAGCAGTGCAGATGGGTAAAGACAGATTGGTGCAGATGAGGAAATACAGACCAGCACAAATGGGAGCACACACAACAGTAGGGATTGGGGAAGACAGATTAATGTGGATTGGGGGGAGGCAGAGTGGCATGGTTGGGGGGACAGAGTGGTGCAGATGGTGAAAGAAAGAGTGGCACAGATGTGGGGAAGACAGAGCAGCATGGCTGGGTGAAAGGCAGTGGTGCAGATGGAAGGAAATAGAGTGGAACGGATGCAGGAAGACAGGGTGGCACAGATGGGGAAAGACAGATTGGTGCGGATGAGGGAATACAGACTAGCTCAGTTCAGAGACCACACAACAGTAGAAATTAGGGAAGATACAGCAGCATGGTGGGGTATAGGGGAAGGAAGTGTACATGCATAGACAGAGTATGATCGTTTTAGCAATTAGGGAGCTGAATATGTATTCTGAATTAGATAGATGTATGGAGTGAGAATGATATTGGAACCCAGTGGGATTGTTGTGGTGAATGAATGGGAAGATTTAGGGCACTGAGTGGGATGTGTGTGCCACATAACTACTCAGACATCAGTTGCATAGACTGCATGTGTGTATTCCAATGAGCACACACTTCTGTGAGTTATCAGCTCCACCATTTTGTGAGTAACAGCAACCTCACTCTGTGAGAGTGCTGAATCTGCAGTTAACCACAGGGTGTGATGGCATACCATATCTGTATTGGTCAAGGAACATGTCCATTAAGGCATCAGCCTTAATGATCAGCATGTCATTGCTTTTTTGAGTTTGAGTGGCAAAAATTCAGTAGGTTTTGTGAAATTTCAGATCATGTCTAAGAAGCTTTAATGGGACATGTGTAACTGTAAGGTTTTGTGTCTATGGAATATATATAAAAATGTACTCATCTAGAAGGTGAGTACATTTAACTGCAATGTAATGATGTGCTGGGCATATATGCTAGTGTAGGGACCTGCAGAAAAATGGGGTCCCTTGATGCTGGGCTGCAGACTTAAATGCTTTGATCAAATCATGACAAAATCCCCTTTGTTTTATTTGCTGCACACACATAAATTTGCAGTATATTAGTGTTAGCGCTGATAGCAAAAGTTTATCTGTTTTGTATACATATATGGCATTAATATTGCCATGCAGCTGGAACCATGTATGAAATGGGTTAAAGCGAGCGTGGGCATATTTCTTTTCTGTTTTGTTTCAAAAATTTGCCTTGTGCTATTATGGCAGCTTTCAATTAAGGCTATAAAAGGCCTAGTTGGGTGTGGCTAATAGCCAGACCTGTATAGATGCAGGCTTAAATGCTTTGATCAAATCATGACAAAATCCCCTTTGTTTTATTTGCTGTACACACATAAATTTGCAGTATATTATTGTTAGCGCCGATAGCAAAGGTTTTTCTGATTTTATATATATATATATATATATATATATATATATATATATATATAGTGTGTATATTTGCTTTAATCTTTGATATCTTCTGTATTAATCCATTGATGAATGTCGCTGATAGTAAAAATAACAAAGAACATGCAGAAATTGGAGATGATAAATAGGCCCCTTAAAACCTTATTGTCACCTGCAGTCACACCAATTACTGTTTTTGGATATGTTAACCTACAAGATTCAGATTTGTTAAATTATAGGTACAGTAATAGAAACAAAAAGCTCTGTAAAAGGATTTACAAAGCCCTGAAAGAAGTCAGTTAATTTGAATATCAATAAGAAGCTGGATTTGTTAAACTGTATTTGGTGTGTGTTTAACAATCTATTATCTTTAAAATTCTGTGTAATCCTTGTACTGATTGAAAAAATGCAAACTAAACATGCATAATTACACATTATTATATGCTTGATTCAGAGTTGTATGCAAACCCGATGATTTATTGTATGTACAACTGGTTGCTGATCTGCGCATGTGCCTTTCTGTGTCTGCGATGATGGTCACAGCACCCCTAAGCCACAGCATGATTGGCGTGTTCACCCTAAATTCTGTGTGTGCCACAATATTCTGTGTGTGCCGAGGCCAGTGTCTGCATCTTTTGACACAGCTTCACTGGCCCCAGAATTGTGAGTTTCACAGCCATCCTTAATAACCTGAGTGTTACTGAGATGACTGATGTTCTCGCAAGTGATCCAATGACTGTGTCTTTAGATGTAGTAGCATATCGCAGAAGCCAGAAGGAGGTCGTCCATTGACACAAGATGCCTCCTGCGGCATTGGCATAATTTACCATTGTCCAAAGACGCAGTGGCGATGCAAATAGCATCCCTGTGATCATCTGACAGAAATAACAGCAATTGTAACTGTAGTAGTGTTAATTTTAAATAAAACTTTGTTCAGTCTATGTGTCTATTAATATTAACACTAGATGGTGCTGTTAAGTAACAAAAGATACAATACATTGACAACATCTTGTAAATGTAACCTATCCTTTTGTTATTTTATGTTTTAAAACAATCTAAAAAAAATTTATTTTTTTATTTGAAAAGTTTATATTATTATTTTTGTTGCAACAAATAAAATTATTTTTATTCCATTTAACCCAATTACAATACAGTAGGTCATATTTATAAAGCACACTGAATGCACAAAAAAAACCCATATTGATTTGCTCCATCATCTTCCCCACACACCTATTGTATTTTCGAGGTGCAATGGGGGGCTGGCGTTTGTTATACTTGAATGGGAACCCAGTATAAATTGTGTCCAAAAATACTCTGTAAATTGTCCAATTTGAGATTTGAAAATGCCATTTGAACAAGTAGTAAGCTGCAAGGTGCTCAGCTGTAAAGGTTAATATATGAAGCAGAAAAGTAAAGCCAAGTAGCTTACATGACAGATGCACGCTCCAATTATATTTCCTTGTTGTTTACCAGTTAATCCACATTTTTTGAATTGCAGACTGACAGGGAAATGAGCATACAGGTCAAAGTAAAAATGTTAGAAGTCCTCTCTACCTTCATGTTATCTACTTTGAAGTTTCAACCTTAATCTTCATTGCAATTTTTCCATTTGTCTCCTAAATTACAGTTTACAGCCTAATTTTGTTTTAAAGAAATACCTTAATGTGTACTAAGGGCTTTATGTGTGCACTGCAGAATGCAGATTCCTGATAATCAGGAAACTGCGCTGGCGCATGACCCGTTCTGTGCATGTGCAGAACGGGTCTGAGATCCCTCACAGAGACTGTCAGTGGACTGTCAGTGATTGACAGTCTGCTGCCTTTTGTGGGCAAGGAGGGGAAGACAATGCCCTCCGTTTCCCATATCTTCAAGGAGTAAGCTGTATTGTGCTGGGGCTGTGGATGCACTTTGTTGGAAGTGCAGCCAGAAACCTCAAGGCAAAATTGATATATATTATATTCCAACATTATGGAAAAGAGAGGGAGCCCTTACAAGCAGTGGACCTCTGGACAAGTTGCCCCATTATACTGAAAGAGTCAAAAATGTTGTCCAATGAAAAGAGACTGGAGAATGAGCTTTGAGGAACCGAGAGTCCACCTGTTGTGTGTCATAGCAGAGTGTGACAGAAAATAATCACTACAGTACAGTGTCATACATAACAATGACACATGGTCACACCAGGTGACAGGGGATCACATGGGTGGGGGGCGCGGCTTGGGTTACCCTGGCCGGCTTTATCATTGTTAATTTTCTATTTCTACATAGTCCAGTGGTGTCGGACGGACCATGCAGTCGTGATGTAAATAAACTTTAACTGCCTCTCCATACCATGGGGCCCCTCTGAACCTCGGGGCCTGGGACGGGTGTACCCTTAGTACCCCATCTCCTGGCTTGCCTGCACATATATATGTGTTGCCAGAAAATAAATTCTGTCTGCTTTGCATGGTATTATAGATGGTCTAATGCACTTGGGTACTTAACTGCTCTGTCCGGCCATGAACTGTATTGTGTTTCCATTGTGTACTCCATATTTACAGCATTTTCAGTTCAAATAGTAAATTCACTTCTCCAGTCATACTTCAGATGCATCAGACCCAGGTTACATAAATGGGAGTGAGCTGCAGCTACATTCTTACGAATGTAAATAATGCTGATTAGGTTGCAAAACTGTAATTTTTATTTAAATGTATTTTGAAACTCTGTTTGCATCCAACATACAGTAGGCCCTTACTGTATACATTCATTGCCGAACACATGCACATCATTGGCAATAATCAGAGTGCTGATTTTAATGTCTACCGTAGACACAACTATAATATATTTCCTTTTATAATAGCTTGTAGAATGCAATGGTAAGGGAGAAAGAACTTAACAAAAGCTAGGAAAATAACATTTTGGGGCAAGGTTTCCAGTCCTCATGAGACACTGGGCCTAATTCAGACCGGCTCGCGAGCGCTGAGTGCTCGCAAGCGGGTCGATGTTAGCCCAGTGCGCATGCGCAAGATGGAGGCAGCTCCGGCTTGCTCATGCGTGAGACTCGGATAGCGACAGGCAAGTCGTCGCTATGGGTCTCGCTACAAAGGGGGCATGCTGTCGATGGTGAGTGACAGCACGGCCCCTTTGGTGGGTGTACCGGGGGCGTGGCTGGCCAGATGGAGGCGTTCCCATGGGAACGCCTACCGTCTGGGGCCGGCCGCACTGACATCACAAGTGGATAATTCTGGTCTCAGTTAGAGGAGCTAAGTATTGCACATGTGTGCAATACTGTGACTCTATACAGTGACATGCACCAGGTCGCACATGCGCAGTGGTACCTCAGTCATCCTGTCTGGGTCACTGCACAGAGAGAAGGAGACGGTGCAGGAGCACACTCCCCTCTAACAGATATTTCTGAAATAAAAAATATGCATCACTGCACCATATTTAATGCGCAGTGCATATTAAATTGCCTTATTTATATACAATATTCCATAGACAAAAAACCTTAGGGTTTCACAAGTCCCATTAAGACTTCTTAGACATGATCTGAAATTTCACAAAACCTATGGAATTTCTGCCACTCAAACTTCAAAAAGCAATGAAATTACGATCATTAAGGCTGACGCCTTAATGGACATGTTCCTTGCGTAATACAGATATGGTATGCCATGACACCATGTGGTTAACTGCAGATTCAGCACACCCACAGAGTGAGATTGCTGTCACTCACAAAATGGTGGAGCTGCTAATTCACAGTACTGGTTGTGCTAAATACAGGGGACAAATGACATTGGGGTCCCCTGTATTAAGCACAACCAGCACCAGGCTTTTCAGAACCAGTCCTGGTTGCCAAAATACGGGGGACAAATGATATAGGGGTACCCCATATTTTGTGCAAGCAGCACTGGGCTCTGAGCCAGCCCTGGTTCTGGAAATACAGAGGGGAAAAATATGTAGGGTCCCCCTGTATTTACCAGAAACAGCACCGGACTCCTTCTAGTAGGGGTGTGATGCCACAGCCAGGGGAGCCCTTTCACCAGGTCCCCTAGCCGCAGCATCACCCCTGACTGCTAGTCAGCCCAGGCCGGGGATCCCTGGGGAGCTGGGGACCCCCCAATAAAGGGGTCCCTCCTCTCCAGGGCACCCCAGGCCTAGGCTAATAACCTGGGGCTATCCCTGGCACCCCTGGAATGGTGAGTGCCAGGTTGATAGTGTAGTGCAACGAAAGATTAAAATAATATTGTCTTTTGCAGGAGAACTCCATATCCCAGCAAGCCTCGACCTTATGCTGGTTCTTGGAGAACCACAAGTACCAGCATGCGGGGCATTACGGGCCAGCTGGTATCTGTAATTCCGCAGCAAAAAAAATATGAAAATAAGCACAAGACACAGACACCGTTGAAAGTAAAAGTTTATTAAAACATACATGCAAACACCACACACTGTCACTCATACTTACCTATGTATCCCTGAATCCCATTGCATGCTCTTCTTCAGTAGTAATACATAGGGTACTGTAACTGTAAATAATAAAAATCCACACTCTCCTCATCCTATACATGGATCACACCCACTTCGTTCCATGTAGGCATCCCTGGGCTATGCAAAAAAATAATTAAGTTATGCGGAGCCACAGACATTAGTACTGTCCTCTCAGCCAATCGCAGTCCGCGTACCAGCAACAGTGAAGGAAACTGTGATTGCAAAGCGTACACAGTCCCATTGCATAGTGATTGACAGGAAGTGCCATTTGCAGATGATGACAGGGGGCAGGCTGTGCGAATGCAGGCGTGCCTGTGCGTTGCAATGCCGTTGCAGGGGTATGCATAAATTATCCACTACAATGCCACAATGTCACACACAGGAAGGAGGGATGCGGGCTGTCACACACAGGAGGGTGGGAGGCAGGCTGTCACACACAGGAGGAAGGGAGGGATGTGGGCTATCACGTTCAGAAGGAAGGGAGGCAGACTGACACACTGGAGAGAGGTGGACTGTCACACAGGGGGGAGAGAAGCGGCTGTCACACACAAGGGGGAGTGAAGCAGGGTGTCACACACAGAGGAGTGAAGCGGGCTGTCACACACAGGCAGGGAGTGAGGCGGGCTGTCACACACAGGGGAGAGGTAGATGGGCTGTCACATACAAAGTGAAGAGGGCACACATGTGGGGGAGGGAGACGGGCAGTCACGCATGGGGGAGAGGGAGATGGGCTGTCATGCACGGTGGAGAGGGAGACGGGCTGCCACACATGGGGGAGAGAGAGACAAGCTGTCACACACACAGGGGGGAGGGGAACGGGCGGTACAACACAGGGGGAGAGGGAGATGTGCTTTCATGTATGGGGGCAGAGGGAGAAGGGCTGTCATGCATTGGGGGAGAGGGAGATGGGCTTTCATGCACAGGGGGAGGAAGATGGGCTGTCACATACACAGGGGGGAGGGGGGCAGGCTGTACAACACAGGGGAGAGGGAGGAGTGAAGTGGGCTGTCACTCACAGGGGGGAGTGAGGTGGGCTGTCACACACAGGGGAGAGGTAGACTGGCTGTCACATACAAGGGGGAGGGCACAAATGTGTGGGAGGCAGACAGGCTGTCACTCACGGGGGAGAGGGAGATGGGCTGTCACGCACGTGGGAGAGGGAGATGGTCTGCCACACACAGGGGAGAGGGAGACGGGCTGCCACAAACGGGGGAAAGGGAGACGGGCTGCCACACATGGGGAGAGGGAGACGGGCTGCCACACACAGGGGAGAGGGAGATGGGCTGTCTCACATGGGGAGAGGGAGACGGGCTGCCACACACTGGAGAGAGGGAGATGGGCTGTCATAGACAGGGGAGAGGGAGACGGGCTGTATAACACAGGGGAGACCTCTGTCAGGTAGGTCCCTAACATACTAGGATTCAAATCCAGAGGCAGAACACCCCCAGCTAACCCGCCCCAGGGCACTGCCATAGCAAGAAAAGTGCAGTGTAAAAGAGATAGTTAAGAGCAGCCAGGCTGCATATAAGGAATGAAAATAAAAAGTGAAGTACATATATAATAAACAAACAGTGAAGGGTTAAAATGTGTTATAAAGGAAAATGTGTTGTAATGCGGTGCCCTGAAAAAGATCAACCAAAGCAATCAAGGGGGACTCACACCCCAAAAATGAACCAAAGCTGCACTACAGTCTAAATATTTGCAGGACTTACCTATATTGAGCCTCTGACTGGTGTGCATATTACAATGCCAGACTCCATGCTCTAACCAATATAATAAGGGTGCTTATAGAACTCTTCTGTGTGCCACTGCGGAAACAGTGCATATAGCAGGCAAGGCAGGGGTACAATGGGAGCAGGGAGAGGAAGAGAATAAAGGAGAAGGAAAGTGGGGGTTGAGGAATGTAAAAGTGCAATAGGAAGGAGATGAGGGCTGTCTCCTAACTGTAGCCTCAGCTCTGCCCTCTTGAGAAGGGGGCCCGGGAAATGCAACTCTCATGCCTCACCCCTGCCCATATTTTTTAACAGAAATTTAGAACAGTGAAGGTGTCTCCAAGGTTGAAATGTCTGGAGGGATCTAATTGTACTGTAAGCAGATGAGCCGCTGCGCTGTCTGCTTACCGAAAATAAACACCACCACGGACCAACAGTAACACTGACAGCAGACTACGGAGACTTCCAGGCACATAGAGATGTAACATAACACCAGCTCTGCTGGCAGGCTGGTGTTATGCTACATCTCTATCTTCCTGGAGGTCTCCATGGTCAGTGTTAGTGTTGTGGTGGGATGCTCCTCCATAGGTGAAGGGGAGGTGTATTAGGAGAGTTACTGACAGGGGCCCATAGTGTGCCCATGATACTGCCTGTGCAGTGCTACTTTTAGCAATTTGCAGTCAGGATCACTATGATCGAATCCTGACCGCAAATTGTTTTGTAGTGACAGGTAGAAGTAGCACTGCACAGGCGGTATCATGGGCTCACTGTGGGCCCTCCTCTGAGACCGGGCCCAGTACATTAGTGTGGGCTGTATACCCTGATGGTGGCCCTGGGCCACATTGGAACCCCCTCGGCCAGATCCCAGCAGCAGCGGGGCGGGTGGTGGACAGGGTGTTGCGAGCACTGGAAACAAATGCCGGCCTGTGCTGGGAGTGTGGGTGGGGAGTTGTAGCAGGGGGCGGCATACGGAGGTGACTGGGTTCCTGGCTGCCTCTATCTCTAACAGAAGATAGTGCCTCACTGGGAACGGAGGCGGCAGCCGGGAGCACTGTTCACAGTCACCATAGTGTCCTCACACACCAGGAAGGGAACGGGGAACCTTCTACTCACACAGCATATGCGGTATGGCTGTGTCACGTTGCGATATCAAGTGGTGGAAAAGTGGATTATTAAAAAAATATATATGTGTGGGCTAAAATGCAGCTATCTTAGTACACCCATGCGAAGCCACAGTTATTACACCTGCTGGAGGCTCCTACAAGTTGAAAAGTCCTATTTTTATAATGGCGCATTCTTGAGGTAATAGTTTAAAAATTGTAACTTTCTAATTTACCTGAACCCCAAAAGCACATACCCTGGCACAATAGCTACCTAATAAAACAAACCCCAAGTCTAAATTCCACCCCTACCCTGAGTTATGCCTTCCCAAAAATCCCCCATAGACTACAGCAGAAAAGTGTTCCTAACTGAGAGTGTCAGAAAAAAGTGACAGTTGGAGATTTAGATTACTCCCAAATCCTCAATTTTTATGATTTTGACCTGAAATTTGGCATGCAGCACCCAGTGACAGTTCTACCTGACCATGCCAAATTTCAGATCCATACCTCCTATAGCTTTTGAGGTGTATCCCCTTGAACACCCTGCCCCTCCTCCGGAATGCTCTATGGAAAAATCCATTTTTTTAGATGCAGCCTTAATTTAAGTGCATGACTGTGCCCTTATAATATTGACACTGGGATGTACAGTAGTGAATATGCTGGCAGATGGGGTGCCGCCCGTCGATAGCTCGAGTACCAAATGATGGGCCCAGATAAGTATGCGTGGTTAGTTTTAGGGACCCCCTTTGGGCAAAATTAGGGTTAGGAACCCCCCTGGGGATGGTTAGGCTGTGTAGAGTTGGGGTTAGGGGTAAGCACCACCAGGGGGGAAGTTAGGTTTAGGCACCCCCCAGGGAGGCTAGGGTTAGGCACCACTAAGGAAGGGTTAGGGATAGGGGGGATAGGGAGAGAGTTAGGCTACTTACCACCACTGTCGGGATTCTCCACCTTCGGGCTTGCACTGTTGGGATTTGAACTGGTGGATACTCAGCTGCTGGTATTTCATAACCAACCCAATGACACTATATTAGCACTGTATCATCAGTATTTTTAAGTACATCATTTACTGCCTCAACGGAGCTTAAAATCTAATTGCCCTGCTACATTTATGCACATACAGCAGTTACAAGCCAATTAAGTAATCAATATTTTTTTGTGATCTATCAGTATTTCAGTGCCCAGCAGAATCTCAAGCACAGACAAGGATAAAATACAGTCTTCATGCATAAATTATCCTTAGTTAGAAACGGGCCTAAAACCAGTACTTGAAGCACTGACATTGCAGAGGTTGCTGCTTCTACAGGACCCAAAGTTGCATCAAGAGTTCTTATTAGAGATGTTCACCGACTCCCGTGTTTTGGTTTTGGTTTTGGATCTGGATCTCCTCTAGTTTTGGATCTGGATTGGTTTTGCCAAAACCTCTCCTCCATGTTTTGTTTTCGTGTTTTGGTTTTGGATCTGGATTTTTTCTTAAAATATAAAGAAAACAGCTAAAATCACATAACATTTACCTTTTTTTTGTTCCTACAGTATTAATAACCTTAATAACATTTATTTCCACTTGTTTCCAGTCAATTTTGACCACCTCACAGCTCACAATATAGATTTTTTTCATTTAGTTAAAGGGTCAACAGGTTGCATCCAGCTTGCTAGCTCAAAACTGATTGATATAATTACTAATAGAGTTAAGGACTGTGCAAAGATGATGGTTGGGATACCCTTGAGGATTGAAGAATTGATAGTTGATATTTGGTGCAGCCCCATGGCTGTAAATTTGATAATAAATTAATTAAAAACAATTCATTGGGTGCAGCCCCTGGCTGTAAAATTTATAAAAAAATAATTTAAAAATAATTCATTGGGTGCAGCCCCTGACTGTAAAATTTATAATAAATTAATTTAAAAACAATTCATTGGGTGCAGCCCCTGGCTGAATAATTAATAAAAAGCAATTCATTGGTACAGCCCCTGGCTGTTAAATTGATAATAAATTAATTTAAAAATAAATCATTGGTTCCTAAACCAACCATAACATTAATTTAAAATGTCAGGCATCAATGCCCCAACCAGCACATAATGGAAAGGAAAAAGGTGCAAGATGGAATAGTGGGTCTTCCCACCCACCCTTATGTTGTATACGAAACAGGACAGTTTAGCAAACCAATCATTTCAGCAACAAGGACTGTCAATTGAGGCTGAAATTATTGGTTTGTTTGGACCCCCATAAAATAAGCTGCCAATGTGCATTGGACATGGAAATGAAAATGATCCCATACACAAACTGGCTTTACATTAGAAGTTGTCATCATTCTCGTCCTCGTCATCCCAATCAGTGTGTACATCCTCTTCTTCACACAATATTAATCCATCCCCGCTGGAATCCACCATAGGCTCCTCTGTAATTTTGTGATGTAATTGTTGGTAGAGGTCTTCCTCGTGGAATTTGGAATTCATTTTAATGAACAACATCTTTTCCACATTTTGAGGAAGTAACCTCCTAAGCCGATCACTGACAAGGTTGCCAGCTGCACTGAAAACTCTTTCGGAGTACACACTGGAGGGTGGACAACTTAAGTAATGTAAGCCAGTTTGTGTATGGGACTCCAAATTGCCTATTTTTCCACCAGTACTGAAAGAGACTGTCTGACATGCCTATTAGGATGTTATCTCTGAAATAGTCCTCCACCATTCTGTGAATGGAGACCGCATCACACATAGTCACGGTAGAAGACATGTCACTAGTAGGCAGTTCTCTCAAGCCCAACCAGATGTAATTTTTTGGTGAACGATCTGCATGACCAGCAGGCATTCTATAAGGAAAATTTAGTTTTTTCCTGCAGCTGCAGAAACTGAAGGAGGAGATGATGGTGCTTCACGTGTGGCTGCGGCTGCCAATTTTTTTACCAACAGCTCTTTGCATAGTTTTAGATTTCAGTCTGTTGGAAAAAAACTCACAAGGTAGGACTTAAACCTAGGATCCAGAGTGGTCGCCAAAATAGGCTTTTCAGATTTCAATAGATTGACGACTCTTGGATCCTTGTGAAGTGAATCAAGGGCTTGATCCACCAGTCCAACATACTTTGTGCAATCGCTCCATTTCAGCTCCTACTTCAGTTTCTCCAGGTGTTTTTGCAAAAGTCTGATGAGGGGAAAGACCTGACTCAAGCTGGCAGTGTCTGAACTAACTTCATTTGTGACAAGTTCAAAGGGTTTGAGAACCATGCACAACAAGGAAATTATTCTCCACTGCACTTGAATAAGGAGCATTCCCCCTCCACAGCCTATGTCATAGGCTGTTGTATAGCCCTGGATGGCCTTTTGCTGTTCCTCCATCTGCTGAAGCATATAGATTGTAGAATTCCAACGAGTTACGAGTTACTACCTCTTGCTTCAGCTGATGGCAGAGCAAATTTAACAGTACCTGCTGGTCATGCAATCTTCGACAAGTGTTTGCCGAATGTCTAAAATGTCCGGATATTTTGTGGGCCACTGAGAGCACCTCCTGAACACTCCTGTCATTTTAAAAAAGTGTTGCACCACCAGATTAATTCTGTGAACAAAACATGGGTCATGTTGGAATTCACCCACATGTAATGCTCTCACAATATTGGTGGTATTGTCCAAAATCACAAATCCTGAAGAGAGTCCAAGTGGTGTAAGCCATTTAGCAATGATTTCCCTGAGTTTTTCTAAGAGGATCTTAGCAGTATGCCTCTTAGTGAAACCAGTTATACAAAGAGTAACTTGCCTCTGTATCAGCTGTCTTTTGGGAGATGTTGCTGCTGTTGTTGCTGTTGTAGGCAATACACCTACCCAGTGGGCTGTCACAGTCATGTAATCCTTAATTTGCCCTGTCCCACTTATCCACTTATCCACATATCAGTGGTCAAGTGGACATTGGGTACAACAGCATTTCTGAGGACATTAATAAGGTTTTTTTAATGTCCTTGTACAGACTTGGAATTGCTGTTCTAGCAAAGTGGAATCTAGAAAGAATCCGGTAGCAAAGACACAGGACCTCAATTAACTGTTGAAACCCACTGCAGTAATGCCAGATACTGGATGCACATCTAATACCAGCATAGCTGCTATGGTGTTAGTAATCCGCTGATCAGCTGGGTGATTGCTGTCATACTTGTTTGCCCTTGCAAACAATTGTTTGACAGTTAATTGTTTTTTGGAGGATATGCTACAAGTAGTCTTCCTCCTGGTCCCCTTCTGGGATGAAGATCCACTGACAGCAGCAGCAGCTACAGGTGTAGTCATCAAAGATCCTTCTGAGGAATCACAGATAGGAGAGGAGTCAATCATGCTTCGAATAACAACATTGGATGCAGCAGGACTACTCCTGATGATGAATGAGGATGTTGATTATGCAGGTGGTGGTGGAGATCGAAGGTGCTTGGATCCCACAGAGGTAGGTGGCACTTGACTTGTTATGTTTTGAGTTTTGGAACATGACGACATACACTTTGATATTTGATGAATTAGATCCAATTGACATAACACAGAGGAGGTTCCTAGGTGGTTTAGGTCCCTCCCTTGCTTAGCAAGTTACATATGGCTTGACAACTGTTTGGGGTGGAAATAATTCCACATGTGAGAAGTGGATTTTTTTGTCTTTTGGCCCGGCATGACAACAATGGGCTTTGGCTTTTTCAATCAATGGGCAACAGCTGTTGCCTTACTTACATAAAGGACATCCTCAGCATCAACATCCTCATCACCAACATCTTCATCATCAACATCCTCATCAACCTTAGCACCTTCAACTACCAAAATATCCTCCTCCTCCATGTGCAATTCCACAGAAGCATCCTTGATGACTACATCTGCAAGATGTTGACTGCACTTCCCCACATTTACAGAGTGCACACAAATGTTGGAACTTGGAGGATCCTCCAGTATACTAGTAGTTAGGTCTGGCTCACACATGGCAACCGCGGACACACTTGCACTATCCTCAGGATTTGTGATTTCGATTTCTCAGGTCACACAGTTGTTTTTTCCGGAGTTGTCTTACTAAACTTAACAACTTTCAATTTTTTTTCTTAACTTCAGTAAAAGTAGCTTTACCATATCCATTGTGTGACCTAAGCCCTGGGGCATTTGCCTTCATAGAGGATGAGGAAGTTGATGGCCTTGCACTGATGGCGGCAGCTACAACATGTGGTTCTTGGACTTACTCTCCTGTCATGTGACAGCCCTCCATTTTTTCTGCAATCTTGAAGCAGTGTCATAAGCACCAATAGTGTAGCCAAGGTGCGGTTACAAAATTCACACATATAAATATATAAAAAAAAATAAAATAAAATAAATTGACAATATATATTTGTTTTTGCTTTTTTGATGGTCCAGAACTTGGGCCCAGAGCACCGATTGATGATGACTGGAGCCGGGCAAAACTAGGTTGCGTTGCTGTATCTTGTGCGGCTAAGCCTAACACGCACACACACAGAAGATAAATTGACAATATACATTTTTATTTTTGACGGTCTACAGAACTTGGGCCCAGAGCACCGATTGATGATGACTGGAGTCAGGCAGCACTAGGTTGTGTTGCTGTATCTTGTGCGGCTAAGCCTAACATGCACACACATAGAAGATAAATTGACAATATATATTTTTATTTTTGATGGTCCACAGAACTTGGGCCCAGAGCACCGATTGATGATGACTGGAGTCAGGCAGCACTAGGTTGCGTTGCTGTGTCTTGTGCGGCTAAGCCTAACACGCACACACATAGAAGATAAATTGACAATATATATTTTTTTTTTGACAGTCCACAGAACTTGGGCCCAGAGCACCTATTGATGATGACTGGAGTCGGGCAGCACTAGGTTGCATTGCTGTACCTTGTACGGCTAAGCCTAACATGCACACACACACACACAGAAGATAAATCGACAACATATATATATTTTTTTTGACGTTCCACAGAACTTGGGCCCAGAGCACCGATTGATGACGACTTGAGTCGGGCAGCACTAGGTTGTGTTGTTGTATCTTGTGTGGCTAAACCTAACATGCACACGCACAGAGAAGATAAATTGACAATATATTGTTTTTATTTTTTTTGATGGTCCACAGAACTTGGGCCCAGAGCACCGATTGATGATGACTGGAGTCAGGCAGCACTAGGTTGCGTTGCTGTATCTTGTGCGGCTAAACCTAACATGCAGACACACACAGAAGATAAATTGACAATATATATATTTTCTTTTCTTTTGATGGTCCAGAACTTGGGCCCAGAGCACCAATTGATGACGACTGGAGTCGGACAGCACTAGGTTGCATTGCTGTATCTTGTACAGCTAAGCCTAACACACACACAAACAGAAGATAACTTGACAATATTTTTTTTTGACAGTCCAGAACTTGGGCCCAGATGGACATAGCAGACAGCACAGCACCAGCCCAGATGGATCAGAACCAGCCCAGATGGACGCAGCAGACAGCACAGCACTAGCCCAGATGGATCAGCAACAGCCCAGATGGACATAGCAGATAGCATAGCACCAGCCTAGAATGGATCAGCACCAGCCCAGGACACAGCAGACAGCACAGCACCAGCCCAGATGGATCAGAACCAGCCCAGATGAATGCAGCAGACAGCACAGCACCAGCCCAGATGGATCAGCACCAGCCCAGGACACAGCAGACAGCACAGTGCACAGCACAGCAGACAGCACCTCTCCCAGCCCTACACTACCCACCCTCCCTATTCAGTCTCCACCGCCGGAGTGAAATGGCATCTGGCTGCGTGGTCCCTATATACTACATAGATCATAGAGACAAAAGCTCATGAGCCGCGAGATTTCATCTCTATGGTTTTGCCTCGGATTGAGATCCAGGACCGGCGGAGGAAGCGAACGCACATGCGGTTCTCGCCCTGGATCTCAAAAGTCAGGTGGGTTCGGATCTCTGAGATTTGAACCCGCTCATCTCTAGATCTTATGTAGATTCTAAATCCAAATGGTTGGATGATAAAAACACATGCAATTCTTGGAAAACCATTCGGAGTTATATTATGCAGTATGGAGAAAACTTTGATTCAATTTGAGACTACCACACATCTTTGATAGAGATACAATCTAGACTACAGCATTCACTGCCAAGATAAGGACAGGATCATTGTTTTTTATGGTGCCACAAAACTGTTCATCACTAAACAGTCAGAATTACACATATTAAATGACATATATCAAGTAAGTAGAACAAGTACATACAAGGTAGACAAAAGAAGTGCAGAAATGAGACTTGATTCTGAGTCAGACGCAAGGTGACAATTTTTTTGTGTGAAGCTACAGAAGCTTAGTTTTATTAGATATGCTAAATAGTTACTACCTTATGCTAATGCCAGATTCCGAGAATTTTCAAGCTGGAAACTGGACCCCAAATGATTTTATGCCAACTGCCGCTACCGTGTCATTAGTCTTGCCAGTTGCATCATTCCCATGCTAGGTGAAAGAGATCCATCATAAACAGGCTTCCATTCTCTGTACACATGATCTTTAGTTACATGCTGTTGACAGATCTCTTGCGTGTTGTCAACCAGTTGCCACCCAGTTTCAGCTAATTTCATGTAAAGCCAGATCTGATAGACTCAAAATCCATAGTAGGTATGAAAAAATACATAAACTCACTTCTGCGTATGCACTGTATGGTACAAAAAATCACTATTTGTAGCTATGAAGAGCGATCCATCTGACTCAGAATCAGGCCCAAAGGGTAGAGAGAGTGATGCTGTTGAGGGTTTACAGTCTTCAGGGGAAAAGTAAAGAAACCTAATGAGGTGGCACTAATCTAGTCTGGTGGAGACCCACACTGCACTTCACCAGCAATCTCCGCAAGAGGATATGGAATTTACTCAGTGAGGACCCAGGTCATGACCAAGTGTAGTTGGTTTCTGCTGTGAAAGCAACTGAGTACTTAGTTGGGATGAGAACTCTGCCTGGAAACACCACAGATGGAAATGCTGGTATGAATGTGCTGCTGTTGAAGAAACTGAACAATGCAATATAAACAACACTGGAAGAAAACTATACAAGAGAGTATAGTTCTAGAGTGGAAGCATCTATGTAGAACACAACTGATACTCATTAACTGGAGGAATGCACTGAGCAGGTTCTTTTAATGGCTGGCTAATAGGTGATTCCCCAGGTGAGTCATTGGTGCCAGAAGTTAGTGGTAATACCTGAGAGAGATGTTAAGTCCAGCTGGGCTCTGTTTAGATTTCTAATTGGGAAGGCCAGCAATCAGCAGTCAGTGGCCTGCTGAGTGTTGGAGGTAGGCCAGTGGTATCCATGACTGCTGGTACTGACAATCCCACTCTCTTCCATTATGTGAAACATCTCTGTTATTCTTTTATTCTAATCAGAGTGGTGAGGAAATAATAGTTGGTTTGGATGAGTGGGCTGGGAGGAGTAGGGATATTTTTGTGGGATGGAAAGGGTGGGTATTTTACAGTGGAATGGGTGCAGTGTAGAGGAGGGTATATTACAGTGGGTAGGGAAGGATGAGTATAGTTATTTCAGTAGTCTGGGATTGGTGGGAATATAATTATAGGTAAGATGTTGAGAAGCAGTGGGGATAATACATTTCGTAAAACAGATGGAGAGGTAGAGATATCCCATGTCAGAATGGAGAGAAACAGAAAGGAAGGTATAACCTGTGACTTGTATAACTTATAATGGATAATGGGAAATATAGTAGCTCATAGAAGCAAACAGGGTATGTATAGGTTCAAGTTGTCTGCAAATAATTAAATGTTACTAATTTCTTGTTGGGGCTGATTGGAGGTGGGGAGACCTATTTATTAAACATGGGTGCTGTTGATTTACTTTTAGTGCTGGATTGGGGGAGTGAGGCTAAGAGAGTTTAATCACTGCTGAACTTTACATTTTTCACAGTAGGAAAAGTAAATGTTCAGCTCTGACAACATTGGCATGGCTTTCCACTTACAGAATGTCCACCTCTGAATCAAGCCATATGACGTTTATAGTATGTTATGTTGACAGTTATCATGTCAACATGCATAAGGTTGACATAAGCATGTCAGCATGGTCGAAATGTAGACATGCATAGCATGTTGACAATGACCATGTCAACATTCATCATGTCTACACAGGTGGCATGTCACGGTGATAGAATATTTACATAACATCTGTGATGGCCTAGATGTAACTTACATGGTCCCAGCAGAATCTCCAGTGTTATCTTCTGGGTCCTGGCAGTCATGTAGCCATGTTATAAGTAATTCTGACGTAGATATATGATGAGAGGCGTTCCAATGAGTACAGTTCCTCTATCCCTAATCCTATTCCCTACCCTTACCCTAATTCTCTCCCTAGTGTCTAACCATAAACTCCAATTACCCCCTCCCCCACAGCCTAACCCTAAATTCCACCTAGTCCCTAACCCTAACCTAACACTTCCGGCAGCTCCTAAACCTAAGTGTCAGCATTCTGAGGATGTCAACATGTTGCATGTCAACACATTGACATATGTTGATATTCTAGTGTTGACACTGTGGTTTTGACATGGTAACTGTTGACATTGTGACTGGATATCCATTATGTCACCCTTACTCTACCCACTCATAACACAATATTATTGTACATTCCAATCTGATGGCATGATGGGCATATTTGAAGAAACACGCAATCTTTCAGCTTATAAGTACATTTTACTTCATTTGTACTAAAGGAAACCTATCTATATATGTATATGTGATCTTCAACTTAATAAATTACTGAAATATTCTAATATTTAGTAGACAGCTAATTGACTGAAGTCTTAACTAATGGATAAAAAGATTATTACTAAGGAAAGGCTCATCACTCCACTTCTAATATAATGCATCTTTGTCAGGACTTTATCTTAATGTAGCCAGAATAGCATGGCTCCTGTGGACCATTTGGGGCATCTAATTAGACTGTCATACTTAGAGATGAGCCGGTCCGGTCCTCCGAGAACAAGACCCACTCAAACTTCATGTTCCAAGGCGAGATCCGAGTCCAGCTCGAGTTTTCTCACCTGACTCGGATAGAAAAATGAGGCAAAATGCATCATCCTCCCGATGTCAGATTCTCGCGGGTTTTGTATTATAAAAAGGTCCCCATGATCTGTGCCATGTTCACTCCGGCTGTGGAGATAGAAGCTAGCAGACGTGTAGTCAGTCACCGTCAGTCACTCAGTGTGTTTGTGTTCAGTCAGGGTCTTGGACTGAAGGCTGCTGCTGTGTTGTCCATAAAGGGGCTTAGGCTACAGATTATAAACGGGGGCTTCCTTCAGTTGGTGCTGCAGCAGCTGTGTCACTTATCCTGTCAATTAACTGTGGCTGCTGCTGTGTTGTTGTCCTGTCCATCAGGCTAGGGCTGCAGTCCATAAAGGGATGCTGTGTTGTCCATGGGGGGTGCTCTATCAATTAGGGGTGCTATTCCCCAGTATAAAAAAAATAAAAGTACTTTTTTTCTTTATTTTTGTTTGTGTATGTGTGTGTGTGTTTGCGATAGCAACATAGCTGCGCTATTGTTCGGTGACACTGCCGGCCAGACTGAGCGGAGAAACGAACTAAGCGGGGAGGTCCGCAAGACATTAGCGGAAACGAGGAGGAAGCTAATTCCACGCAGACCGGAAGTACCAAAGCCGCCATCTTGGAAATCCTAAGAAGAGGGGTATAAAAGCAGGAATCCTAGCACTTACCTTCATGCTTCGAAAAAGAGACTCCATCTCGAAACGCGTTGGCTAAGAAGGGGACATTCTCATCTGGACTACAGCAACTGTGAATATACCAGAGGTAGGTGCGGAGAGGTGTTTATCTGTTTATTCATTCACACTTGTTGGGGATCCGGACCCCCATCACCTCCACACCCATTATACCTCAGTTGCTCACAGTGCACTTTTCCATCTCTTAGAGAATGCTCTGCATATTTTAATAATTGTTGTCTTGAATATTGTCATAATAAACCTCAATTTTATGAAAAAAGAAAATACTTGTTGGTTATGGAGGATTGAAAAGATACCTTTATAAACAGATGACCATCTGGAGCCCTGTGAGTACTGGTACGCTCCTTCACTTCCATGTAGCATCAAAGATACCTTTACATGTTGTGCACCGCCTGTTAGGACTGTACGTTCTAGGTGTGTTCACATACTTCATGTTGCACTAAAGATACCACGATAGGAGTGTCCCCATCTCTTTGAATAGTGAGTTGGGGTATGCCTATATTTTCTCCGTCTAAACTTGAAAAAGTGTATATCACCATTTTTATTACATTTCACACTGAATCCCTTTTTCCCCATGTTTTCGGGACCTCGGGTAAAGACAAAGAAAGAACACTAGAATTGACGTTTATTACTGCATTTATACGGATAAGTATTTTTTCCATTTGTTCTAAATAAGCACTAAATACTAGCAGCGCCAATTTTTCAATAAATTTTTTATAACAGATGTAATTCTTTTCTTGTTCATAAAAAATCTTGTGATACTGTAGGTCATTGATACCGCAGTGTAATATTTTAAATTTATTACAAATTGATGTGTGTGCTGTACCACACTTAATTCGTGTTTGTTGATATGGAGAATGATCAGTTGAGAGCAGAGTAGGAACCACATACTAGTGCTGGAGCTGCTGCCAGTGCCACCAGTCATGACTATACTAGTCCATTTACATCATCTACTAAAGCCGATGCTCAAGGGCATATAATGCTTAAGTCAGGGCATTTAAAATCAAGAACCAATCTTTTACAGTTAAGTTAAGTGCACCAAGATGAGCAGGATATTTGTGTAGCTGATGCTAATAAGGATTTTGTTGATGAAGATGTTGTTTGTGTAAATCAGGCACCAAAGGAAGAAACAGTTACTGCCCATGTCATGAAAAGCCCATTGTCATGCCTAGGAGCAAGATAAAAAAATCCACTTATTATGTGTGGAATTATTTCTACCCAAATCCGGACAAAAATTGTCAAGTATTCTGTACACTTGGTAAAGCCAAAGTAAGTAGAGGGTAGGAGCCTTAACCATCTAGGAATCTCCTCCCTGTTATGTCATCTGCAGTGCATCCATCCAAAAAGTTTTTGTGTTTTGTGTTCACACATCTGCATCACCAGTGGGTCTTTTGGGAAAGTTTAGTTTTTTCTCGACAGATGCACTTGCTGGAGAAACAAAAGGAGAAGCCATCGCTGCATCACGTGTCACTTGAGCTGACAATTTGCTTACCAACAGCTCTTTGCATATCTGCTATGAAAGTACCTGCACTATTTGCATGAGACCCCTAGAGCTCACAGATGTGGCTCATGCAATAGGCAGGGATCCACAGAAAATAATTTACCTGGAGTAAAGCAGCAAGCAAGGTAGGGATTTATAGCTGATGCAAGTGTGTGCTGGAGACTGCTGCTGGAAGTAATCAACTGGCACAGGTGGATATGCACAAAATCAGTTAGGATGCAGATCTGGACTTGTAGCAGGCCAATTTGACAGATGCAGGCTGGAACAATGTCAAAGCAGCAATGCTGGATTTGGGCTTGGGTGTGGCAGGCCAGCTACTCAGGATGCAGGTAGGAATAATGTTGTACCTGTAAAGCTGTATATGAACTTGGTTGTGGCAGGCCAGCTACTCAGGATGCAGGTGTGAATATTGTTGTACTTGCAATGTTGGATATGGCCTTAGTTGTGGCAGGCCCGCTATTCAGGATGCAGGTGGGAATACTGTGAAACCTGCAATGCTGGAAATGGATTTGATTGTCACAGACCAGCTACTCAGGATGCAGGTGGTATTTTGGAACAGAACCAGTACTTTAAATAGTTGAACTGACAGGTGAATGCAGGTTGAAGCTTGTAACAGAATCAGTACTTGAAATGGTTGAACTGGCAGGCAGACGCAGGTTGGAGTTTGTAGCAGAACCAGTACTTGATATTGTTGAACTGACAGGTGAATTCAGGTACATGCTGGAACTAGGCACAAACTGGAGGAGACACAGAAGGTAAGCTGGAGCTAGGATGGACACGGGAACAGGGCAGAATCCAGCAGGACACAGGAGTAAGACTGGCAGTGACAGGACACTAAGGACTGAGGCCCTGATTCAGACCCACTCGCGAGCGGCTGTCCGCTCGCAAGTGGGTCGATGTTCTGCACTGAGCATGTGCACGACGGAGGGAGCTCCGTCGTGCGCATGCGCCAGACGCGACGAGCGAAGGAAAGTCCTTTGCTCGTTGTGTCTGATCAAAGGGGGCGTGCTGTTGATGGTGATTGACAGCATGCCCCCTTTGGTGGGCGTGCTGGGGGCGTTCCCACGGGAACGCCTCCCGTCAGAAGAGCCAAAATCACTCCGGAGCTTGCGGTTGAAAACCTCAACCGCAGGCTCCGGCTCGCAGTTTCGATGCTCGCGATGGTCGTGACTGCACGCTCGTATAGGCTGTGGGTGGTGACCCACAGCTATACGAGCGTCCAGGAGGACGCTCCATTTTTATGGAGGGCGGCCCTCATTCAGAGCGTGCGCTCTGCTCAGAGCGTACGGCTCTGAATGAGGGCCTGAATCTCAGAGCAAAGGTTAGGGAGCGAGGAACTGCACAGCATGCAGTGACCATGTGGACATCAAACAAAAAACACACACTGGACGTGCGCTGCTAAATAATAATAATAATGACAATATTTAATATATAAATGACATGGCCAAATGCACATATAAAATTATTAAAAGAAACAATGATGGTAATACAAATAAATGTACATACAATAAACCCCAACAATGGTCCTAAATCTGCAGATGTATCTAATAATGGCTGAGTGTCATGACACTAGGTAAATGCTATCCAATTACTGGTAGTTTAATTCCTTGGAGGAAAAGACGTATGATAATAAGAACTCCACTTGTTGCCAAAAAACTGTGACAGTAGCTATAGCATAGTAACAATGGGCCTGATTCAGACCAACTCGCGAGCGGCTGTCCGCTCGCAAGTGGGTCGATGTTATGGACTGAGCATGCGCACGACGGAGGGAGCTCCGTCGTGCGCATGCGCCAGACGCGACGAGCGAAGGAAAGTCCTTCGCTCGTTGTGTCCGATCAAAGGGGGCGTGCTGTCAATGTTGATTGACAGCACGCCCCCTTTGGTGGGCGTGCCGGGGGTGTGCCTCCCTGACGGGGGCGTTCCCACGGGAACGCCTCCCGTCAGAAGCCGGTCCACTGACATCACTAGTGATGTCAGTGGGAGTGATTTTGGCTCTGATAGAGCCAAAATCACTCCGGAGCTTGCGGTTGAAAACCTCAACCGCAGGCTCCGGCTCACAAATTCGATGGTCGCGATGGTCTCGACCATCGCGGCCATCACAATGCACGCTCGTATAGCCTGTGGGTGGTGACCCACAGCTATACGAGCGTCCAGGAGGACGCTCCATGAAAATGGAGCCCGGCCCTCATTCAGAGCGTGCGCTCTGCTCAGAGCGTACGGCTCTGAATGAGGGCCAATGTGTCTTGTGTGAAGAAATAGACACAAATGTCAATATTGCTAATGCATAATAGCCATACGGCCTTCTGGATACCCGACAGTGAAGAAAAAAAGGTAATAAGAAATAGTCACTTAGAAAACCAGCCTCAATGTATGGGCTTAGAACTCACGGTTACAGATTCTACATGAGGACGTCCGAGGTAAGCTGTATGACAGCAATCGTTATAGTAGCCGGAGAGCTCTCCCCACATAGGCACGTGTCCAGCAGGTCAGTTACGATGCAAGTAGACGTGTATATCACGGCAGTAAATTCCGGGCGTCCTGCCGTGATATACACATCTACTTGCACTTACTCCGGGGCTCACTACAAGATGGGGCAGCTGTGCTATTATCGTCCATATGCCATGGCATACGTGGTGTATGGAGCGGCTCCACTGGGCATGCACCAGAGATCCCATTGCAACACCTCCACTGGGCATGTGGCCAGAGATCCCATTGTAACCCCTTAGAGCTGACAGCCACCACATCGCCGATGTGCCAACATTGGCACAAGTTTGTGGTTTAAAATGCACAGTTTGTAATACAAAGATCTCTCTACAGAGACCTCTCTCTCAAACAGAGCCCACTACCAGTTTTTGACGTCATAAAATCTACCAAACCTATAGGATGCTATAGATGCAATCATAGCAGATGCACTACATGTCAACATATAGAAAATCGAAAGATCAGTTTTTGTTCGGACAAATCGGGGTATAATTTTAAAATTAATACTTTTGTTAATTGTGAATCAGGAGTTTCTGATTTACTTGTTATCCTGCCCTTGCAAAATCCAGTATGTGGGACATACTACCCGTAAATTAAAGTTAAGGTTTTTAGAACATCGATGAAATATCATCAATCATCTCACCAAACACAGTGTACCACGTGATTTTACACAGTTCCATGGAACTAATCCAGAGGTCTTGAGAGCAGTCATTATAGAACAGATTCCCATCTTATGGAGCGTACACACGGTCAGATTTGTCAGACTTGTCAGATTTGTCAGATGAACGACTGAACGATTAAACGATTTGAACGATTTGGACGATTTGACCAAAGTTTTGAACGATTTGAACGATTGAACGATTGAACGATTTTTGACTGCATTAAAATGAATGGAATCGTCCAAGTCTGACTGCAAACCCATCAGATGTCAGATATCGTTATCTGACAAACGGGAACGCGCATCGTTGATCGTCCGTCGTTCAGGCATGTCAGATATGAACGATTTTCCATCAGATATGAACGACTGAACGATTTTTAAATCGTTATCGTCCATATCTGAAGAAAAAATCTGATCGTGTGTATGCACCATTAGTATGGGGTGGGGACAGGTTAAAAAAACTGTGTATTAGAGAATCTTATTGGATTCATGTTTTACACACATTAACCCCTGATGGTTTAAATGAAACTATTGAGCTTGATTTTTAAATATAATAATGCTATTTATTTGAATTATTTGATGTTATGTCTCTTCTATAAATAATATATCAATGTGTTAGTTTGAATGATAGATATGCATCCATGAGGAATGGACACTGCATCCTCTATGTGTATACATATATATATATATATATATATATATATATATATATATATACACATCCAGGTGTATTCCCCAATTATGGAAAATAACAGAGGGCACTCACCAGAGTTAAAAGTTCACGCTATTTTAATCAACACTGCCAAGTATTTTGTCGACGTTTCAGTCCCGAAGGGTTGATTGGTTTGGGTATAAATAGAGGTTGTTTATCACATTAATGTATACTGTCTGGTAATGTGAACACTTGCATAAGGATGATGTTTTATGATGATGCTGGAGTCTTGAGGAAAGTCGACAAAATACTTGGCAGTGTTGATTAAAATAGCGTGAACTTTTAACTCTGGTGAGTGCCCTCTGTTATTTTCCATAATTGGGGAATACAACTGAATGTATATTTGACCATTTCTTTGGCTTGAGGATTGCACCCCAACAAATGCATGTGAAGTGTTTGATGTGTGTGCGGGCTTTGGATTTAATTTATATATATATATATATATATATATTCACAGGTCTCTCTTTTCTCCTTTCCCTTCTATATTAAGTTTTATTTTTATATTTTTATTTTTATTATTAATTATTATTATTTTGTAATTTTTTTTATCTTTATATTAAGATTTGCCATATGTTTATGATATTGGTTATAATACAATATATTGTTAACTTAATTACTAGTCGTGCTCTTTCCTCTCCACATCGCTATATATTTGATTATATCCCTTTATTCTGATATATCATAGTATTTACTTGTGTGTATCAGTTGTGATATTTGTCAATGGATTTTTAACCACAGATTAGAAAGATAACCAGTTAGAGACACTAAGGGTTAATATTGTCACACATTTGCTCTCAGCAATTGAGAGAGATCCTCTTAAATAAGTCTGAATTTAATTAATCAATTATGGTACCTATATAAACCCAAACCACAATGGAGATTATTTACCTTCTGATGAAACCGGGAATACTACAACCCCAGAGAAACGCATCAAAAATTTCATGCTCTGCACACGAGTATTCAATTTAAGACTGTCTGCTCTACACACAGACACCTTATTCCTCGATCTACTAGCTTGTAGCACCTGGGTCACACCTGCTAACAGAGGATGCTGGATGTGGTTTCCTTATATGGACACTCTGTTCAAATTCCCTGGTGCGCTAAAAGAGAGAGCATGCTAAAACGACCCTGCTTAAAAGAGGAAGCCACACACACACTTATCAAGTGAGGAAAAGATCACCACAGCTGTTGGCCATGGCTCCCTCTGCCTGTTTGTAACCAGAAACACCAGCTACACGCTCGGGCCCCGTCTGGAACAGATGCCGGCGTGATATTAGGTATCGGTCTGAATGTTCACAAATGTGGATATTTGGCATACATTAAAGAGGTGACTTTCAAACCCCACAATTGTGGAGCTCCCATTCAACTGTGGTTATTATAAAAGCTGTATCCATACCAAGGACTATAGTGGCATTTACTGCAGACTGCAGATCTGTAAAGGAAAAAGACTGTCAAGTGGTTTAATGATACATTCTGCATGACCGCTTATTGTTTATTGTGTGCAACATAGATTGTGGTTATTACCTATTTTTGTTTATTTAATAAATGCTTTTTCTTAATCCAGTGTGGTCCCTCTTGATATTACTAGCACTCTCATCTTTATTCTCGCTATAGTTTCGAAGTCTGGGACAGCGCTGACAGTGGCGCAAGTGTGCACCTTCAAACGCACAGTCAGTATGTACTGTAATACAGCCATCCCGCTTCACTGTGTGACTCCCAACACACTGGGCATGGGCAGTGCTATGATCTTCCATACGCCATGGTGTATGGAGCAGCTCCACTGGGCATGTGCTGGAGATCCCATTGTGTGTGACTCCCGACCCACTGGGTATGCCTAGTACTATGATCCTCTGTACGCCTTTGGTATATGAAGTGGCTCCACTGGGCATGCACCAGAGATCCCATTGCAAACCCCTGATCTGACAGCCACCGCAGCGCCGACGTGCTGACATTGCCACAAGTTTGCAGTTTTAAATGCACAGTTTGTAATGCCTAACTTTTAAACAGCCCACTACTAGTTTCATTGTAGTGTCCAGAGCCAACAGTGCCAAAAATTAAAATTATTATTTTCCAGGGCTCAAACCCAGGACAAGAACTATTGCAAAGCGATCACCTAACCTCTAGCCCACATGCCAGCTATATTAAGAACTGCTCATAGCGGGCTCATCCTTGAGCACTCCACCCACCCACTGCTGTTTTTAATAATAAAAAAGTGTCTTCCTTTCAAAATATTATACTAGTACACACAGTACCCCACCATTAGAGAATAATTCATCCCATCTCATTGAAAGCTGTGTGTGCATCTCATTAATCTACAGTGACAGTAATACCATCATAACAACTCAGGCAACTACACTACTGTACAGTTATGTACAGTATGTGTACTGATTTGCATCCTGTTCTAAGAGCTTATGTGATTAAAAAGTTTGGTTGTGCGAACATGCAAATACTGTACAGTGCGTGCATGTGATATCCATCCAATTTAACAGTATGGTATTCAGTACAAATTACAAAAGTGGAGCACTCGCCACCTAGTGGTTAGATGCTGTATTACATGCCGTAACATATCCTTCATTGAAGAATACCATGGTATGCCAAAGTCCAGCCATCACGTAATGTTCCGTGGCACAAAACATTGGCCTGAATGGCATGCCATGAGCAACAAACTAGCTGGGCACATCTGTATGAGCAAACAGCCTATCCCTTCTCTGGAAAACAGCAAAGGCACAGACAGACCTCCGTGATCCTTACAGGAGGAAACCATAAGAGCTGCCTGTTAAATAGCAGAGCCAAACCACATCTATACAGACTATTTCATAGCATGGAAGACACGGAAACAGCCTCCCGCTCTCCACTAAATCGAGTGAGTAAAACACTGTTCAGGCATATCACCCATAGTTATACTTTAGATTGCTCATATATTGCCCTACCTTGGCAACACATGCTTGTCATCAACAGGGCTCTAATGACCATTGGAAACATGCTGCTTCTCATATAAGGAAGTTTAGCAAAACCCTTTTCTTCCTTTAACCGGAGTCTAGGAATTTGTTATTATACTTGATCTACATTGTATGTTTTGTTTTGCCCTGTACTGTCAAATTAATGTTGCATACCGCTATTAGGCGATACTCTCAGAATACTATCACATTTTTTTCCTGGTAATATATGCAGACCTAGAATGGTTTCTTAGAATCAGCAATTTTTTAGCTGCTATTTCATATCGTGTTTGTTTTAAACCAATTGGTTACATTTTATATGTTTAAACTGGTACTTTAACCAAATAAATACTTTTTATATACTCAGTTTGTTGCATACTGCTTGACTATAATATTTCAAAATACTTACTATTTATTTTGTGTCACATTTGGGTGAGCACTGGAAAGTGTCTATTATTAACCTCAATAACATTAATTTCTACTCATTTCCAGTCAAATTTGACCATCTCAGAGCTCACAATATTATTTTTGGAGGCAGTGGTCGGCACAAACATGTGGAAGTTCAACTTCCAACATGGCACATTAGGAAACATATGTTTTCATTAATCATGAGGTCTGAGGGAGTTGGAGTATGTATGTAGTTGAAGGCAGGGACAGGAAGGGTTGATTGGTAGTAAATGTAATTTAATTTTTTGATTCGAAAGCAAATTTATGAGGGAGGAGGGGAGAGCATGGGTGAACAATATGTCCAATGTTTTGCCCACAAAATCAACTTGGTGGTTCAAAATATATATTTTTTAAATTAAAGGGACATACTATGCGCTCACGAGCGGGTCTGAATCAGGCCCATAGTTCAAGTTCTCTGCATCTGCTAAGGAAATAGTTAATGAAAGCACACGTAGCGTGTTTGGTTTGAAGATACTGTCAGCAAACTCGGCTTGTAGTGACACAACTAATGATTAACCCAGTGATAACCAGTAAGTCAGGAGTACTTCGTAAACCTGGTTATCTAAACATGTGTCATATATATCACTTCTGTTCCATTGCTGACATTCCACTGTCTCAATGTGTCATGCACAGGGTATGGTCACTCCGGTTACACAGTATAAGAAACTACTTCTAAATAAACATATTATGTGTGTAAGCCGTAGAAGTTAATTGATATTTATTATTAGGGAGCTGTAATCAATGTGCAGCCTGTCATAGGCAGCATGAGATAAAGAGGTCATGTATAATAATTACAATATTGCTGGCATCTCTGCCCGATAATTATTCTTATAGTCCGACTTCTTTGTGTCTCTCTGCCTAAAGCTAATAAGCACTATAGATACAAAGTGACCTAGCTTGCATATATACTGATCTGATCTAGCAGATTAAATTAGATGTTGTAGCAGTCCTTCATGATAAATGCACCTCCGGCCGTTGCGTTAATAGGAAACTCCCGTCTTATGCAAAAAAAACTGTTTCTACACTATGCATGTTTGACAAGCAGATCACAAAAGGATGTTTGAAAAATAATTCATACAACAATAAACGTGTGATAATTCTAATATTGCTGGCGTCTCTGGCAGGTGGTTGTTCTTATAATCTAACCTCTTCAGAGGCTGATATCCACTATGGATACAGAATAAACGGGTTTGCACACATATTATTATCCATCACATCTGACACATTACATTAGGTGTTGCAGTAGCCCTCTGTCATATATGCAACGCTAGCAGTTACATTGGTTAAGATCTCCCATCCCTTACTGAATCGACTGACTATTCTACACTCAAGCGTGTTTGACAAACAAATACAAACAGATACGTTTCAATGTTAGCCTTGACAAAGCTAACAGTGAAACGTACGTCGGCGGTTCTGAAACGCTGACCGCTAATGCTGCTCACCAATTAACACAGGTACTCATGAAAATGCTATTCCTACTATAGACAGACCCATGTCTATGTCCTCAATATCTGTTTGTCAAACACGCTTGAGTGTAGAATAGTCAGTCGATTCAGTAATGTAACTGCCAGCATTGCTATGCAAACGGCCTGGAGGCAGATTTTTTTTTTAAAATCCACCCTGAATCAGGCCCTATGTCCACACTTGGACAGTGATTTAAATCAGAGGATGTGGAATAAATGTTTTTTACACTGAAGCATTGATACTGATTTATGTTCATATGATACAAACATCTATATTTGGAAACAAATGTTTTCAAAATTCATTACCAGCAAATGTATCTTGCCAGTTAAGATTGTTACAACAGAACACAGCATTCGAATAACAGCATAGCTATAATTGATTTATTTGCTGTATATGTAATAAATTGAGCTTACTGATGTAAGATTAAAATGATGAACATATGTAGGTGTTATTTTAAACTGATGCATACCTATTTTTTCAAAGTTATAATGTTATTGGAGATAATCTATAATTCACATATCTGATTCAGTATGAGTATTTCTTATTGAGATGCATATATATATATATATATGCACTAGAAATGTATATATATATTTATATATAATATATATATTAGTGACAAAATAATTAATTCACTCTTGTCCATTCAGATTATTACACGTGTATTATCTGAAAGCTGTTTGAATTATCACAGCAATATATAATAAGTGAGCAGCAATTGACGTGTCAGCTATTTTTTATTTTCATTTTTCTTTCTTATATTGTCACTATTTTTGTATTAGATTATTTTCTTTGATTTTAATATTTCACTGAACAAGGTATCCTTATTCTCTTTGTATTTAATAGCATTAAAGCTATGTTTTAATTAATGAATATTTCTCTATTTGTGCGCCACGTTGTACAATTTCTTCTTTCTCTCCGTTCGTGTCTTCGGAATTTGATATATATGGTTCTCCATATTGTGAGTGGCAGCACTCCCATTTACTACATATGATCTTTGGATCAATCAATTTATTACGGGGTCATTTTTGTAACTTTATTTGTTAGTGCAGTGGTTTCCCTTTCCCCCTTTTCCATGGATTGAAATGTATTACAGTAAATACTGACTATGCGGTTGAAGTTGCACACTTGCGCCACTGTCAGCGCTGTCCCAGACTTTTATAATATAGTGATTTCATGACTTCAGAAATTGGTAATGGGCTCTGTTTGAGAGAGAGATCTCTGTATTACAAACTGATTGTGCATTTAAAACTGCAAACTTGTGGCAATGTTGGTATGTTGGCGCTGTGGTGGCTGTCAGCTACAAGGGGTTACAGTGTGATCTCTGGTGCATGCCCAGTGGAGGGGTGGCAATGGGATCTCTGGCGCATGCCCTGTGGAGCCGCTTTGTAGCTGTGGCGTAAGGAGGCTCATACAGTAGTAATGTGCATTTGATTTGGAGTCACACACGATGGATCAGGTCCCTTCCCCCAAAGCAAGCAAGAGCCTCTCAATACCATAATAAAAGATGCTCTGTTAGCCATTTACTGTAAGCAGTCAGCTCAAGGTCTGCCCTAGTGTTGTGAAAAGGTGAGGAATGGTGATCATTGCCAAAGACACCATCCCCCATCTGCTAGGACAACTAATGTGCCACTATGAATGTGTCGGTAAATTACAAACTGACTGTGCATTTGCACCCCAAGCTGGTCAGCCCAAGGTGGGGATCTCAGGGGAGGTGTAGACCCTCCCCAAGAAGTGGTCCCCCCTCTCCCAAAACCCCAGGCTTAGGCTGAAGCCCGGGGCTCTTCCACGCACCCCTGGAGCGGTGGGTATGGGGGTAATAATGTTGTGTATAGTTCAAAACTATTGAAATTTACAGTGGAACTACAGGGGCCAGCATGCCTGTCCTTTGGCACTTGTGCAACTGCAAGTGCCAGCAGATGGCCAGCACCTGTACCTCCACTGTAAATTAAATAGTTAAAAAACACAGTACACACACACCTTCAAAAGTAAAACTTTATTACACACTACCTCACTCACACATACTGTACTTACTGTACCTGCTGCCAGCTGGTCTGTCCCCAGGTGTGGGATTTTTGCTATTCATTTACTGTAGGTGCATTTTTTTTCTTTTTTGAGTCTTCTGCATACTTCATCGGAAGCCAGGTCTGTGTGTGTGTTTTTTAGTTTTCTGCATGAGTGTGTGACCCCCGGTGTATGTGTACCCTCCTAGTGTTGGAATGGGCGCTGGGAGAACTACATCTCTCAGCAGCCATTGCCCTTCCCACCAACCCATGAAGCCTCCCAGCAGCCCCCGGGACTCCCAGCTGCCCCATCTCATGCCCAATTGAATATGACCCTATGAACTTGCTCTGTGAGAAGTGAGACACACTGCATGAGGTCCCTTCCCCCAAAGCAAGCAAGAGCCTTTTGTAACCATAATAAAGGAGACTTTGTTATCCATTTACTGTAAGCAGTCAGCTCAAGGTCTGTCCTTGTGTCCTGAAAAGGCGAGGAATGGTGATCATTGCCAAGGACACATCCCCCATCTGCTAAGACAACTAATGTGCCGCTATGAATGTATCGGTATATTACAAACTAACTGTGCATTCACACCCCAAGGCGGGATCTCAGGGGAGGTGCAACCCCTCTACTGGGCATGCGTCAGAGATCCCATTGTAACCCCTCAAAGCTGACAGCCACCACAGCACCGACATGCCAACATTGGTGCAAGTTTGCGTTTTTAAAAGCACACTCAGTTTGTAATACAGAAACCTCTCTCTCAAACAGAGCCCACTACCAGTTCCTGAAGTCATGAAATCACTATAGTGTAAAAGTCTGGGACAGCACTGACAGTGGCACAAGTGTGCAACTTCAACCGCACAGTCAGTATGTACTATAATACAGCCTTCCCACTTTTGCTATGTGACTCCCAATCCACTGGGCATGTGACTTGATATGATATTCCATACACTGTGGTATACTGTAGCGCTACATGGTATATGGAGTGGCTCCACTGGGCATGCGCCAGAGACCCCATTGCAACCCCTCCACTGGGCATGCACCAGAGTACCCATTGTAACCCCTCAGAGCTGACGGCCACCACAGCGCCAACGTGTCAACTTTGGCACAAGTCTGCGTTTTTAAATGCACACTCAGTTTGTAATACAGAGACCCACTCACTACCAGTTTCTGATGTCATGAAATCACTATAGTGTTGAAGTCTAAGACAGTGCTGACAGTGGTGCAAGTGTTCAACTTCAACCACACAGTCAGTATGTAATACAGACATCCCACTTTCGCTGTGTGTGACTCCCAACCCGCTGGGCATGCGCAGTGCTATGATCATCCTTACGCCATGGCATAGCGCTACATGGCATATGGGGCAGCGCAACAGGGCATGTGTCAGAGATCCCATTGCAACCCTTCCACTGGGCATGCACCAAAGATCCCATTGTAACCCCTCAGAGCTGACAGCCACCACAGCGATGACGTGCCAATATTGCAGCAAGTTTGCGGTTTTAAACGCACAATCAGTTTCTAATACAGAGACCTCTCTCCAAAACAGATCCCACTACCAGTTTCTGAAGTCATGAAATCACTATAGTGTCGAAACACACAGTCAGAATGTTATACAGACAACTGGGCATGTGCAGTGCAATGATCTTCCATACACCATGGCATAGCGCTACATGGCATATGGAGCGGCTCCACTGAGCATGCGCCAGAGATACCATCACAACCCCTCCACTGAGAATGCCTCAGAGATCCCATTGCAACCCCTCCACTGGACATGCACCAGAGATCCCATTGTAACCCCTCAGAGCTGACAGCCACCACAGGGCCGACGTGTCAACACTGGCGCAAGTCTGCGTTTTTAAACGCACACTCAATTTGTAATACAGAGACCTCTGTCTCAAACAGAGCCCACTCACTACCAGTTCCTGAAGTAATGAAATCACTATAGTGTTAAAGTCTGGGACAGCGCTGACAGTGGCACAAGTGTGCAACTTCAACCGCTCAGTCAGTATGAACTATAATACAGCATTCGCTGTGTGACTCCCAATCAACTGAGCATGTGCCTTGTTATGATCTTTCCTACGCCGTAGCATACTGTAGCGCTACATGGTGTATTGAGTGTCTCCAATGGGCATGCGCCAGAGATACCATTGCAACCCCCTCCACTGGGCATGTGCCAAAGATCCCATTGTAACCCCTCAGAGCTGACAACCACCACAGCGCCGACGTGTCAACATTGGCGCAAGTCTGCGTTTTTAAACACCACACTCAGTTTGTAATACAGAGACCTCTCTCTCAAACAGAGCCCACTACCAGTTTCTGAAGTCATGAAATCACTATAGTGTTGAACCACGCAGTCAGTATGTAATAGACAACTGGGCATGTATACACCATGGCATAGCGGTACATGGCATACGGAGTGGCTCCACTGAGCATGCGCCAGAGATCCCATTGTAACCCCTCCACTGAGCATGCACCAGAGATGCCATCGCAACCCCTCCACTGAGCATGTGCCAGAGATCCCATTGCAGCCCCTCCACTGGGCATGTGCCAGAGTCCCCATTGCACCCCCTCCACTGGGCATGCACCAGAGATCCCATTGTAACCCCTCAGAGCTGAAAGCCACCACTGCACCGACATGCCAACATCAGTGCAAGTTTGCATTTTTAAACGCACACTCAGTTTGTAATACAGAGACCTCTCTCAAACAGAGCCCACTACCAGTTCCTGAAGTCATGAAATCACTATAGTGTTAAAGTCTGGGACAGCGCTGACAGTGGCACAAGTGTGCAACTTCAACCGCACAGTCAGTATGTACTATAATACAGCCATACCACATTCGCTGTGTGACTCCCAATCCACTCAGCATGTGCCTTGTTATGATCTTCCCTACGCCGTGGCATACTGTAGCACTACATGGCGTATTGAGTGGCTCCAATGGGCATGCGCCAGAGATCCCATTGCAACCCCCTCCACTGGGCATGCGCCAAAGATCCCATTGTAACCCCTCAGAGCTGACAATCACCACAGCGCCGACGTGTCAACATTGGTGCAAGTCTGCATTTTTAAACGCACACTCAGTTTGTAATACAGAGACCTCTGTCTCAAATAGAGCCCACTCACTACCAGTTTCTGAAGTCAGGAAATCACTATAGTGTTGAAGTCTAAGACAGTGCTGACAGTGGTGCAAGTGTGCAACTTCAACCACACAGTCAGTATGTAATACAGACATCCCACTTTCGCTGTGTGTGACTCCCAACCCGCTGGGCATGCGCAGTGCTGTGATCTTCCATACGCCATGGCATAGCGCTACATGGTATATGGAGCGGCTCAACTGGGCATGCGCCAGAGATCCCATTGCAACCCTTCCACTGGGCATGCGCCAAAGATCCCATTGTAACCCCTCAGAGCTGACAGCCACCACAGCGCCGATGTGCCAATATCGCAGCAAGTTTGCGGTTTTAAATGCACAATCAGTTTGTAATACAGAGTCCTCTCTCTCAAACAGAGCCCACTACCAGTTTCTGAAGTCATGAAATCACTATAGTGTCGAACCACACAGTCAGTATGTAATACAGACAACTGGGCATGTATACACCATGGGATAGCGCTACATGGCATATGGAGTGGCTCCACTGAGCATGCGCCAGAGATCCCATTGCAGCCCCTCCACTGGGCATGTGCCAGAGTCCCCATTGCAACCCCTCCACTGGGCATGCACCAGAGATCCCATTGTAACCCCTCGGAGCTGAAAGCCACCACAGCACCGACATGCCAGCATTGGTGCAAGTTTGCATTTTTAAACTCACACTCAGTTTGTAATACAGAGACCTCTCTCAAACAGCGGCCCTGATTCAGAGCCGGCCGCTCTGACAGAGCGCTCGCTCTGAATCAGGGCCGTCCCTCTTACTTTTTGGAGCGGCCTCCTGGCCGTTCGCATAGCTGTGGGTGACAACCCACAGCTATAGCGAGCAGTCAAAATGATGGTCGCGATGGTCAACACCATCGCGACCATTGGGCTTGCGATGATACCATTGTGGTAGGGTCTCATCTGCTGCAAGCCCTGGAGTGCTTTTGGCCCTATCAGAGCAAAAAGCAATCCCACTGACATCACTAGTGATGTCAGTGGGGCCAGCCCCAGACGGTAGGCATTCCCATGGGAACACCTCCGTCTGGGCAGCCACACCCCCGGCACGCCCACCAAAGTGGGCGTGGTGTCAATCACCATCAACAGCATGCCCCCTTTGGTGAGAGACCCATAATGACAGCTTGGCCTTCGTTATTTGGGTCTCGCGCATGCGCACGACGGAGCCACCTCCGGCGTGCGCATGCGCACTTGGGCAACATTGACCCGCTTGTGAGCGCTCAGCGCTCGCGAGCGGGTCTGAATCAGGCCCAGAGCCCACTACCAGTTCCTGAAGTCATGAAATCACTATAGTGTTAAAGTCTGGGACAGCGCTGACAGTGGTACAAGTGTGCAACTTCAACCGCACAGTCAGTATGTACTATAATACAGCCATACCACATTCGCTGTGTGACACCCAATCCACTGAGCATGTGCCTTGTTATGATCTTCCAAATGCCATGGCATACTGTAGCGCTACATGTCGTATGGAGAGGCTCCACTGGGCATGCACCAGAAATCCCATTGCAACCCCTCCACTGGGCATGCGCCAAAGATTCCATTGTAACCCCTCAGAGCTGACAGCCACCACAGCACCGACGAGTCAACACTGGTGCAAGTCTGCGTTCTTAAATGCACACTCAGTTTGTAATACAGAGACCTCTGTCTCAAACAGGGTCCACTCACTACCAGTTTCTGAAGTCATTTAATCACTATAGTGTTGAAGTCTAAGACAGTGCTGACAGTGGCACAAGTGTGCAATTTCAAACGCAAAGTCAGTATGTAATACAGACATCCCACTCTTGCTGTGTGTGACTCCCAACCCACTGGGCATGCACAGTGCTATGATCTGCCATATGTCATGACATAGCGCTAAATGGCGTATGGAGCGGCTCAACTGGGCATGCGCCAGAGATCCCATTGCAACCCCTCCACTGGGCATGCGCCAAAGATCCCATTGTAACCCCTCAGAGCTGACAGCCACCACAGCGCCGATGTGCCAATATCGCAGCAAGTTTGTGGTTTTAAATGCACAATCAGTTTGTAATACAGAGAACTTTCTCTCAAACAGAGCCCACTAGAAGTTTCTGAAGTCATGAAATCACTATAGTGTCGAACCACACAGTCAGTATGTAATACAGACAACTGGGCATGTATACACCATGGCATAACGCTACATGGCATATGGAGTGGCTCCACTGAGCATGCACCAGAGATCCCATTGTAACCCCTCCACTGAGCATGCACCAGAGATCCCATTGCAACCCCTCCACTGAGCATGCGCCAGAGATCCCATTGCAGCCCCTCCACTGGGCATGCACCAGAGATCCCATTGTAACCCCGCAGAGCTGAAAGCCACCACAGCACCAACATGCCAACATTTTTGCAAGTTTGCATTTTTAAACGCACACTCAGTTTGTAATACAGAGACCTCTCTCAAACAGAGCCCACTACCAGTTCCTGAAGTCATGAAATCACTATAGTGTTGAAGTCTAAGACAGTGCTGACAGTGGCGCAACTGTGCAACAGTCAGTATGTAATACAGACATCCCACTTTTGTTGTGTGTGACTCCCAACCCACTGGGCATACACAGTGCTATGATCTTCCATATGCCATGGCATAGCTCTAAATGGTATATGGAGTGGCTCAACTGGGCATGCGCCAAAGATCCCATTGTAACCCCTCAGAGCTGACAGCCAACACACCGCCGCAAGCAAGTTTGCGGTTTTAAATGCACAATCAGTTTGTAATACAGAGACCTCTCTGTCAAACAGAGCCCACTACCAGATTCTGAAGTCATGAAATCACTATAGTGTCGAACCACACAGTCAGTATGTGTTACAGACAACTGGGCATGTATACACCATGGCATAGCGCTACATGGCACATGGAGTGGCTCCACTGAGCATGCGCCAGAGATCCCATTGTAACCCCTCCACTGAGCATGCACTAGAGATCACATTGCAACTCCTCCACTGAGCATGCACCAGAGATCCCATCACAACCTATCCACTGAGCATGCGCCAGAGATCCCATTGCAGCCCCTGCACTGGGCATGTGCCAGTGTCCCCATTGCAACCACCCCACTGGGCATGCACCAGAGGTCCCATTGTAACCCCTCGGAGCTGAAAGCCACCACAGCACCGACATGCCAACATTGGTGCAAGTTTGCGTTTTTAAACACACATTCAGTTTGTAATACAGAGACCGCTCTCAAACAGAGCCCACTACCAGTTCCTGAAGTCATGAAATCAATATAGTGTTAAAGTCTGGGACAGCACTGACAGTGGCACAAGTGAGCAACATCAACTGCACAGTCAGTATGTACTGTAATACAGCCATACCACTTTTGCTGTGTGACTCCCAATCCACTGAACATGTGCCTTGTGATGATCTTCCATATGCCGTGGCATACTGTAGCGCTACATGGCATATGGAGTGACACCACTGGGCATGCGCCAGATATCCCATTGTATCCCCTCAGAGCTGACAGCCACCACAGCGCCGACGTGCCAACATTGGTACAAGTTTGCATTTTTAAACACGCATTCAGTTTGTAATACAGAGACCTCTCTCAAACAGAGCCCACTACCAGTTCCTGAAGTCATGAAATCACTATAGTGTTAAAGTCTGGGACAGCACTGACAGTGGCACAAGTGTGCAACTTCAACCGCACAGTCAGTATGTACCTTAATACAGCCATCACACTTTCGCTGTCTGTCTCCTGATCCACTGGGCATGCACAGTGATATGATCTTCCATACGCCTTGGCATACTGTAGCGCTACATGTCGTAAGTAGCAGCTCCACTGAGCATGTGCCAGAGATCCCATCGCATCTCCTCCACTGGGTATTTGCCGGAGATCCCTTTGCAATCCCTTGGAGCTGACAGCTTCCATAGCACTGATGTGCCAACATTGGCGCAAGTTTGCATTTTTAAATGCACACTCAGTTTGTAATACAGAGACCTCTCTCTCAAACAGAGCCCACTCACTACCAGTTTTTGAAGTCATGAAATCACTAAAGTGTCGAAGTCTGAGCTAGCGCTGACAGTGGCGCAAGTGTGCAACTTCAACTGCACAGTCAGTATTTAATTCAGACATCACACTTTCGCTGTGTGTGACTCCCAACCCACTGGGCATGCATAGTGCTATGATCTTCCATACGCCATGGCATAGCGCTACATGGCATAAGGAGCGGCTCAACTGGGCATGTGCCAGAGATCCATTGCAACCCCTCCACTGGGCATGCACCAGAGATCCCATTGTAACCCTTCAGAGCTGATAGCCACCACAGCGCCGACGTGCCAATATTGCCGCAAGTTTGCAGTTTTAAACGCACCATCAGTTTGTAATACAGAGACCTCTCTCAAACAGCACACCAGTTTCTGAGGTCATGAAATCACTATAGTAAAAGTCTTAGACAGTGCCACAATTTTGCGTTTTCAAATGCACAATCAGTTTGTAATATAGAGACCCCACTTTTAAACAACCTGCTACTAATTTATAAAGTCATGAAATCACTATACTGTACAGTAGTCTGGGATGCAGTGTGTGACTCCCAACGCACTGGGTATGCACAGTAGAAATAGACTTGAAATGCCATAGTGTGACTAGCAAGGTGATACGTGGGTACTGTATTGGAGTGCCATACACTCCTTTCTCGAGCACACAGTGGCATAAAGTAGAATAGAAATGCCAGGTGGTGGGAAACTGTTGATAATGTATTGAATATTGAACTAGTGAAGATTTTAAAATAAAAAAAAATATATATATATTTTCAAGGTCTCAAACCCGCGAAATAAGAAGACGGGAGAAGCAGTGAGGCTAGGCATTAACCCCCTAGCCCACAAGCTTCAGCCCAATACTACAGTAGTTCCTAAAGTCATGAAATCACTACAATGTCGAAGTCTGGGACAGTGCCGACAGTACTTACATTGCTGCAGAAGTGCAACTTCAACCACACAGTCAGTGTGTAATACAGAGCTATGCGTGCATGTGACATATTTTTATATAAAAGTAGAGGACTCACACACTTAATGATTTCAAACTTTATTATACATTATTCTACAGCTCTGATTCCATGTGGAAAATGCTGTACTACTTGTCACGACAAGCCGGCCAATTCTCCAGATACCTCAATCTGAGAATCGCCAACAGTGACTTATGGTTACCTTAGCACGTGCGGTTAGTCTAACACGGTACTGCCACCACCAACGAAGTTAACGGGAGTCATTAGGTTCTCCCCTCAAATCTCAATATGCACACTCACTTACATATAGGTACATATCTTTGACCTCACAGGCTCGTGAATTCGACAAGAACACGGAGAATACACTGGATTAAGAATGTATTTGAGAAGTTGTCTGAAGCTTCTCATAGATATAAATAGAATTTAGGGCCTGATTCAGACCCGCTCGTGAGCGCATAGCGCTCGCAAGCGGGTCGATGT
Organism: Taudactylus pleione; assembly: GCA_031769625.1. NCBI lineage: Eukaryota > Metazoa > Chordata > Amphibia > Anura > Myobatrachidae > Taudactylus > Taudactylus pleione. Next base: position 28,062,483 of record JAUIMM010000115.1, read on the forward strand.
TTGGTTCCTGTGAATCCGCCGCCTCCGGCATATGCATGCGCGAGACCCTGCTTCGGGGCTCACTACAAGACTGGGCAGCTGTCGATGTTGATTGACAGCTCGCCCCATTTTGTAGGCGGGGAGGGGGGTTGGCTGCACAAATGCAGGCATTCCCTTAGGAACTGCAAAAAGAAAGTATGGTGGTCACTCACATCAGCTTAATGATATTGCTCAGGTGCTTGTAAAGGTCGGGGTTTATACTGAACCACAGAAAAAAGAAGATTCCCTCCAGCACACTGCAGCAATATTAGCAAAAATACTTGAATCCTACATGATAATAGAAATTCAGAGGTATTGGTTGCATACATTTGCAAATATATGATTAAGCGCCGGGCCAGCGTCAAGGCTTCTCTATACTGGCATCCCTAACATTAAGGGGTTCACGTCCGAGGCACAGAGCAGCCCAAAAGAGCCCCAACAAGGACCACTCCCAGGGCATCAGACTTGGATGTGAACCCCTTAATGTTAGGGATGCCGGTATAGAGGAGCCTTGACCCTGGCCCGGCGCTTAATCATATATTTGCAAATGTATGCAACCAATACCTCTGAATTTCTATCATCACGTAGGATTCAAGTATTTTTGATAACATTGCTGCAGTGTGCTGGAGGGAATCTTTTTTCTGTGGTTCCCTTAGGAATGCCTGCCGTTTGTGGGCGGCCCTACTGACATCACTCATAATGTCAGAAGTGGACTTCCTGGTCTATTAGAGAAGGAAGTCCACTCAGGCTTGTGGGAGCTGAGACCTTCCTGCAGGGTCTCGCCGCAAGCCCGATGGTCGCAATAATCACGACCATCGCCTGGCTGCTCACACATGCTATGGGTGGTCACCCACAGGCAGGGAAAAAAAAGGACACTCTGATTCAGAGCAAGCGCATGCAAACAGCTTGCGCCTCTGAATCAGACCCTTAGTTCATAGAATTACTGCGTTCACCCCTATATGTCTGATAGATGAGTGTGAAAAGTATAGCAATGTTTCTTATAAACAGTAGGGAGGCAGTATGATCACCTAAAATAATAGTTATGTGTTCTATATAGGTTAGTAATTTAATATATTACAGACTTCAGGTTAAAATTATATATATATTCCATAGACAAAAAACCTTACGGTTTCACATGTCTCATTAAGGCTGCTTAGACATGATCTGAAAATTCACAAAACCTATTGAATTTCTGCCACTCAAACTTCAAAAAACAATGAAGTTATGATCATTAAGGCTGATGCCTTAATGGATGTGTTTCTTGCGTAATACAGATATGGTATGCCATGACACTATGTGGTTAACTGCAGATTTAGCACTCTCACAGAGTGAGATTGCTGTCACTCACAAAATGGTGGAGCTGCTAATTGACAGATTTGTGTGCTCATTGGAATACACACATGCAGTCTATGCAACTGAGGTCTGAGCAGAACATACAGCTGCGCAGATGGGATAAGAGTATGGTGGATACGGGAACAGGGGCAGAACTATAGGAGACAAAGGAAGCACCTGTCATCGGGTGCCAGCACTGAAGCTGGCACCATTTTTGAAAAGGGCATGCTCGGTTCTCACCATTGAAGTCAATGGTGAGAACAGCTCCTTGGCTGAGAGGCAGAAGGCTCACCTCTCTCAGCCAATGAGCGCTCTGCACCGCAATTTCTGAACTGAAATCCCAGGCGGAGCTGTAATTTGGGTAGTAGTATTTCTCCAGTCTTTACAAAGCAGACGGGATGGCTGCTTTTTTCCTAGCAGACCCTTTTTTTAGTGTAATGTGATCCTATTATAGCGCAGCCTCTTCCTCTACAATTGAGGTTAATAATACTGTAGGAACAAAAAAAAATAATGTGATTTTATCAATTTTAAAAAGAAATACAGATCCAAAACCAAAAACAAAACACGCAAAGGGTGGTTTTGGTAAACCCAAATCCAGATCCAAAACACGAGGAGATACGGATCCAAAACCAAAACACGGGGGTCGGTACACATCACTAGTAATAGGTAATCCAATAAACTTACAGAAAGAGTTATTAACTTACAGGCTTACTAAAACTCAAAAGGGTAAATACTACATAGATAACTGCCAATGGGATAATTAAATACAATCATTTGGTCTATTATAAGTTCATTCTTAAGGCTCTGACTTTTTTTTTTATTTGTACTTTATTAGTAAACACAAAAGGTTATAAGTAGAATAGTTGGCTTCCCCACACACAAGTCTGAAGTTTCAAAGAATGAGGAGGAGAAAGAAAAGGTTTGTTGAGAGCTATGTTGTTCTTTCACATACAAGCCATTAAAGCTTTAAAGAAACCTTGATCTTGTGCAAACAACTTTGAATTATTGTCTCAGAACAAATGTCGCTTATGCACAACAAAAACATTAGTATATGGATGACAAAAACATTTTGAATCAGAAAATCTTTTATTATTTAACATAATAGGCAAATAACTATTTGTAATGATATTGTATACATACTGTACAGTACGTAATAAAACAAGAATAGCTAAGTTATACTGAGCCCAATGAGTAACTGCATTAAGGTTTTGTGTTTACATGTATACATCTATGTAATCATTAGTACCATTCCACATAGAGTGGTTGTATTAAGAACATTTTATAACGATAAATCTCTACAATCCATGCTATAAAAAACATTACAATTCAAATAGACACATTTAAAATTGTACTTTTGTACTTAGAAGACTTCTATAAGAGAGCTATTGTACTTTGTTGGAAAACAGGGGTGAAACTACAGTATGTGCAGCCTGTGCACTGCACTGGGGCTCTAGGTGACTAAAGCTAGTTGCAAAGCAAAGAGGGGCTGACTGGGTGCTGGATCCCCTTTTCATCTGCTGTTTCCAGGGAAAGACATATTCTGACAACAGGATCAAAAAGTCTCATCCCCGGCGCAAGGAGGAGCCACCCTACCAGACCACAATCTGCATACCCACTGTGGTGTACTTCACAGTGCAGCAGAATGCAGCAGACATTACTTAATATAATAGGATACAGAACTTCTATTTTCTGTAAGGGGCAGCACTTTGGTGTAAGGCATGTGTTGTTTATTTCCTGTCTATTATCTCTGCTTATGCTGTGCACTAATAAAAGGAGATGAAAAAGTGGATTATGTAAGAGATATAAACCTGACAGGTTTTATCTCCCATTATTATGACTTTGGGCCTGATACAGAGAAATAGATGCATTTCACTGCACCTGGCCGCTTCCTCAAGCATTATTTTACTGCTTGAGGAAGCAGCCAGGAGCAGTGAAACGCATCCAGTTTCATCTATCAGTGAGAAATATTTTATCTTATTCTTATGTTTTATTTTTATTTTATTTTATGTTTTGGTCTATATGCTTTTATGTCTACATGTTATTTTTTGATGCTGTATAATTTGTTAGAATTTCTTTATTTAGCTGCATACTGACTGTCTCTTATTGTGAAAATGTTTTTTATTATATTAACATGTTTGTCAAGGACAGAACAGTAATGTACTATAAAAATGCCATTTAAATGATTCATTTTTAAACCTGTTATGGTTATTCTTATGCTATAAGCATCAGGTTCCAGGCAATAGATCTACAGTAAAAAAGTTGACAATGTGTAGATAGACACCAAATGGTAGACAATAAGCAGAAAGGGACAAAAGGTCGACAGGTACAGAAGGGTGACACACAAAATGTCAACATGGATGAAGATGGATCAAAAGGTCGACATTGAAATGGTTGACACAAAAATGTCTGACATTTTTTTTTTCAGGGTTAGGCACTGTGGGGGACAATTAGGGTTCGGCACATACTCTGACACTTAGGATTAGGCACCAAGGGGAGGGTTAGGGTGAAGATCAGGTTAGTAAACAAAAAAAACATGTTGATTATTTTTGTGTCTACCTTTTTTTCCTGGCTATCTTCATCCATGTTGACCTATCATTTGGTGTCTATCTAGACATTGTCTACCTTTTTATTGCATATCTTTTATGCCACACCCATAAATATCTGGTTATCTGTTCTGAGTTTACCAGTTTTACTTGAATGATCTGTGACGTCCTTGTGGTTCCTCCCAGATACATGCATATGTGCTCTCCCTTGATGGGAGTAAGGAAATGCCTAGTTACAGTTCTGTGCCAAAGACACCTTTTATGTTTGTACCCTCCCAGTGCTGGAGAGTCCTCCTGTTTTTAAAATTTGTACCCTAACATTTGAGGGAACCCTTATATCTCCCTAAATTGCAGTTACAGGGTACCCTTTTTAATCCTGGATATTATTGTGGTTAAACAAATAAAAATAATTTGAGGGTTGTACTGACCCTACTGGATATATCTTCAGCCTGTGTATCCCCTGGTCCTACCCTTGAACCAAAAGACAATAACCACGCAATATATCATGAGTAATACTTTTTGTCACTTACACCCACATAACAGACATATACATGTGAATATGCAAAGAACTACCCTTAAAATCATTCTAGTCGGGAGTCTGTTACTCTTTCAGACAGGAATCCAAATAATAGAAAAATGTACAATAGCGTAATATTGTATTAACAAAATTATGTTTATATATTTATATATATAAATAAATATCAATGAATGTACAGAAGGAAATACAGTTTCTTTGGGGTATCGATAAATCCCTCAGTATTAAAAGCTTATTTCAATAAAGCCTTCTAATCACAGTGGTGTTATTGTTGTGATGATCTTTTTTGGTGATATAACAGCTCAATCTCTGTTGCAGGCATTTCTCATGCAAATAAAATGATGTGATAGATTCACATGGTGCATTATCTTTGGTGAAATGTGATTATTTAATAGAACGGACCTAAAGTACACAATAAAATGCAAAATTGGGTTTGTACCAGATATACACGTTAGGAAAGTGATGAAAAACAATGGAGTACAAATTTTGGAACATCCCTTCTTTGGCTCCTAAAGTACTTGCATTGCTGTAAATAAGATTCTTGTTATGTTATCCAACACATTTCAAGCCTCTATGTGTGCTCATCCCCAGGGCAATGTGTACTGTAGCTTTCAGATGTTTTTTAAATACCATCCTTTGGATTCACTTCAGGGTTGCTCCCTTTGTCCATAAAGCATCTACTATTACAATTCCTCATAAACCTTCATAATACATCTATACATAGTATAAAATAACGTCCCGGGAAGGCGTCTGTTTGTTCGCGATAATCTCAAGAACCACTGGGTGGATTTTAAGGCAGTTTTCACTATTCAATAGAGCATTTGTGAATATAGTGAAGCAAGTCAATGAAAAATTGAACAACAAAGGCTTATGCTGTCTAAACAGTTAAATATATATCACTATGATGCAGTGGTGTAACTAGGGTATTTAGGCCCTGATTCAGAGCCGGACGCAAGTGGCTGCTCGTTCGCTCCGAGCGATGTTTGCCCAACTGCGCATGCGTACGGATCGTAATACGCATGCGCGAACCACTCAGTGCGGCCGAAATTCATGTGTTCGCAAAATAGCGAATGCCTGATAATTTGAGTGACAGAAAGAGGCGTATGTGGGTGGTAACAAGGGAAGGTGCTTGAAAACGGGGAGTGGAGATCCGATCGCAGGCGTGCTTAAAGGTCAAAACAGGCGTTTTATGGGTGTGCATAATTAATACAGCAGCGTCATTGACCACGTCACTGGGTTATTTTATAGCCAGAACTGCTCGCAAAATTGTGGTAGCAAAAACCAACCACAAGAATAGCGAGCAGTTCATACCCTGGTCGATGTACTCGATTAATCTAATAAATAGCGGACATGACGTAGGATGCGAGCAGCCAGGGGGCGTATTTTTAAAAAAAACGAACGCAAGTTTTGTTTGCTCGTTCAGACCTAGAGGCGTCAACAGACCGCAAACAGCGAACGGTTCATTTGAATAGCCACCCCTTGTTTTAGAACGAACGACCGCAAATAGCGAGTGGCTCTGAATGAGGGCCTTAGAGCCCTGAGCAAGATGTAAAATAGAGCCCCCCCAAATGCGCGCTTGAAAAGTAGGCGTGGCCACATGCCAAAAAGGGTGTGTCCACTGAAAATGGGGGCGTGTCAACATGACACCACCATTTCTAGTCACTCTGGGAACATTCCTTTCCATATGCACCTTAATGCCACAAGTGGTAGTGCCACTCTTGCAATGCCCAATGTAGTAGTGCCTCTAATGCTATGTGCCCAGAAGCAGCGCCTCTTATGTAGTGCCCCATGTAATAATGTCCCAATAGAGCCCATTATACATTGCCCCTAATAGTGTCCCTTATACAATTACCTCAATAGTGTCTCTTATATGGTGTCCCCAGTAGTACCCCCCAATGCAGTGCCACCAGTAGTGGTACCCCCTCTGCAGTGTCCCCAGTAGTGGTCCACCCTATGGAGTGCCCCTTATACAGTGCCCCCCCAATGCAGTGCCACCAGTAGTAGTTCCCACTATACAGTGCCCCCCAGTAGTGCCGCCATCCACTCCTCCCAACTCAGCACTATGGGAGAGATGTCATGACGTCTCTCCCTTCACCCACTGTGGGAGCCAGAAGGTTCATGAGTGAGCTCCAGCCCAGCTCCGGCTGGGGGTGCAACAGCCAATGAGAGTCTGTTTGACTTTCATTGGCTGCTAAAACAAACACACCCCCACCAGGTAGTACAAGTGTACTACCCAGTGTCGGCGGTGGCATGTTTGTTTTATTTTGTAGTGCAATCCGCACTACACTGAAACAGGACTATGGACGGCGGCACCCTGCCGCCAGTCCAACAGCACCGAGGGCACTAGCCCCTGCCATCGTGATGGACTTTGTTTTATACCATGTAGAGATTGATCCCTATTATCTGTTTTTTTCAGAAAATTTTATGTAAGCCCTATTTATTGATACAAAATTTCAGTTTGTCCTTTTTTTTACCGTTCCCATTTCATTTATGTGAAAAACAATTCTCTGATCTCAAATGGGTCCAGTTCCCGGTAAGAGTCTGCTTTGGCATGACAAAAATAAAGCACACAGACAGACACTTAATGTGGCTGGAGTTGACCTAAGTGGAGACTGTTTTTGCATGGCTCTTTTGCATGTCATGTCAAAACTAAATCTTTTTGTGTCAATGTCAGGTGGAAAAATGACTAATGTAGTCTACAAGGCAATCTTATAAGACCTTGGTTAAAAAAAAGGACTATCGGTGTAAATTAAAAATTCCTCCTGTCCGAAGCTGGAACAGGTCACAGGTTTAAAGATAAAAATAATATATAAAATGGACAGTAATCCTAATAAACTTATACTACTTTCTATATTTTAAAAGCAATAGACTCATACTGTAACTTCTATGTCGATCATCTGATATATATATTTTACATAGTAACTAATCTGTATACGGAAGTTGCCATTGTAACTGTCTCACTGGTTGCTGGTAATGTTAGCAGAAACATTCCGGTCATATTGCTGAGTGTTTCTGATACATAGTCACATTGACCTTGGCAGTCAGTAGGGAAAGACGCTAAACCCCTTCATCAGTAGCAGTAGTGCAGGACATGGTTCAGCCAATCAAATTAGTTGTTTACCATTGCTTAGCAATAAAGACACTGGCATTCTATGCATTCACATCAATGAAGAACACTCAGCTGCTCTGTCAGTGGCAGAGATGCTAGACAGGGCTCAGCCAATCAAACAGGTGATTTACTGTTACTAGGCAACAAAGAGTGGTGTTCTGTGCAATCATGTGAGTTTGTTATTAAAGAAGTGGCACTGAGACAAAAGCATCCAGTATAACTAGATGTTTAGGAGGGGGGAGAAAGTATAATACAGTAATAAATTGACACTAAAAGCACATTACCAAAACATAGAAAACAGTTATTAACTAAATTGTTGCTACGCAACCAAACAGTTCTTTCTCCAATAAAATCAGCTGATTTGTTGTTTGAAAGATACCGTAAAGTATGTACTATATCACAAAAGTACATCAAAATGGTCCCACTAAAAATGGATGTATCACAGTGTTTTACACTAAATCTGGGAATTTTTGTTGAGGGGGTTCAAGTTCAATATTCCTGGAAGAGTTAGAAAAAAAATAGCTCAATTCAGGACAAATAAATTAATAAAATATACATTTCATAGCATATAAAAACTTTAATTTTATTAAAAACACATAAAAAGTATAACGTGTTATTAACAGTAAAAAAAATTTTTAACTCAAAGTCCTGATTTAATCCCCCTGGTGTGAATAACTTAAGTTTAAATATCCATGTCATCTCAGGTTTTGCAAATCTTTCTTTTTCATTTCTATCTCTCCAATTGTCTTTCACATTTTGGATCCCAAACAAATTCTGTTTATCACTTGGAGAACAATTGTGGTGAGGTCAACAATGTTCTGATAGATTATTCAGGGTTAAACCATTTCTAATACTTCTTACATGCCCCACCAAATGAATTTTTAAGGCACTAGATGTAAGTACTACATAGAGGAGATTACAGCTGCACTCCATAATATATATAAATATATATATTTTTTTTTTTTTTTTGTTAGCTGTATGGCATTTCACAAAAAACTTTTAATTAAAAATCCTGTCCTTTTGAAGAGTAGTCCGTTGTTTTTGATTTGGCACTGGAAACTGTTTTGCAAGTGACAGTATGCATGTACCACATCTTCGAAAACCCTTTATCTGAATATGATATCATTGGAAAGAAGGAGTAAAGAACTTCTCCCCAGATAATTTTTTTATTTTATTTTATACTTTTCTATAAATAAAGTTTGGTGTTGTGGGGATAAGTTTTTTAGAAAGGAATCTTTAGTGAGAAGATGCCTATGTTTTCTCATTGTCCATTCAATTTGTTTGTGATTGGAACTATATCCAGTAATTCAACACCCACTCAAATTTTTCCTCTTTGTAGTTTTATTTATTTGCATGTAATGTATTTCTAGCAAATTTAGGAGGCTTCCTTTTTTAGCTTATTCAACCTTTCTTTCATCAAAGTCTTTTTCGTGAATATTTTGCTCTTTTCTGTACTCTGGATTTCAATGTTAGACACTTCACTGCAATTTCAATTTAATCTTAAAAATTGGCCTTTAGGGATTCCATGCAGCTTATTCCTATGGTGTTCACTATCATCACCTATATAGTTGTTAGAATCTGTGGGTTTCCTAAAACCCTTGGTTTGTAAGGTGCCTTCTTTAATATAGATAGTGAGATTGAAGAAATTGATAGAATTTTGACTGATTTCAAAAAGGTATGTTTAATGTAAAGAGAGTTGGAAAGGATCAAGAATAGAGCTGGATTACTTTTACAATTACCTAAATTCTATGTAAAAATTATATAATTGGCATAGCTGGGGGTGAACCTGATACCCATACCATCTTTCAGGACGCAGTAGTCACTATCAAAGCAAAAGTAATATATTTTCTGAAATTAATTGGATCCTTTCCTTGATGATAGTTTTTATTTTTCTGCATTTGTTTGAAATAGGAAGGAGATTGCTTCTAGACCCTTTGAATGTTCTATTATTCTATACAAAGCAGTAACATAATCAAAAACAAGATGCATATTATCCTCCAATATAACATCTTCAGTTTTCCTTATGGTGTCTGGTTTCATTTACTATAGGCTGGAGATCATAGTCTAGCAGTTGTCTATAGTCTTCTACTGTACTTCAGACATGAAGATGAGAAGGATCAAAATATATTTTATAAATAAATGTTGTAAGGTTCTTTTATTAGATAATGGTCTGGAATCTTGCAAATGATTGTAACCCTACTGCGGTGTTGGTCACGCCCTGTGGTTATGCCCCTTGTCCAGGAAACTGAAAATTAAATAATGGCAACACTAACTGCTTTCTTTTAGTGGTTTTCTATTAAAGCTATGCCTTATTTCTTATTATGTAATGTCTTAAGCTGCTAATGTAAGTTACAGGATGCAATTTTGCAATGTTAATTTAAACATTTAATTTGCATCTTACTTATTTTAGTATACATATAATGAAAAAAAAAACTGGCTGCTTTTGCAGTTAGAACACTAGATGCCCACCCTCCCCACTTTTAATTATTGTAACATTTTGCCCCCTTAATAATGCAGCTGTGAGTCCGAAGCTATTGTAATTGCAATTACTCATGCAGAGACAGGACAAATAGGTAATTGAATTTCCCCCTATGATTCACACACAAAACATTATTGTTTAATTTTATTTCAAACAGTTTAATACAAATTGACAATATACAATATTTAAAAAAAAAAAAAAACACATTAAAAATGTACAAGTACAATTAATGAATAATGCAAAAGGTCTCTTCTGTTACTATAAAAAAAAACAACTTGAACATTTACTAAATTCCCTACACCGAATACACATCATTCAGTATGTTACAGTATGGAACAAGCCAATCAATAAAATAAAAAAAATGGAGTAGAAAAATGTGTTATACTAAACTAAAATTTTTAGAGTTTAGGGGTTTTCTGAATGACCTTAAAGGGACCTTATTAGGACAGAATCACAGTTACACAAAAGAAAAAAAAATATCTATAGATATAAAGAGAATCTGAACAGAGTCTTCCATAAAACAATACTACAGCTATTGTAGATTTAAATGGGCCCATTTATAATTAAACCTGCTAACTCCTGAAAAGTATCTGATTTACTACGATTTGTATTGGCAGATTGAAATCTACCAGAGCCATACATTGTTGCTCTGCTGCTGGGACAGCTGCTCCACAATTCATCTGTCTCACAATCCTTAACATCCACTAACAGTAGTGGCGAAAATTTGTACGGTGGTGTCCCATCCCAGCAGTGTTACTGCTCATGCATGATCTTGGGTCACGCTTGTACACTGCGAGGACCGAGAAGGTGCAGGGATCTGAATCTTTCATCATATAGGAAGAAGCAGAACACTGCATGAGCTTACGGCATATTCATGTGGTGTTGCCCTTCTGACAGCTTTCAGAACTTTATAATTGTATAATTTCTTTTACATACCCACACAATTGTATGGTGTTGTGTAGAATATTGGTCTTGAGATGTATACAGAAGATCGTCGTAATATCCCCTGCAGTGCAGCATGTTCAAAAAGTCTGTTACTTAAATATATGAGAAAATACTGTGTGCATTTTAAACAGACCCATTAATTTTGATAAATAGGGTACTATAAGGCAAATCTGTGCCTCTCCAATAAGGACTCATGGTACCATTTTTAAAATTAAACCTCTAACTCATGTCCCAGTCTTTCAATTTCATCTAGAAGAAAATCTATATCAGACTTTTTAGAAGCAGGGTTTGAAAACACCATCCGAAAAAAGTTGGGTTTTTCTTTAAATGGCTGGTAACTGACCATTACAGTCCCCTTTTCCATCATCAGTGCTTTAATCTTTGGAGGAACCTAAATATTAAAATACAGTTTGGTTATAATTTATTGTAAAAATGCTCTGATTACCCACAATTAGTGTCACAATGAGAAGAAAAGAACAGCTATAAAAAATAAGTTTAATTGTAGCCAAATAGCAGAAATGTGTAAAAAAAAAAAAAAAAAGAAGGAAATGCTGTCCATCATTTTGTATAATTGACAGCAAAATAGTAAATAACTGAGTCTACCTTATGCAACTTTGCATTCCATTCCTTGTCCCTTGGCATGCCTCTCAGACTTGGTGGAATATACCAGAAACAGACATTGGTATGTTCTGGCTATAAGAGGAAAGGATGTATATTATAGTACATATTCGACAATACACTGATTTCTATATAAGGCACAACTTTAATTAATTAATTTCACCCCCAACTTGTCAATTATACAGTATTTATTCGTGTTAACCTATGCAATTCTCAGCTGATGGAACATTTCTCACGTGTAGTACACATTCAGTGCAATTTGCTCCATCCTTATACACAGTGACACATGCAGGGGAGGGGGATTCTGAGTACCCTGACAGGCCAAGGACAAAGGAGCCCAGAATCTATTAGATACATATCACTTTGACTCTGCTCCCTCTTCATAGACCCATGAATCACAACATTATGCAGCAAGGGGGCAAGGCAGGGACCAGGCCTTAAAATAAACAAGATGACTGACTGATAAGCTTACTATATATAATAAAATAATACTATATAAGACTTAAAGGAGCTGCTGTCTATGGCTGTTTTTCCCTGATTGCTGCCGTTCATCCGTCATAACACTACAATCCAATTTAGACTGGAGTACAGTGGAGGGCAACCGGGCAGGTACTGTTCAATGTAGTGAGTGCACTACAACACACACACACACACATATATATACTTAGAACTAACACATGCACACATGATAGATAGAATCCAGCTTTTGGTAGTCACTCTACCTTAAAAGAGGTGAATGTCGAGTTGCCCTCCCAGGAAAGAGCAGAAAACTTTCGGACACATACACGTATGGCCAGCACTCCATGTACTTGACAAAGACCACAAAAGCCTAAATCCTGCGTTTGCCTCTGATATGGTACATTTAACACAGATTACAGTGGTATTAACATTTGCATATAAAAAATATATCTGACCTGCTCCTCCTCCCACCATAGAGACTTGTGAACTGCACAGTGAAAAAGTCTTTCAAGCAACTGCATGTTTGATATATTTTCCACATTATTTCTTTGACAAGATTTCCTAATTTTTCAATCATAAATATTAAACTGCCAACACCACACACGCACACACCATTAATACGAGGGTTGTCCAAAAAGTAATGCCTAAATGCCCCTAACTCTAAAATAATATGCAACATTCATTTGAAACTTTGTCAGTTTGTAGTTTAATATGTCTGCTAGCTGTATATGTATTTTTGTTTAGGTAGTCCAAGAAATACCATGGAATCCAAGATGAAACAAAGAGCCATCATTGAATTTCTGGAAAAAAAAAGCTGCAGTGCTACAGAAATCCACAGAAGACTGAAAAAAAGAGTGTATGGTAAGCATACAATTGACTATAGCAGTGTCAGAAGGTGGATGAAGTTTTTTCAATCAGGAGAATTGTCCATGTGCGACAAACCTCGTGGTGGCAGACCATCAACTGCAGTGACAGCAGAGAACCAACACAAAGTCGATGCCATGATTCAGAAAGACCATCGTGTGACCATCAGAGATATCAGTGATTAACTTGAATGTAGCCATGGCACTGTAGAAACACTAATCAATGATTTGGTATATCGTAAAGTGTGTGCTAAATAGGTTCCAAAGCAATTAACCAGGGATCATAAGGGTGGAAGGGTGGAAGTGTGCAATGACCTTTTGACCAAATTTGAAGCCAACCCTGAGACGTTTTTGGAAAATATCATTACAGGAGATGAGACCTGGGTATTCCTTTATGACCCAGAAACAAAGGCCCAATCAAAACTATGGAAACACCCAGGTTCACCAAGGCCAAAAAAGTTTAAATCACAGCGATCTGTAAACAAAGTTATGGCCACATTCTTCTGGGATTGCCGAGGAGTTATTCTCATCGATTACTTGGAACCAAACCAATCTATCAACAGTGATCAATACATTATTACACTTTAGAAGCCATCCACAAAAAAGGTCAAACAATTCCACTGTCAAATGTCATCTTACACCGCGACAATGTCAGATCTCACACTTCGAGGGCAACATATGCAGTCATTGCCAAAATTGGGTGGGCAATAATGCCACATCCACCATAGAGTCCTGATTTGGATCCTTCTGACTTTCATCTGTTTGGCCCTCTCAAATACTGTCTCCGGGTCAACAATTTGAAGACATAGGAGGTTGTTAAAATCGTCATACGTTCCTGGGTCAAACACCAACCACTGGAATTTTTTCAAAGTGGATTCAGAGCTTGGGTTGAGAGGTGGAGAAAATGTTTGAGGGCAGATGGTTAATATTTTTAGTAGACTCATTCTGTTACTAAGACTTCAAAGTATTTTACTGCAAATTTTCAAATCTGTATCAATAATAAAATTTTAGTTGTGAGCATTTTGGGCATTACTTTTTGAACAACCCTCGTATATTTAGCATATTATTTTATTATCATAAGACAAAAACATCTTGTGTATTGTTTATTACAATTATATCCAAGGTTATCATTTTCGTTTTAGGAGACCTATAAAATGCCCTTTGCCTACACTCTTCTCATTGTTACTTTCCATGTGATGCAAGTACCTGAATTCCTAGGTTCAGACTGTTCAGTAGCAGCAGAAACAGAACAGAAATTAAGCCATTTTGACTCATTCAGTAAATCTCTCAATACCTGGTGGTTGTTTTAAAGTAACAATTGTTCACACTTTACCAAGCATTCTGTGAAAGGATTATAGGTTTATCTTAAATATTAGCAGTGTGACCTTTATAAAAGGTCATACTGTTATCTACAATTCATAGTTTGCAGAGGGTTACTAATATACCAACAGCACAATTCCACAGAAAGTGATTACTTGTTTCTATAGCATTGGTTAAGTATGGAATGTGTTAGTGAACAACAAACTAAATGCCAACCCTGTTGTCTAGTTTACTAGAATCTCTGTAACAAAGTGCTATTAAAATGTTGCCATTTAGAAGCGGATACAGTTGGCTTAAAAAAACCGAAGCAGTAGGGGACATAATGTGTGTATCAAAGTCATGGGGATGTGCGATACACATCCAAATCAGTTTTAGTGTACAGTATATAAAAAAATATATTTTTGATTTTGAGTGTGGATAGGAATGTTTTGTTAAAAAATGGTTTCCAAATAAGATTGTAATATTTTTGTTAAGGATTGCTCTGTAACTGTGATAAACCATTTTCCTGGTTGAAGACTAGGTATCAGTGTCTGCAGGGCTCCAGGAACTGGGTCTCCTGGGGGTGGAGCTATAGAAAAACACACACACACACGGGGTGGGGATCACGGGAAATTATTATTAAGGAAAGAGGCAGAATGGATTCTGAGACTTGATGTATTATACCCTAAAGGTTTAAATGATAATATCTCCTTTGTTGGCTTTAGTTAAACTCTGAAGCACCGCTACCATTATGTGTTAGACTAAAGTTCCCTTTGGCTAAAATATCCATGATGATAGAATATTGGTGTATGTATGTATTTTGTTTTCATTGACCTGTGTGTTTTTTTATATAGGATAATTCAGTTAGATAATTGCTGATCTGTGCAGTATGGCGATGTGTTTTGAGGTTGTACCAATGTAAGTAACATTGGTTTGTAATAGATATTGACTCAGCATGGTTGCATTTTTTTGTGTATTACCCTATGAGCTTGATGTCCAAGCAACTATGTCCTGTGTGTGGAGATTTGTTCTGCTTTGTAATACATCGCTCTTTTTTACAATAATAATAACAATAACGATATACCCGGGTGATTGGGTTATGTGAGCAGTCTATTTTGGTACTGCTGGCGGCTAACTTTTATGTACTGTTGTATTTATACAATATAATGATGTACTATGTAGCCTGGTCATACGTAAGTGGTGTTGTGATTAAACAACTTGTCATTTTGTTGCTTAGCAACGCTTGGTGTGGGTGTCACGTGGTGTGCGCCGAGAGTGGTGACGTCATCGCCAGCGCCGACGATTCAGCGGGAACGAGGAAGCTGATCATGCGGCGCGGATTGGACACTTGGTGATTGGTGATGGGCTATTTAAGGTATGTTGTTTGTATGTTTTGTACTTTTCTGAAGACAGTTACATAAAAGAACTGAAATGTTACTATTTGGCTCACCTTCGTGTTTCCTCATATGGGTCCGTGAGTGCCGCACCTCCTGGTCTGTATATATATATATATATATATATATATATATTTATATAGAATATAAGAAGGCACTCAATAGGGACTTTAAAATAAAACTTGCCTTATGGAATGGAAAATACATTTTGGCCTAGGACAATACATCATAGTTATGAGAGGTTCAGAAACTGAGTTCCTGATTGTCAGATTGCAACAGGTAGTTAGTACGTGGCAGTGCATAAGCTTTTAGTGATTTAGTAAAATAATATAAGAAAAAAAAAAACATTAAAAATATTAACATTTGATTACGGGTATAGATTGTACTAGCATATTCCGTTGTGCTTCGCACACACACACACACACACACACTAGCCTCTATGGGGAAAAGATAATGAAAAAACAGAAAGTCCTTACAGTACTATTATAGAGTAAGTTAGCTCACTTACCTCATCAGGAAAGACAAGTTCAAAGTTTTCTCTACAGGTTAACTTGTTGTACATGTACTCTGCATTTTCCAGACATCTGTTAATTTGAAGCTCAAACCCACATGTACCCTACAAATAAGAACAGCTTAAAATATTTCCAAAACTCATAAAAAGTTAATCATTGTTTTTGTGAAGAAAAATATGGTTTCTGCCCTTGTCCACCCTTTTCAGTTATTCAAATTCCCAAATTGGCCCCATTTTATGACAAGTTCCTTTATTATAATATATTGTAACAATGATAAAATATTGCATCACTACCATGCGATCAATCTGAAATGCCATTATATAAGAACAAATAATAACCCCAGGCCCAAACTAGTAAGCACTGCATGGTAAACCCAAATTTTAACAAAAAATTTATATTTCAAGGGCAAAAGTTACATTGTTAATAATTGAATAATTTTGGTTTACCTTTGCCTTCCACATAAGCCAAAGTTTAAATATATCAACATGTCGACCACACTGAATTGTCTTGTCTCCTGTATCATAAGTTATATCATAATGTTTGTCTGGTTGAAAGAGATAATTGGCACAGAACTGGTTGCAAGCTTGCAAGAGACCCTGAAACAGAATAAAGCTCAAATTACCATGTATAAATGTTTGGCATTTTAAACAATCTTTCATACAGTAAGCTACTGTATAGTATAACACCACCCATTGAATTTGAAACTCATACAAATTCTAATATTCATTAAAAAAACCATGTGTTTGCATGATGGAATTTGAAGTCTATGAAAATATAGTTTGTTGTTAACATACATATATGACATGACTTTATAAAACAGATAAAATAAAACAAAAACACATACATATACTGTACACAGGACACCTTATTAACTACTTGATGTGTTGGGTGTTCCAGATTGTATAATACCAGTCCAGGAAAATTATGCAGTCCAGTACAAACTTTAAGAATTATGCAATCCAGAGCAAAATAGGCCACCTATCTTACCTTAGGTGGTGCACAGTTACAGTGGATTTGCCACTTACAATGAAAGCACGCCATCTCAGAGCTGAAACAGATATAGCCTATCAAATCCTTTTATCCGTTACCTCTTGAATATAGGTCATGCGCCATCTATGATTTCACTGGCTACTACAGAATATACTAGTTGCATTCTTGTAGATACCTATACAGATAGGAGGAATACGTTTTGTGGTGACAGGTGCACTTAGGAAAATGCAATAAGAATGATCCTGCAAAAAAAATTAAAAATTAACACACTATGCCCAAATGCCTCTTGTGGCTAATTACCTTCTCCCGAAAGAGAATTGCAGAACACTGTAGCGGAACGCTCATCATTTTATGGGGATTCCAGGTCACTGAGTTTGCCCTAACAACAAGTAAGAAATGTTCCAAAACAAAAATTAACAGGTTTCAAATATACTGTAGATGTTATGACAAGAAACATTAGAGTCAATATGAGAGGTTAGTAAGTCTATAAATGTTTAATCACGTTACACTGGAAACACATTTGGAGCTTTTTAACTGTACAGTAGTACACAGCCATCCCAAAACACAACTTGTTTTGATCACTACACACATAAAATTTAATTGACTGTACCTTTCAATGCCATTCATCTTAAAACGGTGTTTTTTTGACAACAGCAATCCTCCACCCCATGCAGCCTATGACAGAACAGGAAATAAAGAAAAAAAAAACATGTGGCTGTGTCAAACATATTATATATTGTTGGTTGTTTGTAAGCAGTATATACTTTATTGTATGCTTATTAATAAGACAAAACTATTACTGTAAAATTTATTTTGATTCCCTTTATTAATACTTAAGCCAAAATAGTCTTACATCAACATGCATCCAGAGTCCATATTTCTCACAAATGTCAGCAATCTTGTCAAGAGGATCAAATGCTCCATACACTGTGGTCCCAGCCGTGGCGCTGACATAAAATGGAACATGTCCCTGGAAACAATAGAGGCAATTCAAATAACTGCAAATAAAATAATAATCGTCCATCCTGCACTTAAAGGAAATAATTTTAAAATAAATGGGAAGAACTAAAAGTCAGAGTCACAATGGAGTTGAGATTATGGAAGGCACCAAATAAACATCAGAAGCCATTTTAATGGCCTAAATGGTTAAAAACAAGTTTTATTTAAACAGATATGGGAATCAAACTCATTGCTTCCAATGAACCAATGCCCCCAAGCAGTTGCATTGCATTTTTCCAGAGCTGCCTGATCCATTTACTTGTGTTGAATAAAAGCAATTGCTTTAATGTTAGTGGAGTGACCTCCACCCATGTTTATTATCATGTTAGCTATCCGATGTCACCACAGTTTACTGCAACACCATGGATTTTATAAAAAACAAAAAGCTATTTTTTTTTAAACATACAGATGTTCAATGTTAGTTTGAAAATATTTCTATACACCAAGGCCAGGTTATTTAATTACATCCGCATACTTTATCAAGTACATGTGATAAACTACTAGTTGTGAACATTTACAGTCATAATAAAAAGTAACTCACCATCTTTTTTTCTTTTACTATTTTTTCCTCCAAATCAGATGGAATCATCTTTCCTCTGAAAAATGGTAAACAGGCACAACAAAAACCCTGTATGTAAGTTCAAGTTCTGGGTGTTCTTTCCAAAGTAAAGCAAAAATTAGGAAAACTCTTTAAAGTATACCGCTCATCTACACCTAACTGTGCCCTACATAAATACTGGATCACACATGAGATTTACTCTGTTACAGATGTATATTCTAGCTTTTTTCTGCTGATCAGTTATAAATATCGATGAGTGTTACTGTGCTCCTGAGAAACAAACATGGGGAATTTAAATAAAACAAAATTTTGAGACTCCTGTAGTACATGTCCAAATGAATGGATTTACTATTTAGTGGTTTGGAGGGTGATTCTTACATCACTAGCAGTGTGTGGTGGGTTTCAAAGAACAAAACTGTTGGCAAGTTATGCACATGTGCTGGGAAAACTGGTACAAATTTGCCATAAAAAAGTGAGGAAGCACGGTGTCCACTTCTACTGAGTTGAATGCCATCAGGATTGCCAATACTTATTCACTGCATGTTGCTGTTATCTATTACCCCCTGTACGGTATCACACCAACAATTAGTTAACTCATCTCTTATCCTGTGATATGTCCACCATCATTACAGGTTGGTTAAATATTCCCATTAATCATACACATTGACATTGAGCCTCGAATCTACTCTTTAAAACTTCATGCACTGCCCCTTTCAATAGGCCGATTGTTCTACTAGATGGCCACTGCCTCGTCCAGCGTCTCTGAGGTTGCTCAAAACTGTCAACAGAACTGAGTTACTCAGAGCTCCGATAATCAACTCATCTGCGACCTATGCTGCAACTTTGTATGCAGGCGCTTGGATTTGTGAAGCCATTGGTGGGTGTCTTAATACTAAGCCCGGCAGCTGTGACATTTGCTTGTTTTCGCACACCCGCTGCATAGAAATTTGCAGCAGTGGTGGTGTGACGATTAATCACAAGAATAATCGCCAGAAATAATATTTTGTGAAGTCCTTTAATTGAACTGTGTGTGTCTAGAAGGGCTGAGTCATTACCCCACCTCTTTTGAAGATAGGCATTCCAGGAAGAGGGGTTGATAATGATCTATGTCCTGTGATTTGAGGAGTGTTATATAACTGTGTATCCTTTAGCTCTATAGACTGTATAAACATGGTATGTCCATTGCTATTTGGTGTGCAGGTCAGAAAGGGCTGGAATTAGCAAGTGAATGGCTTTCAGGTAACAAAATGATGTATATCCCTCACAGTGTGAGGCCATGTGTGAACAACTCTCCCTTTTTATGACCCCTGAAGTCAGTGTCCTAGATCATAATCCCAGAACCAGACCTCCAGTTACTTCAGTGCCCTACTTCAAAAGACTATTATAGAGGCTAAGATAAGGATTCTGGTATTTACTATAGGTCTAGAAGGGGGAAGTTGAAGAGTGAGTTATATCATCACTTATCTTTAAAGCAGGGACCCTGTTAGTTTGGCCAGGTAACCCTGTATTGGAAATCTATTAATCTTAAACCCTGCTGACCTGATTGGGAGACCCTGTTAAGTATGAACAAAGAAATAGGGATGTATAAAAAGAGAATACCATCCAACATTCAATGTCCACTCCTTGGGGTTCAGACAGTCAGGTCTGGGAGTGCATCAGGATATTCCTGTGGGTGAGATCCCCCACCCCATCAGCAGTGCTAAGAACTTTAGTGTAAGTTGTCTTAGGGACTCTGATTTATTTCTCTCTTTTATTTTGTAACAGAATATTTGCATTATAATCTGTTTGTCATTTTATTAATATTTTTGTAACTAAGCCTTGAAAATATTTTTTGGATTAAACACATTTAATCTAGCATATTCTCCGTGATTCTTATTGAACTTGCGTGCCTGGATAGGCCCATGCTACATATTTGTGTGTCATTTGAATGTGATTTATTATTAATCTGTTGGGAGATCGCAGACCTCCGGAGAACAGTCTGCGTGGTGGCAGAAGAACCGTGTATTTTGGTAAGTGACCGCGGTGCGCCGGCATCACAACCAGCTGATCCAGATTGTTGTATCTGCGAGTCAGCCCGGGTTCGTGACAAATTGGTGGCAAGCGGTGGGATTATTTTTATAAGAATTTAAGTCAATTAGTTGTGTGATTCTGGATAGGATCAGCATTCTAATTGACCGGAGAGTACGCTCAAGGCTTATAATATTGTAAAAGACATACAGTTGCAAATACTTTCTGTCCCCCCCTTCTCTTGGTTTTTCTTTGGCAAGAAGTGAGATCCGAGATGGCCGCTGGGTACAAGCATCTAAAGAAGGATGAGCTTTGTGACCTATGTAAAGACAGAGGGATTGTCGGCACCAACAAGAGCAAAGATCAGCTGATCCAAGCACTCCTAGAGGGAGATAAGGGCCAGGATGCTGGAAAGGATAACGCTGAGGCAAACTTTGTTGGGAGAAATCCTCTGACACTGGACATTACCACCGATACTAGGGAAAGGTCGGATACCTTTGCTAGTTCCAGTGACGATATGGCCTTTTTTAAGTTCTTGGAAAACGCCCGCAAAGTTTTGGGGAAAAAGGACTTTGCGTTGCTCCTGCAGCAAATGCAGCTAATGCATCAGTCCCAAGCCAGGGAAGCAGAGGGACGTGCTGCTGCTGCTGCTAGGGAAGCTGCCCAGGAGGTTGCAGAACGGGAAGCAGCGGAACGTGAGGCAGACAAGGAAGCTGCCCGGGAGGTTGCAGAATGTGAAGCTGCAGAATGCCAAGCAGAGCGCTTATACCAGCTGGACCAGGCTGGGTTACAGTATCAGCCTGCAGCTAGAGACTTACATGTCACTCACCCAGAGAATTTCCTTGAGTTGGAACCTGAGCTGAGAACCCAGTCAGCACCACGGGATCAGAGTGAGCATGTTGTACCAGATCCAGATGATCCATTGCCCACGATGAGTATAGCAGAGCTAATTGAAGAATGTCAGCTGCAAGGTGTCTCCTGCCACAGCAATAATCGCAGTGAGATAATCAAGCAGCTAATATCTGCACAGGAAGACCCAGCCAATGCGTTTAGCGATTATCGCATGAGTACTATTTCTCCGGGCCCAAAGATGAGTCTTGCATACCAGCTGCAGTGTCTAGAGGAGAGTTTTGAATGCGCTTTTCAAGGAGCATGTGATTGGGGGAAACTCCATACCCCATTTTGGCAAGACCAGTGTCGCCGGGTGGATGCTGAAAGGCACCGCCTGCAACAGCTTATTACACAAGCTAGAGAATCAGCCACCCAGCCTACAGAGGTGGCCCGCAAGGAAAAGATGCCATCACCAGCTACAGTCAACATGGAGTATTCTGCTGAGTTATTGCATCCGGAGGCCAAGTTCACGCTGCTGAGGAAAGCTGATGGTACTAGCAGTGTACCACCACAGGACACCCAGAATTTGCTACAGGGGGAGGCCAATTTTGCACAGGACATAATTGTTCAGAATCCTACTTCTATGAGAGAGGTGGGAATGTCTGTGAATAATCCCACAAATGTGTTAGTGGACACTGAAGTTGGATGATTATCATCCCAATATGTTCCTGCAAATGTTGTTCCTGCTTTCTCTATTGCTTCTATTGCACCGTGTGACTCCTCTCAGGTAGTATGTGTTCCTGCTATCTCTATTGCTTCAATTGCACTGTGTGACTCCTCTCAGGTAGTATGTGTTCCTGCTATCTCTATTGCTTCTATTGCACTGTGTGACTCATCTCAGGTAGTATGTGTTCATACTGAATCTTGCAATGTTGTGACTTTATGTCAAGAACCTGAAATGCTCAGTGATCCTTTTGCATTTTGGAAGGTGACAGAGACATGTGAGGATGATGTCATTGCTGATGTTGATAATGCTGCGATCATAATACAAGCTAACCCTGTTTTTCCCCAGGTGAATTATGATGACCAGTGTCATTTGGGTATAACAGTATGTGATGACAAAATTATTGCTGACCTGTCTGTCCCAGAAACTAACCCTTTGCAGATTCCAAGTGCAGAATCTAGGCAGGCAGAAACGTGTTACATTGCAAATATATGTGATAGGGGGTTAGCAAATGATTTGATAACTGTTCCCTTATCAGTATTTGAGGTTAATACTGTATGCAACAGTGAGTCCAATGTAACCCCTTCATTTACAGTAATGACTCGTCCCACAGCAGCACAGAGGGGCTGTGAGTTAACCATTGCAGGTGTGGAAACCAGCTCAATAGAGGTTAATCCCCCTTATCCCCCCTCCCTTCTTGTACACAGGTCAGTCTCAGACACTGAATTGGGAAAGGGCGGGGCAGCTGCTGCCCTAAACTCCTCACAATGACCAGGTATTACAGAGGGATGCTATCAAAGCTGAACAGCAAACTGACCCAGTCACAAGCCATACACCCCCCACTGGGCTGTTTGATAAGGACCTGACTGGAATGCTGGATAGCAATGCATTAGATGATCATGTGAGGGAGGAGGGGGTGTCAGAGTCACAGCTGGCACTGTTAAGCATCCTACCTCTTGAATTAGAAGTGCAGGCTGGTGATCAATTTTTTAAAAATGTGGTGTCTGATTGTACTTTGTCTCCAATGACTGACATGGAGGTTGCAAAAGTTCCCGTTCCTGTTGTAGGTATCAGGGAGCTAGAAATTGACAATGATCACTCCCAGATACTGTGTATGGAGATGGAGCCAGAGCAGAGTGATAAAGGGAAGTACTCCCTACCTGAGCCAGCAGTGATTCAGACCAGGTCAGTTGAGCTGGAGGCCCAGGACTGCCCAGAAGGCATGAGTGAGGTGCCGTACTCAAGGCACAGGGTAGAAGGAGGTATCCATCACCCACAATCAGACATGGGGGAGGCTATAGCTTCAGGGTCTACCCCTAAGGTTGATGAGAAGGTTGTGTCTATGTTAGGTACTGCCGAATACTCCCATTCTGAATCCCACTCTATCACCTTAAACCAAATACTTAGGACTTTCGTGGAGTCTCAGGGAAGAGACCAGGAGGGGTTCCTGCCTCATACCGTGAGGTGCCGCAGGAACACTCTGGCTTCTCACCCTCTAGACTCCTATACGGGCGCAGGGTGTGTGGCCCCTTAGATTTGGTTAAGAAAGAGTGGGAAGGTAAATTGATTAAACTGAATCAAACTGAAATGTCAGTGGTGTCGTATATGGTGAAGTTCAGGGAGGAGTTACAGTCCCTAGGGGGAATGGCGCAGAATGACCTGAACCCTGCGCAGGTGAAACAAAAGCTCTGGTATGACTGCAGCATGAGGGAGGGCACCTTTGAGTTAGGCCACAAGGGCCTGGTGCTGAGCCCTATGCAGCTGATCAAGCTACAGGCTGCCTGGGAAAGTCCCCAGCTACTAGTGCCACATCTCCAAGATGTCAATTATATGTTGGCAGCAGGGGAGGGATGGAAGAGCGAGACTGTGTTCCACAGTAATTTGCTCAGAGCTTGGCAAGACATGGAAACTTGCTTAATAGCCATGTGTTGCCTAAATGAAAATGTCCAGAAACCTGACCCCTTGGTAAATGTAGCAGCTGCTGCTAAAGAGGCAGATGGGTACTGCAATGAGGTAACATGGTATTGGGGGTCACAGGAGAGAATGTGATAGGTGGATCACTGTCTCTCCTGTGTCCAACTTCAGGGGGGCGTGTGACGATTAATCACAAGAATAATCGCCAGAAATAATATTTTGTGAAGTCCTTTAATTGAACTGTGTGTGTCTAGAAGGGCTGAGTCATTACCCCACCTCTTTTGAAGATAGGCATTCCAGGAAGAGGGGTTGATAATGATCTATGTCCTGTGATTTGAGGAGTGTTATATAACTGTGTATCCTTTAGCTCTATAGACTGTATAAACATGGTATGTCCATTGCTATTTGGTGTGCAGGTCAGAAAGGGCTGGAATTAGCAAGTGAATGGCTTTCAGGTAACAAAATGATGTATATCCCTCACAGTGTGAGGCCATGTGTGAACAACTCTCCCTTTTTATGACCCCTGAAGTCAGTGTCCTAGATCATAATCCCAGAACCAGACCTCCAGTTACTTCAGTGCCCTACTTCAAAAGACTATTATAGAGGCTAAGATAAGGATTCTGGTATTTACTATAGGTCTAGAAGGGGGAAGTTGAAGAGTGAGTTATATCATCACTTATCTTTAAAGCAGGGACCCTGTTAGTTTGGCCAGGTAACCCTGTATTGGAAATCTATTAATCTTAAACCCTGCTGACCTGATTGGGAGACCCTGTTAAGTATGAACAAAGAATTAGGGATGTATAAAAAGAGAATACCATCCAACATTCAATGTCCACTCCTTGGGGTTCAGACAGTCAGGTATGGGAGTGCATCAGGATATTCCTGTGGGTGAGATCCCCCACCCCATCAGCAGTGCTAAGAACTTTAGTGTAAGTTGTCTTAGGGACTCTGATTTATTTCTCTCTTTTATTTTGTAACAGAATATTTGCATTATAATCTGTTTGTCATTTTATTAATATTTTTGTAACTAAGCCTTGAAAATATTTTTTGGATTAAACACATTTAATCTAGCATATTCTCCGTGATTCTTATTGAACTTGTGTGCCTGGATAGGCCCATGCTACATATTTGTGTGTCATTTGAATGTGATTTATTATTAATCTGTTGGGAGATCGCAGACCTCTGGAGAACAGTCTGCGTGGTGGCAGAAGAACCGTGTATTTTGGTAAGTGACCGCGGTGCGCCGGCATCACAACCAGCTGATCCAGATTGTTGTATCTGCGAGTCAGCCCGGGGTCGTGACAGGCGGCATTATCCTTTATTTCTGAAGCAGGCCCTATGCTCAGTTTCTGATCTTTAACAAATTATTTGTCCCTTCTCAGATGACCCATAATCACCTGAAAGTTCTCTCATTAGTTTGAGCTTTCTACTGACAAACTCTTCCAACTCCCCCCTTACCTTCAGAATTCTCAGTTCTACTAACTTTTCACCTCATTGCAACAACATCTCCTCAATTTCTACATGCTCTTAAATGTCCTTAATGTTAGTCCCACATCTTAAATAAACCCGTACACCAGCCCTTGATCATATGGGAAAGATTTCTGGACTGCACAACCTGACATATATATATATATATATATATATATATATATATATATATGATGGGAGGTGCTACCTGATGAGACTAATTGCAGGCACAGAAACAGACAAATCTCAGGTGCACAACTCCAAATTATTAATAATATATATAAATGCAATAAAATTTTGCAATCAATAGAGGTTTTCAGCATAATCATGGCCAAGGTTATGGGCCTACCCACCATATCCAGGTAACCTCTTTCGGGTAGGTCCCTAACATACTAGGGTTCAAATCCAGGGCGCAGCACCCCCCAAAACCGGCCCAGCCAAGCCGCCCCAGGGCACCACCATAGTAAGAAAAGTGCAGTGTAAAGAGATAGTTAAGAGCAGCTGCATATAAAGAATGAAAATAAAAAGGTGAAGTACATATATATTAAACACACACAGTGAAGGGTTAAAATGTGTTATAAAGGAAAATGTGTTATAATGCGGTACCCTGAGACAGATTAACCAACGCAATCCAGGGGGACCCACACCCCAAAATTGAACCAAAGTTTCACTACAGTATAAAACTTGTAGGACTTATCTAGAATTGTGCCTAATACAGTGTGCATATACATTACCATACTCCATGCTTTTAAACCAATAAGGAAGGGTGCTAGTCCAGAATGAGGGCGTCTCTTTTCCCTCAGAAGTGCAGTAAAGCACATTAAATGGAGCATACGGGAAAGATTTCTGGACTGCACAACCTGACATATATATATATATATATATATATATATATATATATATAATGGGAGGTGCTACCTGATGAGACTAATTGCAGGCACAGAAACAGACAAATCTCAGGTGCACAACTCCAAATTATTAATAATTGACCTCACTAATCTAACCCACATTACAAGTCAGCCTCAATGTCAAATGTTGAACACAAAAGAAACTTCAAAAACTTTTGCACAAAAAAAAAAAGAATGTACAGTAATTGGCCGTAATCATGTATTTTGTGACCTACTCTCATTCACTGCTATCTACTGTTCCAAACAAAATGCTCTGGCTATTGCCAAGCATAATTCTAATATTTCATTGCTGTAATACTTTTTAATCTTTCCTCAAAACTTCCTACAACCAACCCACTATCCACCATTAGTGTCTTAAGGTGCGTATCCATTACACGAGATTGGAACGACTATGATTACAACATTGTAATTGTTCAATCGTTCATCATCCTGTGCAGTGGATAATGTGCCCACACTGAACGATATGTAGTTCAGTGCAGGCACCCTCCCTCATCCCCGATCTCGTAAGGTTGGCCTAAATGTTCAAGTGATGACAAATGCCGACAACGACCAGTGGAAGACAGCATCACTGGTTGTTGCCGGCATAATTGCGGCACAATTAATGAGTGATTGAATGATGACAATGTTGTAATAGTTATTTCACTATAATTTTTCTCGTGTAGTGAATACGCGCCATTAGATCTTGCTTCCAACTAAATAAATTTGATAAGATCAAATATGAAATGGTAATCTGCTCTATTCATGCTCTCACCCTCTGAAATCTACTCTTCATTTTTTCTAACAAATGAAGAGGAAGGATCTACTCTTCTCTCCTGACTTCTACTTTTGATCTTATACTCTCACAAACAATTTGATTCCTGTCTCCTGTGTTTATCCCAATCTTAACTAATTCTAATCTCTCTCTTTCTGGATTTATTCTATGATTACTCCTACTCTAAGAAAAAAAAAACAAGAACAAAATTGAGACTCAAATTCTCTCTCAAATTATCTTCCTATTTCAAAGTGACAATACCCCACAAGTTTTTCAGAGGCTTACCTACACTTGCATCACACAACTTACTGGACTCTCAGTCAGGTTTTCACTTTCAACATTTCACAGAGTCTACACTGACTAAAAGGTGGTCAATGATGATTTTATAACTTTCATATCAAAAGGACATTACTCATTACTGATCTCCTGCATCTCTCTGCTGCATTTGATATCATAGACCACTTTCTTCTCATACAAACACTACATTCCTAAGCTTTTCAGGGCACTGTCCTATCCTGGCTTTTATCCTACTACTCAAATCACTCTAAGTGTTTGTCTGGCTCTGCTTCTGCACCACTTGCAGGTTGGACTAATGCAAGGCTTGGTCCTAGGTCCTCTGCTGTTCACAAGCTATACTACTTTTCTTGGAAAACTAATAAGTAACTTTGGTTTCAATAACATCTCTATTTAAATTATACCAACAACTTCCTATCCTCTCTGGATCTCTTACAATCTGTTGATCTATGTTACTAAAGATCTTTCATTTGGATACATTTTCACAACCTCAAGTTCAAATCCAACAGAAGTTCTCACAGACATAAGTATCTGTGCTGATAACCCATCAGCCAATCCAATCCTTCAAGCCAGCTGACTAGGTGTCACCCTTGACTTAGAATATGGAGAGCAGATGACAGTTCTTTCTCCTTCCAAATAATGTTAAACATCTACTAAATATTTCCAGAATATACAAATCTCACACAAGACACTGCAAAAGCTTTAATTTGTGCACTCAATAGGCCTGATTGTAAGTCGGATACAGCCATGTCTTGCATCAAATGCCAGCCTTTCGCTGGTGTACATCTGTGTGTCCAAATGCTCAAAGGACTGAGACACATTCTGTCAGCATCTGTAGACACTGAAATACCACTTAGTGTATCTTGATAGGGGAGCGAGTAAGCATCTGGGAATGCAAACACTTCAGCAACATTCCTACAAACACTCACATAACACACCCATAAGACTGATCCTCTCCGTTAATCTGAATTCCCCCCCCCCCCAGTTACTGCCCAGGAATGCCTCATACATTGTCAATGTACTTCTTTCAGAGTTGCACTTTCCATTATAAATGCACACAGGGAGAATACAAGCAGGATGCACAACTACTGTACGTCTGACATTGGCATAGCGTGGCTCTTGATCTCTTGAATTGACAAACTACAATAGCCAACTAATTGATTTTCCCCATAAAAGATTGTGATCCCTTAAATTTATTTTGAATGCAGCAGCTAGTCTGATTTTAATAAAATGGTATTCTGCTGGTTCCTTCTGCCAGTCCTTAAATTGGTTCCTATATTTCACATAATCCAATATGAAAGGATTTTACCATATAAGGCCATAACTGCTTTTCACTTGTTTCAAAATGTTTCCCAACTTGACCCCTGTGTACTGCACATGATCTTCATGTCTCATCAACGTCATGCGATGTAGGGGTTTTCTGAATTTTGCGCACAAATTATCGATTAACTATGTGCACAGTGTGTGAAGCACAGGATCCAGATGTGGAGACAGTGGCAATGTCAGATGCAAACGGACATTTTTTTTTGTCTGCACATGGGTTTAAGTCAGGGGCATATCTATAATGAGTGCAAGGTTTGCAGTGCACACGGGACCCTGATCCAGGGGGGCCCATACACTGCCCCATATGGATCTTGCCACTCCACACACACACACATATATATATATATATATATATATATATATATATATATAAAATGTATACACACACACACAGTCAGCCTGGTGCTGGCTGCAGAAATCACCTGGAAAATGGCCACCTAAGCCTTTTCCCAGTGATTTGTGAATGCGCAGTACAGATGTCTCAAGAACACAGCGTGGGTGAAACCACCAGAGCAGAGGGTGTCCAATCAGAGCCTGCACATGGGTCCCCTGCTCTCTTAAATCACCATAATCAGATAGTTATCACTTCGAGTTGAACAAAGGATGCAAGAGCTGTGGAATTCAATGGGAATTCCTGGGAGGTAACGGGGGTGGCTAGCCAGATGCATGCATGATGCTGACAGCAGCTGCAT
Organism: Taudactylus pleione; assembly: GCA_031769625.1. Taxonomy (NCBI): domain Eukaryota; kingdom Metazoa; phylum Chordata; class Amphibia; order Anura; family Myobatrachidae; genus Taudactylus; species Taudactylus pleione. Next base: position 28,092,048 of record JAUIMM010000115.1, read on the forward strand.
CTAAAGATGCAGTACATAGCACCGACATTGGACGCCATGTTCAGATAAAGAAATTGTAAATCCCATAGGGCTAGTGCAAGCTTTGATGTTGCATCTAAAGACACATAGAGAAGGAATTGTGCTGCAGCAAGTGGGCATCTCACTTGGCTCAATTATTCATGGCATTAGCATAAAGAGGCACAGTGTGTATCTGTGTGTGATAGAGACATGGTTTATGCATTAGTGTATGTGGGTACATATCATCAGTAGACTAAAGTGGGCACAGGCAATTAGAGTAAAGGGGCACCAATTATAATTATTAAACTAAACTAGGTGGCATAGATTAATATTATGAATAGTCTACAAAATACTTACAGCTCAATTAGCCAATTTTAACTTCGATAACATTTTGTAGGAAATTATGTTAATCTAGATGTCTGTTCAAAAAAACTGTAGTTTTTGTGCTCTAGCATGGACATTGTTAGAATATTTTATTGTAATTATCCTGTGAAAACTGCAGTACTGTCGTGCCTCCAGCATCATTTTATGTTTGTTATATTATTATCATCATCTTTATCATTTATATGGCGCCACAAATGTTCTGCAGCACCTTACAAAGTACATAAACAAGTTGTAGACAAGCGACTTACAGAACAATACACTACAGGACCAGGACATGGATAATATATATTGCTACATTAGCGACCATAACACCCAGATAAGCAATAGAGCGTAAGCAACCAAGTGTTAGGTGCCCTAGTGGTGAGTAAGAAGTAGATGAAACTAATGTAGGGAGAAGCTGAAGAGGGTAGAGGGCCCTGCTCATAAGAGCTTACAATCTAAAAGGCAGGGGAAGACAAACAGGGGTGACACAGATGGGGTAGATGGGGAGGAAGGAGCATGTAGCAGGGAGTTAGAATGATAGCTGGAAGACTTTGATGAAGTAGTGGGTCTTGAGAGCCTGTTTGGAGGCAGGAGTGGGAGGAAGTAATCAGCTGGCATGAAAGGCGGCGTGCATTAGTTGAATGAAGAGAGCGGAGAGGAGAGTGAAGGGAGATGAGATCAGAGATGTACTGTATATGGGAGAAGATTGGGTGAGGGCTTTGTAAGTGAGCGTGAGAACCTTAAATTTGGTTCTAAAAAGGGAAGGGGAGCCAGTGGAGGGCTTGTAGGAGAGGGGAGGCAGATGTAGAGCATTTGGAGAGGAAGATACGCCATGCAGCAGCATTAAGGATAGACTGGAGAGGAGAGAGATGGGATTTGGGGAGGCCAGAAAGGAGGAAGCTACAGTAGTCCAATCTGGAGATGACCAGTGAGTGTATGAGGGTTTTAGTAGCATCCTGGATGAGATAGGGTCTGATCTTAGAAATATTTTGAGATGGAAACAGGACTGTGAAAGGTTCTGGATCTGTGGTTTGAAGGAGAGGGATGAGTCCAGGATAACTCCAAGACAGCGCACCATGGGACTAGATGAGATAGTTATTCCATCAATTGATAAAGAAATAGTGGGAAGTGAGGTTATGTGGAAGTGTGGGAAGATGATCAGCTCTGTCAGACATATTAAGGTTAAGAAATCGTTGGGACATCCAGGAAGAGATAGCAGAGAGACAGTTGGAGATACGAGTCAGAAGAGAGGGAGAGATCAGGGGAGGAAAGGTAGATTTGAGTATCATCAGCATAGAGATGATAATGGAGGTCAAAAGAGCTCATTAGTTCATGTAGAGAGGAAGTATTGAGGGAGAATAGGAGAGGTCCAAGAACAGAACCTTGGGCCTTCTCCTTCCCTCACAGCAGCCCAGCATACAGCGTGTGCTGAGCTGCAGTGTGAGACTGCTTGTGGCTGCTAAGCAGCAGCCACAGCAGTCTCCTATGCCTGTGGGGGGAGCAATCACACTGATCGCACCCTCCCTGATTGTGCGCTTGGCTGAGTGGCTCACAGCGCTTCAAAAGTGTTTTTTTTTGTCTCATGGGGGCATGACCACATCCCTCCTCCGTGAACAGGCCATGCCCCCTCTTCACCTGGGCCCAGCTAGGCTCTCTACGCTTAACTAGAACTTTGTGGGCCACATAAAAGGATCTTCTGGGGACTTCTTCAAGAGTGGTAATGGATGTGTGGAGTACTTTCTATTTATCCCCTAAGTAGTGGGAGTTGTACTGCTAAAATTCGTGCCAAAAATGGCATCTGCGCATGTGCAGTGCATGACGGCCATTTTGCATGACATTAATGATGTCTGCGCTCCCCTGCAATATGCAGTGGCGTTAGATTCTGGACCTGTCTCTGCATGTGTCAGTGGCTGAATCATCAGCCTGGCTGTGTCTGCGTATGATTTAGTGTTAAAAAACGGGGCCCAGGTGTCTGTTCATGTATATCAGTGGCCATTTTGTTGGTGGGACAGAAACCTGTACCCACTAGGCGGCGGCCATTTTAATGGTAGGATGAAAGCCTGCATCAGCAATGTGGCCGCGATTTTCTTGGTTAGGAAGAGCAATGGCCCTCATTCAGAGGCTGTCACAAGAAGGGATCACTCTCTCTGAATGAGGGCGGGCGCTTCTGTTTTTTGTGTGGCCTCCTGGTCACTGCATGCGCAATGGGGGAACATAAACCCGCTTGCGAGCGTCCTGTGCTCGCGAGCGGGTCTGAATGACCCCCTGTGTGCGCAGTAGCTGCACGTGCATCAACAAAGTAGTGCCAAGCATGCGCCTGTGTCATAAGTAAAGGGCCGGCTGGCTTGACCGTTAAAGGGTGCTGTAACCCCCAAAGTGCACTCCAAACCAAATAAAAAAATATTTTCTGTGTTTGTGAATTGTGTGCACTGTGGCTGTACGTGCATCAACAAAGGAGCAGCGCCAAGCATGTGCCTGTGTCCCATAAGTAAAGGGCCGGCTGGCTCATTTCTTAAAGGGTGGTGTAACCCACAAAGTGCACTAGTCTCCAACAAAAATAAAAAATTATTTTCTGTGTTTGAGCGCGCCTTAGCCGCACGTATATATCAATATAAAAGAAATGGAGGACCAAACTTTCTCCGATAAAAATAAAATAGGGAAAGATCAAGAACCACTTCCTCCTAGTGCTGTTGCTGGGAGTTGTTCATCATCCCAGAGAGGAAGTAGGAACACCACTACTTTTACTAAACAATTGACCCTCCAACAGTCCTTAGTGAGGAGGATGAAGTATGACAGCAGTCATCCTGAAGCAAAACGTATAACTGAGGCCTTGACTGCTATGTTGGTGTTAGACGTGCGTCCAGTATCCGCCATTAGTGCAGTGGGATTTAGACAAATTATGGAGGTAGTGTGTCCCCTGTTCCAAATCCCGTCTAGATTATACCTGCATCCTCAAAGCAGCAGCAACAAGCGTGCGTCTGTCTGTTAAAGGGTGGTGTAACCCTCAAAGTGCGCTCCACAAAAAATAAAAAATTCTTCTTTTTTTTCTGTCTTTGTGAATTGTGTGGGCTGTAGCCGCACCTGCATCCTCAAAGCAGCAGCGACAAGCATGCGTCTGTCTGTTAAAGGATTACATCGGTGACAGCATCCAAGTAGGCATGTCAGACAGTCCATAGCTGTACTGGCAGGAAAGAGAGGCAATTTGGAGGCCCCTGTACAAACTGGCTCTATTTTACCTGAGTTGCCCCCCCTCCAGTGTGTACTCCGAAAGAGTGTTTAGTGCAGCTGGGAACCTTGTCAGCGAAAGGCGTAGGAGGTTGCTTTCACAAAATGTGGAGAAGATGATGTTCATAAAAATGAATTATCAACTCTTCCAGGGAGACCAGCCTCCAGAACGTACAGAGGGACCTGTGGTTGTGGATTCCAGCAGGGACAAATTAATACTCTGTGAGGATGTACACAACACTGAAGAGGGTGAGGAATCGGTGGATGAGGAGGATGAGGATGACATCTTGCCTCCGTAGAGCCAGTTTGTGCAGGGACAGATTAATTGCCAGCTTGTTTTGTGGGGGCCCAAATGAACCAATCATTTCAGCCACAGTCGTGTGGCAGACCCTGGTGCTGAAATGATTGGTTTGTTAAAGTGTACATGTCCTGTTTATACAACCATAAGTGTGGGTGGGAGGGCCCAAGGACAATTCCATCTTGCACCTCTTTTTTTTCTTTGAATTATGTACTGTTTGGGGCCTAGTTTTTCAAACTGCCATCCTGTCTGCCACTGCAGTGTCACTCTTAGATGGACCACGTGTTTGTGCCACCCACTCGTGTCGCTTAGCATAGTCATCCAGCTACCTCGGTGCAACCTTTTGGACATAAAAACACTATTGTGAGGTGTTCAGAATAGACTGGAAATGAGTGGAAATTAAGGTTATTGAGGTTAATAGCATAGGAGCAGAAAAACCCACAAATTCTGTGAGTTTAGCTGTTTTTAAAAAAAAATACAGATCCAAAACACAAAACCCAGAACCCAAAACACAGAAGGGTGGTTTTGGCAAAAAAAATCCAGATCCAAAACACAAAAACACGAAAAGTGGCCGGTGCACACCCCTAATTTAAATGAGACCATAAAAACTTTAAAAGCAACAAAGGATAGTAGTTATGTCACATAAAAAAGCAGAAACATTGCGTACATAAGATACAATAAAAAATGAGTGCAGGTTTACAAGAATTTAGCTATTTCATAGCTATCATTAAGGCCATTAGGTTGGAGAGTATTCAGTTTAAAAGTCCCAAACATTTCTCGCTGCGAGAGTTTATTGGAGAGATCTCCGCCTCTTTGGCCTAATTTCACATGTTCAATGCCTTTAAAGGTTAAGAGTTCTGGATTTGAATCGAGGAATGTTTTAAAATGTTTTGACACTGAATGACTTTCAATGTTGTTCTTAATATTTCTTACGTGTTCCTGGATTCTGTGTTTCAGGTTCCTTTTCGTTTTGCCCACGTATTTCAGTTGACAAGGGCATTATGTTTAAATCAATATATTTTCATCACTATAGATGTAATCAGATGCATTACCCACTGACACACTAGTTATTTTATGAGTTAACCACAAAATGGCCATGTCTGTAGCTTTAATAACAGACAGTGCCCTTCCTAACCAAGAAAATGGCTGCCGCAAAGCTGATGCAGGCATTCATCCTACCATTAAAATGGCCGCCACCTAGTGGGTACAGGTTTCTGTCCCACCAACAATATGGCCACTGATATACATAAATGGACACCTGGGCCCCGCTTTTTAACACTAAATTATACGCAAACACAGCCAGGCTAACGATTCGCCCACTGACACATGCAGAGACAGGTCCAGAATCTAACTCCACCGCATTATTGCAGGGGAGCGCAAACGCCATTGATGAATTCATACAAAATGGCCGCCATGCACTACGCATGCGCAGATGCCATTTTTGGTGCTAATTTTAGCAGTACAACTCCCACTACTTAGGGGATAAATAGAAAGTACTCCACACACCCATTACCACTCCTGAAGAAGTCCCCAGATGAAACGCGTTGAGGCCAGCTGACCTGGGCTCTATATCCTTTGGACCCAAGAGGACTGGGTACCATTTTAAAAAAGCATAATTCTTACTTTTTTATTTTGTATGTATCGTACACAGGGCCTAATTCAGACCCGCTCGCGAGCGCTGAGCGCTCTCAAGCGGGTCGATGGTGCCCTACTGTGCATGCGCACGATGGAGGGAGCTCCGTCGTGCGCATGCACGAGACCCGCATAGCGACAGCCAAGCTGTCGCTATGGGTCTCGCACCAAAGGGGGCGTGCTGTCAATGGTGACTGACAGCACGCCCCCTTTGGAGGGCGTGCTGGGGGCGTTGCTGCCCAGACGGAGGCGTTCCCATGGGAACGCCTTCCATCTGGAGCCGGCCCCACTGACATCACTAGTGATGTCAGTGGGAGTGCTTTTGGCTCTGATAGACCCAAAAGCACTCCTAGGCTTGTGGCAGCGAGACCCTACCGCAGGGTCTCATCGCAAGCCCGATGGTCGCGATGGTCTTGACCATCACGACCATCTTTTTGGCCGCTCGCATAAGCTCAGTAAAAAAAAAATTGATTATTATGTAAGAAAAATGTTTTGGTTAATCAATTTTTTTTTACTGTGTACTGGATGTGCGATGGGGTCCAATGTGGCCCCATCGTACGTGAACGGTTTTATGTTTGAACAAGAGCATTTGTTTTTCTTTTCTGATCCCAACATCTCCAGATGTATATTGCTATATACCAGGTACATAGACGATTTATTTCTGTTATGGACAGGTTCTGAAAGAGAACTTGTTGAGACTATTGATGCCATCAATGTTCATAATCATCTGCTAAAATTTTCTTACAGTTTGAGCACATCTGAAATTCATTATCTACACGTGAAGGTCAAGATTGAAAACTCTATGATCAGCACAGAGGTGTTTCACAAATCCACAGATCGCAACACTTTGTTACATTACAGCAGTTGCCATCCTTAAAAAAAGCCTTACCCAAATCCCAGATGTATAGATCAGCCAGAATAACTTCTGACTGTTCGAAGGTGCCGACTGCTTTAGATAGTGTCACTTCATAATTTTTGGAACAGGGCTACCCTATGAGTATTTTGAATAAAGCCAAAGAGGAAGTATTACTGATCCCCCACTCTGAGTTACTCAGCCACAAAAAAAAGGGAGACCAATAGCAAAAAAATACCTTTGGTTTCTGAATTTACTCTGGCTAGCCAAGTTTTACCTCACGCTTCCTGAGCCTTGTGGCCTATCATATCAGGAGACTGATCTCCCTGTCTTTAAAAATAGGGAGATCGTGCCGTGCTATAAAAGAGGGCGTAACCTTCGGGACATTCTTGTAAAATCCACAGTGACGTCTATCCCTTAGGATCTGACCTCACATTTTTTGATTCAAAAGAAAAAACCAGGATGCTACAGGTGTGCTTCATGCACTACCTGTAGATATCTTGAGCCTGGCAGCTATTTTAAACATCCCCACTCAGGGCGTAAATTTGACATTAAACATGTCTATAATGTAAATGACAAATTGTGTTTGGCATGTAAAATGTGCCCATGTGGGTTATATTATGTTGGTCAAACCATTCGTACCTTCAGAGAACAGATGGTGCTCCATCGTTCTGCCATTAGAGCAGCTTTGGAGGGACGTGAGAGCGACCAACCAGTGGCACGCCACTTAAGAGATGCTAAAGAATGTTGAGTATATCTGAAGTATAAGATTATTGATCACATCCCCAAGATCATCAGGGGGGTGATAGTTGTAAAAAAATTGAGCCAGTGTGAGTCACGTTGAATATTTAAATTGGATACTATGGTACCCCGTGGACTTACTGCTATAAAAATACATTAAGGGCTAACATTTCATTAAGTCAAATTGTCTATTAGATCTGTATTGGTACGGTTCACACTATAATGGGACAATAGGGTATGATGGCTTTGGCTGTGCTTGGAAATATATCATCTCATCAATGAGTTTATGTAGGAACTGTAAATCAGAACTTCTGGATATATATTTGTAGAATGCTTCTCTTTCCATATAGTTTGCATGTTCTCTCTTTTTACTATATACAGGTTACAATTATTTAAGATTGTTGAGATTTGATCTGACATGGTTTATTAGATTCTGGTTTGAGCCACTGACTGACCATTTACTGGTGCTGGCATTATTATTAATTATTATATTATTCACAATATTAGTATGTAACCCTCTTTTTTAAGTGTTTTCTTTAAGCATTTTTTTTTTTAATGCACTAGCACTTTACACACATTTTTACATACCAGAGTATATCTCCTGGTCTTTTAATGATTTTGATAAGCATTAGCACTTTATATTATTTCCATGTTTTATGTGCATGGTCTTATATTTTTGCAGTAAGTTCATAGCACTTTTTCTTCCCCCTCCAGCGCTGCACTGCCGATCAGAGAGGCCAGTGGAGTCTGGGGTTGCCTGGCAACCCTTAGTATCATCTGCTTCCGTCATTTCCGGTTGTGACAGACGGAAGTCCAGCCTCCCTCTCCGGGTACAGCGCGGCTGGGAGGAGAAGTCAGCATGGTTGGGGTTTATAAGGTAAGCATTTTGCATTGTTATAGTTGTTTGCTTCACTGCACTAGGTTTGTGACTAATCCTGATGAAAGCCTACGAGCTTTGAAATGGCGATGTAAGATGTCACATTATTGAAATACACAATTTTTGATCTTTCACCTATTACTGGGAGTGCCACCTTGTTCTTTTCATCGGGAACTTTGGAGTATACATTTGCAGAGGAAGGCACCCCACCGTTGTGAATTTCATCCTGAGTGCCAGGCCAAATTGGAGTGTATAAAAATATATAATATATAATATATATATATATATATATATATATATATAACACACACACACACACACACACACACTTCTATCCTATACCTTAAATTGAATTATGAATTTAGAGACAGGGGGTGCTATCAATCGTTTGACAATAGATTATGTAACCAACATAAAGGGAAGGAAGATATGCACTGAAATTAAAACATAACCTTTATTAAGCACATGTAAAATACATCAGTATTAAATGTTGAAACAATGAATATAAAAGATAGAATTGTGTTAGTAAGAAGGAAAATATTGTGAATTAACAAATTCCGGCCGCTGGAAGCTCTCCTGATGACCTAATTGATTATTTTATAATATTAAATACAGACCAATATTGTGACACAAAAGCAGACATAAATCCTATTATCACATATATATGTACCTATTATTAAAGAAATTATCAGATGTTACTATGGAATCAGTATGATTTACCGCCGGCTGCAGCAGCAGCCTGGCAGGGGTGAAGATTCTGATAGTTCATTCTGGTAAGTATAGCTAACCTTATTCAATACCCTAACCCTCCTTTAGGGGTGCCTAACCCTAACCTCCCCCCAAGTGCCTAAACCTAACAGCCCTTCCCTGCAGCCTATCCCTAAGTCTCCCGGGGAAGTGACTATCCCTAACCTCCCATCCCCCGGAGGTGCACCTAACCCCAAGTTCCCCCCGGTGGTGCGCCAAACCCCAAGTCCCCCCCGGGGGTGCGCCTAACCCTCCTCCCCCTCAGCTGTCCGAGCCCAGCACCCGGCATACCTTCAATTGGTATGCCGGGTGTCGGGCTCCCGGCATAGGTCTAATGACAAGCATCGGGATTTCGATGCCTGTCATTAGTACCTTGCCGGAATCAGACAGTCAGGAAGCCGGCGGTCAGGATTTTGTCCGTCGGCTTCCCAACTGCTTCCAGTTACTGTGGATACTATTATACATATTTAAAGAATGACCGTTTTCAGGGAATAAATATTCCTCTCTCCACGATATTCATATGTGTCAAAAAACAAAGTATCCAAACTCGAAAAATGTTATACTTTGCATCTGTTGTTAGAAACCATCTGGAGGATTAATATCTGATCTGTTCTTATCTAGATTAACTCATTGAGTGTTTCTCTTATGTCAGACATATTAATAGGTTTATCTAAGAAATTGCTATGCTCCTTTTCTTAACACTGTGATCCTATTAATTCAGCAATATATAAGTGGATTTATTTAAATCCCTCTCAAATACATTATTATTACACATGGGAGAAGACTGCAAGATACCTTATAACAGATATACATATTGTGTTTTAGCAATAGTCTCCTATTAATCACAGTATAATTTAAGTTTATTTGTTCCCCTTAAATTAGTATAAATATGTTCTTTATATTGTGGTCATGAATGGATGTAAATATAAATAGTTTAATTCAGGACGGACATCCTGTAATAGTGAGTTCCCACATATCGGAAGCAGGGTCGCAATACATATGAAGCTAATATATATACATATATATATATTATATCTATCTATCTATCTATCTATATATATATATATATACACACATACACACACACACATACGCACTTATACATATACACACACACACTCTAATATATATGTATATATTTTTTTTTTTTTCTCTGTTTCTTTCCTACTATAATGTGATTTTAATTTTGAGCAAGTTCAGAGTTAACTCTCTGTTAAGCAGCTTAGAATTAGATGGAAAATAGAGCCTATATTCGGCTACTTCTCCCATAAATTATGTTAACACGCTGTGCCATAAATCAGGTCAGGGAAACTGCCCGTCTTTAGCCGCTTCCCCATGTTTACGTAGTGACACTGTTAGAAGGGGATAGTTACATATCAAATCCTCCTAAGAAACTATTTAGGTAATTGTTTCCCAGAGACACTGTTTGACTGTGCACAGTGAAAGATGGGGATCCAGACTATCTGACTGCTTCCCGATCAGACTGTTCGCGCTGCTATTGATAAGGGACCCTCGTTATGCCACATACAGAATAGTCAATCACATTAACAATATGGTCATTCATTGTTTAACATATAAATGTTAGGTCTGTGGTTGAGCTCCACGCTGCTGGTAGAAGCTGATGCACGTTTCACTGAATAGCTTTTTCAAGGCCTTGAAAAAAGCTATTCAGTGAAACGTGCATCGGCTTGTAATAGACCTGCTTCATGCTTTTGAT